>JAREYC010000004.1:71091250-71707500 GCA_030015325.1 Cryptoblepharus egeriae | reverse complement strand
AGGCATAGACAGCTTTTCCCCCAAATCCCCCAGAGTAACTACAGGAGCCCATAAGATACTTTACGTGCACCCATAGTTACTGCACCACCTGGTGAAAACCTATGGGAAATTCATATTGGAATCCAGAGTAAGTTGTTCTTACACCGTAGCAAGGACTCCCTGTAGTTACTCTGGATTTTGCCCTATATGTATCTATAATGAGAGAGCCTTCCAGGACATGGAATTTCTACCCTTTCTGTGTGTGTGCATTATCTTAAAAACAAACACAACTTACCAATGCACAAAACAAATAAATAGTTTACTGGTTCTTCCCTATGCATCCCTTTTAAGAAATACTGTATTTGCCACTTCTGCAGATTTTTCCTTACTTGTATTGTTTAGAGTAGATGTGGTTTTTGGTTGCAGAAAAGAGGTTAATTAAACATTCCTGAGGTGTGGTGCATATGCTGTACATGCTGCCATGTGCAATTAAGGCCTTTATGATCCCTAGAATTGAATGGTGGAATTAGAAGCCCAGGAGTACTACTTTGGTGTAATAATCCGTTGTTCATAGCCATGTTGGTTGGTGTTTTGCTATTATTTTGTTTATATTCCTATATTTTGCTGCCAATATGGCATAGGACATTTTGCTACCCATTGGTTTGCTACCAATATGGCATTTGCTGCCAATATGGCTTCACAAGCCCTCTCCCCCCCCCCCCCCCCGGCCTGGGAAGCAATTAACTTTGGCCAGTGTTGGCCTCTTAAAGGCCATGGAGGGGGGAAGGCAGCAACATGATCTCCAGGTTTGTGCTGCTGCTGGGGGGAAGGATTTTTTGCACTGTTGCCAGAGAAAAGCTACTACAGGTTCAATCTTGTTATACATGAATTTTTAAACACAATTGGCCATAGCAAATTACACTGTAAGAAACTGCTTTTCTACTGATGTAGAGAGGCAGTCATGCAAGGAGTCGTTCCATTTTTCAGTCCCAGAATCAAACCCAGAGCTGCAGATATTGAGGCACATTATTCAATTAGGTGCAATCGAAGAGCAAGAAACCTAGAAGTGGGTTTTAAACCCCAAAAATGGGTTTTCCATTTTTTTCTTTATATACTTTTTTTAATCCATGGGAGGTTGTGGAACGGAACCCTAGTGGATGAAGGACACCTGTATTTAAGGGGGTGCAGCATCTGGGGAAAGGGTGCAGGCAGCCTGCAGATGCCTCTTTATTTTTTAGATATTTCCACACCTCAGTAAAAAACAAAAACGCCATGATTTAAAGCCGCTTCCTGTTTATAATCACAAGCAGGAAATGGATTTTAGTCAAGTTTTTAAAATTATTACAGAAGTGGGAGAGCCTCCCCAATGACAGCAGCATAATCCTAGGGATCACATCCCCTTCACATACATACAGTGTTCTGAGCTCCTTTATAGGAGATTGGGCTGGTAGGCTCACTGCAAGCATTTGAACTGATCATGTTTAGTTAAAATATTTATATCACTTTCTTTATTATTGTCGTACAAAGTGGCTGGTTGGTATCACTATACAGCTGCAATTTTAAGCTCCAGTTAGGCCGACATAAGCTCTAGCATCATTCCTGTGCTAACCCGCCCCAATTGTGGGGGTGGGAGGTTCAGGCCACTTGTGAGGGGGTCAGGACACTGCACATGCATATGCCAACCTCCCCACACTACCACAGAAAGATATGCCATGTGAGTTAGGCTGGACTAAATTTGTTAGGATTGCGCCCTATCAGTGCAATCCTAAACATGTCTACTCGAAAGTAAGTCCCGTTTTGTCTTCAGTAGTACTTATTCCCAGGAAAGTGTGGTTAGGACTGGAGCCTATATCTTTTAAATGCAAATTTTCAATGTTACTGATAAATCTTGAATATTTTTCTTTTAAGAATAATCCTACTCTCATTTATCTGAGAGTGACTATAATGGGATTTTTCTGAGTAGGCATGCACTAGATTGGTTTCACATGCTACTGTAATAGGGAGTGTGGAAATAAAATGCTTTTTACTTTTGAGCATGAGTTCTTGTGTATTACAGTTATCTCACACCTAAAGGGAATCTGCATCTTTTTTCAGAATAATTAAAAATGGATTTTCATTGAGCTCTTACAGTATTTATTTTTACCTGTATATTTAAATGATTTAGGGTGCAATCCTAACCTAAGCCAGCACAACTTATCGGTTTTCCCGTTCCTTTGGTGATGTAGGGAGGCAAGTGGAAGTCTGTGCATTGACCCAAACTTTCCCCCGGGAGTGTCTAACAGCACTTTTTTGTGACACCCCCAGGTCAGCACAGGACTTAAGCACTGGGGCTTAGGCTGCCCTAACTGGAGATTAGAATAGCAGTCTTAGAGCACAATCCTAACCATGTAAAGCCCATTATTTTCAATGGGTTTTACTCCTAGGAAAGTGTGTTTAGGATTGCAGCCTTAATTGACTAAGAACCTAGTTAAGTGATTTGTAAAGGATTTGTAAGTAGTTAGCAACCCTGGTTTTATGAAATATCGTAAGATAAGATAAATAGATGTATTATTTCCCCTGTTTGTTTTTCCCAGACCGTTGGACCCAGGAGGACATGCTGAGCCTATTGGAGTGCATGAAAAACAACCTGCCCTCCAATGACGGCAGCAAGTTCAAAACCACCGAATCACACCTGGATTGGGACAAAGTTGCCTTCAAGGACTTCTCTGGTGAAATGTGCAAGATGAAATGGATTGAGATCTCCAATGAGGTAACTATTTGTTTGGTGAGATAACCCTTGAGTCAAAATGTCCTATATGAATAAAAAATTATGCCCTCATATGGGTTAGGCTTTTGTAGTTCTACTGTACGGCTAACAGGCTTTTCCAGTAAGGTAGCAAGTGTTGGGAGACTGCCTCCTTCCGCAGATCCTGTCTTTCTTAAAAGATTCCTTTCCCAATTATCACATTGTGCTATCACAGATTGATCTACTTCAAACTGCCTTAAACAAATGCCTTTTATTGTGAATTTTAACACCTCTCTCTAGATGCTGACTGCTCCTTTTTTTCTCACCCTGCCCATTTCATTAACATATGTTCTGGCTGGGTGGCCCGATGGTGCTCTCTGTGTCATCACATTCAAATTTTTCAGCTGAAGATGACCAAGACAAAAATAATCTCCCAGGACATTTTTATTCTACCTTTAATTTATGATTCTTACAAAGAATTGGTCTGGGGGGGGGGGTTCCAGTATGAAACTGCTGAATGAGATTTAAATAGCAAATTTGATACTATAGAAATGGGAATCAGCCAGCAAAGTCAGCTAGGAGTGGGTTTCTTGCCTGGGGAATATTTATTCCTATTTTAAAGTGTTTATGTGCTCATTACTGCATTGCTTATTTATCACTAATGGCAACTAATTGGTAGGGGATTGCTCCCACTTTGCTTGGGTGTAGTTTTTAGTCTATTGTCTGCTTAAAAATGGAACTTGCCTGACATGGAGAGATCCTGGGCCAGCGTGAATGTTCTTGACTGACATTAGTAACTTATTAATGAGTGTACGTTTTCGAATATTTGTATTTGATTGAGGTTGTATATTTGAAATGCCAATAAAGATACCTGAATTGAATTTACTACGGAGTAGGTTGAACTTAGTGGGAGTTACTTCTGAGCCTGATATGTTTAGAATTGTACTATTAATTTCTTATTTATAAACTTAGGAGGAAGAGGATTACATCATGTGCTAGCTCTTTAAAGCCGAAATTATGATAAATAAATTAGCTTAATTGCTTGTTTTTATACTCCTTGGGATTTGCTACAATTTAATGCCTGTTTAGTTGCAGTTAGTGTTACACCAAAGGGTCCCTGCTGCAAGGATGACAAATGACATTGTTTTGTCTACTGATTTGTCTGCCTAATACATGGGTACTCAACATCAAAGCATTCAGAACAGGGGTGGGCCCAAGCCAGTTTGGGCCAAATCGCCCAAACCGGTTGTTCCCGCGACCTATACCGAACCGGTAGCAGCGGGGTGGCCAGAAAACCCGGTGTACTGGTTCAGTACGCCAGGAGAAGGAGACACAGTGCGCGTGCGCTGAGCTTGGTGCACACACACTGCGTCTCCTTCTGCTGGACTCGGTGCACGTGCTGTGCATCTCCTCCAGCTGGAGGAGATGCAATGCGCATGCGCCCGGGGTTGGCACATATGCAGTGTGCCAGGGTTAGGGTCTGCCCCACCCCTGACCCCGACCCCACCCCCTGACCCCGCCCCCAACTTCCGGCGAACCGGTTGTTGGACAAGGTGGGGCCCACCCCTGATTCAGAACCCAAAGATTTGATAGTCCATGGGTACAGAAGCTGCAGATTTGGGTTCAACTGGACCCTCTGAACCCAAGTGGAGCTTGAACCAAGGGCCAGGGCCTTCCTGACACTCAGAATACACGTTGGGTAAAAAACAATGTAGTTTGGAGAAACCAGAACTGATGTTTTTATACCATTATGACATTCTGAGGCCACCCCTCCCTTCCATCACCCCCAAAAATCCCTCAGATCACCCACTGTACCTTTCTGTAGTTCAGAGAAGTGCAGCTATGGTTGGGTTCAGAGGGTTTGGAATAAACCAATCCATAGATTTACAAGTATGGATGTATCTTCAAGGGTACCAAGAATGGAGCCCCCATGTAATTGCTCAAATGTAATTGTCCCAAGTGCCCCCTGTAATTGCTCAAATGAAAATAAATTTGCAAATTATCAAAACCTCGTTTTAGAAAACTTTAGAAAATGATCAAATGTGTCCTTAACTGTCAATCTCACTGTTTAAAGTCATCCCTCATGGATTTAATGATGTAAAGGTTTAATTTGACATATTTGATAAAATATGTTGGCTGTAGAAAATGTTGGTAATGCTGTTTTTTTTTAAATCTCATTTCCCCTCTACTACTTGCTCTCCCTGCAGGTGAGGAAGTTCCGAACACTGACTGAATTGATTATGGATGCTGAGGAGCATGTGAAAAATCCATACAAGGGCAAAAAACTGAAGGTACGTGTTGATTTAGTGAAAAGATGGGTCAGCAATAAAACCTATTCTTCTGAATCAAGCTGGCTGTACTGGTATCTTTCTTATTTTGGTCATGTTATGCAGTGCTTACTCCAGTGTTTCATTTAAGATGCATATAACTAAGGAACACTTCTTTGGGTAACTACATTTCTGGTCTATGACTGACCTAGAAAGGATTTTGTTTTTAAAGGACCTCAGAAAGACTTCATGCTCCCTGTGTTTTTCCTACAATAAAGCATAATATCATTCTGGGCGTTTCAGGCCATCACCCTCGTATAGTACATATTTAAAACATTACTTAAAACGACATTAGTGACCAAGAGAAAATGAAATACTGTGCATCTGAGATACTAAGAAGTGTTAAATCAGTGGCTATAAGCTTGATCTGTACCCCTGGGGACCATGGCATACTTCTAAGGGACCAAGTGGAATATTATGAGGCCACAGTCAATTTCTGAGGGGACCACCCAGTCCCAATTTCCATGCAAGTGGTGAATTTGCTAATAGGTTCATACCGAATAAAGTAACAGATATTATAATTTTTCTTGTTAGAAGGCCATATGATGAATATAGACTCATATTTTCACCTTAAGAGTTGTAGATGTGTATATTTCAGCTTCATAATAAACTTATGTGTGGAACTAAAGTGTTTTATTCCGACATCTGAGAAGCAGAGGATTTTCCTAAATTATAGGAGGAAATTATAAATTATATAATTTAAAAAATTATAAAAATTATAATTTTAAGTGTTTATTTTTTCTGCATAATAACACACCACACTATTACCTAGAAAATGATCAACTGTTACTCTCCCTGTGTCTCTGTATGAGTCCATGTTTGGCGTGCCTTCTAACACTGCAGTCCTATGTATGTCTACTCTCAAGTAAGCCCCACTGAATTCAGTAGGGCTTACTCCCAGAAAAGTGTTCTTAGGATTGCAGCCTAAGTGAAGGTAAGACCATATTTGTGTGAGTTGTGTAAAAATACCAGTGTTGGGAACTCAACAAATGATTTGGATTCAAGTTGCAAAATTTTTTATTTCTTGCTGACTAACAAGTCACCCATGTGGAGAGCTCTGAAAAACACTTAATTAAAAGCTGCCTTTATTCAATTCCTGTATTTGAATTACTGGGTCGAGTCTTGTGACAAGGAAGAATATTCACTGTGCCATCTCCATCTCACCCACTAAATTTTTTTCATTGATCTAGCATGAGCTAGCAACAGCAGGTCAGAGAAGGGCTGGGGTAGAGTGAAAGGGGTTAACATTTTTGTTGGTGCCATCTAAAACTAGTGGTACTTATGACGCTGCACCTGTTTTGATTCTGCAAAATGTAACAACATTTTGCACAGAACCCAGAGAGCAAGGCTCCTCTGTCAGTCCCCATTGTATCCATTGCCCAGAGCAGTGGTATTTGAGCATGAGAATGACAATCTGTCCGGGACCCCCGAAGGTGATATCATTGCTTGAAGTGTCATTAAAGGTGCCCTGTGCCAGATTCCAAGTTGGCATGCATGATTCCCCTATGAAGTTGACACTCCCCTCAGGGGTCCCAACCCTCACTTTGAAGACCTCTGGCCCGAAGGATGCTTGTTACATTGTGTGTATCCTCTCTTGTCTTCCCAGCATTTTACTTCTGCTCACTGGAATAGTCTGACTATGGGCACAATCCAGAGTAACTATGGGGAGTCCTTGCTCTGGTGTAAGAACAATTTACTATGAATTGCAATATGAATTTCCCATAGATTTTCACTAGGTGGTGCCGTAACTAAGGGCGCAATACAGAGTAACTACGGGGAGTCCTTGCTCCGGTGTAAGAACAATTTGCTCTGGATTGCAATATGAATTTCCCATAGGTTTTCACTAGTTGGTGCAGTAACTACGGGTACACGTAATGTCTCTTACGTGCTCCCGTAGTTACTCTGGATTGTAGGGTAAGTCAATGTTAATGTCTCTTATGTGCTCCCAACATTACTCTTGAGTTTGTCAGAAGTACTGGTTGCTGCCATATAGACACGTCGATGAAAGAACTGAGTTTTTTCAGTTTTTCTCCTGTCTAAGGAGGGAGGACTCACGTCACCTTCTCCTTAGACAAGGGACTTCTAGAGCCTTTCAATTCTGACCACCATACATACATGCCTATATGACAATAAATTTCTGCCAGTAAATTATGTAAATTACCTCTTTGCCTTATGTTCAGGTCACTTAGAGGTCAGGGCTGTTCAGGCAGCAATGCAGATGGGTCATTCCATATGAACCCAATCAGAGGTCCCATGGTGACTGACACAGATTTAAAGTAAAAATAATTGGGTTGGTACTTATACATATATAATGAAATGGCCACATGCAAAATACTAGGTGAAAAATTCAAAGGGTTTGTGCGCTATGGCCCTTCAAAACAAGAGAGTCATACCCATTTTTGATGCTCACGAATTGTGTATCTTCCTGTATACCCATCTTTGGATGCTAATATCTCAGAAGTAAATGACATTTTCTGGATGAATCTTAAAATACAGAGTAAATTTGGCTCAGGCTTTCTGAGTCTGTCATCAGAAAAGGTCTCTCTGTTAGAGTTTTGGAGATATTGGCATCCAAAATGGGGTTCTTTTCATGGGCAAATTCACCATGTGGGCAACTAATCATGGTAATAAAACTTTTTCTGCATAATTGTACATATGTTGTAAACATTTACTCAAAATTTCAGTTTGTTTTCTCACTTCCTTCACATTAACATTAATATATTAATATTTATAAGCTTGCTGCTTATGACAAGGAACTGATTCAGAAGAAGCTTCCATCTTTTGGACTATGAAATTATTATTTTGACAGTACCATAAATCCATATTATATCCAATTTATATACTAATACAGGACTACTGTTTCTGTGACTGAATGAAGAACACTTCACATTACTTGACACTCCATAAAATTTGACATCGGCTGTCACAAAACAAAAAAGTTCAACATTTTAGATAAAAAATTTAATTTCATTTACTTTGAGATATTATGGGTGCACAGGAAAATACACAACTCGCAAGCTTGGGTATGACACCCTTGTTTTGAAGGGCCATTGCACACCAAGCCTTTGGCTTTTTCACCTAATATTTGGCATGTGGCCATTATATATGTAGAAGTACCAATCCAATTATTTTCGATCAAATCTGAGTAAGTGACCGTGCAGGGTTTTTGACACTGGCTGAATTCATATCAAATTACCCAGATATAATAACAGGTCTCTAAAAATAAGTTAATCTACAATTAGCCTTTTCACCTTTCCTCAAAAAAGCAAGAAGGGCTCAACATTTCCATTGCAATCAACCAAGCCTCATTCCCTTTACCAGGATCCCACTGACCCTTCCGTACCCACATTCAATTTTGCAGATGTTTGCAGAGGTGTGGGTTTTACATCAGGATATAATCCTCATTTCCACCTGAAACAAAATCCCAGGCTAAATTTTAGTGCATCATGAACACCCGTGGGAAACAATGAGTCTACTGCTAAGTAAAATAGGATTCCAATTATGCGTAGTTGCCCTTGTTTACGCCTTTCTTGTTGCTTATTTCTCCACTGTGAATTGAATTCCACATTCTCAGTTAAGTGTTGTATGTTATATGTAGAGCCCGAGGCTTAACATACCAAGCGCCTTAAAAAAAGGTTTTGATTAATGGTTCTCCTGGTATGTTATTTACAGTGCATTTATTCTGCACAAAATTATCAGAATTTAAAACATTAATGGCAAAATCTTTTATTTTATTTTTAATAGTCTGTACAGTTCTGAGGTAACAATTAGTGGTAGGTTATTTTTCAGGATCTGGTGTCGGGTAATAGAGGATGCAATCCTAACTATCCCCCAAATCCAGAGTAACTACGGGTACATGTAAGAGACTTTATGTGCACCCATAGTTACTGCACCACCTAGTGAAAACCTATGGGAAATTCATATTGGAATTCAGAGTAAGTTGATCTTACACCCCATAGTTACTCTGGATTTTGCCCTATGTCTACTCTTGAAGTAGGTCCCGTTGTGTTCTATGCGACATAGGCCCATATCCTAAAGTCAAATTAAGCCCTTTGCTCCAGAGCAGTTAAGGTGACTTTCCATACGGTAACACTAGAGGGTGATGTAACTGCGTGGACCCATAACTGCTCTGGATTTTGCCCTTGCTCTCAAGAAAGTATGTACGAGGACTGCAGCTAGACACCCCCCCTATGTTTAACGCCTGACTTATCTGAGGGTTCATAGTACATGGGAAGGGAAAGGGTCAATTATCAAATCATGAAGAGGGTATATAACTCTGTATGTTTTTCCAGTTATGATCTGTTAGATGTCCAGCCCACTGGACTTTTCCCAACACTGAGAAACACAGCAGAATGGGCTACTCCCCGTGTAGATAGTTCTAACAAATCTCTGCATTAGAAGTGATTGAATGATCCGGTTGCATCCAGTGCAGAGATCTTCAGGATCTCTTCTTCAGGAGGCTGACTTGAAGGAGACAAGATTATACACAAAGGAACATACAGAGAGACCACAGGACAACCTCCTCTGAAGATGAATCATTTTTGACAACTCAGATTAATTCTCACTCACTAAAGGTGGTCTTTTCCTGAAAGTAGTTCAAAGACAACTCAACTTGAAAACTGGGTTTGGTCACCACCCACGACTCCACAGTGTTGCTTCCCTGTGTTATTCTCTGTCTGGAAGATGTACTGCAAAGACTATAAATATGTTTTAGAATCTCTCTTCTTTAAAAGATAATTTACAGTCCAATCCTATCCTCTGCTGGAACAGGCAGTCCAACTGGCCTGCGTTATATCCAGTGCAGGGCAGGAAGTATCGAACACGCAACTTGGGGTAAGAGAATTTATTTCCCTTGACCCTTTGCAGCATGGTAGCCATCCTAGTGGGGCTACTTGTAACTGCCAGTGATTTCTCATCTGAACAGTGTGATGCAGCTCTGGGATGCGTGGGAGGGGGTTAGGATAGGCTTAAATCACCCAGACTGGTCCCTCCCAGATCTTGTCTATCATCCCTTTTCCCTCACAAACCCTTGCTCCACTCTCCCTAGGCATGACTTTATTTATTTATTTAAAATATTTATATTCCACCTTTCCTCTGTTAAAAACATGCCCAGCGTGGCTCTCAATCATTAAATAAAACTACAAGTGAAGCATATATTTAAAAACATAAAAAAAGATAAAAACCATTTGAAGGATGGCAAACCAGCACAGGATTTGCCTATATGAAGCATATATTTAAAAACATAAAAAAGATAACCATTTAAGGATGGCAAAACTAGCCTCCCAGTACCAGCCTCCCTGGCTCACAAGAAGGCATAAACATGCCTTATGGCATGTCTGCAACGCTCCTGGGCCTGCACAAGGGACTTTTGCTGGCCAGTCAAGCACTTTGAATTGACTTACAGCCCAATCCGGAGCTGTTTGGTGTGTAGGGCTGCTGGAACATCCTAAGCACACCGGGCATCTGGCGGCTGATATTCATGCTCTTCCCCAAGTAAGGAAAATAGCCCCACAATGGGACTACTTGATTCTTTAGCCAACACAGAATCATCATGCCATTTTCAATTGTGTTCTCCCTGCCATGCCTCTTCCCCACCATGGCCTGTCCCTGGAATGCCTCCCCCCAACGCTCCCACTCACCTGTCTGGCAGTTTAGGGGAGCCACTGGGAAGCAGACTGCAGGACCAATAACATGGTGCTGGTCACAAATGTGCTTATTGCATATTTGTGACAGTAAGTGCTGGGACAGTAAGTGCACAAAGTTCTGGATTGGGTCCTTAATTAGAAAACCATGGTAATATAGATAAATATTCTCATGCCTGCCAATCAGGCTGCTATTAAAGATGTAGGAACGAAGGCCAACAAAAAAGTTGGTACGTCTATTGTTCAACAGTTACTAACCTGTGGGAAGAGAACAAAATTGCACTTACCTTTGTCACGGTTATTTGAGAGGTGGTCACACTCTGTAGTCAATGTCGAATGTTGTCTTAATAAACCCCACTGCCTTTTGTCTATTTCTTCGATATTGCAGAAATAATACAACAATTTATCTTGCATGTCTTCTGGAGTTCTTCTTCCCAAGTCAATAGGAGCAAGGTTGCACCAGGTTGCACATTTGAAATAAACATCTGGTAGGCAGAGCCAAGGCCCTATCTCCTATTACCGTTAAATAATATCGTTATTTATCGCCTATTATCGTTAAATAAGATATACAGTATATTGAATTTTATTTTAAAAAATTATTTGAAAAAAATTTATTTGGAAAAATTAATGTCCTATAATATAGCCTGTTGGCAGAGAGCAGATGTGTTCCTTCCAGTTGACAGCAGTAATAAAATTGTTATCTGAGGAGGTGAAAATTCTGAGACATATAGCTTTATTAATTTAAAAAAACTCTTTTCTGCTTGGAACATGTTCAGTCTCTCTTTATTACCTCTTTCACTCTATTATGGTTACATTGCCAATTCTTGGGTTATGATACATTGAACCTTGTGTGTATATGTGTATTCACACATTCGTGTTTTATCCTTTTTTCTTTATCTTTAAAAAAATGTTATTGTTCTATCCTTTTTAATTGAAAGAGAGCTAACCATGTCTACGCCTAACCATGTCTACTCAAAAGTAAGCCCCATTGTGTTCAATGGGTCTTACTCCCAGGAAAGTGTCTTTAGGATTGCAGTCTAGGGCCCATATCCTAAAGTCAAGTTAAGCCCTTTGTGATGGAACAGTTAAGGTGACTTTCCATAAGATAACACTAGTGGGGCGTAACTGTGTGGACCCGTAACTGCTCTGGATTTTGCCCTAAGTTATTAAGTTTGTGACTGGGCTGGAAGAAAACAACTTTGAGTGAACAAAACATTCGCACAATCAAGAGGTGGTCACACAGAGATGACTGAAAAATATGGCTTTCTTCATTTTTAGTCTTTTAGTGCACTGTCTTCTCTATTCAGGTCTGTCAACTTTCCAGCCTTTTGGGACAAGGAGCCTCAAAATAACTTATTTTCCTTCTGCCCTTCCTCCCTTTATGGCTCATTCAGAAGCATCCTGATTTTCCCAAGAAACCTTTGACTCCTTATTTCCGTTTCTTCATGGAGAAGCGAGCAAAATATGCCAAACTACACCCGGAAATGAGTAACCTGGATCTTACCAAGATACTTTCCAAAAAATATAAAGAGCTCCCTGAAAAGAAAAAGGTGAGCAATACCCTTTATGACTATTGAAAGTTACTATAGATTATCTGCAAGTTTTTATGCATTAATTTGCCTTCCATGCTGGGGAGTGACAATGGTGGTCCTGTACTTCCAGCAAAAGCCTTCAATAGTGGTGGCTCCTTTCTGTTTTGGTTTTTGTGGGCAGCAGTAAAAGTGAGGCCTTCCAAGGAGAGAGTTGAAAATATCCTATCTTTCCCTGAGTTTCCTCTATAGGCTTCAGAGCCAAAATGTATGAATTGCATTGATTAGCTGGGTTTAGGGAAGGGAAATGTGTTTGAAGCGTCACGCTCCTTGTGTGAGGGAGACGGTCGGGATTCTGACAGCTAGTTCTGGTATGTCCCCTTTCCCTGAGAATTTGTAGACAATGTGTTCAGCTCAAAGAATTTCACAGTTCTTTTTCTTTTAGCCTCATCTGTTAGGAGAGGTTGGTTATTGTGGCAATTCCAGAATCTCACAGCCTTTCTTTGCTTCCTTTTCTATAATAAACACCTGGTTTAATCTAGATGAAATATATCCAAGACTTCCAGCGAGAGAAACAAGAATTTGAGCGAAATTTGGCAAGATTTAGGTAAGAGTAGCACCAACACTTTTGCGGATTGTCATAGGTACACCAAATTAGCATGACCGTTGTAGGAAGCTGTTTTGTTGCAAAACAGGGCCAAGGAGCCTTAACTCAGAAGTTGCATAGCTCGCAGTAAGGGAGATGAAAGGTTTCAGTCTTCAAATGCAGTGCATAGAAGAGCAAAAAATTAGAATCAGGATTGTTTAATAGTGGTTTGGTAGCTGACTTGGACCTAGAAGATCTAGGTGCAAAATGTCCTCTCAGCCTTGAAGCTTCCTTGATAATCCTGGGCCAGTCACTGTATCTCAGCTTAACCTACCTCACAGGGGTATTATGAGGACAAAAGGAGAAACTGTAAACCACACTGAACTCCTTGGAGGAAGGGTGTTATAAAATGTAAAAAATAAAAAGACAAATGCCCTCTATCCGATGGGGTTTTATTCTGCCCCCTCAGTGCAGATAGAGGGGAACTCAAAATATATAAATAAAATAAATTGTATCTATTAAAATGTATAAAATTTTGATTCAAATTATAACGAAAATTTATATGTATATACAGTAAAGTGCATAAATATAAATTGCAACCTCCTACAAACCACTCCATCTGCCTGTAACTACCTTTAGTTGTAGTTGAAGCATGCATATTTCTTTCTTAACAGAGGAAGTATATCTTCCTTAACTGAGGAATGAGAGATGCATGTCTCTTGCCTGCATGTTGGAGCAGGGTTATACAAACCCTAGGTTTGAATGCAGCCCTCAGTAAGACTCCTCTATCAGGCAGTAGGCAAGCCTTGTAATGGCTCCAACACGATCTTATATGTATATTTATGTAAATTTATTCAAATTTGAAATGTAAATAATTTTTCCATCCCTCAATACAGTGTCAGATGATGTGGCCCTCCTGCCAAATTATTTGGACACCCCTGTGCTAGAGGGAGGAAATTAACAGATTGCTGACGGTTCCTGCATCCAGTTACCATTCTGGTTGTGTCCCCCTAGCATGAAAGGTGTCTACATTGATTCCTTAAGGTGCAGTCCTAAGAAATTTAGGCCATACATGCATACATAACTTACCAGGCCTTTCGATGGTGTGGGAGGTGGGCATATGCCTGTGAATTGGCTGAGCCCCCCCCCCCCCCCCCCGGAGTAGGGTAGAAGTGCCTTATTTGCACTTTTGTGACACTCCCATGACAGCACAGGACTTAGGATAGCCTAAATCAGGGGTGTCCAACCTTTTAACTTCAGGGCTCTTGGACCTTTAACAATTGTATAGAGGAAGGAATTTCAGCAGGTATAGATGTGATCTCACTGATCATAAGCTGCACCTGCTGAAATTCCCTTTTACACTATTGTTAAAGTCCAAGAGTCATGAAATTAAAAGATTGGTCACCCCTGGCCTTAATGGAGGTTAAGTTTGCAGCCTTACCCCCAAATCCAGAGTAACCACGGGAGCACGTAAGAGACATTATGTGCACCCGTAGTTACTGCACCATCTAGTGAAAACCTATGGGAAATTCATATTGCAATCCAGAGTAAATTGTTCTTATACCGGAGCAAGGACTCCCCGTAGTTACTCTGGATTTTGTCCTTAGTTAAGTAAGAAACTCTTCCTCTGGAAAGAAAGAAAATTCATTACTTCAATGCTGCTAATGGGTGCAGTACAGTATCACAAATACTGTAAGTGAAACTACAGATAACCAGCTCTGTGGATAGAGGGGGATGTTTGTAATAAATAAAAGTGAGGAATGTGTGTATTTCAGGCATGAATGCATTAATTTGTTTTTACCTGAAAATATTTTATTCTCTCCTTCCACATCTGCATGAGTAGGAGGCTACAGCAAATAATTAAAATCGAACAGTACAACTAATGATTGTAGTTAGTTTAGATTGTAGTTGAGATTTACTCTTAAAACTGCATCTTAAAGACAGCATACGTGGGCTCTTTTTAAAATCTCTCTCTCTCACACACACACACATACACACAACAACAACAACTTTATAAGCCAGGACGGGGCTTATAAACTGGGCCACTTTAGAGATTCTGGACTTTTAACAATTGTACACAAGAATGAATTTCCTGGGCTGTTTATAATCTCACAGTACTCTGCCTTGCAGATGATAAGCTGCACCTGCTGAAATTTCCTCTTCTATATAGTTGAAGGTCCAGGATCCCTAAAGTGGCCCAGCTTGGCCACCCCTCAATTAGCAGAAGACTAGATGAAGTAAAAAGATCCCCCCAAAGTTATCCCCTCTGTTTAAAAACCATCATAGAGGGAGTTCCTGGAGTAGGAAGTGCCACAGTTTGGGACCTGCTACTGAAAAGGTTCAGCCTCCTTCCTCTAGGTTTTGTTTTATTGAAAGTAGTAGCTTTAGTAGCTTTGGTAGTAGAAGAAAGTATGTCTTTAGTAGTAGTGCCTATTAACCCTTTGACATTGGAAAAAGTGGGACAAAAGAGGGAATTGCACGTGTTAACATGCTAACTGCATGTTAGCATTCTATTTCTTGTTTCCTGCCCTACCCATAGGGCTCCCCAGACTCTGGCAGGAACATATGCTAGTTAAAGAAAAACTCCATCTGTTCCACAGCCACACGATTCTGGGGAATGTGTTGCTGCCTTTCCCCTGCACATACTTAGAATAGCTGAAATTCTTCCTGAGAGTTTAAGAACCACTGGCTAAAATAGGAAACCCCATAATAGATTGAATTAGGTTTTGCTACTGTTTGGGAATTTATTTCAATGTTCAAGAAAGAGTAGTTGCATGCACTGCTTTAGAAAGTCCTGTGTCTTTAAGAATTGCATAGTTCTGTAATGACTACCATATCTTTCCCACCCTGTGAAGGGAAGACCACCCAGACCTCATACAGAACGCCAAGAAATCTGATATCCCTGAGAAACCCAAGACTCCCCAACAGCTCTGGTATACCCATGAGAAGAAAATCTACCTGAAAGTTCGTCCTGACGTAAGCAACTCTGCTTGGGTTTATAACCTTGTGACCTGGGTGGGGGAGCGCAGAGTACAGGGAAACTGGGCAAAGGCCATGTGGGGAAGAGAAGCTGTGGAAACAGTGGAATAAGCAAGAACTGAGAAAGAAGGCAACAGAAAAGGCAAGCCAAGTTGAAATACCATAATTACTCAAATCTAATGGTCACCTTTTTCAGCCAAATAGGCCCTACAATCCAGAGTAACTACGGGAGCATGTAAGAGATGTTTACATTGACGTAGTTATGGCACCACCTAGTGAAAACCTATGGGAAAATCATATTTCAATCCAGAGTAAATTGTTCTTGCATTGGAGCGTGGACTCCCCGTAGTTACTCTGGATTGTGCCCTTAGTCTCCAAAATTGGGATGTCCATTAGATACAGTATTTTGATTATAGGTATAGGTCAGTATTTAAACAGTTAATGTTTTGCACTAAAAATATAACATAAACCCACTGTTGTATAAAGTAATGCAGTTAGGTGAAAACCATAACATATAACATTGACATGTTATTATTGCCATATAATTCAAGGTTTAATGCAGTAAAATTAAATTTTGCACCTGTTTTGCAGCTGCACATTACAATTGTATAAAATTGCACATTACACTTGCACATTACAATTGTATGAAAAATATACATTTTTTAAAAATCTCAAGCCTTTTAAAAATCAGGGTGTACATTACTTTCAAATAAATACTGTAAAATGGAAGTGTTATCTGTATTCTTGATTATCACACCTCAGTCTTAAGAGTCAGTTTGTACACTAGGTGGAACCAAATAGTAAAGACTTCTAGTCTGTATCAGATTGCTAGAGTCAGATCACAGATGCTTCCCCTTCCAAAATCCTTTCATTTGGAGATAGTTGACATGCCTGAATAAAACGCTGAGCCTAACTTCTCCCTAGCAGTTTTAGGTGATTTTATATGGCCATTCCCCACCTCATCCCCACCACTGTAGCATAAAGTGGTACAATTCTGGAAAGATGTTAGTTTCACTTCACTGCATGTGCGAACAGGTCCTTGGCCTACTGGAAAAGAGAGAGGAAAAAATAAAAATATACAGGAAAATAGAAGAGCACTTTATTAGAAAGGCTTGAACACTGGGCTTACTAACTGAAAGATAACTAAGGCTGCAATCCTAAATACACTTTCCTGGGAGTAAGACTCGTTGAACACAATGGGGCTTACTTCTGAGTAGACATGGTTAGAATTGTATTCTAAGAGTGCAATCCTAACCAGTTTTCCAGCACTGAGGTTAAGGGCAATGCAGCTCCGAGGGAAGGGAACAAACATTGCCTTTGAGGAGGTCTACATGACTGCCACTCAACTGCAGGACGCAACACATACCCAACTGGTATGGCTATGCCAGTGCTGGAAAGTTGGTTAGGATTTGGATCTAAGAGTGTATGAGAGAGGTTTGTAAAATTGTGAATTGAAAAGCAGGAATTGGTGATTTTTATCTCTCATTCCTCTCTGGTGATCCAATGAAAATGTATAGAAGATTTAGGCCAAGCATAAGATAAGTCACTATTTAATACAGTGAAGCGTTTGGAAATTGCTGTGGAAATTGCTTCCATGGGTGGTTGGTAATGGTGACGCAAATGGCTTTTAAAAGAATTAGACAGATTTGTAGATAATATTATTATCTATGGCAGTGGTCTGGAGCCAGAGGCAAAATACCACCAGTGACTACTTATTTGGGATGCAGCAAGGGATGGCGTTTTCTCTTGCACTGCTTAGTTATCCTGGAGACATCTGATGGACTCCTTGGATAGCTGTGTTAAATGGGCACTTGGTCTAGAAGCAAAGTTCTCATAATTCAAATCTAATTTATGCAGGCAGTTTGTTTAGTTGTATATTATCTGCTTTTGTGATTCATTTAATTTAGACCTTCTTGGTCAGAAAAAGGAGAAATAGAGTGAATGAAGTTGAAGACCCCAACTTTTTCATGGCAAGGAGGACTAAGAATATTCTTTCAATTTATAAACAAAATCTAAAATTTTCAGTTAGATTTGGCACTAGGTATCAAATTATCTTATGCAGCAAATACAGGTGGGCCCCCATATCTATGGATTCAGTAGCCATGGATGCCCAGATCCACTTATCAGAAGGACCCACACACAGACTCATTATGGTACCTTTTTGTTTACATAGTAGCGCTCACAGTACAGGTGTTTCTTGCTGAAACATTCTTGCCAAACCAACCTTGAAGCAAGAGAAAGTGGGCAGGAAGCAGGACAGTTCTTCAGTTTGGTTTCTTCAGTTCTTCAATTTGAATGTTTGGTTCTTCAGTACAGCAAGAAACGCTTGCGCTGCAAGAGCTTCTATGGAAATGATAAGGTACTGTATTGGGCAGGAAGTGCAGGGAAACTGTTTATATAGGATTCCCTGTATCCATTAGGGAGGGGCCAGAACACAACCTGTATATGGGGGCCCGCCTATACAGTGAATCCATAAAATAAGCATTTCCTTTACACGGATTTAGGCCTGAAGATTTCTTATATATTCTCTGCTCCTATTACAGGAACTAGAGGAAAACATTTTTTTCCAAATTCACCTTTCTAAAGCTTTAGCTTAGCTCACTGCTATACCATTAGGGTGAGCAGTGTCCCCATTTCCCTTCCCCTATTTTTTTCCTTTTTTTACATACTTTTTAATTTTCCGCCCAACTGGGTTTTTCAGGCCACCACGAAGGATGTGAAGGATTCGTTGGGCAAGCAATGGTCTCAGCTCTCGGACAAAAAAAGGCTGAAATGGATTCATAAGGCTCTGGAGCAACGGAAGGAGTATGAGGTAGGGAACACTCAACAGTTCCCCTCCATCTTCTCCCCCATGCTCAGCCCGGCCTTGTCGCGGCTGCTAAAACCCAGCTGCGCTCCGAGAGCCGACTTGTGATATCATTCTTTGTTACTCAGCCAAAAGAGAGTTGTGATGCAACTCCTCCTCTTCTTCCATTGTCAAGTGTTGAATTGGTTAGGGTAGCACAGGCAGGTTCTTTCCTGCCCACCCCACAACTCTAGAGTCTAGGGAGGGTTTTCTACTTCTCCCCACACTTCTTGTCTATCTCTGTCATGTTGACCTACTCAGCTTGTTTCCACTTCACAGGAAATGATGCGTGATTATATTCAGAAGCACCCAGAGGTGAACATTGAGGAAGGTGCCCCTCGTTCCACCCTGACTAAAGCAGAGAGGCAACTGAAAGACAAGTTTGATGGGCGACCTACCAAGCCCCCTCCGTAAGTTTTTGGGATCTTTGGGAAAATATGTTTTCCTCTTGTGTGGTGGGATAATCCCATACAGATTAATGTAATTTTGCCTTTTCTAAAACTTCTAGTAAAAATACTCTGTCCAGGTAGAAGCATGGCTGTTCAGCTTTAAAGGTCCAGTTTGTTTTTTTCTCAGTTTCTGAACAGCCATTACAAATTTAGCTCTCTGGTTAAACAGTAGTAATAAGATTTTGCTGTGATCATTGGATATACAGGGAGCCCCCAAACCCCAATGGGCCTCTGCCCCATGGGAGACTATTGGGGCCTGCACTGGTCCACAGGCATTATTTTAGAACCCCGCACTGCCTCTGGGGGCAATTATATCTTAAAATATCTTAAAATCTCAACGATAACTTTTATCTCAAAGTGGTTCTGGCTTGCTTTGTATATTTTCACTGTGCAAGAGGTGTGTGAAAACAGTTCATAGTTCTCACATGTCTGCATTAGAGTTCTCATGAGTATTATAAAAAAGCTCAGTAAAATTCATTCATTCACAAAAGTACCATCTCTAATGTATTCTTTCCTGTAAATTTATGTAAACTTATTATTCAAATTGGAAATGTAAATGAATCTTTTTCCCCCAGCCCATTATATAGTATCAGTGAAAAAATGTGGCTGTCCTGCAAAATGTTTGCCCACCCCTGATTTAACATAGCCAATGATTCCAAGGGCCACAAATAACCCCCGGACTAGGGTTTGCCCAACTGTAAAGTAAATGATACACATCTTCTTTTCTAAGGGTGCCACAAAATCTTCGGTGCCATTGAAATATTATGAGGGTACTATCCAAATATTTTGGATAGGAACAGTCCAAATATTTTGTGGTTTGAGAGTTGTAACAATTTAGTATCAAAAAGACCTTGCTGCCTGCTGATAGGCTTCTTCTATACAGGGATAATGAGGAAGTTGTGAATTGTCTCTTGAGTGTGAACATCCCACACAACATCCTACTATTCAAAGGCTCACTTTCTAAGGAATTGCGTTGTTAAATCTATTGCTAATGTTTGCTGCTAGCACTTAATAAGATTATAATATTTCAGCTGCTCCCAAAAATATTTCTTGAGACCTCCAAGTTAAACTCCCTCCAAGTTAACCCTCCAAGTTAAAGGGATTGAGGGCACAATCCTAACCAGTTTAGGCCAGCACAACTCACCCATCTTCCTGTTCCTGTAGTCGTGTGGGGAGGCTGGTGCATGTCTGTGTACTAGATGGACTCCCCCATGAGTGGTGCAGAAGTGCCTTATGGCACTTTTGTGACATCCTCAGACCAGCACAGGACTTGTGCCAGGACTGGCCTTACTGGGAGGTTAGGATTACAGCCTGAAATAGTAGCCAGCCACAGCCATAAAGATCCTATATAAACCAGAAAACAACAGAGAGAATGGAATGGGTTACAAGTATACACAGTTGGGGTTGTTGAAATTTGAATCCCCACCCCAAATACATGTGTATACTTGTATCCCTTTCCATTCTTTCAACACCCCAAAATGTTGAAGCAGAAGAGAAGGGTAAGCATTTCAAAGACCACTGTGTCTGATTGTCTTAAATAGAGCATTTCACATCCTAACACTGGAATGTTATTTGCATAAAATTATTATTTTAGAAATAGTTACTCTCTTTACTGTGCTGAGCTGATGGCAAATATGAAAGATGTCCCCAGCACAGAACGGATGGTGCTCTGCAGTCAGCAGTGGAAGCTTCTGTCCCAGAAGGAAAAGGACGCCTATCACAAAAAATGCGATCAGGTGAGCCAACAGCCTGTGTATACGTGTGAGAGTGTTTGATGCTTGCCCAGGGGTACCAGTTGGCATGTTTTATGGTAATGTGTACTTAAAAAACAATTCAGCTGGACTCACACACTCCTGCTGGTGTAGTATCTGTTCTGGTATTAGTTGCTTATAACTGGGAATGTAATATGATAACGCCGTTTGTTGATTCTGAATCAGTGCAAACAAAGGGCTGTTGTAAATATTTTAATAGGATGCTAACAAAATTCCAGTGGCATTATATGCTATCATATAAGCCTACCATATTCATAGTGGGGATAAGAAATACATAATAAGTAAAGCGCTGTATTATAATGGTCAGTGACTGTAGTTTCAGTCAGCTGAACTTGCTGTGTGTTGCTTAGGGTGCTGCTTTAAGAAATATTAATTATAGTTTCTAGGAGTTGTGTAGATGGGGATATCCAGAAAGCTGTCATTTTAACTGAGGGCTAACTGTGCCTTTTCCAGTGAGAGATCCAACTTAAGTGTTGCTAGAGGAAATTTATATTCTAAAGGAGAACTGGGGAAGAAAGAAAACTGCTATTTTGGGGTCTATAACGTACATTGCATCTTCTTGTCTGGGCAGTTTCTAGTCACGCGCTTTAAATTACACTCTGTCAGGACCCACCCAACTTTATAAGACTTAAGTTTACCAATTGCTCAAGCCTCTGTTTTTGTCCTTTTATACTCACAAGTAAAAGCACAAGTTTTGTTCAGTTTTGACTTGGATAGGGCTCAATACATTTCCCTTGTTGGCTATTGGCTTGTCAGTTTTGCAACCCACTCAAAATTGGATTGCAATCCACAGTGACAAGCCAATAGCCAACAAGGAAAATAACAGCTTACATGCCCCAAAAGTTGATCTCTTCTTGCTGCTTTTCCCTTACAGAGAAAGAAAGATTATGAAATTGAACTCCTACGTTTCCTGGAGGTGAGTTTCCCGCAGAGCATTCTGCTAACTGTGCATGAAATACTTTTGGAGCCTTTATGGAGCTCTTATGTAATTCTTTTTGGAGCCTTTTTCATTTGGGTGTGGGTGTTGATCCAGCTAGAAAAATGAGATTCAGTAGGAGTGATTTAGGAAGGAGCACTATTTTGACAAACACACAACTCTGTCCTGTACTCTGAATAAAATATAAATTTTCCCATAATATCATTAAATGACTTATTTTGAAAAGACAATGGGGCTTGTACCATAGTTTTCACTTCCAAATGCACAGGGAAGTCATAGTAAGGAACTGATAATCTGCTTATGGGTTGTTACTTAAGTCATTGCAAAGTGACTTTAATAGTTGAAAGTTTCCTTAATACATGTATCTTCTTGTGTACACAACCTAAGTTAAGCAGCACGTTAGATGTGGAATCTATTGAATATCAGCATCATTTATTATTCAATTTTCTCTATAAACCACTTTGTTAATTTCAAAAGCCACCTTGTGCATTTGCTTTGGGAAAGGCCAGGGTATTAATAAATAAAATTCAATAAATAAAAGTGGTTTATAAATATTGATAATGATGATTGTTGTGGAAAAAGATGCTCAGTGTTCCATCCCAGTTCAGATACCACCCAGTTCTTTTGGAGGAAGACAATGGGATCCTTGGATGGGTTACTTCCATTTGCTTCCATAATCAGGCTTCATATAAGTTTGCTTCTGAAATCTTCATCCTTGACATTTCAGATAGACTTCAGACGCAGCTGCCCTCCTTGGTCCTTTGGGGAAGAAAAATGTAATAAGAACCCAGCGCAGATGCTGGATTGCTGATGTTGGGCAAAATCCAGAGTAACTACGGGGAGTCCTTGCTCCTGTGTAAGAACAACTTACTCTGGATTCCAATATTAATTTCCCATAGGTTTTTACTAGGTGGTGCAGTAACTACGGCTGCACGTAAAGTCTCTTACGTGCTCCCGTAGTTACTCTGGATGTGGGGGGTTATATCTTTCTGGAAAACTAATCCTCTTTAGAGATGCTTTTTTCTTAACATATGTTGAAGATGCTACCAAAATAATTTCCTATAAAGGTGCAAAGCAGAGAACATCAAAAAGCTCAATGTCCATGAAGTCCTGATCCATTCTTGTTTTGCTTTTCCCTGTGAAACTCAAGAGCCTACCTGAAGAAGAACAGCAGAGGGTTCTGGGAGAGGAGAAGATGCTGGGAATGAACAAGAAAGGTGCCACAAGCCCTGCTTCTAAGAAGTCCTCGCCAGATGCTAGCAAGGTGAGTGAAACCTTCTCCAGAGCAGAGATCAACCAGAAGGATGCTTTGCAGATACAAGTGTCTTTTATTTTGTTTTCAATTTAAGCTGTTCGGTGAATCTGACTTTCAAACCAGTCTCAAGACTTCATTCAAAATGACTGCTAGGTTTATTTTGGGCATTTTGTTAAAGGAAGCAAAAAAACAAACAAAAATTCCAAATATAAGATTTATATAAAACAAATAGGGCTTTATATAAAATACTTATATAAAACAAATAGGGCTGTCAGCAGGCTTAAAGAATGTTTAGTTGATTAATCATCCGCCATATCACTAAGTCTCTAATTGATTAAATAAAATGTGCATATTACTAGAGGTCCCAATATTGTTAAGATACTCAAAAAAATGTGTGATCATTAACAGTTTAATAAGTTACCACTTGTTCTTAGTTATAAAAGCATGTCTAGGGGTTTTTTGCTTTTTCATTCTCTTCATACACAACACACTAGAACCAATACAGTCTCAAAAAATAAACATACTTTTTGCCCCATCCATTACATTTTGATCTCACCAATATAAATTTGCCCCCAGTGATTAATCAACTAAAGTGTTAGTTGATGAATGTACTGGCTAAAGTTTGCAGCACTTCCACTTCCATTTTTGTTCTTTCTTTCTCTCTTTTTTTCTATTTCCCATCACATTTTTTTTCTTTTTTAAAAAGATTCAAACTCAAAAGTTCTACAACCACGAGTCCCTTTGTGCTCTTTGACAGGGAGGTTCTGAGAAACCCAAACGGCCCGTTTCTGCTATGTTTATCTTCTCGGAGGAGAAACGCAAGCAGCTGCAGGAGGAGCGACCCGAACTGTCGGAGAGCGAACTGACCCGGCTGCTGGCACGGATGTGGAATGATCTTTCAGAGAAAAAAAAGGTTGTTTGATCAATAATGCACATTCTCCTTACCATATTTTTGGGGGAGGAGGTGTTGGGGAACATGTACTCCTGGGTGTCTCAAAGTCAGCTTGAACTTTTCTGGTTGACTTGGGTGGAACCAGGAACTTGACCCTCTCCTTCACCCTTTTAAAAAAGAATAGAAACCTGCTAGAAAATTGCAGAAGGTTCTGGAAATTTCCAGAGCTTTCTGTTCCTTCTAGAAGGCACCAGCAGCTCCGTCGCAGTCTGGGCGCTCCTGCCATTTCACCTTGCGTTCTCTGTGCTCATTTTTTTACCTGTTTGCGCTGGGGAGAGCCAGACCTCAGTAACACCTTCAGTTGGTGTGGAAGAGGGCACAATCAGAGCTCACTTCCACATCCTTATAAACCATCCATATTCCAGTGCAACTATGAACAGAACTAAATAGGAAAGGTCTTGAGGCTTGGTTTAAAAGCCCGAGAAGTTATTGTTTGGCGGTATTTTTAATATTGTGATTTGGATATTGATGATAAAGGGAAGAAACCCAACTTGAGGGATGGTAAAGATAAAAGTCCATTTATCAAGTAGTCATTCACTTTAGGAGGCATGCAATGACAGAGCAGTGGTTCTCAACCCTTTTAGTACCCACTAAAAAGTACCCATTGGTACCTTTTACTGGTATCCACTTTTTAGAATGACATTCTGTCTGGACACACTGGAAGTGATGTCATGGATGGTAGTGACAACATAAAGCAGGAAAATTTTTAACATTTGCCACATGACAAAAATCAAATCAATTAATTCAATAATTAAATTAAAAGTTTACATTAAATATACTTTTAAAATTTATTTAAAATAAAGAAGACACCTCCTAACCCTTCCTAGCAGTTGTTTTTTGTTTTTTAAAAAATAAAAAACCCCAAATCCCAAAGGCTGCAATTCTATCCACACATACCCAGGAGTAAGCCCATTCCCTATCATTGTTAAAAGCTAAAAGTACGTATCAGTAACAATTCCTCATATGCACTCACATACCATGGCAGCATTAAGTTTTTAACTTTTGTTAGCTACTTTATCTGTATTGACTGAAAATTGAGAATATAAATAAGCATGTAAATACAGGCTGCAACCCTAAAGACACTTTCCTGAGAGTAAGACCCAGTGAACACAATGGGGCTTACTTTTGTGTAGACATGGTTAGGCTTGTGCTCACAGTAATCTTTCTTACTGCAGAATTTAGTCTATTGAAAAGGGTGGGTGACAAGAAGGACTCTGATGCTTTTCTTGTGAGTAATGTAAAGGGTTGTTGGAGAAAGATACACCCCATCCCTATTGCTTTATAAATTTATCTTTTAAGGCCCAGTAACAGTCGTGTATCAAGATAGTCATGTTAAAAGTAAAAATGACTGTCTTAACCTTATTCTGCAGTATATGGTAATACAGGGTGTGTGTGTGAGAGAGAGAGAGAGAGTGAGAGAGATTTTTTTAAAGGCAGATATTTTTCAGGTTCCACTATGTGCCTGTTAAGACACTGTGCCTGTTAACCAGCAGGCCAGGGTTCAAAACCTGGGTCCCCACAAGACAAGGATCTCCTGCTACAGGCAGGGGTTGGACTAGATGATCCACTGGCTCCCTTCCAACTCTATGATCTATGTGAAAGAAGGCAAGATTGATAAATTAATCTTGAACTGATGTATTAATCTTGAGATTGAAAAAAGGAAACATACAATTTTAATAAAGTGATTGTACTTCATCTAGCAGATGAGTATAAAGAGGTAGTTTAGTGAATGAGCTAAGAGATCCAGAGCACTTGGACTGGCACAAGATCCTTGAATCAGCTCAGGGGTATTGCAAAAGTGCCATAAAGCACATTTGACCACCTCAGAGGTAGGTAGGTCAGGGCACAGAAGTGCACCTACCTGGGGTTCACATTCTGAAGAAGAATGTGGGTGGGAGAGAGGGGAGTGGGAGACAGGGCTTAGAGGCCACTGTAAATGTAGCCCAAGTGAGTAGACCTATTAGGGCTGCCATAGCTCTAACACAGGAAAGGGGATGAGCCTCCCCTTCCCTGCAGTAGCAGTCCCAAGACTTGTAGTGGATACAACACAGGTGTTCTAACCTGCCTGTTCCAACACAAATTAGGGTTGCGCTGCTTGCTATGAATCAGACCATCCCAAGTTCAAATCACACTTCTGCCATGTGCACATAATATAGTCTTAAACAATCCATTCCCTCTGAATTTCAATCCCCTGCTGTAATATGGGGATTACAATAAATTTAAGTAAGGACTACCTCAGGGTGATTTGAGGTGCTTCACATACTTAGCAAATCTATATACAGTGGTGCCTCACATAACAAATTTAATTCGTTCTGGAGGCATGTTTGTTATGTGAAATGTTCTTTACGTGAAGCGGATTTTCCCATAGGAAATAATGGAAACTCAGATCATTGGTTCCACAACCCACAAAATATTCATATAAAAATATTAATTGGATGTAAAAATGATGACAAAACACTGGAATTGAATTCAAAACCTGCATTCAAAGTTCATGAGCCTATGAAGTCTATATAGGCTGCAATCCTAAAGACACTTTCCTCAGAGTAAACCCCATTTAACACAATGGGGCTTACTTCTGGGTAGACATGGTTAGGAGGCTGCCATCAAAAACACTGAAATCCAAGACACTTTCAAAGTGTCTCCCCACTTTCTCCTTCTCTTCATCCTGAGCCTCTCTCTCCCCTGCACCCTTCTGGCTAGCCCTGAGCTGCTTACCTCTTCTCCACTGCTCTTCTCTCCCTCTGCCCAGCAGACACCCGGCCATAGGAGGAACAGTGCAGAAGTGTTGCTTTCACTATGGGCAGACGCGCTAGGCAGCCCTGATGCTTTTTAAAAGGGCTGCCGGCCAGTGCATCTGCGCCAACTGCCAACAAGAGTGTTTGCTACCTGAAGCACAGTTTGTTACATGAAGCAGAATTCTAGAGAAATTTTTGTTCGTTACATGAAACTTACTTTACGTGAGGCACCACTGTATTTGAGACTGAAAAGTCACTCACTTATTTACTCATCAACGTGCAGCCAAAACCGCAGGGGCCTAGAAGCATGAAATTTGGGGAGGGTGTTCCTTCCATGATGGAGGCACCCACAAAGAACCAGTTTCGGAAATTCCAACCAGGAGGTGTGAAAAGGGGTGCAATGCCATTTCCTCTCTACACTTTACATTGAAAATCCCTGACTGATCAGGCCCCAACACCCAAACCAAGAAGCATGAAATTTGGGGAGGGTTTTCCTTTTGTGACATCAATACCCACCCAGAACCATTGTTGAGAAATTTAATCCTTAAGGGGCTGAAAATGGGAGTGCAACATGTTTTTGTCCTATACAGTACATTGAAAATTACCATCTAGCAATTTGGGGCTTGTTGCACGTGGGGGGATGGTGTGCTTGGGAGTGGTGCACATGGGGGGGATGCTGTACAGGGAGTGTTGTGCAGGGGGGGGTTGTTGTGTAGTGGGGGAATGGCGTATGTGGGGAATTTTATTCCTGCAACGCGGGTACATTTTCGCTAATACTATATAAATATTGGTTATTAATAGAAATTAATAATATATTCTGGCCTATTCAGGAAATGAATAAAATTTATTTCTATTTTATAGCAAGAATTTTTCTGTTTTGAGGTTTCTGCCCTATATCTGTGTAGTGTGTGCACACATAAAACAGTGAAGATAACAATCATAACCCACTTACCGTTCGGATTGTGATATAATACCATAGTTGGAGAGTCACCATTTAAAAGCTTCTGTTCTGTATCCTTCCTACCGTTCCTCAGGCAATAAGACATAAAGATGAGCTTTGGATAACAAATACTCTTTGTGGAATATGAGATCTCCTACTCTGTCTTAAGTAGTATTATATTAAGTAGTTAACTCTAGAGTTTTGCACATTTCAGAGAATGATGGGGCACATTATAAGGTACATACACAAGGCCCCCCAATATCCATATGGGGTCCATTCTAGGCTCCCTATCTCCTTGACCATCATTGTCCCCCATGCCCATAAACTGCTTCCTGTTAGTATTCAATATAGTATTTTAAAGTTGCATGCACTATAAGCTTGCATGCTTATTGCAACCTGCAACATTTTCTTAGTGGTGAGCAAATTTTAGTAGGTGTGGCCCCCAAATCTGTGGATTAGTGAAATGGCAACATCAGATCTGCAGATATAAGGGGTTGCCTGTACTTGGTTTGCATGAAGAAACTAGTTACATTTCTTGGTCCCACCAGTGGCGTAGCTAATTATCATGTAGCCCGTGCAAATCTCAAAATGTTATCCTGGAAGTGATGTCACAACAGGAAATGATGTCAACTACATGTATTTTTTTAAGAAAATTGGGGGAAAACCTGCCGCTGCCTCCTCCTCAGCAGTTCACCATCATTTGCTTTGCTAGTGGCATAGCTAAAGCACCTATTTGGTATCTGGATTTGAAGATTTTGTGTGTTTGTCTCCTGCCACACAACAACAAAATCAAATTTAATTAAGTAAAAAAAATGAAAATTGTATCCCTTATTGGTTAGGGAAACTGCTGGGGCAAAGAGGAATGGTTTTCTTTCCCTGCTAAATAGAAGAAGGGCACCATTTAGATGTGCCTGTATATACAGTTAACATGGGGTAACTGTTTTATGATATATGTACTGTATACGGTATATGTACCGAGAGCTAATTCATATTAACAACTTATTAGTACCATACAACATCAGAATTACATCTCATTGGCTCTCAGAGCCATCAGTAACTTGGGAAAGTTTGAGTTAAGAAAATCCCCTTTTGTTCCATAGGCTTTTGTGTTTTCATTTTCTGGTTGACTGGCCATGACGTTTGATAGAATATAGATATTCTAATGCAGTATGCTTCATTGCGTTCTGCATTGAATTACCTTTCCAACGATATATAACATGATGATATTATCATTTATACATACCCCATTTTTCACAATTTTAGTCACTAGCGTCAAGCTCAGCTTGTAACCCTCCTAAAGCTTATGGATTGGTGCAGTTGTACCCCCTGCACCCCTCCTTAGCTAACCCACAGGGTCCCACTGTTCACCTGTGAATTGAAAGTCTGCCTTGGAACATGCTGACCTAGCCTTCTCCTTTGGCTGTGTATTGCTGGCCTTTTAATAGAGGAAACCCATAAACACAGTTGGAAAAGCAATGTACACAATATGTTCCTTACTGGTAAGTCCTGATTATCACAAAGATTTCCAAATGTTTGATTGTCTCTGCCCATTTTCTGATACAGGCCAAGTACAAAGCTCGTGAGGCTGCCATGAAAGCGCAGACAGAGAAAAAACACGGTTCAGACAAAGAGGATCGTGGCAAACTTCCTGAGTCACCCAAGACAGCGGAGGAGATCTGGCAGCAAAGTGTCATTGGAGACTATCTTGCCCGCTTCAAGGTAAAGAGGGGAGGTTCAGGCATGGCCAAAGAAGTGAGTACTGTCTTCCTGACTGAACCAAAAACTGCAAACCTTTTCACTTTCTTGAGTCAAGACAGTATTCTGAAGTTGTTTGGCAGGGACACTATCATCACACCGCCCCAGGGAGAAGCTCTCACATCCCAGAATAACTTGGTCTTCTGTATATTCCTGCCAGGTGAGATTGGAGGATTTTACCATGCACAACTGTGTAATAAAATGTATGAAACAGTAAAATGCTTGTGTATGGGTTCAACAGCATAGCACAACAGCAAAACAGAATACAGTTTAAAGAAAAAAAATTCAAATTACTGGTATAGAATTAGGAACAAACAAAAAATAAAAAAGGTGGAACATCTTCTAGACAACCAGAATGAATGATACACATACACAACTAAGCACTGTAGGAATTTTTACCCTTTCCAGATTTGTCTTGGCTTGTGCCATCTTTAAAATATGGAGAACGGGCAGGAAAGAGGTCTGTTGCTGTAAGATAACTATGGGAAAGAATCTATGGTAACAAACAAGGACCAATTGAAACCCATGTTGCCACTTTTAATATTGGATGTTTAATATTTAATATTGGAAATTTGACAAACATTGTGCAGTGATGTATATCCCATTCTCAGAAGGTTTATGATAGTGGTTTGTTGGAAGTTAGTAACTAGTGGTTGAATTTAGGAGTTTCTCAAGAAACTGGATTTCTTGGATTCTCTCAGGGATTGAGAACACAAGAGAAATCACAGCTGCAGTGGGCATGTGCAGAGATGGGGCAAAAGGTAGCTAAGGCTGTATTGCCTATATAGGGATTCTTGAACCCATCATCAGTGAACGGGCACAGGAGCAGCCACTCTGCAAGACTCATGGTGCTATTATGGACCATCCAGGAAGAATACTGTATTGGTAGTACCAGTGGCAAGCTAAAGGGAATTTCAAGAGTTTGGAGCACAGGAAAAAAGCCTGCCTTTGATATTGATCAGTACTTAAACTGGCATCAGGAGAGTTGAGATGAGAAGGAGTGAAAGATTCTGTTTTGAAACACTACCATGAGAACATAAGATGAGCCCTGCTGGATCAGGCCAAAGGTCTGTCCAGCTTCCTGTATCTCACAGTGGCCCACCAACTCCACCAGGAAGCACATATGACTACAAGAGACCTGCTTCCTGGTGCCTTCCCCTACATCTGACATTCTGATGGCCTACGTCTCAAATAATGAGTTTTTTTCTGTTCTGCAGTGTTCTCCCAACCAGATTAGGCAACTGACCATAGCCATCCGTTGTTGAAATGTTGCCCTAGCAAGGAGGTACATGAGAGGACTGAAAATAAGCCCTCAAAAAATAAATACAGTAAGTGTAGTTCATAAGAAAAATCCTACTGCCTCAGGCCAAGTGTCCATCTAGTCCAGGGATGTTAAAACCCCAGCCAACCTCAATGCAGCTCTCAGCAAGACTCTTTCTTCCAGCCCAAAGACAAGCCTTGTAATGTCTTCAATACACTTAAACATAAATTCATATTTGAAATGTAAAATAATTTTTCCAGCCCCCAGCACAGGGTCAGAGAGATGAGGTGGCCCTCTTACCAAAAAGTTTGGACACCCCGATCTAGTCCATCATTCTGCTTCCCATTATGGCCCAGCATCTGCATTTGGAAAGCTCAGAAGCAGGACATGAAGTCCTGTCTCTTGAGGCAGTGCGTAGCTAGGTCTTTTGGCACCAGAACCCATGAATTTTTTGTCCCCCGTATGACAAAATTAATTATCAGTTTAAATTAATACAATTGATAAATATATTAATATTTTCATACTTTATACCAACCTTCCTCTAAGGCAGGGGTCTCCAAATATTTTGGCAGGAGGGCCATATCATCTTTCTGACATTGAGTCAGGGGCCAAAGAATTCACATTTCACATTTGAATAAATTTACATATAAGAATGTATTGGAGTGGATTGCAGGGCTTGCCCAGGGGCCAAATAGAAGGATCTTGAGGCTTGCTGAGGGCCACATCTGGCCCCAGGGCAGGAGTTTGGAGACCCCTTCTCTAAGGCAAAGGTATCAAACTCAAGGACCAAAGGCCAAATCCAGCCTGCTTTGCTTTTTTATGTGATCCCCAAGAGCTTCTCCACACTTTCCTGAGAGTGAGCTCCATTGAATATAATGGGACTTACATATCAGAAGACATGCATTGATTGGACTCCGGCCCTTGTGAAACACCATTAATGCTAACTTCAGCCCTCTGTATGAAATATTTTCAACACTCCTACTCTGAGGAGCTCAGGGTGTTATGCATAGTTCCCTTCTTTTGTCCTTACAACAACCCTGTGAGGTAGGTGAAGCTGAGAGAAAGTAATTGCCTTCTGGAGCTCTTGTTGAGTTCCACTTTCACTGTAAGGGACCATGCTGTTGGCCTTTCATTCGTCTATGCCTGAGCTGAATAGGAGCCAAGGCACATTTGTTTACTAGTTCACACATGTGGCTGTGTAGCTCGGTTTTGTTTTCCATAGAGCTCCATGCAATTCCAAAGCACTTCCTTCTGAGGTAATTTGTGGGGGCTGTGTTCATTGGATCAGGACCATTCTAAGGTTATTAGATTCCTCTCAACTCTTTCCAATGGACTATGGCACGTTTGGCTACTCATGGGTAAAGGCATGATATGGTTCACTTCCCATACAGCTCCATGCATTTTTAGCTGTTTAGCTCATTGGCCATAATATTTAATAAGAAGGAGATACAGGTACTTCAAAGCTGGTTTTTTTGCATTGGATTCTGCTGAAAAATATGAATCCAGTAGTATATAACATAATGGTGTTAGTCCATACCTTCATGATTTTGTGATGTTGTCCTCACCCCAGGGTGTGAACTCCCTCAAGGGGGGACTGCCTCCGGGGTGGACCAGCTAGTTATGCCACTGCCTTTAGGCATGCTCAGATGGCAACAAATCTTCAGTGAGGCCGCATGACTGCCAATTTCCTAGTTGGAGCTCTGAGGGTACAATTCTAACCAACTTTCCAGAACTGGCATATCTGTGCCAGTGGGGCATGTGCTGCATCCGGCAGTTGGTGGGCAATCACAGATCCCTCCTCCAAGTAAGGCAATGTTTGTTCCCTTGCCTTGGGAGTTGCATTGCCCTTACCCCAGAGCTGAACAAATTGTTTAGGATTGCACCCTGGGGCTCTTTTGTGCAGGCAGAACACCCCTGAGGTATGACTGCATTGAGGACCACTTGAGGAGCATCGGTTACAGGTAAGCTGATCATATGTTTCAGAAGATGATCTGTATGGAAACAGGATGGTTGATGCCAAAGGGAGAAGCTGTGAGCTCTCTGCAAATGAAGTACTGTATTTAGTGGACTCCTGTAAACTGTGTTGTAACATTCTGTCTTCTATTTCAGAATGACAGGGGGAAAGCACTAAAAGCCATGGAAGTCACCTGGAATAACATGGAGAAAAAGGAGAAGCTGATGTGGATCAAAAAGGCTGCAGAAGATCAGAAACGATATGAGGTTGGTATTAATTTTTCAACAAAACAATAAGTCCAACATCTTAAAACCTAGCTATGTGTGGGGAGGACTGGACTATGTGCTATATCTAGACTGTGTGTATGATGCATTTTTCAGGAAGGAAGAGTGAGGATGTGGTTTTTGTGCAAAACAGAACTTGTGAGAATCCATTTATTTGTCACACTTTTGGCTGCAGAAAGATGCTTGAATGTGCGTGGACAATGCCTGCTGCTGCCATAACTGATCCCACTGAGGTAGCTGTATGGTGAAGAGCAAGTTATCAGTACTCTGCATGGCTTCTTGCCCCTTCTGAGTAAAAATTAATTTAATTTAATTTAAGCAATTTGTATCCCGCCTTTCTTCCCCCACAAGGGGGAACTCAAGGCGGCCAAACAACAATTAAAAAACAATAAAACACCACTAAAATTAGTTACGGTAATAAATAGAGATTAAAACACAATTAAAATGTAGTTAAAATACAATTAGGTTAAAGCTAAAAACATAGACTAAAAACGATAAAACAAAAAATGATAAAAACAAAAGCCCCCCAACCTCTGCCCCATTAAAAAGCTTTTTTGAAATAAAAGGTTTTAAGGCTCTGCCTGAAGCTCTGTATTGAGGGAGCTTTCCTCAGTTCTAAGGGGAGGGAGTTCCAAAGCCAGGGTGCCACCACCGAGAAGGCCCTATCTCTGGCTGCCACACCTCTCACATCTCTTAGTGGCGGCACAGTCAGTAGGGCCCCCTCAGATGACCTTAGGTGACAGGTCGGATTGTAGGGAAGAAGGCGGTCCCTCAGTTACCCTGGACCTGAGCCGTTTAGGGCTTTAAAGGTCAGGACCAGCACTTTGAATTCAGCCTGGAAACGAATGGGCAGCTAGTGTAGTCGCTGAATCAGTGGTCCAACAGTGTCAAACCAACGCGCCCCAGCAACCACACAGGCCGCCACATTCTGGACTAGTTGAAGCTTCCGGACCGTCTTCAGAGGCAGCCCCACGTAGAGGGCGTTACAGTAATCCAATCTTGGTGTCACTAAGGCATGGGTCACCGTGGCCAGATTCGAGCGACTCAAGTATGGTTGCAGCTGGCGGATCAGCCGAAGCTGAGCTAAGGCTCCCCTGGCCACAGCCGCCACCTGGGACTCCAGGAGCAGCTGCTAATCCAGGAGTGCAACCCCATCCAGAGCGGGATGATATTCCAATACCCGAGTCGAGGACTTCTGGACCAGGAGAACCTCTGTCTTATCAGGATTTAATCTCAGCTTGTTCTCCCTCATCCAGTCCCCCACTGCCTCCAGGCAATGATTCAGGACTTCAACCGCCTCCTTGGACTCAGGAGGAAAGGAGAGATAGAGCTGGGTGTCATCAGTGTACTGATGACACCTCACTCCAAACCTCCAGATGACCTCTCCCAGCAGCTTCATGTAGATGTTAAATAGCATGGGGGATAGAATGGAACCTTGTGGCAGCCCACACCGAAGAGGCCAGGGTGCCGAACAAGCATCCCCCAGCACCACCTTCTGGGACTGGTCAACCAGGAAGGAGCGGAACCACTGTAAAACAGTGCCTCCAATCCCCAACCCGGCCAACCAATCAAGAAGGACACCATGGTCGATGGTGTCGAAGGCCGCTGAGATGTCCAGCAGGATCAACAGGGACGCACTCTCCCTGTCCATTCCCCGGTGTAGGTCGTCCACCAAGACGACCAAGGCAGTCTCTGTCCCAAACCCCGGCCTGAAACCAGATTGGAAGGGATCCAGATAATCAGCTTCATCCAGGACCCTCTGAAGCTGGGACGCCACCACCCACTCAACCACTTTGCCCAGAAACGGGATGTTTGAGACTGGCCGATAGTTGTTTAAGTTTTTAGGGTCCAGGGAGGGTTTCTTCTGGAGGGGGCAAACCACCGCCTGCTTTAATGCAGAAGGCAACACCCCCTCCCTCAGAGAGGAGTTCACCACCCTCCCTGTCCATTCGGCCAGTCCATCCCGGGCCAATCTGATTAGCCAGGCTAGGCAAGGGTCCAGCGGGCAAGCAGATGGTCTCACACTACAGAGAATCCTGTCCACATCCTCAGGTTTTACAAGCTGAAAGGAATCCCAAAAGATGGACAGGACAGGTGCCCCAGCGTCTTCGTTCGATGTTGTTAAAATGGCATCCAAGTCATGCCAGATCTGATCGACCTTGTCCGCAAAGTGTTGGGCGAACTCGTCACAACGAGCCTCCGTGTGCTGTACCATGTCAGTGAGGGGGGCCAGATGGAGTAGGCCCCGGACCACACTGAAGAGTAAAATGAAAATAGAGTACATGAAATACTTAGAATTTATGACACAAATTTACACATAACCTCTATAGAGTGCAGCTTAATTTTAGCACAAAACTTGGATTCCCTGAGTGCAGAGTTTCAGCATAGTGTACAAGCAGCCCCCAAGCCATATAGGTTAGGAGATAAATCGTCAGCATTTTCTGATTTCTACACATGTTGAAAATCTTTGTTTTAAATTCTACAGCAAGTTTCTGTCTTATTGTGGCTGGTTGAGAACATCCGACAAATGTTATGTTGCCTGTTGAGGGCTCATGGTGAGGCTCAGTAGGATAGGAAAAGAGTATTGACAGACCATCATTCTCTGTCCTCATGAATTCAGAGAGGTTTCTTAAGCTTTGTTCATTTTTTTTCAGCGAGAGTTAAGTGAGATGAGGGCACCACCATGCTCAACAAATGCCTCAAAGAAAATGAAGTTCCAGGGAGAACCAAAGAAACCTCCCATGTGAGTATGCCATCATTGGAGGGCAAAATATGTACATATGGTATTCATGTGTTGACTGTAGCTTATCCCAGGGATAAATAAAAAAGGTTGGATGTTCAACACAGCTTGTTTATAGTATATATACACAAAAACCAACAGTTCTGAACAAACAGCAGCAGAACAACTACTTAAAAGTATCTAACTTCTAAAGACTTAAGGCGCAATCCAGAGTAACTACGAGGAGTCCTTGCTCCAGTGGAGTAACGATTTACTATGGATTGCAAAATGATTTTCCATAAGTTTAACACTCGATAGTGCCATAACTCCGTTGATGTAAATTCACTTTGCTCCGACGGATCTCTGCCCATAACTGTTCTGGATTGTGCCTTTAGTGACACAAATTCCCATTTACCTGCAGAAAAGAAAGAAGACAGACAGATCGGGGGGGGGGGCTTCTTCCAAAATTCTGTACTACTACTGGAAAAGTCCTGATCCTAGCATCTAGGAGAGAGGAAGCACTTCATAAAAATTGCAGGAAATGATCCTAAGAGAGGTGATGGCCATTTATTATTCTGGGCATCCAATTATTATCCTGGGCATGCAATTATCCTGGGCATCCAATCCTGGGCCAATTATTATCCTGGGAGTTTCTCTGTTATTTTTCCAGTTGAAAGAACTGTTTTGCTGAGGTCAAGTTACTGTAATCACTTCTTCCTGACCTGTTTATTTCCACTACAGAGCCAAAAGATAAACCATGTACCTAGATCAGAGAGCAGGTGGCAAGCATAGATGCACAGTAGGATTGGCTTCCAAAACCATCCTACCTCTAGGATCAGGAAGATACTGGTCTGTGGTCCTGGCTTGAATGGTCTGCAAGTCTTTCTTTTACTCAGATTCCTTATACTTTCAGTGGATTAGTCCCCAGTATGTAGGGCTCTGGTTTGAGCCCCATAAAATTAAAAAAAAGTGCCCAGGGAAGGACTCAAACAGTTGTTCCAGAAGGGCTGAGTTTCTAGGAAAATGATTGTGAATTAGTACTGTATATTTCTTTAAAGGGTTTATTGTACAACTGTTACAAATTAGCACATTACAGAAAGTTATGTGTCGTGCAAGTACCAGTGAAGCCATGATGTTAGAGAACAAACATTCTGTTATTTTGTGGAGGTCTTCATGATGGCCTTCCCATTCCAGGATGCAGTTCGTGCATTTGGTCATCTAGGACAGAAGCCTCTAAACTTTTTGGCAGAAGAGCCACACCGTTTTTCTGATACTGTGTTGGGGGCCAGAACTTTGGAAGCTCTTCCTCTTTCTCCCTGTATTTACTCAAATTGTTTATCTTCCTGCCCTGTGCTTTCTTCCCAGGAATGGGTATCAGAAGTTCTCTCAGGAGCTCCTTTCAAATGGTGAACTCAACCATCTTCCTCTGAAGGAGCGGATGGTGGAGATTGGTAGCCGCTGGCAACGCATCTCACAGGGTCAAAAGGATCAGTACAAGAAATTGGCTGAAGAGCAGCAGAAACAATACAAAGTGCACCTGGACATGTGGCTCAAGGTGAGATCTTGGTGGGGGGAGACAGATAGAAGATATGTCAAAGCCTCCTAGGTGAAAGCCCTTACAACCATATCAATGCTATTTTAGACATGCAATCTGAAGCCAAAAGTTTCCTGCTGAATCTGCAGATGAAATTCAACTCTTCCTGCCCCCATCTCACATCAACAGAACGTATGGACCATATGTGAGATTTTTAGCTGATTCTACCACCTTTCTCTTCAGCTGTCCTGCCTCACTGGCCACCCTGAATTGTAGAGCTCATCCCTAGAACTTGTCTGAAGCATTTGACAGAGATGGAAAGTTGTCTTATTTCCCTTGCTCCAAAACCAACTTTTGCTTCTCAGAGCAGTTGCAAGGATTTTCCAGCTATTCTTTATTTGCATAATGTGGATAATTAAAAAGGACAAAACTCCACGTATAGAGCAGGACTGTTGCTGATGGAGAATGTTAGCTATATGACAAAATGTGGCTGCTTGAAAAAGGGTTTGCAGTTTCTCTGGTAGTCAGGCTCAGGCCTCAGTGAGCAACTTATATAGCTTAATCTTTGGTTTTCTTTCCACTTTATCTTTTCTACAGAGTTTGTCACCACAAGAGAGAGCCACGTACAAAGAGCATACTTCCAATGTTAGTATCTTGCAAGTATTGGGGGTGCAAATGGCAGGGGTATTTGGGGGGATTTATTCCTGAAAGACAATGTGGTCTGAAAAGGGTCTGACCCTACAATCCAGAGTAAGTATGGGAAGACATAAAAGGCACTCACTCTGGATTGCTCTATGCGTTTCCCATAGATGGTACTATAACTATGTCGGTGTAAAAGTCCCATTACTTTGGATTGTAGGCTTTGTCACTGAAAGGAACACAGTGCTTGCATGCCCAAGCCTCAGGTCCACACTCCACACCTTCAATTAAAGAGGCTTGGAAAGGTTTTTGTTTTCAGAGGAGCTGGATTCTAGGCCTGCTATCAGACTCTGATGGTTGTCCTTTAATGAATATCCACCATATATCTCAGTCTGTATCAAGTGGTTCTTTAGTACTGAAGAGCTACAAGGATACTGAAAATACCTTCAAAATTTTAGAAAGGTTTCCAGGATCTTGGGTGTCTGGTGTAAAACTCATCACTTCTTGCCATTGCGAAGAAGTTTCCAGAAAAGGAAGCTGTGATTTGCTATCCAGAGAGGCTCATGTAGAAAACTCGAGCTGCTTTGTATTCTTCTGCTTATTTAACAATGTTGCCATCAGTTTACCAGAATCTTGGCAGCAAGAGGGACTAGATTTTTTTGTGCAGAAATAGTTTTAAATTGGGGAGGCTGTGTCTCTATTATCAGATGATTTGGTGAGAATAATACATGAGTGTTTCCTACTGACGTCCTCTGTGACCCGTGCCCCTCCTATCTTAACAGAAGCGTAAGAACATGGGAAAGATACGAGGTCCAAATCCTAAAATGAAACCCTCAATGCAGTCCAAATCGGTAAGTCCATTAACCCAGCTTTCTCTCCTTGTAGCTGTAACCCCATAGAAAGTTCTAGAAAGAGAGTTTTGTTACAAGGTTCACATAGGATGGACTGATGTAGAAATATGGTCTGTGCAATGAACCCTGGAACTAAATATTCCAAGGATGTTTGAGGAATAGCAACAGTGTGTGCAAGAGTTAATTATTATTTGGGGGGAAGAAAAGGAAACTAATAGGACAATCCTATGCATGACTACTCAAAAGTCAGCTTCATTGTGTTTGGTGGATCTTACACCCAGGAAAGAGGGTGGAGTTATTTGCAGTTACTGTAGTCTTAACAGTGTTTGGGACCAGAAGATTCTTCCTTTGCGTTTGGTGGGGAAGGATCCAACCTTCTCACAGCCCTGTTACTCTTGCAACATCCGGCCCTTTGCAACCACGGAGCAAAAGACTGTATGAACTGAGTTGGTGATCAGTTGTGAGATGGCTTTTCAAACTGGTCTGGTGAAAACAAGCACATTTACTGTTTTCATCCATGTGCAATATGATGGAATTTTGGAAACTTTATGATTGAGCTCCTGGTGGTTCCTAATGTGTTCTTGGGTTGTGCAAAGTCTGGAAACAAGTGAGTTCCTGCTACTCACCTGGAGATGTTTGGGTAGAACCTTCATTTCTCTCTCTCTCTCTCTTTTAAGTCCTATTTAAATCCTCAGTGTATTTCACAGGAATCAGAGGATGAAGATGATGATGACGACGACGACGATGATGATGAAGAGGAAGATGATGATGACGATGACAATGGCGACTCCTCTGAAGAGGGAGGGGACTCTTCCGATTCAAGCAGTGAAGAAGAGAGTGAAGATGGGGATGAGGTGAGGCTGTCAAGTTTGGGTGTTTATATCCTTCTCTCCATACAATTCTTCTTGCATTAGAACTCAATGAGATTCAAAACACCAGGTGGGGGTGGAACCTGCAGAGTTCTGCCCCACTGAATCCAGAACACTATGATGGGCCTTCAAGGATTTAAGACTAGAGAAGCCCCACTGCAGTGCTTTGGGATCTCTCTAGAAGAAGGGAGCAAAAATTTTCTTTTCCCCAAGGAAACCTCTGGCGACTGCTTTGGTGCTGCAAGATGCCTGCTTTGGTGCCATTGCACCTGCCACTTTTAGGATTGCGCCCTTATTCTATATCTTGGCTGCTTTGTCCTTAGAATGAAGATGACGATGATGAAGAGGATGATGACGACGATGATGACAACGAATCAGAGGGCAGCAGCAGTTCCTCTTCATCCTCAGGAGACTCTTCTGATTCGGACTCCAACTGAACCATCCCCTTCCTCTGGCCGCCTTTCTTACTGTACTCTTATTCGGTTTTATTTTTCCGGATAATAGTAACATCCGTGGCTGGAGAGCTAGGATGGGGAGAAAAGGGGAAGAAAGAAATCACTGTGGTTTAATTATCTTCCTCTCCTCACATGCAACACACATTGCATTTAACTATGTGTGACTGCGTGTAAGAAGCAGGGGGGTAGAAAACAGCTGACAACCAGCGGAGGGGTTTATGTGTTTTTTTGTGATTATGGTGTGAGGAGAAAATTTTATTCTGTATTTTCTCCCTGAATCTTTTGAGGGAAGGGGTCCCCCTTTAGAGGGGTGAATAGGGGTCAATGCAAAATCCAGACCCCTCTAATTTTTTTCCCTTCCATACTAACCCCATCCCCAATTCTAGTCACCAGCTTGGGACTCTGACTTTTTTTTTTAAACCTATCAACCAACATGGCAGTGAGATATTTCTCCCCTCAGCCCCCTTTTCTGGCAAAACAGCCAAGGAGAGACGGGTTCTAGAGAATATGAGCCATGGAAGGTTCTAGACTTTGCCAGTGAGACCCACCTCTCCTCAAAGCGGACAATCTTGTACAGTCTTGAAATTTCACACCTTGACAAAAAAGAGAGAGAAAGAGAGAGAGAAAGAGCAAGAACAAAATGGCTGCAGCTGCACTTAGCTATTTCCTGTGATGAACTGGATATCCAGCGTTTACTGCTGAGGGAAATGGGGGTGGGTGGGTTATTTTCTGTGAGTGCGTGGTAAGGGTCAGGGGATCGAAGAGGAACTGAAGAAACAGAGGATTTTTTGTTTTTTTTGGCAAAGGGAGTGTGTCTGGCACCCTATTGGGAGAGGAGAGAATTTCAAGAGCTCCAAGATGACTGACTTTCTTTTGCAGGAGGTGGACTTTTTCTGACCAGCATTTGGCAAAGACAGTAGTGGCCAGACCCCTTTGGGTTGTTGTTGTTGTTAATATATATATTTTTTTTTACAATGAAGTGACCAATAATTGTACCAAAATGGGGCATTTTGTTGACTGTCTTTGGAAGGGAGGTTGATTGTGGGGGAGGGTTGTGGGAGGGAGGGAATCATCTTGTGTCATTAGGATTTTTTTAAAAAAATTTTATAAACGACGTTAAGACAACCATCATTTTTTAATACCCAAATTTTCCCATCTTTGACATAGATTCATATGTCTCTTATTCCCATAGAGTTTAGGATTTGGGGGGGCGGATGGGGTGGCTATGAACAAACCCACATTTTTCCCAGCGTGTTTTGCTATCACTCAGTTGAAACGTTCATTCAGATTTGGATGCAGGAGCATGGTGCCAAGGAGACACAGATCCCAGAAAACGTAAGATGTACTTCTGCAAAAAAGTAGAACTTATCCTTAATGCTGTTGTTTGCCCTGCAATCAGACCAAAACTAAACACCATGGCGTCCCATGGCCATCTCCAAAAACAACAGCCTTACATCTCCTGTAATCCTACAAAACATCACCATCTTGCAAATTCTCCTCCACCACCGATGAAGTAGTACAGGACGCAAGGAGATTTACATTCTGGCAATGATATTGCAGGGGAAGGGAGGAGATGCAGGGCTTGGTGAAATTGGTACTATCTCTGGAAATGGAGACTGGCATGTTGCACCTTAGGAGCGAATCCAACAAGCATTATTTTCTAGTTGTTTCATATTTCTTCCCATCCTTGGCATGTCCCCCCTTTTTCTTTTCATTAACATTTTGCATGCAAAGCAGTTAATTCTCTGTTACCTTGAGTAGCTTTATTTTGGCATTCTTTGGAAGATTACTGGTTACAATATGATCACTGTGTTCATGTTTTAAGGCTGTGGTCAGAACCTAAAGGCTGCCTACAAAGGAAAGCAGCTTGGCTCCACACTCGATGTATCGTTTTCATCCCCATGAGCCCCCTTTCCCTTTTGTATAGGGAAAGGTGGAAATTCACCGTGTGGCTTGTATTCCCCATTTATCTTGGTCAGTTTGGAAGTTTACAGGGAAAGTGTGGTGTAGTTGCTAGGAAGCTGCAATTTCTCTGCTCCTCCCTTCTCTGGATGCTCTTGCAGACTCAGGGAAAATTGTTTCTAAAAAGTATCAAGAGCATCAGCCTCCCATGAAGCCACATCCTTTTATTGGTCAACTCGACTGCCTAATATTGGATCTGTAGGATCTGGCTGCAGTTACTAAAAGGCAAGGATTTCTGCAAGTAGTAAAGGACCCTGTAAGCCATGTGGAGAAGTGATGGGAAAAAATAGCTCTGTATACATGGGAGTGTGCACGTAGAGGTCAGGGTGAGAATACACTGTGGGAAACATTTAAGCAACTTAAAAAAGGATTGAATCTGCATCTCATGTGCATTTGGATGCTGCTCCAACCTTCCTTGGGCCCATATAATTTACTGACGGCTGCCTTAAAACTTTTGTGATTCACATACAAATACATAATTTATATGTGGCCAACTATAAGCTCTGATATTATTATTTTAAATAAAGGCTGAGCTTCTAAATCTCAGTACTGTGAGGACAGGCTGGAAAACTGAAAAATCTCAGGAGTGGGGCGGCTGAGTAGAATTTCCTGTTGGGGATGGGACATTTAGTGCCTATTAGCATCTTATTTTCCCCACCCTCGTGACTTGAAGTAGTAGAATAAATTTGGAGATAGCAAATTGGGATAATTCTGCTTTTCTTGAAGCAGAATTAGTTGTTTTTATTTTTTTCCCTTTATCTCTGCCAGTTTAAAACCTTTTCCTTTCCCTACCAAATCCAGATGTTGATATCTGGCTTGTCTATCATAGTCACTACCATTTTACATAGGGCCATTTTTGTCTCTCTTCTTGCAAACATTGAGCAGTGTGCAGTTTATAAGAACCCCTTGATCTTCCATCTTTCACTTGTCATGTTTTAAATCTTGGAAAGAGCCAAAGTAAAATCAAGCCAGAATGGAGGAAATTCTGGGTGCAGGATTCACTGAAGCATTAGGGGAAACGTTGATGCTGGATGGATTATGGATTCAAGAGAAGCTCTGGGGAAACTGCAATCCCGAGCTTTGTATTTTATGCTTTGAAATTGTAATGCTTCAAGAAAATATGAATTATGCAACCTTGAGTGTATTATGCAAATTATATTTGCATATTTTCTCAAGTTCCATGCACTGACAAGTAGATATCCTTCTTTTACTGCAATTACTCACATTCAGGTTAATTTTTCCAGCCTTTTAGTTTCACCCCCAAAAGTTGATGTCCTCTGGATGCCAATTCCTCCTTAAACCAGTTTCTCCATTTGCTCTAAATGCACATGACCTGACCTATAGTGTACTCTTCTTGGTTAGGGTTCTATTCCCTACCATTTATCTTATCTCCTGTAACTGTATGCTGTGCCAAAAAATTTTTTTTTAATCCTTGAGTATCTTAGTCCCACAATTTGCCTTTTTAGAAGGCAGTTTACATCTCAGTTCCTTTAGTGGAAAATGATAATACATGTAAAGTTTTAAACTTCAAAACAAGGCTCTATAAACATGAAAGAATTATGGTCTAGCAAATGGGCCCCTGGAGGACCTCATCTCTTTTGCCATTCCTGTTCCTTTTGAAATCAAGTAAGCGTTGAAATCAACTAGTCTTTTAGGCTAAACATTTATTTCTTAGTTGGCAAGCTTATTTTGTCAGAACCACCCATAATTTGTCTAGGAAGTTCATAAACATGTCTGATTAATAGGGACAGAAATCCCTATAAGTATTCTAAACTCTCAGAGTCCTGGTTCAGTTGAAATTTGGCCACCAAAAGTCTTTAGAACTAGGACCAAGGTAGATAGACTTGCACCAAGTCTATCCACCTGTGTATCCTTATCCACTTGCAACCCTGGTCACAGTTGGCCCAGCTAAGAATCTGACCTATAGACCTACAGGTGTGAATAAGCCCTGTGGTGCTGTTGTCTATATTGTCAAAGTTAAGTATACAAGCAATGTATGAGAATTAGATTTGGTCTTTATTTCCAAGTTAATCCCAAAAATATTTAACTAAATCAGCGTATTCTAATAAGAAAAAAAGCCAGCTCCATGCTGAAGCCATAGATTCCCAGGATGACATAGGAGAAAGTGTTGCACTGAGTACACTTGTGTCTTGTGAATTCTGTTTTCTTGTTTTGAGAAATGGAGGCGATCAATTTGCTGAGCTCCATCCGGATAAAAACTGTCCCGAGCATTTTGCTTTGCAAAAATGAATGGGTCTCATGTGTAGAGAAACAGATCCCATGAATGAAAGATGGCAGAAGGACCATAAATTTGGTTCTTTGTGTTTGTGTATAACTACATCACTGCAATAGTTTGAGATTTAAAAGTGTCATCTGTAATTCACCTGTTCCCTGCAAATACATATTGTGGTCTTGTTGCTTTGGGTTGATCACTGAGGCCTTCTGTGTATACTACCGGGGGGGGGGGCTGCTAAGCTAATAGCCCCCTTGGCTTTTTCAGCTCATGGGTTTCCAAAATGCTAATAATGCACGCAAACAGAAATTTAATACTATACCTTTTGAATTTCAAAAAGCTCTGAAGAGGGGAAATTAAGTTTATATGAAACAAAAAACTGAACACAAACAGGTATTTATGTGTACTTGAGTAATACTGAAACTTTTTGGTTTTGTGAATTTTGTTAATATGCATATAAATTTTCTAGAAATGAAATAGGAGCACAATCTTATACATTTACTCAGAAGCAAGTCCCACAGACTTCAGTGAGACTTATCTTGGATAGATACGTACAGGATTGCATGCCCAGGAATGCATATTCAGTAAAATATCTATAAAATGACACCAGGAATTAGTAGATATTACTAAATGAGCAAAATGGCTGATAAAAAATCATAAATAGGCACAATTCGAGACATAAAACTAAAGTTTTTAAAAAACTAAGTACTGTCACCAAAATGTTCCAAAGTTTGAAATGCAGTGCATTGGGTTAATACACTTTTGTTTGCACTTGTGTTATCGCACTTAGGTCCAACTATACATGAAAACAGCTTATCAATTCAGGTTTTCACATGACTGCGTCTCATTTAAAGGTTCATCATCTGTTTGTTGGCCTCTTACAGAACGTATTGGCCCTCATGGAAGCCTTATCTGCAGAAATGTTAGGTATGCTTCTAGGTCATTTATAAAACAGCCATTTCTGAATGTTGGGTGCATGATCCATCTGGTGAAAACTCCCTTTGAATCAATAGGTGCTCACATTTGCTGTGACTGTGATCCTTGCACATCACCTGGAGGGGAGGAGAACCCAGGGGTCTCTCTGACCTGTGAAATGTGGTTAAGCCAAGGTGTGTAAGTTTCAGGTAACTCTCTGCATGCTCTTTTCTTAATTTTTCCCAATTCATTGCTGCTTTATTCATTGCATGAGCCACATGGAAACCACCCAGAAAGGTTTCTCCATATGAAGGTGCCAAGCAAAATCATGCGGCTGACATCATACGGATCCCAAAAAACTTGGAGTCTCTCCATGTCAGCGCCACTCATTCCTTGCAAGCAGTCAGAGCATGCATTCTTTGAGAGAACCATGAGTATCTCAAAAATGTAACCTCTCCGGAGTTGTTTATGGCAGTCTCCTTATGAAAGATATAATGTCTATTCTGGCCTATGGGGAAAAATGAATTCTTATGTTTGCATTCTTTAAAAAAAATCAAAACACTCAGTGTGGCATTCTCAAGCCCGGGAAATTGTCACTTCCTAAAGAAACAGGCAGAACTTTTTATCAGAGGTGTGATGATGTGTGACTCCCTTTTAGGTACAGATATACAACTCCCAAAAAATATCCACCCTTTTGTTCAAATTGATGATCAAATGTGGAATGAAGACTATCCTCAACCAGCAAAAGCAGAAGTGTATTGTGCAAAACACTTGCGGGAAGAAAACAACTGCATCTCACAAATGTAATAATGCATATGGCAGTTCTTGTCATACTCTGCTCACATGCTTGTGCGGTAACCTGTGTGCAAGTTTATACGTTGTTCAGCCAAAGTGTACTGCTTGTCTCCTGTTGGATTCATGGACAGATATCATCTCGAAATTCAATTCACATTTCACCTGTAAGCAACATCCAACAGAATTTCCCTACTTATAGGGTAATTTCCCCCCTACTAATATATTTCATGGGCAGGTGTGAATTTTGATATGATGTCCAGTTACACATTTCATTAACACACCCATTTGTTTTGCATCAGTTTCTCTGATGCTCTTTGATTTTTCCCAATCCCTCTGCAATCAGTATTCTCTCTTCCCAAAATAAGACATCTGGTTAATTTTGCTGAATGTACCAGCTCTGTTGTATTTTAGTAGATGTGTTTTTTTAAGTAAAAAGAAAAAAATTAAAGAAAAATCTTGTTCTTTAAAATTCTTACAGTACTGATGACCTTTTTAAAAGAAATAAAAGTGTTGGAGGGGGTACAGTTTGTACTGTAAGAAGGTAGAACTAAGTGCATTTTTGCACTGTTGACATAATGTGATATTCCAGATAGAAGTTCTTGTGAAAAAGGAATCATTTTTTTCTAATATTTAAAGTGTTTTTTGTAGGTTAAAAAAAACATGAAAATACAAAAAAATAAAGATGTACCCAGCTTCAGTTTCTATTGCTAAATGGGATGTGGAATCTAAGGATCCTTTGTTGTCCTTAGAAATTTTTGCTGTTCGCAACAACTTGGCTAGTATTTCAGCCTCAAGTCTGAACAGATTTAAAACTGTGGATCTCACCTCCCTTTTTTCTTTTGTATAATAAAGTGCAAACTAAAGCTTCTCTTCTCATGTCGTTACTTTAAACAATTAAAAAAAACCCTGCAAGGAAAAAAAGAGGATGGATGTTTGGGTTGTTTTCTTCAACTGGCCTTTGACTTCCTCTGTAAATCACTTTGTGTACTTTTTTTTGAAAACTATGTAAATACTTTGGTTGATCTGCTATACTTTGGAATTGAGTTTCTGAACTCGGGTCTAATTCAATCCAATTGATTCTTTGGATTGGGGGAAGGTGGAACGGGGAGAGCCTTGGAAGGGGATGGCACAGGCTGAGACCACCAGATACAAATCTCTTGTATTGCACATTTGACATGTAGCTTCTCCAGTCTGCACCAGTGAATTAACTGGTACGGATGAGAAAGTCCAGGTTGTGGAAATCCGTTCTTCTGAGAAGATCTCTGGTGGCTTTCCAGCACCCGCAGGTTATTACAATTACCATTTTGGCACTCCAGGTTTCTCCAGGAGCATAGAATTGGGCTTTAAGTCCCCAGCTACATATGTACTGGTTTCATTCCCAAAGTCATTCTTGGAAAGTAAGAATGTATGTCCCTCATAACAGTCCATCCCTGTATTTGCACAGAAGACTCATGATGGACTTGAAGCACCAACACAACTATCCATAACTTATCTTGAGAAAAGTTTGAATTATTAGATATTTAATATGATTAACTGTACATTACAAACTTGATCATAACTATTTTTAATAGATGTATTTTGTCTTGATTGTAAGCAGCCATTCAGTTTGAGCAGGCAGTATGTTTTAAGTTGTCTTAAGTTTTAAACCCTCTTCTAAATAGATCACCCCTTTGTGGCCTTCGAGCACCATCCTAACCATGTCTACTCAAAAGTAAGCCCCATTGTGTTCAATGAGACTTACTCCCAGGAAAGTGTCATGCTTAGCCAGCCTTTTTAACTTCTGCTTTGCATTTTGTATTAGCTGAAGAGGTCAATATGGCATGATCATGTAAACCTGTATGGAAGACACAAATCTTACACAAAAGTATTAGTCAACTCAGGTTGTGAGCAGGATATCATTTAAAACTATAAACACCTGCACCCTTTACAGATGACCAGATGTTTATCTATCTATCTATCTACAGTATTTATATACCGCTTTTCAACTGAAAAGCGGTTTACAAGAAAATGGAAAAAAAAATTAATAGCTAATTAATAGCTAATGTTTAGGCTTTTATACTTAAAAAGACAAATCTTTTTGACTGGACTACCTTACAGGGTTAGCTCTTCTTTTTACACTCTGTATGAGATTTCTTTTAACTCGCTAAATACAAGTAGACATGCTAGCAGATGCTTCTGTTCAATGTACAAGATGTTCCTTTGAAAAGATACATGAGCTTGGAATGCAAACACTTTGCTGGCTACCATGCCTGTCTGATAACACACTGCATTTGAAATAGAATGATCACAAGCCTTTTTACCATTTTTTCCCAAACTAGTTAGAAACAAATGTTTATATGATATAGAAAAGACATATTTTAGATATACATATATTTTGTGTATTCTTAGCCTGATTTTGCTGAACATACAGTCTGTTTGAAACTCCAGGCCCCTACTTCTTCTAAGGTGGGTAACCCTTAGCATTTTATTAGACTCGTATATATTAGACTAGTGAAAACGTACCCGTGTTGTGGGTGTAAAATTCCCCCCATGCACCATCCCCCCGCTGTGCATCAACACCCCATGTGCATCACTGTGTATCATTCCCATGCACATCAACCTCCCATGCGCTCCAATGCCCCCATGTTCACCCATCCCCCATGCGCACCAACCCCCATGCACAATACCCTCATGCGCACCAAACCTCCATGCGCATCAATACCCTCCCAATGTGTATCATCCCCCATGCGCATCAATCCCCACACGCAATACCCTCCCATGCGCACCACCCCCATGTGCACCAACACCCCTCACTGTGTATCATTCCCCATGCGCAATAACCTCCCATGTGCACCAACCCCTATATGCACTATCCCCCACGTGCAAGAAAAACCCCCATGCACACCACCACCCCATGTGCGCCATCATCCTCTGTGCACCTTCCCTCCCAGTGCATCAGCTGGATGTTGATCAGTCAATCTTCAATGTTAAGTGTAGGCTGTTAAATGTTCAATGTTAAGTATAACATTGTTAAGTATAATGTTAAGTATAATGTTCAATGTTAAGTATATACAATGTTAAGTATAACATTGAAAATCTTCAATGTTAAGTATAACCTAGGGGTTAAATTTCTCAACATCAGTTCTTGGTGGGTGTTCAGGTGACAGAAGGAACACCCTCCCCAAATTTCATGCTTCTAGGTCCAGGGGTTGGGGCAGAGCGTCCCTCAGTCAGGGACTCTTCAAGGTAAAGTATGGGAAGGAAAACGCGTTGCACCCCATTTCACCCCCTGCCAGTTGGAATTTCCAAAAATTGGTTCTTAGTGTGTCCCTCCATCATGGAAGGAACACCTACCCCAAATTTCACACTTCTAGGCCCAGCAGTTTTGGCAGGGCGGTGATGAGTCAGTGAATGAGTGAGTGAGAGTTTGAGTGAGTGAGTGATTTTTCCATCTATCTATATATATAAAAGAGAAAAGTTACTGACTCACTCACTCATCAACTACCAGCCAAAACTGAGGTTGGGGTTATTGCACATGGGGAGATAATGCGCATTAGGGTTGGTGTGCATAGGGGAATGATGCACATGGGGTGTTGATGTGCATGGGGGTTTGATGTACATGGGGAGGTGATGCGCATGGGGGGATGAACATGGGGGATGTTGCACATGGGGGATTTGCGATTGGGGGTTGATGAGCAGGGGGAGATGATGCGCATGGGGAATGTTGCACATGGCGGATTTGCGCATGGGGGTTGATGTGCATAGTGGGGATGATGTGCATGGGGTGGATGAACATGGGGAATGGTGCACATAGGGGTGGATGCGCATGGGGATTGATGTGAGTGGGGGAGTAAGGTGCAGTGGAGGGATGGTGTACGGGGGAATTTTACTCCCGCAACGCAGGTACTTTTAGAAACACTGGGTATATAGGCCCTGAACAATGATACACCTATGGCCACAATTCTAAAGACACGTTCCTGGGAGTAAGACAAACTGAACACAATGGAGCTTTCTTTCGAATAGGCATGGTTAGGATTGCACTATAGGTCAATTAATAAACTTGATATTTTTAAAGCTTCCTATACCCCCTTCTTAGGATTGTAGGATCAATTTCCATACTGAACTACACAGTTCTTAGAAAACATATTTTTTAGCTCATCTCATATCTTTGCACATTATTATGGCTGCAATCCTAACCCTCCGTTAGGCCGGCATGAGCCCCAACACAAGTTCCATACAGTCTTGGGATGCCACAAATGCTGTAAGGAAATCCTGCGCCACTTCTTGGGAAGGGTTAGGCCAATGCACTGACATGCTATTGCCATCTTATATTACCCTATGTCACTTTTTCTTTTTTAATATCCTTTGTGACAATAGACAAAGCACAACTCAAATTCTTGAACATGCTTTAAACTCACAGTGTCTTGCCATTTTTGGATCCACCACAGGTTTGTGCTTGTTTAGGTCTGAATAAATAGACTGATCCAAATTGATCTTCACCCATTTTGCTTTTAATGCTGAGAATTTGATTTCCTTGCCTCCCCCCATCATTACTGATTTATTTTGTTTAGTTGGGCCAATATAAGATACAAGACATACACCAATTTACAATAATTTTTCTAAAATTGTTGCAGTTATAGTGATGATTCTGGGTCTCAACAAAAGAGCCTCAACTCAGTCCTCTGGCGGCACAAGTGGTTAAGACACTGTGCCTGTTAATCAGCAGGCCAGGGTTCGAGACCCAAGTCCCCACAAGATGAAGATTTCCTGCTATAGGCAGGGGGTTGGACCAGATGATCCACTGGGTCCCTTCCAACTCTATGATTCTATGAATATCCCATGTTTATACAGAAATACTTCTTTCTAACTTTACCCCACAAAAAAATTCTCAGTGCTGATAGAAGGAAAAATATTATTATTTGCCCTGTGGCATTTCTGTGCATACAATACCAGAGCAATTTGAATCCAAATTATGGGAAAAGCTGCTCTCATGTCACAGAAGTTCAGACTAATCCTATGCTCTTCCTCCCCAACCAATGTGGCAAAACGGCTTCGCATGGCATGAAGTAGTCAGGAGATCGGTAAGTATCCAACAGGAACAGTTTTTACTAGCGTTTCTTCCTTCCTTTACAAGAGGCACATCACAAAATAGGTAAGTAACAAGTTGTGTCCACACCGATCAGCCTCTGCTGAGCCCTTCCAATAATCCCAATTGAACTCCCTAACTGACAGATTTCCCAACAGTCCTTCCATCAGTCCCTCTCAACATTCTGGTCTCCAGCAAGGCATGCAGCATCCCCACACAGAGAGTGTGAGCATAAGTGTGATGCTCACAGAGTACTACTGTGCTGGGGCTCATTCCATCCACCCTCTCCTTTGCCCTGAGATCTTCCACCGGTTGGGACCGCATCCTTTCAGCCTCCGGAGTCTGCCCACCACAGTGAGTAAACTTGCTTAAGGCTTTACAATCATTACAATCTTTAATCATTACAAATGATACCAAATGACTACATGCCAGAGATTGGCCCGTCAAGCAGATCATCCTACTGTTGTTTTTAGGATCACGTCACAGGACAAAATCCAGAGTAACTACGGGGAGTCCTTGCTCCGGTGTAACAACAATTTACTCTGGATTGCAATATGAATTTCCCATAGGTTTTCACTAGGTGGTGCAGTGCAGACGTCATGTCTCTTACATGTTCCTGTAGTTACTCTGGATTGTGGGGTATATCTGATGAATAATTGCAGTTCGAAACGGCCTGGAATAATTGTGGTTAGAAATGATGTGCCAGTACTGCAAACGTTGGGGGAAAAATACTGAGAGCGCAATCCTAACCGTGTGTGCTCAAAAGTAAGCCCCATTGTGTTCAATGGGTCTTACTTTCAGGAAAGTGTCCTTAGGATGGCAGCCTGAGAGACAGACGTAGACACTCCATGATGCTCAGTTTAGAATGATGCTCTTTAGAACAAAACTAAACTGGGGCTGCCTAGCAACTGTTTCAAGGCAGAGCAACGTTCTCCTTGTCAGCGCATCAGTGAGTAGGAGTGTAGTACCATATATCTGTGGGAGACGAGGCACCCATTGGTGTTGATAGGGCAGAAGAAGTGAGGAGATCCCATACTGGGGTAAGAGAGGTGGTTCTGATTTGGAAAAAAGGTGTGTATTGATGGGACGGATGGGAAGGAGTAGTTGAGCAGGCTGGAAAGATACTGTGATCTGAATTAGAGGGGACTGTGAGAGTCCCTGGACTCATAGAGTAGACTTCTAAGCCTTACTGATATGTTTAAACCTGTGCTTGATCTCATGATGCACTCACTGGGTGGTCCCGAGCAAGTCACTGTATTCGTTCACTGAAAATTTAACTCAGGATGTGTGATCGAGATAACCAGACGGAAACTAGAAAACACTACAATGTTATATACATGAGAATTAATTTTCTTTTTTTCTCTATTTACCAATGGACCAAGTGGGGTAATTGACAAATCGCATAAAGTTTAAAACAAGATATATTGTGAAGGGATGGAGGTGAAGAAAAGTCTGCCTAAAACCACAAAATATTCCAATGCGCCAGTATATTGGTGGCACCAAATACTCTTAAGCTTTGACACTTAATGTCCCATGAGCGAAAGCTGATCAAACAACCAAAGGTCGGTATGACCGAAACATATTCTGCCCATGTTCAGGGCACACTCTCTTTCACATTAATTCACATGTTCTAGGATGGTGTTTTTCAAATTTTGTCCTCCAATATACCACTTCTCATACAGTGCAATCCTATTTGTGTCTACTCAGAAGTAAGATAGAAGTAAGTAGTTAATTCAATGGGGCTTACGCCCAGGAAATTACTCTTAGGATTGCTACCTATCCTGTGGGATTGCTTAATAATAGTTTTAAGTGCATTAACGTGATGATGTCAGTGACAGATACTTTCTGGTTGGGAGGCCAGACTACTACAAAAAGTAGTAAAAGACTCAGGGAATGCAAGGTGGCTCTCATTACAAATGATTACAAATGAAAACTATATGCAGGAGATCTGCGGTCAAGCAGATCATCCTACTGTTGTTTTTAGGATCACGTCATAGGGCAAAATCCAGAGTAACTACGGGGAGTCCTTGCTCCAGTGTAAGAACAACTTACTCTGGATTCCAAAATGAATTTCCCATAGGTTTTCACTAGGTTGTACAGTAACTACGGGTGCATGTAAAGTCTCTTATGTGCTCCCGTAGTTACTCTGGATTTGGGGGATAGTCTCACTTCCAGACAGCAGGCTCCATCGGGAGCTGCACGTACCACTGGACAACGCCACCAGCACCATTAGCAGGGCTCCGTCAGTCTTGAAAGACTATGGTATTGTGCTTGGCGCTGCATACGCTGTACGTGAAGCACGAAAGCCTGGGTTGGATTGTTATGGAGGACAGGCTGTTACCCAAGCAGCAAATCCCCCCTCTCCACGCCACTGAATGAGTCCAATGGAAAGACAGAGGAGAGCCGATATGATTGGTCCAGCTGGCGTCGCATAGCTGGGCTAAGGACAGGAGCTCACCCTGTCTTGAGGGGCGACCCGGGTCTCGAACCCTGGCCTGCTGGTTAACAGGCACAGCATCTTAACCGCTTGCGCCACCCACAGCCCAGCACCATTGTTGGTATGCATATCATCAATTGAAAAGTGCTGTTCTAGAACATTTGAAACAAATTCTGGGGCTGAAACTAAAGAGAAACGTACCTAGCTCAAATTAAGACCCGATGACAAAATTTGTAGACAACAGAATGTGGGTTTCCTACTCCACCGACCCATTTTGTATGGGAAGGTGCTAAAGAATGGTACTATTTATAGATTAATATTATTGGGCATTGTAAGCAGATTTGAACTTTTGGAAACACAACGTACACCTGTTTTCAATAAGCAGTACCAAGGTGCAACTCAAAGCTGAACCAGCTAGTGTTTTTGCTGCTTGGTGCAAGAAAGCCTTGGTGCTCCTGGACCTCTGAACTAGCTGACCTCTGATTGTTGAGAAAGGCCTCCAAGACGTCAACTGAGTCCTAAACCTTCTTGTTCAATTACAGGACTGCTATGAACTCCCAAGATAGCCTTAAGCAAGATTGTATCTTACGGTGCAATTCTATTCTTGACTACTCAGAAGCAAATTTCACTGAGTTCAATGGACTTTCTCCCAGGAAAGTTTGCAGCCTAGCCCTATAATCCAGAGTAACTGCGGGAAGAAGAGGCACTTACTCTGGATTGCTCTATGCATTTCCCATAAGTTTCCCATAGGTGGCACCACAACTATGTCGGTGTAAAAGGTCCTGTAGTTACTCTGGATTTTAGCCTAGGTCTTTCTCCCAACACAGCTCAGTAGGAAAAAATCCTGATCTGAGATATACCCAGGGGTCTTTTTGAGGGGTTACTCACCAGTACTGAGAACTGGCACCTCTGTGGTGCCCCAAGTAGCCATGCCTATGATTACAAATAACATCTTTTATCTAGAAAACAATGGATATACCATAAGAGTTGTTAAAACATGCCAAGCTTTTTAAAGCTTGACATATATACATATAACCAAAATAGCATTTGCACAAGAGAAGATGTTGAGAAATTCCAAATAACACAAACATGATAAACAAAATCACATGCCTTAACTTCCTTGCCATATAAAATTTTCTAGTCATATGGATTATGCTCGCTTGCAATTTTTACTGGTTTAGTTTTTTCTGGTTTACTGGCCCTTAGTTTCACTGGTTTGACTTGGGACTGAGGGGGGGTTGCTTTAATATTCCCTTGTTTGTATGGGTGGATGTTCATATTCCTTCTTCTCACCCACCCCATTTGTCTTTCAATATACTAAATTCTGTAGTAAGAAAAAGATGAAGGTGAGCACAGTCCTAATCAAGTCTACTCAAAAGCGAGCCCCATTGTGTTCAATAGGTTTTATCCCCAGGAAAGTGTCTTTAGGACTGCAGCCTTTGTCCTCAGTGATTTCAAAAATGGTATTTTAAGAGTTTTTTTTAATGAGTTATTTTAAGAGTGATTTAAAAAATATATAGGTGCTGCATGTTGTATTTTACAGAGAAGAACATCAAACAACATCAAACAATTAAGGGTGCAATCCTAACTTAGGCCAGCATAACTCATTGACCTTCCCATTCCTAGGGTGACGTAGGGAGGCAAGCATGTCTGTGCAGTGGCCTAAACCTCCCCCAGGAGTGGCACAAAAGTGTCTTAAGGCACATTTGTGACAACCTCAGGTCAGCACAGGACTTATGCCAGGGTTTAGGCCAGCCTACCTGGAGCTTAGGATTGCAGCCTAAGTTTTATAAATACAGTGGCGCCTCACGTAAAGAATGCCTCGCGTAAAGTATGTTTCACGTAACAAACAAAAATTTCTCTAGGATTCTGCTTCACGTAAAGAAAGTGCTTCATGTAAAGAACACATTCGTTGGCAGTTGAGGCAGATGCGCTGGCCAGCAGCCTGTTTAAAAAGCATCAGGGCTGCCTAGTGCACCTGCCCATAGTGAAAGCAACACTTCCATGCTGTTCCTCCTGTGGCTGGGCGTCCGCTGGGCAGAGGGAGAGAAGTGGAGAAGAGGGAAGCAGCTCAGGGCTAGCCAGAAGGGAGCAGGGGAGAGAGAGGCTCAGGAGGGAGATAAGGAGAAAGTAGGGACACTTTGAAGGTGTCTTGGATTGCAGCCTCCTAACCATGTCTACCCAGAAGTAAGCCCCATTGTGTTAAATGGGTCTTACTCCCAGGAAAGCGTCTTTATGACTGCAGCCTAAGTAGACTTCAAAGGATCATGCACATTGAATGCATGTTTTGAATCCAATCCCAGTGTTCTGTCATTATTTTTACATCCAGTTCATATTTTTATATGAATATTTTTGGGGTTGTGGAATCAATCGTCTGAGTTTCCATTATTTCCTATGGGAAAATCTGCTTCATGTAAAGAATGTTTCACATAACAAACATGCCCCCAGAACGAATTTAATTTGTTATGTGAGACATCACTGTACTATGTAAACCTTACATTTTGTAGCCACATTGTTTTAAAAAAACCTACTCATTTCTGCAGTGATTACAAGCCAATGTGACCCCCACCCCACACACCCTTGGGATGTGCTTTATCACAATTTGAACTTCATAGTTTTACTACTAATGCATTGGAGTGGCAGCTTTTAAGTGATTAATCAGTCAGGGGCCCAATCCTATCCAATGTTCTAGCACCAATGCAGCCTGGAAGTAAGGGAACCAATGTACCTTAGTTGGAGGAGGCCTCAGGCTACAATCCTAAAGACACTTTCCTGGGAGTAAGACCCATTGAACACAATGGGACTTACTTTTGAGTAGACATGGTTAGGATTGTGTTCTCAGTGACTGTCCCCTCACTGTGTGATGATGATGATGATGATTGCTGCAATCCTAAAGTCACTTTCCTGGGATTAAGACCCACTGCACACAATGTGTTTTACTTTTGAGTAGACATGGTTAGGATTGCACCTGATGATGATTAACTTTATTTCTTGCCTTACTCATAAAAGACTGGAGGCGCTACATAGTGCATACCAGACCCTGTTGGTAACGCTGCTTAACCCTGCAAAGTTGGGTAGATTTAGGGCCAAGATCAAAACTCATGAAACCCTTTTAAAATCTAGTAAAATAAGATAGAAATGCAGTGTTTAAACATAAATAGTGCTTTAGCCCCTCAAAATGAATTTAATGCAAATTTATGCAGATATGGATGGATTTATTTATTAATTAGATTTATTTACTGCCTTTCCAAGGCTAATACAAACATTCAAGGCTTTCAAATCTTTTATCCTTTCTCCTCACAACAACCCTGTGAGGTAGGCAGTGATATCTACACGGAAGTAAGTCCATGAGAACCAATGGGGCTTACTCGAAGGGAAGGGTGGAGAGGGGCCCAGCCCCGTGCGGGTCTCCTCAGGAGTAAGGGCAGGGGGGCAGCGGGGCTGACTCCCTGAGAAGGGCAGAGAGGGGCCCAGCCCCGTGCGGGTCTCCTCAGGAGTAAGGGCAGGGGGCCAGCGGGGCTGACTCCCAGGGAAGGGCGGAGAGGGGCCCGGCCCCTGAGGGTCTACTCAGGAGCAAGGGCAGGGGGCCAGCGGGGCTGACTCCCAGTGAAGGGCGGAGAGGGGCCCGGCCCCTGAGGGTCTACTCAGGAGCAAGGGTAGGGGGCCAGCGGGGCTGACTCCCAGGGAAGGGCGGAGAGGGGCCCGGCCCCTGAGGGTCTACTCAGGAGCAAGGGCAGGGGGCCAGCGGGGCTGACTCCCAGGGAAGGGCGGAGAGGGACCCGGCCCCTGAGGGTCTACTCTGTCCCTGCTCAGAGACAGTGCTGAGTCCATCCCATCCGCAGTGAGCAGCCTGAGCTCCACGCGCAGGAGCCTGAGTGGAGGGAGAGGAGGGGAAGTGGGCGGAGAAAAGGGGCTCTGCGATTGGAGGCTGCCTTCCCCTTGCGGCGCTGCTATTGGCCGCCCTCCTTGCCAGTCATGCGCTTCCCCTCCTCCAAGTCCCGCCCCCTGGCCGGTGCTAGCAAACTAGGTTGAGCACCTATTGCAAAAGGTGCCTCCTCCAACCCCTTCTCTTCCAGCTCCGCTTCCTCGGCCGGCGCCGCCGCCAATGTTGGTGCTGCTGCGGCTGCGGGGAAGGAGGAGGCGGAGGTGGACGCGCTAGGCTAGGCCGGCCTGCCTTCCCTGCCGCTCCCTCAGTCCCCTTCCTCCGAGCTGGGGCCCGGCGGGAGGGGGCATGGCTGCGTCTCCTGGGGCCCCGCAGGCCGCCTCGGGGCCAGGCCAGCACCCTCAGCACAGGGGGCCCCGCCTGTGAGCCTCCCTCTCCCCCGCTCCCTCTGGGTGAGTACAGGGCTCGGGGAGGGAAGGCTGCAGCCTTACTTGGGAGGAAGCCCCTTCACTCTAATGGGATTACTTCTGAGTAGACCTGTCTAGGACTGGGCTCTGAGGCTGTCCTCTCCACACTTCCCTGGGAGTAAGCCCCACTGACTCTAATGGACTTACTTCTGAGTAGACCTGCTTAGGACTGGGCTCTGAGGCTGCCCTCCTCTCCACACTTCCCTGGGAGTAAGCCCCATTGACTCTAAAGGACTTACTTCTGAGTAGACCTGCCTAGGACTGGGCTCTGAGGCTGCCCTCCTCTTCACTTTTTCCTAGAAGTAAGCTCTATTGATTGTAATGAGCTTACTTCTGAGTAGATAGGCATAGGATTGGGCTCTAAGGATAAGGCAGTCCTATCCACACTTAGGAGTAAGGTCTATTGACTCCAATGGAACTTACTTCTGAGTAGTTTTGACTAAGACGCACTGGGGCAGCCATCCTGTCCACACTTTCCTGGGAACAAACCCTTTTGACTCTAATGGGACTTACTTCTGAGTAGACATGCATAGGATTGGGCTCTAAGGATAAGGCAGTCCTATCCACACTTACTTGGGAGTAAGGTCTATTGATTCTAATGGGACTTCTGAGTCGACTTGGGAAGACCCACTGAGTCTTCAGTCCCATCCCGATTTTCCTGGGAATTGACTCTGATGCAACCTTTTTCTGAGAAGACATGCATTGGATTGGGCTCTGTGGCTGCAATCCTGTCCACGTTTACTTGGGAGTAAGCTCCATTGACTTTAATGGGACTTCTTTCTGAGAAGACATGCATTGGATTGGGCTCTGTGGCTGCAATCCTGTCCACGTTTACTTGGGAGTAAGCTCCATTGACTTTAATGGGACTTCTTTCTGAGAAGACATGCATTGGATTGGGCTCTGAGGCTGCAATCCTGTCCACGTTTACTTGGGAGTAAGCTCCATTGACTTTAATGGGACTTCCTTCTGAGAAGACATGCATTGGATTGGGCTCTGAGGCTGCAATCTTGTCCACGTTTACTTGGGAGTAAGCTCCATTGACTGTAATGGGACTTTGTGAGTAAGACCCATTGACACTAATGAAACTCTGAGTCGATATGCAAAGGATTGGCCTCTAAGGCTGAGGGTCAAGGAGGAAGGGGATAGTTAGGACCTGGCTGGTTATGGGGGGAGCGATGCTTTAAAATATCCTTTTAAACTTCCACGTATAAAGTAGGTACAGTGGTGCCTCACATCACAAATTTAATTCCTTCCGGAAGCATGCTTGTTATGTGAAATGCTCTTTATGTGAAGTGGATTTTCCCATGGCAAATAATGGAAACTCAGATGATTGGTTCCACAACCCAAAAAAATATTTGTATGAAAATATTAACTGTATGCAAAAATGATGACAAAATACTGGAATTGAATTCAAAACATGCGTTCAATGTGCATGATCCTCTGAAGTCTACTTAGGCTGCAATCCTAAAGACACTTTCCTGGGAGTAAGACCCATTTAACACAATGGGGCTTACTTCTGGGTAGATATGGTTAGGAGGCTGCAATCCAAGACACTTTCCAAGTGTCTCCCCACTTTCTCCTTCTCTCCCTCCTGAGCCTCTCTCTCCCCTGCTCCCTTCTCGCTGGCCCTGAGCTGCTTCCTTCTTCTCCACTGCTCTTCTCTCTCTGCCCAGCGGACACCCGGCCACAGGAGGAACAGCTGGAAGTGTTGCTTTCACTATGGGCAGGTGCACTAGGCAGCCCTGACGCTTTTTAAACAGGCTGCCGGCCAGCGCATCTGCCGCAACTGCCAACAAATGTGTTCTTTACGTGAAGCAGAATCCTAGAGAAATTTTTGTTTGTTACGTGAAACATACTTTACGCGAGGCATTCTTTACGTGAGGCGCCACTGTATTTATAAAACTTAGGCTGCAATCCTAAGCTCCAGGTAGGCTGGCCTAAACCCTGGCATAAGTCCTGTGCTGACCTGAGGTTGTCACAAATGTGCCTTAAGACACTTTTGTGCCACTCCTGGGGGAGGTTTAGGCCACTGCACAGACATGCTTGCCTCCCTACGTCACCCTAGGAATGGGAAGATCAATGAGTTATGCTGGCCTAAGTTAGGATTGCACCCTTAATTGTTTGATGTTGTTTGATGTTCTTCTCTTGTTTGATGTTCTTCTCTGTAAAATGCAACATGCAGCACCAATATATTTTTTAAATCACTCTTAAAATAACTCATTTTTTTAAAAACTCTTAAAATACCATTTTTGAAATCACTGAGGACAAAGGCTGTAATTCTAAAGACACTTTCCTGGGGATAAAACCTATTGAACACAATGGGGTAGTGTTGAACACAATGGGGAACTCACTTTTGAGTAGACTTGATTAGGATTGTTCTCACCTTCATCTTTTTCTTACTGTGGAGTGTGCCTGTTAAGTGAAGCAACACTTGTTACATGAGGCAGAATCCTAGAGAAATTTTTGCTTGTTATTTGGATCACTTGTTAAGTGAGGTTCCACTGTATTTGGGGTATATACTGTAAGAAGCATGTTCTAAAAAAGCAGGCCTCCATCAGTCTTGAAAGACTATGGTATTGTGCTTGGCGTTGCATACGCTGCAAGCGAAGCACGAAAGCCTGAATTGGATTGTTATGGAGGATAGGCTGTTACCCAAGCAGCAAATCCCCCCTCTCCACGCCACTGAATGAGTCCAATGGAAAGGCAGAGCCAATGCGATTGGATCCAGCTGGCGTCGCAGAGCTGGGCTAAAGACAGGAGCTCACCCTGTCTTGTGGGGCTGACCCGGGAATCAAACCCTGGCCTGCTGGTTAACAGGCGCAGTGTCTTTACTGCTTGCGCCACCTACAGCCCTACAGAAGCATGTACTAGTGGTGTAGTTATAGAGCTTCCACTTTCAGGAGCAGTCTACCCGAAACACTAAGGACATAACAATAGTGAGAAGTCCTACCTGAAGCTGGCATCTGGCCTGGTATGAAATGTTAGACTGGAGCAAATATTTGGATCTTCCCTTCTTTCAAAAGGACTCTGTCAATTTGGGATATGGTATGGTTATCTCTGGTTATTAATCCAATCACCCCATCCCTCATTTTTGGTGACAGCTGAACTCTGAATACTAGTTGTGGGGGACACAGAAAGGGAGGGGGCCTCATTCCTGCATTGTAACTTTGCGGAAAGCAGATGCTGTGCTTAAGGCACCCCTAAACTGATTCAGCCAGATAATTTTTATCTGGTAAAACAAAAGAGCCAGTTGTTATTTTGAACTTTGCGAACTTTTTGTTGAAAAGTGAGATACTGTTGATTGATTGAAATGAGGAAAATGAAGGGGTTCCATGGAGGATGTGTCTGGGGGTGGATGGTTGAGTGTTTTTGAGGGAGTAGCAAGCAAAGAGCGTAGTGAGGATCAATAAGGGGGGGGGGAAATGAGACAGTGGTTGGGGATGGGATACTAAGGAAAGTGGGATGGGTGAAGGGATTAACTAGGAGGAAGCTGTAAATTTGGAGGAAAAAGTGGATTAGAACAGTGGTCTTCAAAGTGGGGGTCGAGACCTTAGATCAGGGGAGTCGCAAGAGCATGGGATCCACCATCTTGTAATCTGGCACTGGGCTTTTCTGGGAGTTAGTCTTATTGAACACAAAAGGACTTCCAAGTAGACAGGGAAGAACATCCCAGTAAGTTTGAGAGAGGATCCCTGGAAAGATTTTTATATTTGAAAGGGGGTCCCTTGCTGAAATGCCTGAATACCCCTGGATTAGAAACTAAGTGGAGGGCATCTGCAGGAGGAGAGGGAAGTGGCAAGTAAGGGGTTAAATAAAGCAGTGTTTTCTTCTACTATAGCAGGGGTTTTCAAACCCCGGTCCGGGGGCCAAATGTGGCCCACAGCAAGCCCTTGGCCACCTCTGACCCAGTTAACACCACTGGAGCTGTGATGGTATGGTAAGGAACTGGGAGTCCTATAAAATGTGTGCTTTATTTCTGTGCTGGTGTTCGCAGAAATCCTAAAAATTTGAGCCTGTTAATTCATTAACCTATCTCTAATGTATTTAACTTTTATATTTAAAATATTTTATCTTGACACTGTGCCAGAAATTTGATGTTGCCCTTGGGTCAAAAACGTTGGTGACCTCCTGTACTATAGGATATAATTTGAACTTGGGCTCGTGCCCCAAACTGATTTCTAATGCTAAAGTGTAGTTCTTGGATGTGGGACAAAACCATCGCAAAGGTGAAGACTACACTGTGCAGATCCAGAGTCCTATCCTGTTCAGTTACTGTAGTATATCCATAAACCCCCAAGGTTTTGGGGCATCTGAGAGTGAATTTTACTCCAGGGTGAGTAACCAGCATTCCTATCAATTGTAACCTTTCTGCTGCTAATTAAACAATTAGAAATGAATCATTGTTTGGTCCTTGGGTTAGAAAGATGTGTGAAGGAGGTTTTAATGCATGGCTTTTCTGAGCATAGTCTCTAAATTTGGGTAGACTATTATTGACTGAATGTCAAGATATGAAGCATGAGAGGGAATCATTTGATGGACCAGAATAATAGTGAAAAATAGTGGGAGTGTGGAGAGAACTGCTTTCGGGGTTGAATAAAGCTAAGAGTAGAGGAACAGCTTAAGGAGTGTCTTTGGGTTGGGAAGGTTGGGCAGTTATAGTGTGTTAGATGGTAGGCTTTAACATGCTGTGAAAAATAAGCCTATAGTCTGCCCTAGATGTAAACTTTGGGGTAGGCGATCATATACCTAAACAGGCTTAAAACTGCAAGTTAAAATCAATGATTTTTAAAATTCGTTCCCAGTCTCAATCAGCTGAAATGAGGGTATCTTGGGCTGCAGAGCTAAAGACATTTGGGGGATGCTGTTCTGATCCTTATAACTTTAGTGGCCTGTTGATGGGGCTGCTGGTTGGGAATTTTCCCTAATTAGGAGGTGGTTACATTCTGCTTCCCATTGGGGCCAGCTATCTTTTTGGCATCTGGTTTAGAGGTTGGGGTTGGGTGGGGGGAATTGTTTTTTATTCCAGATGGCTGACTGCAGGGAAGTATTGGAGGTGGGGGGTGTCCCATGGTGTCTAGGGTTTTTTGCCCTTTGTTAGGCTAATGAAGGCTGTGTCTGGTGTTAAAAGGAATCCTTTTCTCAACAATAAGGAGCTAGGCCAGTTCCCCAAAGCTGCCCCATTCTTCATAGACTTTCTCTTTCTCTCCTTTTAAAACAAAACAAAAACAGGCCTTCCATATGTGGTTTTTCCTAACTGTGGTGCCTGCCATTTCTGTTCCCAGTATAAAAAAAATGAAACCCATTCTGAATCATGGTGAAATGGGAGTACAAGATATCCATTTCTTATAAAACCACAATAGTCTACGATCAGCCTACTTGCCTCTTTCTGTCTTTCTTCAGTGAATAGCATCTCCCTTAATTCAAGGAAGGGATGGTTCTCCTTCCTACTCCAGAACTGTTCCTGGAAAGGGTTGTGGGTTTGGGTGCATCTTGCAATATTGGCAGCAGTTTTGTTTTCTTTGTTTCCTTTTGGCTACCATTTTAAGGCAAATGGGGGAAAATCAGATTTTTTAAAAGCTGGTAGCAGCATTGTGAAGATTTTTAAATATATTTTATTGATTTATGTGTCAGTATTGAGTTTCTGTTATCCCTGCTGCTTGTCTTAGCCAGCTGTAACTATCTGATGTTGCAACATTTGTTTTTCTTCCTCAAATACTACAAATAGCAAAAACACCAGCATGACAACTAGTTTGAAAAGGCATCTTTTTGTGGATCAGCAGTGCTTTATAATATAGGTATCAGTTTTGTGCCACAAAAAAATTGTGTGTGTTTTGAAATGTTTTCTGTGTATCTATATAGTACATGTAGTTTGTATATATACTGCAATGTGTTTATATATTCATACTATATGTGTTTATATATTCATCTGAGGATTGGTCAGCTGAGTGCTTCTTGAACTGAATTAAAATCTGAACACACACATTGGGTTGGCCCATTCTCTTTGAAAAATATAGATAAGGTTACTGTATGGGTTATCTCTTTTCCATCCCAATCTCAGCTTTAAATGCCTTGACTCGGGAGTATCCTATTAACAAATGTACTTGTTACAGCAACCCATTCTTGCAGAAAATGCTCTTTTCTTCCTGCGGCTGCCACCCCTTTTTCATTTTTATTGACAGAGGCTGCAGCTTTCCTTAGAGGCTGGAAGTTCTTGGCAAGGGAGGGTGAGTCAGCAGAAATTCCAGCATCCTAGAAGTAATCGGGTGACAATCTTCTCGGGTCCAGCATGGTACGCATTGGGGGGAAAAGAGAGTTGCTGTGACTCTGGGTTGCCTTAAGGATGATGGGACCACTCCCTGCCTTCCTCTGATGTACTTTCTGCAGGACTCGTTCTTTCTTGTGGGTTTGAAGGGATGTGTGTGATTTGGACAGGCACAATTCAGGGTCTGTGGTGGCTAATTAAGGACATAAAAATAGACTCTTGCTCTGTTTTTGGAATTCCTCTTCCCTTCTTCCTTGCTCTCCCCTATCTAAGGTAAGGCAAACTGCCAGCCTCTATCAGCTTTCTCATAGGGGTGTGCTTGCTTTCTTGCACGGTTTCTATATGAGTACATTTAGTGCAACATCAGCCTTTCAAAATAGATGTTTTGAGTTGATGTCCATTGCTTTGTTTTCAGCTTTGCAGGTTGTCATAGAATCCTGATTTGTAGGAGGGATTGAGGAACATACTTTTATTTTTTTTCAGTCATACTCTATACAGTTCTTCTGCCTTCTTTCTCCTGTGAAATAAGTGAATGCTGCATGAATGTTGGACATCATGGAGGCAGCAACTCTTTGAAGATGTTTGCTCCCACTTAAGGCATCCACTTCTAGAGGAAGGAATTAGGTTGATTGTCCAGCGTGATTGAACCACAACTGACTGGTGTCATGCTGTCATGTAGTGGTAAAGCAGCTGTCTGCTTTTGACACATGAATTGATCTGTCAAACTGATGTGGGGATTAGTTTGTCTAGAGATAATAGGTGCTATTTAACCATGGCTATATGTTCTGGATTGAATTTTAAAAAAATTCTGCACCAGTTTTCCTCTGATCATTTTTTTTTTTGCATTCTGCACATAACACCAAATTTTAGTCTTAGTCATTCTCTCACATAACAGTAACATGCACCAGCACCTGATTACAGTTCATAAAACAGAAAAAGAAGAAAAACAGAAAGCTGTTCTGGGGTGGTGTTTTTTCTTTACTGTAAATAGACTATATAAATAAAAAATTGTGGCAAGAAAAGGTGGATTATCATTCTGTAACCTGTATAAATTTGCATGACTTCTTACTGAACACAGCTCCTTCTCCAGTTTTTTGCTGCTTTGTCTGATCTACAGTATTCTGTTATTTCTAAGGTGAGGGTCAAGGACACTGAAGCCCCTTCTTCAAGCCCTGGATCTTTTTCATCATGATCTCTGGCTTCTGAGATTTCAGGAGACATTGCAGATCTCAGCATATCTTTGCAGCCATAAGGGCTAGAACTTTTGTGGTGTGTCGCTTTTTATTTTAAAACTGAAATTTAGAATCATGCCCTGCCCTCTGTTTGGTTTCCTGTGGAATTATTTCATGCGCATAATATATGTATAACCCAACTTTTTCTCTGTTTTATGAACTGTAGTCAGGTGTTGTTTCGTCATACTGTTGTGTGATATAATGAGCAAGAGTAAAATGGAGCTATGTTCAGAATGCATTGTCTCATTTTCTAAAACCAAATAAAATAAAAAATTTTATTGCAAAATTAGGCCTGAAAAATGTATGGTTACTACCTGGTGAAATCTCGAAATGCCAGAGGAGATTAAACAGGATTTCCAGTTTCAGGCAGGTGGCTGTGTTCATTTTTCCTACAACAAGCTAATTGTGGCCCTTGAAATATGGGGTATAAATGGGATGAAGCCAACTTTGTCGGAGGCTTGAAGTGAGGTTGGCAGATACTTATGGACCTGAATGCTTGAAACGTATGGGGAATCGGGGTGTGTAGAGAAAAGTGATCCCAGCTGCAGGGAATGGAGACCAGGAATTGACGGCTGTGTAGGAGAGATCTGAATTGAGTATCTGTCGTAAAATGTTTTGGGTAATCTCAAGCAAGCCACTTTCTCCTTCTTATCCCCATTCTGCAATATAGATATGATAATCCCGGTCCAGTTGCAGTAAGGATTACACTGAAATAATGTATGTGGATTCCTTTGGGTGCTCACAGTTGCCTTGCTGTGTGTCCTCTGATAAAATGTGATGTAGGAATCTAACAGCTTTTTTAAATGCCAGGGTGTTGTTGCCATTGGGAAAGAGAAAGATGCAGTAAAGTCCTCAATTGGAATTAGAAACAGACAAGAAGTGACCCAGAAGTGCAGCATGGTATGGAAGTGGAACACAGTGTGTGCTTCTGGCCAGCAAGAACAGACACAACATGCTCCTCCTAGGCTAAGTGGTCAGGCTTTTCCTGCGTCCTGGTGCAATCAGATGTTGTATTGGGGACTGTGGGTGTGATATATCCATTCTCTACTCCAAAGCCATGAGGGTACCTATTATGAAGTCCTGGCACTCCAAAAGGAAGATTGTAGAAAGCGTGTGCCTGAGAGATTATATAGGTCTTAAAGTGGTGTCCCTTTATCATTAGATGGGGAGAAAAATTGTCTTCCTCTTACATGGCAATTTTTTAAAAAGTGGATATTGGTGTCTCTTGCATCTTATTTTGTTTGAACTCTTTGACAGTAAGGAACCAGTTATTTAGCTTTGTAAACAGCTTTTTGGTAGTTGGTTGAAAGGTGGCATATAAATAAATGATTCATTCAGAGTAAATATAAAGAAATCCAGGAATGAAGGACAGCAGCTTCATTGTTTTGCAAGGTTCACTTGACGCTACTTCCAGGAATCCAGGTTTTGGATAGTAATGTATCAGTGGTTCTCGCCGTGACATTTCTCTTGTTGGGTGGTCTCCTGCTAAAATAAAAACCAATTTATTCATAACTTTCTGATCAGTTTAGAAGGTGCTCTCAGTCTGTTGCCAATATATTTTTTAAAAATCCAAATTTATTTTGCTGCTTATGAAAACTGTAAGAGGCCGGCATCATATCAAAGGAGGCTACCTTTCTACCTCTTTCTCACATAGGAGGGAATTCTTCTAGGTTGGTGGCTTGCTGCAATACGTGCACACCAATTGGTATGGCTTTTTGGTATGTTTTCGTATATTTCTATACGAAATATTTCTGCAGTTTGTATGCACATCTATAGAAAATGAACCCTTTATTACTTGCACCAGGGTCTGGCTTTCTACCACAGGCTTACGCTACTGTTTGCGTGCAAGTTTGTAAGGTGAGCACTGAATCTTCCTGTTTTGCTTCACGCAGGAGGATCCCTTCCCATTTCGTCCCAGCCTCTGCTATGTTGCGTTCTCAGCATCTTCTCCGATAGCGTTTGCAAATGAAAATGGAGGAAATGACTCTGTCGGGCCTGGATAACAGCAAGTTGGAAGTAAGTTGCCTCTGTTAAGGTGATGCTTTGGCAGGGTTTTTGAAGGGTGCAATGGAAACATGGGGAACCACAAGAATCCCTTGCTGGAAGGACTTCTAGGGCTTTGCCCGGGATTTTTTTCTCTTAATACAGAATTGTGCTTAGCATAGGACAACTTGGATTTTAAAAAGCTTATGTATTAAATATCCTACTCTTATAAAAGAAAAACTAAACATAACATAGAATCATAGAGTTGGAAGGGACCTAGTAGGTCATCTAGTCCAACCCCCTGCCTGCAGCAGGAATTCCCCCTAGAGCATCTCCAACAGGTGCTCGTCGAGCCTCTGCTTGAAGATCCCCAGTGACGGAGAGTCCACCACCTCCCTTGGCAAACTGTTCCACTGCCGAACCGCCCTCACTGTCAGGAATTTTTTCCGGATTTCCAGCCGGAATCTCCTTTCTTGCAGTTTGTACCCATTGGTTCTAGTTCTGCTTTCAGAAGTAGCTATGAACAAATTGGCCCCTTCCTCCCTATGACAGCCCTTCAGGTATCTGAAGAGGGCAATCATGTCTCCTCTCAGCCTCCTCTTCTCCAGGCTGAACATCCCAAGTTCCCCCAACCTTTCCTCGTAGGGCTTCCCTTCCATCCCACTAATCATTCTTGTCGCTCTCCTCTGGACTTGCTCTAGTTTGGCTGCATCTTTCTTAAAGTGAGGTGCCCAGAACTGAACACAGAACTCAAGGTGAGGTCTGACCAGTGCTGAATAAAGAGGAACTATAACTTCTCATGACTTGGAAGCTACAGTCCTCTTAATGCAACCTAAAATGGCATTTGCCTTCTTTGCAGACACATCATACTGCTGACTCATGTTCAGCTTGTGATCCACGGTGACTCCAAGATCCCGCTCACATGTTGTGCTGCCAAGCCAAGTATCCCCATTTTATACCTATGTTTTTGGTTTTTATTGCCTAAGTGCAGAACCTTGCACTTCTCCCTGTTGAAATTCATTCTGTTTGTTACAGCCCAGGATTCCAGTTTATCCACATCCTCCTGGAGGTTTCTCCTATCTTCTGATGTGTTTGCTACTCCTCCCAGTTTGGTGTCATCTGCAAATTTGATCAGGCTCCCCCGTATCCCTTCCTCCAAGTCATTGATGAAAATGTTAAAGAGAACCGGTCCCAAGACAGAGCCTTGGGGTACCCCACTAGAAACTGACCTCCAGGTTGACACTGAACTATTTACTAAAACCCTTTGAGTGCGGCCATCGAGCCGGTTGCAGATCCACCTAACAATTGCCCCATCTAGCCCATATTTATCCAACTTCCCAATTAAAATGTCATGTGGGACCTTGTCAAATGCTTTGCTGAAGTCAAGATAAATGACATCCACAGCATTGCCACTGTCCAGTAAGCTTGTAACCCGATCAAAAAAGATCAGATTTGTCTGGCAAGATTTATTCTTGGTAAATCCATGCTGGGTTGTTTTGATCACCAAGTACTTGACTAGATGTGCACAAATTGTGTGTTTTATGATTTGCTCTAATATCTTGCCCGGGATTGAAGTCAAACTGACTGGTCTATAATTTCCCGGGTCTTCTTTTTTCCCCTTCTTAAAAATTGGGACTACATTTGCCCTCTTCCAGTCCAGTGGCACTTCTCCACTCCTCAGGGATTTCTCAAAGATGATCGACAGAGGCTCTGCAAGGACATCTGCAAGTTCCTTCAGAACTCGAGGATGCAGCTCATCCGGTCCAAATGACTTGAATTCATTTAGGCCAGTTAAGTGGTTTCGAACCAGTTCTCTGTCAATCTTAATCTGCTGTTCTGCACCATCCATGTTTTCATTACCTCTTAGGGGATGTAAACACATCCCCGAATCAGTCAATGATCCTGCACCCCCATTTGCACAGCCCTCCTTCTGTGAATAGACGGATGCAAAGTAGGAGTTGAGCAGCTCCACCTTCTGCTGGTTTCCAGACACCTGTTGTCCATCCTTGTCCAAGAGCAGCCCCAGCCCCTCGTCTCTCCTCCTGTTCCTTTGGGCATATCTAAAGAAGCTCTTTTTGTTATCTTTGACTCCCCTGGCCAGCCTCAGCTCATACTGAGCTTTAGCATCCCTGACCCCCTCCCTACAGGACCGGGCTACCTGCCTGTACTCCTCTCTGGTGATCTTTCCAGTCTTCCTCTCCCTATACTTCTCTTTCTTTAACTTCAGCTGATCCCCAAGTTGCCTGTGGAGCCAACCTGGTTTTTTCAGCATTTCCCCCCCTTTCTTTTTTATTGGAATTGTTTCTGACTGTGCTTGTAGAAGCTGCCTCTTAAGGAGCTCCCACCCATCTTGGGCCCCTTTCCCCATTAGATCATCAACCCATGGGATCCCGCCTATGACTCCTCTAAGCCTGTTGAAATCAGCTTTCCTGAAATCCAACATATAAGTTTCACTCTGCACTCTTTTTATTTCCTACATTATTCTAAATTCCAGCAGCTCATGATCGCTTTCCCCTAAAGTTCCCACTGTGTTGACCTGATCAACCAGTTCTTCACGATTTGTTAAGATCAGGTCAAGGATGGCCCCTCCCCTTGTCGTTTCCTCCACCTTCTGGACCATGAAGTCATCTTCCAGGCCCATCAGGAATCTACTGGAGCTTCCATGTTTGGCTGAGTTTGTCTCCCAGCAAATGTCTGGGTAGTTAAAGTCCCCCATTACTACTACCTTATATTTCCTTGCAATGCCTGCCAGTTGCTCCAAGAAGACATCATCTACTCCTTCTCCTTGGCCTGGCGGTCTATAGTAGACGCCCACCACAATGTTTTGTTTCTTATTTTCCCCCCTTACTTTTACCCAAACACACTCCACAGGGATATCCGGACCACTCTCCTGGATTTCAGAGCAAGTATATATGTTCTTGACATATAATGCTACTCCACCTCCCCTTTTGCCACTTCTGTTCCTCCGGAACAGCTGATAGCCTTCCAATTGTGTGTTCCAGTCATGGGAGTCAAGTTTCAGTCAAGTTTCAGTTATTCCTATCAAATCAAATTTCCCTTCACTTGCTAAAAGCTCCAGCTCATCTTGTTTATTTCCCAGGCTCTGTGCAGTATATGCAGTGTGTGTGTTTATAGTTCTGCCTTCCAAGATAAAATTATCTTTGCTGCTATTTTTTTTTCTGTATCTTTTGGTAATATAGGAATATCCAGGACTAACCTTTCTTATTAAGCAGTAGCAGCACAGCTTGCACAAATGGTAAACACACATACCCCACCATCATCTACACCTATCATCTCAAATAGAGCAACTCTTACCTTCTCTAGAGATGTGTTCTTCCACCTATTTGAAGGGTCACCAAAAGTAGGTGGCAATGATATCTTCTGGAGTGTGAAGCCAGATGCAATATTGCCAGTAAGACAATCACCATTAAGAGGCTCAGGGTGGACAGGTGGGCTTTTTTTGGGTAAAAGCATACTTAGAATCTCTGCCTGCCAAGCTACCTACCTTGTCATACTCCTGGTCTCTGCTGGATGGCAGGTGTCCAGGGATACAAGTACTGTTAGATACCACCTCAAGTGCAACTAGTGGTACCCATACCACTGGTTGATAAAGACTGCTGTAGCTCACTTGGTGACTGCAGCCAAGAAATCAAGACACCTGCTTCTGGGGAGGAAAGCTATAACTGGGCTAAACATTTAATTAAAAATTGAGAAGGATCCGTCTAGCTAAAGCTATGGTTTTCTCTGTGGTAATGTATGGCTGTGAGAGCTGGACCATAAAAAAAAATCTAGACCACTGTAGAATAGATGCCTTTGAATTATGGTGCTGGAAATGACACTGAATTATGGTGCTGGAAATAACAAGCCTTGAAAGCATTTCAGGTCAGTTTTGATTCATGGGGAGGACTGCAAGGAGATCAAATCAGTCCATCCTCCCGGAAATCAACCCTGACAAATACTGAAGCTCAAAATATTTTGGCCACATCATGAGAAGGGAGGACTCCTTAGAAAAGAGTTTAATGCTGGGAAAAACTGAAGGAAAAAGAAGGGAATGGTTAGATAGTGTCACCAAGGCAATGAACATGAATTTGGACGGACTTCAGAAGCTGGTGGGGGATAGAAGGGCCTGGTATGCTGCAGTTCATGGGGTAACAAAGAGTCAGACACAACAAAGAGGCTTATATGGATTGCACAGTGGAATAGACTTTAAGGTATTCGGTCATTCCCAACATACTCAAGGTCTGTGACATGTGGCACAAACTTTTCTCCCAGCTTATTGCCACCCAGCCTAGTTTTCATTACAACCTTTCTCTGAAAACAACACTCTTGCATCAGTCCTCCCCATGGATCAAAACTGACCTGAAATGCTTTCAAGGCTTGTGATGATTGTACTCTGCTATCACTAGACAAGTCTCACTTGCTGAGTTGCAGGCTTTCTGAGTTGCAAAGAGTTTCAAGAAAGAAAGATTGTCTATTCTGTTTAAAAGTTACCTTAGAGCCAACATGTTTTTGGTCGTTATGTGATGTTACAGGGTGTTTTACCTTCTTGCTCTTTCCGCATATGAGTTAGAAGCAGTGATGGGCTTCAAAGAAATTAAGAACCGGTTCTCTGTCCATCTGGCAGCCACTTTTAAACGGCTATTTTTAAACTTTATATGTACTATCTCTTGTTAAGAACCGGTTCTATAGAGTAGGTGCGAACCTGCTGGTGCCCACCACTGGTTAGAAGGAAATATTAGAAATAGAAATTGGAATGGATGACTGGAAAATAATCAAGGGTGGAACTCTCAAATAGCTTGTTTTGCAACATCAAAAACATTTTTTTCCAGGGTGCTAACTTTTTCTGGATTCCAATCCAGCTCAAGCACCTACATAGCTCAGGAGATGAATCTTGTTTTAAGGAGTCCTTACAGCAAAGAATATAGAGTGCTTATTTGCATGGTGGATGTGTAAAGGTGTGCCAAGATGCAAACATTTGGGGGAATTGATCTAGGATAACAAAATAAAAAAGTGCAATATGAGCCGAGTTCGGATCTGCTAACTATTTGGGGGTATGTGAATACCTATAAAATGCTAATTCATAACATCTTGAAAGGCAGCATATCATGAGGATGCAAGTGGGATTATGCCTGCTGTCCACTTCTAAATGCATTAAGCCAGGGGTTTCCAAACCTAGGCCCGGGGACCAAACATGGCCTTCAGTGGGCCTCAATGTAGCCCCTGGCAAGACCACTCTATCCAGCCCTTGGACAAGCCTTGTAATTCACTCCAATACATTCTTATATGTAAAATTTATTCAAATTTGAAATGTGAGTTAGTTTTCTGGACCATGACACAGTGTCAGAGAGATGATGTGGCCCTCCTGCATTTTAAGCTAACAAATCTGCAGACCTTTTCATAAGACTAGTGGCCAGTGCTTTCTTATTTGAGCACCAAACTGCTGTACCTGGGATAAGCCAAATACATATAAAATCATTTGTAGTGTATTAAATAATCTTAATAATGCAGCAGGCTTGTAGAACTAATTCTTATTACCCCATGTACTAGTTGAGGTTTGTTTAAATTTGGGATATGTGGGAGTCTGTTCTGTTACTTGTTATAAAATTCAGTTATTACAATCCCGAGGCTATTCCGGATGACCTCATCCATTTTCCAGTGCTTCTGTGTCTTGTTCTCCCTGTGCCTATAGTTCCACCCTATATCTTTTAAAATTGACCTTGTGCTTGTCTCCCAGTGGTGATTTGCCAAAGATTTGTTTCGGGAAGGGTGAGCTACGGTAGTTAGATTTTCCACCCTTTACTCCCTATTATTATACATATACACATATACATATACATATATACATATATATATATACACACACACACATATATATACATACACACACACACACACACACACACACACACACACACACACACATATATATATATATATATATATATATATATATATATATATATATATATATATATATATATATAATGCATATTGCAGGATTTTAAATATATATGTGTGTGTGTGTGTATAAGGGCAACCTCTTGAATGCATATTGCAGGATATATATATATCCTGCAATATGCATTCAAGAGGTTGCCCCCAGAGTGATTTCTGAGAGTGTATTCAGAATGGTTCAAGTCCTTCTTGAGCAGCTTCTGGACTATACATGAGGATTCATAACTATGAAGCTGTTCTGTATTAGGCCAATTCCGTATTGTCTGTGCTGACTAGGAGTGGCTCTCCTGGATTTCAGATGAGACTTGCCCTGCCCTGCCCTACCTGGAGTTGCCAGGGACTGAACTGGGCATTTTTATGGGTGAAACATCTTCTTTCGACAATCGTGAAATTATGATCTTCCTCCTCAGTGAAGAGAAAGCCATGTGATAAACTTGTCTCCTTGTTCATACATTTTGGGGCAGAGTCTTGGATGGAAATCATGTTCCTAAGCTTTTCCTTTTAAACAAGCATTCCCTCTAGCTCTGCCTTCTTTCTGTGCTGTAGCCAATGTCTGATTTTTATGATGATGCCTCTTGTTTCCTAGGCTGTGGCTCATGATATTTATACAGACTTGGTTGACGATGCCTGCCTGGGTTTGTGCTTTGAGGTGCACCGAGCTGTCAAATGTGGATACTTCTTTTTGGATGACACTGACCCTGATAGCATGAAGGATTATGGTAAGTCTGACTGTATTGCTAACAACTTTTCCATACTTGGTTTCAAAATAAAGCAGGGCTAGTGGTACTTCAGTGCATTATATCTGTCTAATCCCACCTCAAGATTACATGATTGGGATTTAGCTATACAAACACTGCCAACTACTCTTCTTTTAGTCAGACATCATATTCACTAGTCTGCTTCTATTTTGGCTGACCTTTGAATTCATCATTGAACCCTGCATTCCAGACTGAGTTTTAACAGCTAGTCTTGCTACAGCTAGACTTGCCAATTAAGTATTTGGAAGGGATTGATAGCTGAATCTAACACAGATTAAGTTATCCAAATTGCAGTGATGTTGCATGTAAAAAATTTGGTGCGCTGCAGAATTGTGACCTGCAGAATGAATAGCTTGTGTGAGTTAAACCAGGGTTGTGCCCTCTAAAGCAGAAAGCAGCCAACTCCCCCAAATCTCCATTAGGCAGCATATGGAAGAAGAAAATTTCCTTCCCAATTCCACATGATATGAGATCGTCTCCTAAGAATGTGTTTTTAAAAAGTTTTACAGAATCGGGAAGTGTGTTCTGAGCATGTGAGGAGAACTGAATGCATACTGGCCAAGAATCTGAGTGCATACTTTGCCTAGAGGATGTGGAGAAGGTGGCACATAACCCATGTGGAATCTTTGTGCTCTGTAGTCTGGAGGCCCTTGTTTTTCAGTTCATGGCTGCATTGCCATAAAGCTTGCCATAGAAACTGGAGATGAGCTAGCAGCTTTAATGGTGATACATCCTACATCTTTGGTCTTCTGCTCATGCTTGCTGAAGAGGCTTGGGAGTTGTGGTCCACATGCTTCTAAAGTGAACAAGTGCTACACTGCTTGTGCTTTGAACTCTTCATATGCACATGGATCTCAGCCTCCCATTCCTGTTGACACCCCCTTCTTTCGCTCAACAGAAATTGTGGATCAGCCGGGGCTGGACATTTTTGGACAGGTTTATAACCAGTGGAAGAACAAGGAATGTGTTTGTCCAAACTGCAGTCGAAGTATAGCAGCCTCTCGGTTTGCTCCACACTTGGAGAAGTGCCTCGGTATGGGCAGGAACAGCAGTCGCATTGCCAATCGAAGGTGAGGCATCAAAGAGGGAGGGTTGGGTTGTGAAGCATGCTACACTGCACACATATATGTACGTTTGGATATTCCTGATAGCCATAAGTTCATGGAGAAAATGGTGAGTACCAAAAGACCATCCCTATCAACTTGGGTTGTATATACATTGCTATTTTAAAATGCTTGGAATAGCTAAACCCTGTACCACTGGAGCATTAAATTCTGGGACTGGTATGCAGTAAGCAACAGGCTTGATTTTTGCATCCTTATTCTTCTACTATTGAGCATCAAAGATAGCAGAGGTTTGTTTTCTGAGCTGCCTTTACTATGGCTCCTCCCCACTGGGCTTCTGACATGACTGGGCATTGCCTACTACTGTACACTGAAGCTGATCTTTTCAGGTTTTGTATTTTTTATGATTAAGGCGAGGAAATGCAATTGATGCTGTGAAATGTTACACCCCAAAGCAAATTTCATGCTTCTACAGTGTGAGAAGTACGCAAAGACTTTCAGTATTTATAATTTTTTGGGGTATGGGGAGGTCATCTGCTGTGGTGTGAACTAATGCCTAAAAGTCTGAGCTGTAAATCAGGTAGTCCATGCTTTATATCTTTGCTTATAAACTATTAAATGCCTTGAGTCGCTGTTCTCTCGTTGGCCTCTCTTTTACCATATGACAGGATGTTGAGTGGAGGAATTATTACTCTGACCCAGTTTACAGGGGTCAGTGTTGCAGAGAAATATTGAGATTTTAATAGAAGCACTTTGAATATTGAATTCTTAAGAGACTGTACTTGTCAGTGCAGGGATATGCTTGATTCATGTTTTACTATATTTATTCCATTACTTTTGATCCCAATGTAGTATTTTTGAACTTTCAACCTTCAGATTATCTTTTTGATATCTTCTGTGCCAGGGAACTCCTCTACCAAGTGTGTACTCTTCACTATGTAGGGCATATACTGAACTTGCCAGTTCCCTCTAGATTCATTGATACCCTGTTGTATCTGACAGTATCCCATGGAATATGCTGAACCTTTCCTCTTGGGGTTGCACCTTGCAGAGAAAAAAACAATAGTGATGATTCATCTGTCTTCCAGGGAAGCTTGTCCACCATTATTAAACTTCTCTCAGTTTGAAAACCATTGTTCTGATATAATGTGCCATCCTACAGTCAGTTATCTCTTCCCTTCCTTTCTGTAGGATAGCAAGTAGCAACAACATGAACAAATCGGAGAGTGACCAAGAGGACAATGATGATATAAATGATAACGACTGGTCATATGGATCTGAGAAGAAAGGTAAGCTGGATTGAGGATTGGCTTAATGGATAGTGGAGAAAGAGAATTGGGTGGTGTGTGTTCATTCTTGAGCATTGGGTGAAAAAGCGATCATGCTTTTACGAAACTGGAACTTATGCCGATTTGGGTGTTGACTCACTAATATAGCTAGAATCTATATACCTCTGGTTTGGAAGTGGAGCCTATGGGACCATTGGTCATTAGTAGTAGTAATAGTAGTAGTAGTAGCACCAGTGCAAAAGATAATTAGCATGCAGGATGCCCTGGCCTCTCCAGGTAAGACTGGAAAAGAAGCTTGTCTGACCTTGGAGAGCTACAGACAGTCAGCGCTAAAGCTATACTAGATTTGTCAGGTCAAATCACTGATCACACAGCTGTATATTTAAGAAATTTATCTACTGTCTTTCCTTTGCCAAGACAAATGTCCAGGGCAGTTTACAAGTTTCATAAAAAAATTAGTAAAGCAATGAGTAAAAAGTATATGATCAGCAAATAGAGGAAGTGGGTTTGGAGGTAGAACCCAGGATTTTGGCAGCCCAGTGCCAAAGACATCTCTTCCCAAAAGGCATTCACCTGGAAAAAGTAGCCTTGCTCTTTGTTTTTACTGTAACTGACCTTAAAGCCCAGTGCAGTTTCTTTATAGAAATCTTTACATTGGTTGCAATATGTCAATTACTGTGATTTCTTTCAAAAAGTGCTGGACTGTCCAAAAGTACTTTTTCAAAATTGGTTCTTAGGCTTGCTTGGTTTTGTATAATTGGCACATCTTAAAATACTCTTTTCCTTTCTAGCAAAAAAAAGAAAATCAGATAAGGTAAGATCTTCCTTGTTGGTATTAGATGTGTTCATTCTTAATCTCTGCAAATGGTGGGGGTGGATAGGGCAAATTTAAGATGAAAATATATGGTTGCTCATGATTTTAGTCAATTTGATTTGGAAGTTCCTTTTGGTAAGTAGTAAAGGCTGGATTATTGATGACTTGAAGATAGATTTTACTCACAGTTCAGAGTCTTGCTGTTAAATACCTGCATTTACTTGAATCTAATGCGCACCTCGATTTTGGAGACTAATCTGGCTGGAAAAGAGGAGCATAAATAGGGTATTTAATTTTTCCAGTGCCGCTTCTACCACCCAATTTGCTTATTGATTCTGGGTCTCTTGCGTCAACTCTCTGTTGACGGAGAAGAGTATCCAGAGTGGGTCACTCTCCAGTTATACAGATTTTTAACTTTTGCCATTCTTTAATAGTGTGGCTTGCTTACATTTGTGAGATTGCAATCCTAATCATTTTAGGTCAGTTCAAGTCACCTGTCTCTCCATTCTCGTGATGATTTGAGGAGGCTGGTGCATGTCTGTGCACTTGCTTAAATCCCCCCGGAGTAGCGTGGAAGTGTGTTTTGGCACTATTTGTGATACCACCAGTGCAGCATGGGGATTATGCCATCCCAACTAGATATTAGGATTCCACTCAGACATAGAGAGCCAGGTGAGATGGAGATACATATATACTACAAATGCTGCAAGGCACTGTGCTTACTTTGAATGTAATAATTTGCATTGAAGAGTGTTGAACTGAATCGCCTTGAGTCATTTGATCATTTTCTCACTGTGACCTTTAACAGTAGCAGCACAAAGGTGTTGTATCAATAAGCTTGACGCTTATTGGTATCTTTATCTTTGAAGCTTGATATCTTTGGAGGCTCTCTTGTGTTTGCCCTTGCAGCATCCCCTGCAGAGAGGCAGAATTTAGGTTGCGGTGCTCTGTTGAATTGCTTCCCCAGACATGCTCAGGCTTTTATTGCTAACGATACTGAGAAATTTCTGGGAAGATTATTATATAATAAAAAAGCAGGCCTCCGTCAGTCTTGGAAGACTATGGTATCGTGCTCCGCGCTGCATATGCCCCACAAGACAGGGTGAGCTCCTGTCCTTAGCCCAGCTCTACGACGCCAGCTGGATCCAATCGTATTGGCTCTGCCTTTCCACTGGACTAATTCAGTGGCATGGAGAGGGGGGATTTGCTGCTTGGGTAACAGCCTATCCTCCATAACAATCCAACCCAGGCTTTCGTGCTTCGCATGCAGCATATGCAGCGCCGAGCACGATACCATAGTCTCTCAATACTGACGGAGGCCTGCTTTATATAATAAACTGGTGTGAAATATCAAGTTGGGGGAGCTATTTTGGGGAAATCCACTCCTTGCTCTTCCCTTCTTGTTTCAGAATCCTAATTCTCCCCGAAGATCCAAGTCCTTGAAACATAAAAATGGTGAGTGTTGGCAGATGTACTTCCTACTCATTGCTCCACCCATTCCAAATCTGCTTGCCTGTCTTCTGTCAACTGAAGCACACTTAGGCTGCAGTCCTAAAGACACTTTACTGGGAGTAAGATCCATTGAACACAATGGGGCTTACTTTTGAGTAGACATGATTAGGATTGTGCTCATAACATCTGAGCTAACTTGGAACTCTTGTATCTGGAAAACGGTAGGTCACTCTTAGTATCTTTAGTAACCAATTAGTTGCTTTAGGAACAAACTAACAAATCACTCCCTTTTGATTTTTCCTCAATCACTAAGCTGAGTATTCTTAAGGATTAAAAAAGAAATACTACTTAACTAATTCTTGTACCATGAAACAGCTGGTAGTTTACTGGAGCTTTGTGCCAGAACTAGTTGATAACAAAAATGTGACTGAAATGCCTGCTTCTTGAAGGTGGCAAGGCTAGAGCAGTGACTTTTACAGACACAAGCAAATAGCCTCTTCTGTGGTTGAGTACTTCTGGTCTCACAGGTGCCTCTGCTTCTTGATTCCTTGTGAAATGCTAGGGGCTTCCTAATAGAATCTGAATATGTCTGCTGTATGGTTCAGGAATTGCTATAGGAATGTGAGGTAGGGCACATGCGATGCCGTCCACCAGCTTAGCACATTGATCAGTACCAGCAGCGAGTCTCAAAACTGGTGCTTTAAAAGTAAGGAGATCAAAGTCCATCACTTTTTAAAGTCCTTTTATAAAATGTGTGGGCAAAGATGTACAGTTTTCCCAAATGGAGGAGTTTTTAAGGCTTTCAAATGAACTTGGTGGGCTGGAATACATAGCATGTAGGTTGATCTGTCAGCTGGGAAGGAGAAGAAACACCTAAAAGTGTGATGACTCAAATGTTCTGTTGGGGTGGTTTGTGTGACTTTTTGGTTGTCTTAAGTAGATGTGGGTAGGGTTAGAAGCAGAGCATTAAACTAGTGAGAAAAGGGAGTTGCAAAGCCCACTTGGGAACTGCGGTGATGGAAGACTCTGCTGGCACTAACTTTTTGCTAGGAATCTGATGAGCTGGTTACTGTAGCCAGTTTGAATGCACCTTTCCAAAAACCACCTGAGCTGTACAGTGCTTCAACCTTTCTTTCCCCACATCCTAGCAAATTCTGCACAACTGTGGTTGGGGTACAGCTTGCTTTTCAGATTGCACTGGGTGCAAATGCCTATGGGTTAAGATGCTAAATGCAGGATTTGGGGATTGTTCTGCTTGCAGCTTGGTATACAAATGATCATGTGCAATCTGTGAGGTTTCATTTAAGAACATGCATGTTCTCCAGTTATGCATGTAAACTTGGTGGCAAAGTACACTGTTAGTGTTCTTAATGCACATTTTATTTTTCCTCCCTTCAGGAGAACTGAGTGGGAACTCAGATCCATTTAAGGTGAGTTTAGTTCAACTGTAATGCTTTCAACTTATCATATACGAGTATATTTTGCTTTTGTGGCTGCTGAAACTGCCTTATATTTTGCAGCAGCCATTTGAAGGGTCAGAGAATATGAGCTGGTAGAGATTGAGCATTATGGATCCAAAAACTAAATCTAATTTACTTAACCCATGAAATACCATTTGTGTGTCTGTGTTCTGCCCTGTAGTATAACAACTCTGCTGGCATAAACTATGAAACGCTGGGTCCTGATGAACTTCGTACTGTGCTCACCACGGTGAGTACCTGACTTTCCTTTTACTCATGTTGATCTGTTCTGTTAAGCATCAAGTATTGTGTGTAATTGACAGCTTTGCGTTTTAAAAAAACTCCATAACTGCTGAATATTTTTATTGGTGAGGTATCTGACAAGTCCGTGAATCATATGACAATATACAGTTGACTCTCTGCATCTGCAGGGGCTCCATTTCCAGAACCTTAACAAATGCCAAGACCCATTTACTAAATCTTTGTGTTGGGGATCCTCGCCTGATTTCTGGACACAACTGGAAGTTGTGCCTTCCAAGTGCCTTCCAGTTGTGTCTGAAAGTATTCTGAGGTCCAAGGAGTCCATATGTGTTCTTTCTGTCCCTTAGAAAGCCCCCTAAAAATGTTATAAGGCACTTCCAGTTTTTAGGGGAAAAAATAGCCTCTTCAATGTGACCAGAAGGTGCTTCAGGTTTTGGCTGGGTGGCCAGGTGAGATCTTCCACCATGGGTTTGGAACACCTTGGCAAGTCAAATCTGCAGGTTCCAAACCTGTACAAAAAGGCCTGAACATATGGCTAAACTTTTAAAAGGGTCTGCACATGACTGCGCATATGGCTGAATTTGACCATAATTGCTCATTGAGGTTAGGGTTCCAGCATCTAAGGCCGTGATTTTCAATCAGTGTGCCACAGCATTGTGTGCCACAAATGTCACAGGTGTGCTATGGGATTTGTGGGTGGGTAAATAAGAGAGCCATTGCGAGTTGTAAACTTCCCACCAGCTGCACTGTTTGCATTGTCAGTTTTGTTTTTAAAAAACCTTGATGTGCCTTGACAATTTTAACACCTCTTCAGTGTGCATAAGATGAAAAGGTCTCTGGTAGTCAGCAGCCAGGTCAAGGCTTTACAGCTCCTCATACAGCAGTTAAGCCAAAGGTAACTTACTGGGCTGGGACACCTCTGTTAGCCAAGTCTCACTATGGTGGAATCATAGAGCTGGAAGGGACCCAGTGGATCATCTAGTCCAACCCCCTGCCTGTAGCAGGAAATCTCATCTTGTGGGGACCTGGATCTTGGACCCTGGCCTGCTGGTTAACAGGCACATTGTCTTAACCACTTGCAACTCTTAGAGCCTCTTAGAGTCCAAGATTATTGCTATTTATTTAGCTCAGAAGTGCGGTATTGAATAGGGAAGAAAGCATAGAAGGCAGTGCTGGTTAAGCTTGGTCTTGAGATTATGTTTAAGTGAAGAAAAATGTTTTGATTGGAGATAGTAATGATATCTGGAGAAATGCAAAGCATGTGCAACAACAATTCAAAAGTGTGTGTTGATTAATAGTTCTATAGTATAGTATGGCACACCAGGTCTAACTAAAACGTCTTGCCTAGATTAGCGTGTCTTGCTCTTCCTCCTGAAGAGGTATTGGGTATGTAGAAGTCTCCCAACTCTGAAGACTATTTGCCTCAAGTAGCCTATTTGCCTCTTTGTCATCTCCACCTTCCAAGTTAACAACATTTAGGTTTCCTGAGACCAACAAGTGCTGTTTTGAGAGTTGTAAAGCCAGGAAACATCTTACAAGACCTTAAACAAGTGATTTTCAACTGTTTTCATATCACAGAACACTGAGAAGGTGATAAAATGTGCACACCATTGATTTTTGACTACTTAAAGACGCACTACAGTATGTTGCTGTAGGGGGTTCAAATCCCGTGAAAGTCACTGCTTTAAAGTGTTCTTGTCCTGTCTTCATTCCTCCTTGCCTGCCCATAACTTTTGTGGGGATCTCCATGTGCTGTCATGAATATTCTTGAGCTATATTTTAACTTGTGATAAGTGAGGCGCACTAATCTGTTCCAATTGGACGCATACATCTGCAATTTTGTAGAAGCAAGAATTGCATCCTCCTGTATTCGGCAAGCGTTTCTGTTATAATATAGCTTCTGACTGGAAAGAGGCATAGCCAAAGTAATGACTCATCCAGAGATCTGCAAGGAGCTTTTCCTGAAGATAGGTATTTGAGTTCATAGGAACCTCAGATTTCTCATGACACATACCTTGTGGCACATAGTTTTTGCACTAATATCATACTTGACTGAAAGGGCCTACCCTACTCTTGCCACAATGATTTCTTTGACGTATATTATTATTCATGCTATTTGTTCCTTTTTCTCTAGCAATGTGGGGTGATCTCTGAACACACCAAGAAGATGTGTACACGGTGAGAACATACGCGCACCCACTCTGTAACCTTCCAATTCCTCTGCTGTTGTCACAACTCCCAGGCCACAGTGGGGAGTGGAGGTGCTTGCATGATCTTCCAGTTTGTGCTAACCTGGACTCCCCACCCAATTGACAGCCCAATCCTAAGCAGGTCTACTCCAAATGTATATCCCATTATGTTCAGTGGGGCTTGCTCCTAGGAAAGTGTGCATTGAATTATAGCCTAAGACTGATTTGAAAGCTTTGATCTTCTGATCACTTTCTGTTCTGTCAACTTTCTGTGCTGTTGACTCAGAATAGAAATATGCTTTAAATGCAAAAACTGAGCATTGATATTTGCTGGATGAACTCAACAGACTGTTTGCCACTTTGATGGTTCCTAATCATTGTTAATGAGATAATGCTGCAAAATAATGGTATTGAAGTGGGTCTCAGAGGGGATGCCGCTCTGCCCTGCACTCTCTGCTGCTCTGACTTGTATGTTTGTGACAGTGTACCTCTTTATCCTTTCTAGTACAGCAACAGCTTGAAAGTTAACCAATTCCTAGTTTCCTTACCTGTTGAAGGAGGTTCTTAGCTTGCTATTGGCAACTAAGCATGTGGCTGTCTACAAACCTGTTTTTACTTGCCCTTGTGCTGGATTCAGACAACTGGGAGCCACACAGAAGCTGCTTTGGTGCTTATCTCATTATGACTAATGGGTCAGTTAAACCAATCTTACCACTCCTTTGTTTACTCGGATATGAGTTAATTGTGGAGTGCTGGTAACATTGGACTTCATTGTGTGATCAGAAGATTTGGAAAACTTCCTCACTTTCAAAACTACCTTGGGTTATTGTTTGTCTATCATAACGTTCTGTTTGTGCCCTCATTTGAGAGTTCAGGGTATCAGTTTAAAGTGAAAATTGATGAATCTGCTAAGTGGAGATGACCTAGAGGTTGGGAGTGATCACTGGCATGTGCAGGATTGTTCCCCCATAGTATGGAAGTTCTACCCTACTATCTCTTGTTGGTCTGAGCCCAGCATTAGGTCTGCCCTAAATGTGAACTAACCATAGTTCATTCTTAATAGTTTGCATGACCTTGTCTAATGTTGGTGCACTCCAGTATGATGTAATTCTTCAGAGGGAAATAGGGTGAAATTTGCATTGATTCTTTAAACCTACATAATTAATAGAGAACCTACAGGTCTGTTTGGCTTCCATGCATAGTATTTTGGCAATGAACCAAGTAATCAAGGTTATGTGTGCCTCCTTGCCCAAATTCCATGGCCATAAAAGCTAATTCTGTCCAAATTATGCAAGTTTATATCCAGTGACCTAGATTTGTCTACTACAACTTCTTTCTGTCTGTGCTGCTGATAGTTATAAGGAGTTAGCTAGAATCCTGTAGCCTGGTTAGTTGGCACCCTTGCTCTCATTCTAAAACTTTACCTGAAGTTGTTCCCATGTTTTCTGTCCTAAAACCTTACACCCACGAGAAGGGTGGCTTAACGCTGGTTCTGCATTCTGTGCCAACTTCAGTATGTTGCAGAATATACATGTGATGGTGCATGAAAGATGCTTTTGGCTTATGCTGAATACACTCATACTCTTACTGACATTGTTGAATCTCCCGTTCTGTGATGTCAATCATGTTAACATGATGGGGGGATGAAGCAAGCGAGACCATGCGTTTTCACTACCTGTGCCCAACCTCTGACCTTGTCTGCTTTGCTTTCCCTCCTCCTTCAGGTCTCTGCGCTGTCCCCAGCACACAGATGAACAGCGGAGGTCAGTCAGGGTCTACCTCCTGGGACCCTCTGCGTAAGTGTGATGGGATGGAGGCAGGGCAGATATAATGTGAAAACATCCTGATTTCCCTCCCCTATCCCTACCCTCAAAAAGTATTTCATAAGCCAAACACCAGATTCACCCAGAAATGCTTTCTGAGAAAGGCTGTCCTCAAATTTGTGGTTCACAAAAAAGTTAATTTTTTTCTCTTTATATACCCTCTTGCCTATCTTAAGAGCTATGCACTGAGCTTAAAGCCTTACCATTCTGACCTCAGTATGTTCTTGATCCAACTTCACTAATTCTCTGGGTCCTGCCTGCACTTTTAGATTACCTTTTTCAACTACAAAGGGCTGGTACCTTTGTTAAGATTTGTAAAGAAAATACTGGCATTACATACACAAGCACCACACCCTTAGTATCTTGGGTCAGTTTAGAATAACTTGCACCCTTCTTTGTAGTGCATGACAAGTTGACTAAAGAACATTAAGGGGTAATACATTTCCAAGTAGAAAGTGAAGATGTTGCTTTGCCCAGAATCTGGTATCATAATGCTATCACTTGTGTATACAAGTGCCATTTAGCTGTATTGGTTAATGACCATACATAGGAACTGATCTTCCTCCATCACTTTAACTAATTTTATTTTTAAGCACCTAAACTTTGCTGTCCATCACCATATCTTTTGGGCATTTCTGTAAATGTGCCAAGAAGTACTTCTGTCTCTAGCAAAACACGGGTTGGCCCATAGTAATGCATTTGTAAAGTGGATCTTGAGATGCATTGAGTGTGAGATCTTGAGTGTGGCTTGAATTGCATTTTGCATTGATAGGGAAGGCCATCAGATGGGTTGGGGAACAGAAGGGAGCCATTTGTTTTGTGACTATGTCTTGTCTGCTTTTGCACTAGTCACAGCTTGAAAGCTTCTGCCAAGGAACAGCTGTGACACTTGAGGGTGGGATTATTTTGCTCCTTCAACCCTCCTCACACATCTGCCCCTTTTCCTAGCTCACTTCCGGAGGCGGAAGGCAGCGTGGAGAACGACAGTTTCGATGTGGCAGACAGTCAGGCTCTCATGAGCAGATTACAGTGGGATGGATCTTCAGATATCTCTCCTTCTGACTCGGCCTCATCTAAAGCAAGTAAGAAGGGAAGACAGCTGCATCAATTGGGTGTTCAAGGTGGTACCTTTTGACTCAACAACTGATGCTGTATGTGGTCCATGCCATCCCAGGAAAATCTTAGTTGTGTGAATAGTCCATGTGGCAACTAGGCTACTTAACATAAAGTATCCTGCTGGTTGAAGGGCATAGCAAGGTCACTGAAGTATCTAGTTATCTTTTACTACTTACTTTATATCTGCATAGCTTACAGTTTGTGTTGGATGCAGGCTGAGCTTCTTTGGCTGACTCACTACAAAAAGTAGTAAGATGATTTGAGCTATCCTTAGGTGTCCAGAGAATCCACAGCAAGCTTACTTAGGGGTTAGGAGTGTAGAAAGCTGGAGATCCATTGCCCATATATAGGTTACTTCTTGCTGGATAACGGAGGAGAAAATAATGGAAAAGGGATAATGCATTGAACTCTGTAGAATAGAGGGAGCATCTAGGAGACCAAAGTTGAGAAGTAATGTAGAATGAATTGTCTTGTGATAACAAATGGGAATTGGCCAACAGATTGAAAACTTGCCAGATACAAAATGGAGAGAGTTCACATTGTAGCAGAGAACCATGTGTAAGTATTGAGTAATGGGAGAGATCCCATATTCCTGTTCATTTCTTGAATACCGTACAAGCCTAATAGGATGGGTCAAAACCTATCAGCCCTTCAGTGAAGTTTTGAATTGGACCACAGTGGATGAAGGTATTAAGAAAGCATGCCTGGAATTTTGGTGTGGAAGGTAGCAGGGCTCAGTACCTCGATTTACACTTGCCTCATTTTTTTTTCTTCTCCCCAGGTACAAATAACTCAGAGTCCCGAAAAACCAAAAAGAAGAAACCGCACATGAGCCTGGTAGGAGGTGCTCCTGGAATGAGTTCCAGTAAGAAGAAACTGAAGCCAAAACCGCTTGCACCTCCCACCCCCAGCCTCTACGATGACATCAACTGAATGACATTGGGCTGCAAAAATAAAGAGGGGAGATGTGCCCTTCGGACCCAGTTCGATGGAAAGGAGCTGGGCTGTATCCTCTTGCGCACTCTCGTGTACACCTTTTTTAATTAACTGAAGAGAGATGGCTGCATGTCTTCCCCTTCCTCCTCCCAAACCTCTAACTTGCATCACACAGTCCTTTTGTGTCCACCGACTGTGGAACAAAAAACCCAGACTGCTTTTGGTGCAGTGGGCATCCACCTCTTACGGTGGTGGTGGTTTGAGGTCAGACTTTGAAGATGGATTGATGCCTCCATCAGTCAGGGAGTTGCCATTCCCTCTCCTCCTCTTACTCCCCCCTCCCACACATGTCTATTTATTGTGATGTTAGTGGATGTTCAATCATGACTATATATACGGTGGCATCGTATTGCTTAGCAACACTAGAGATTGATTGGGCCAGGGGATGGGGTCTACTCATGGCCTTTATTTCCGGGCCTGGTGTCCGAGGCAGTGGAGGATGATGCCCTTTCCCAGTGTCCACCGCAGGAGCCTCAATCCTTGGAAGCATGCAGTGAGTAAACTGGAGTGAGGCACAGAGAAGTGTCATCTGATGTTCCCAAGCTGCATCTGCATCCTCCTCAGTGACGTTTTAAAGAACTTGTATTCAGCAATCGTGGAGAGTGGCTGTCTCAGTGTGGCCATACCTCATCCCCACCCCTTGCCTGTATGCATGTATGGAGCTGGTGGGCTATTAGCTTCTTACCACACATGAGGGAACAAATTAGACATTTGCTGAAACCCGGGGAGCAGTGGCTTACATTGCTATGTATGCATCTATTTTGCAAGTATGGATCCTCATGCACCATTACCTGTCAATTTGAATCGTGGCGACTGCTAAGTAGCAGTCCAAAGGCTCTGGATTGTGGTCTGTTGGCTTTTAATCTCTCCCCTCTTGTGCTAGACATGAATGAGTGACTGAGTGATTCATTGAACCACTCAGTGAATCTAAACCTTGCCTTGAATGTTGGAGCCAGCATCATTGGGGGAAGGGGGATATGTAGATAGGGTGCTGAAAGAGGGGTATGTGTATGTGTTCTTGGTAAATGCATATTGACAATGTCGCTACCTTCCTCCCTCTGCATAACTCCCCTTGTCTTAATTTCTGCCCCCAACCTTATTTCTTTCTACAGATTCAGTTTTAAATCTAGTGCCATAAATCATGACGGTTCTGCATTTTACAGGCAGAGGCTTGGCATTTTAAAGCTACATTTGCAGTATTTTCATCTGCCTCTGGGCTCCTCTCTGGCATCCTGGACTCACAAAGTATAGAACGTAGAGAACATCTACTGCCCATCTAGCTATGTATTCTTTGTCCCACTCCCATTCTGCTCTCATATAGTACATTTTCTTCATATATTCTGTTCTAGATCTGACTTTAAGCCTAAAATATTGGTTTTTGTAGTAAAATGATAACCCATCCACATGAGAATCCAAGGACATGCTGATGCTGTTTTTTGGAATTGGGGTGTTTAAAAATTGGTTTGTACCTTTTCTTCCCCATGCCTTCCCAGCATCTGGGGGGGGGGGGGGGAACTGCTGGTACAAGTACCGGTGGTGGTCTTTCTTGACATTGCTAAAGAGTCATGGTTTAGTTCCATGCCAAGTCTAGCTTACAGTAGAGCCGGTCCTATAGTCTACCACTTCAGAGGTTGAATTGCTCCCCTTGCATCCATTGCATTTTTTATGTATGAAAAATTAGTATATGGGGAGAAGAGTTCTAGCCAAGTCTATCACTGAAACAATAGTTCCTGAAGTATAGGATTTGTGTGTGTTGTGGTTGAGAAAGCTTGCTCACTCAGTTGTACCACCATACCATTCAAACATAATTGTTTGAAGGTAGTACAACAAACAATTTACCTGTCTGGCAAGCCTCTAAATGGCCATTAGTATTCCTATCTCTTCCCCTATTTCTCTCTACCTTTCCCTGGCACTCTTTGGTGGCCGTGGAGCCCAGATCCTGGCTATTGTGTTTACTTGTGCTACTGTGCATTGGTCAGGTTTGCAACAACAGCTACAGAACAGAAGAGGTATAGGATTGATGATGGCTAGCTTGTAGCAGGCCAAGAGGTTGGGGTGGCCTCCGTATGTTAACAGTGTTAAAGTGTTTTTTTTCTTCACACCTTTGTCTCCATAGGCAAAAGGTTCCTGGGTTATATAAATCATGCTTTAGAGGCTGGGCAGGCCTTCCAAATGCCTTGTGCCAAGCATGAGCTGAATGGCCCTACACTGCACTTGTTTGCATAAGTTTGTCTTGTCTATAAAACATCAAATCTGCATAAAAACAAAATCTATACATTGCTCTCTCGCAGATACTTGAAAGTAAATTGTGAAATCCACTTTAAATGTGGATCAGACAAATTGCTTGGCTGGCATCTACTCAACTATTTGGACTATATGAATTTTTTTCCAAAGGGAAATGGGGTGGAGAGAGAGGAGACACACTTTGGTTCATACCAGGATCAGTTAATTCCTCTCTGCCTGTTAACTAGTGGCTATGCAGCTTTAATTATCCATAAAACTACAGGCCACATTGGCTTAAATCCTGCAGTTATCGCAAAGCTGGCCGGAGTGAAGTTGAGGAAGAGAGCAAGAGACCTGTACACTAAAAATCTTTGCTCAACCTCCATTTTTGCAGTTGAAGCTGCTTGGATCATGTTGCAGGCAACTTTGGAGGCATAGTATCTGGGGCATTTTGAACATGGGAGAGAACCCAGGTTGTCTTTTTAAACCTATATATATTGGACTCTGTATCTACACTTGCACCCTTTATTTTTTTAATGTAGGCCTGTTTCACTTGAAAAAAAACCCTGTATCTATCATGAGTGGACTGATCATGAGAGGTTTTTAATTTGTTGATGATGTATAAAACTGCATCCATGTGATATTTTTTGACATATGCAGAAATCATTGGAGTAAGTACTGTACTGTGGTCTGATTTTTTTAAAATTTTTCAATTTTGCTTATGTAATTTCAGCCTGTACAGGTAGGTAGGTAGCTTTAAAAACAAAACAGTCAGCTCTGTAATTTTTCTGCCCATCCATGGATTGTGGAATGCCTGTGTAAATAAAACAGAAACTCTGCTTGGTATCTTCACTTCAGTCTTTTTATTGAAGATGTCTTATAGTTGCAGGGGTTTGGGTAGGATAGGAAAGGTAGGTAGTTTCAGGGTTGTTACAAAGCAGTCTCTCTACAACAGTAAGAAAATCTGTTTAAAGGGTCACCCTTCCTTGTTTTGAAACTGCTTTCATTTAATATTTTTTTTGTATCAGCAGGGAGTCCTAGAACGAAACCCCTACACCTATTGAGGCACAACCTTATTCTATTATGAGCAGTGGAGGAGCAAAAAACCTGGAAATGGGCCTTTAAAATCTATTTATCCACTGATTTTTTTTATCCATGGCCAATTCCAGAACAGAACCTGTGCACATGTTCTGATAAGAGGTGACACACAGAACTGTTGCGTGGAATGGCAGCAGCAGTTCCAAGTTCTGAATGTTGGAACATGAGTCATCAGGTTTATTTCATCCTCATCACACAATCTATTGCACCTTGCTTAAGGTGGCTGCCTTGATCCCAGACTTCTAATAGTCTTTTCAAAAGGAGCAGGTGCTTATTGACTGTATGTGACTGAAGTTCTTTTCTGAAGCTGACTTTTCTTAGTCCTTTTCCTGTCTGCCTCTTATATGAGCATTCTGATAAACCTATAATCAACCCTTGAAATTTACTTTTGCCTCCTTTGGAGATCCAATTCCACTAAAATATACCTCCCTGATACCAGCTTCTTTGTGCACTGCTTTCACCCAGGATTCAGAACATTTCTAAAATGCTATTAATTATGGCAACCCATCCAGATATAAATAGGTTAATACCCTGCAACTGCTTCTGCTTTGTATCTTGCAATTTTTTGCAAATGTCTCATCAAATCTGAATTTATTTCTTTATAAGATTTATACCCAGGCTTTCCCATGCCACTAAAAATGCGCAGGGGCTTACAAAGCTTTATTTCCTCTTGCTGTCCTCACAACAACACTGAGGTAGGTGAGGCTGTGAGTGACTGGCTCAAGGTCACGAAGGAAGCTTCAGGGTGAAGAGATCCAACTCCCTAACTACTGCACCACCCCGGCTCTGAATATAGCAATACTATAAGTACCTGTACGTGGATCCTCAGTGCTGGAAATATATACAAGTAATGGATCCTCAGTGCTGGGAAGTTGGATAGGAATGGGCCTTCACTATCAATCTTAAGTACATTTACCTATGAGTAAGTTCCACTGAACTGAGCAGACTTGCATAGTACTGTGCTTTGATGTTTATAAGCTGCTTTGAATTTCCATCAGGAACATAAAGCGAATACAAATTTGCAAGCAAGTTCTGACCCACTGATGAGTGCTGCTGACGTATTTAGTCTAACTCAGTGGTCTAACTCAACATTTTTGAGTCCGTGGACCACGGAGATAAAAATTGCAATCATTATGGATCACATGTTGCTGTTGGAAGTCTGGTCCCTCCCTGTCTGGTGGATAATCTCCCAAGCAATCCACCAAGGACTGTCAAGAGAGGCCCTCAACTACAGCTGGCATTTCTGTGGGTGGTCTATCTGTAGGAGAAGAAAGGGGCTAGTGGGTCCTACAAAAAAAGTATTGGGAAGCAAGAAAGCTGACAAGGTGGCTTTCTGAATGACATTTAGGTTCAGGAAAATGCGTTCCCAGCAGCTTGCCCTTCTACTCATGACCTATTCATGACTATTCATGATTAGCTGTGTTAATGGAGTAGTGCTCATCCCTGTTTCTAGAGCCATAGAGCTGGCACTGTCCAAAGATGTCTCCATGGACATGTGGCCCACATGTGCACAGAGCGCTATAACCTCACCAAGGTGGTTGCATTTACATACACATAAAAAGCTGTAAACAAAAGAAACCACCTGCATGAAACCAAGATGGTGATTAACAGCCAAATCCTAGGTATCTCTAACCAGAAGGAAGTCCCATTATGGTCAATAAAGCTTACTCCCAAATACAGTGATGCCTCACATAACAAATTTACACACATCCTGATGCACATGTTATTCGTTCTGGAGGCATGTTTGTTCTGGAGGCATGTTTCTGGAGGCATGTTTGTTACCTGAAGCATTCTTTACACGAAGCGGATTTTCCCATAGGAAATAATGGAAACTCAGACAATTGGTTCCACAACCCACAAAATATTCATATAAAAATATGAACTGAATGTAAAAATAATGACAGAACACTGGGATTGGATTAAAAACATGCATTCAATGTGCAGGATCCTATGAAGTCTACTTACGCTGCAGTCCTAAAGACACTTTCCTGGGAGTAAGACCCATTTAACACAATGGGGCTTATGTCTGGGTAGACATGGTTAGGAGGCTGCAATCCAAGACACCTTCAAAGTGTCTCCCCACTTTCTCCTTCTCTCCATCCTGAGCCTCTCTCTCCCCTGCTCCCTTCTGGCTAGCCCTGAGCTGCTTCCCTCTTCTCCACTGCTCTTCTCTCTCTGCCCAGCGGACGCCCGGCCACAGGAGGAACAGCGCAGAAGTGTTGCTTTTGCTATGGGCAGGTGCGCTAGGCAGCCCTGACACTTTTTAAACAGGCCGCCGGCCAGCGCGTCTGCCCCAACTGCCAACGAATGTGTTCTTTATGTGAAGCACTTTCTTTACGTGAAGCAGAATTCTAGAGAAACTTTTGTTTGTTACGTGAAACATACTTTACGTGAGGCATTCTTTACGTGAGGCGCCACTGTATTTATGGGATGGCAGTGCTGAAGTTCCTCAATTCAGCTGCTAATTACCCCACAAAGAACTGGGCTCCTACAATTTGCAAGCATGTGTAAATATGGGGGATATATGTTTATGATACAAAGGGCATTGAAGTCAAACCGTGACTCTTAATTCTACAGGAATAAAAAGGGACACTACTGTGGTGGTACCACATGCAGTAGTAAGCAGCCAAGTGTATCCTATTACTAAGTCGGCCCACATGTGTTGGACCAATCCAGTCAGCATAAAACAAGATATCAAGCATCAGGGACAGTGCGTGGTGAGGAAGTTTCTTGTGACTGAAAACATAAAGACTGTGGTTGTCTTTCTAAGGCTGTCTAAGAAACCATCTACTTCCATACAATCTGGCTTGTTCCCTCCCTTTTACAAGTACCACCTAAACATCCAGCTCCGCAGCCAGAACTGGCCCTAACCTCAGACACGGCAGAACTCAAGAGTTTAACTTGGACAATTAGTAACAAAACAGGGTGGATTATGAATGGTAACGGTTCAAATCAGGTCCAAAACACAGGCTTAAAAAGAATTTTATTATAATATGTATTTTGAAAAATAAAACCATTATGGTTACTTCACAAGACTGGCAGAGAGTTACAAGAACAACTGGCTGAAAACCCAACCTGAGGTAAAAAAAGAAGAAAAAGGTCTGAAAAAGATGTGGGACCAAGTGTGAGGCAATCTCCACTCTGAGAGACTGGTGGGTCCAGGCCCAGCTAAGTGGTCTTCCAGCCAATTGGTTCTACAGGTGGCAACAAGAAACAGGGCTTTCTCAGTGGTGGCACCAACCCTATGGAATTCCCTCCCTCTTGATTTAAAAACTGCTCCAGCCTTCAAAACCTTTTGGTGAGACCTGAAAACATTTCCTTTTAGAAAACCTCTCTTTTTAAATATTGTTAACACTTTGCTTTAAAGGTAGGCCTCAAGTTACTTTCATTGTGACTATTTTAATAATATATATTTTATTATTCTTTTGGCAGCATGTGTGGTTTGGTGGTTGACTGCAGGGCTGCTGAAGCTAGCCAAGCAGGGAAGGACCTGGACAGCTCCTGGATGGGAGACTGCAAGCTGATAAAGCTGTCATATCTAGGACAGGATCTAATGACAATAAAGGTGGAATGCTGATCAAATTTACTCAGTAAATCCCATGATGTTCGCTACTAATCCTTACCACTACCAGGGCTGCTGATCGGCGATGGCCTCGGGCCACGCTTGAGGAGGTCGCATCCGCCTCACCTCACGGGCCCCCTTGATCGCCACACAAACCACGGAGCAGCGCCAGCCTTGCATCGCCTCAGCAGCAGCACCGCGGAAGGCAGGCAGGCAGGGGAGGCCGCTGTCCCTCGCCTCACCTGCCTCGCCTTAGGTAAGACATAACCATGTCCACATTGAGCCAACGAATACTAACCAGAAGGTTGAAATGTCTAACTAAGAGAGTAGACAGACTCTCCCAGAGACGAGAATCCAATAAAAGTACCTGGACACAGTATGACAAAGCATTTGTGTTGCTGCACTTGTAGTTCTGCTTCTTTTTATAATTGTGGTTTTATTGATCCAATTATGCTTCTTGCTGCAAAAGGGCCCATTGGAACAAGTGTCAATAAACTGTTCCGTGATCACTAAGTACAAGCCTGGGTGGCTATGGTAAGTGGTGGGCTCCAGCAGGTTTGCCCCTACTCTCCAGAACCGCTTGTTAAGAAATCATAGGACATATAAAGTTTAAAAATAGCCATTTAAAAGTGGCTGCCAGATGGGCATAGAACCGGTTGTTAATTTCTTTGAATCCCATCACTGGCTATGATAGAAAATGATGACGAGGGGAGAGAGCTTCAAATGGACCTTGAGACTATGGAAAGCCACGCTTTGACAGTGTACTATAGCCCTAAACTACTTCCATCAGGGGAATCCTACAGCAAGGAAAAGAAATCTGATCCAGTTTTGCTTTTTCAGTATTTACTGTATGGGACACTAAGAAGAGTGACAACAAACTGGTGTAACTAAGATTCTGCTGTCAAATTTTAATAGGTTCTAATAAACGTTAAAAGAAGTGCTGTTAACTAACATGTGCATCAGGATGTGTGCAAGAAATATCCAGGCCCAATTCAGAGTCAAAGGACTGGATAGAGTTCATCTGCCTGTTTCAAGACTCAGAATGAACCTGAAAATGGCAGAGGGTGCAATCCTAACCAATTTAGGCCAGCCCAACTCACCCAGCATAGGAGGTGAGTTGGTGAACATTCAGCTGAATGTCACAGGTAAGAACTCCAATTTTCTCAGTAGGAGGAAGGGAGAGCACTCTAAACCAATGGGATATAGGCAAGCAGTATCCGTCTGAAGGAAGGGTGGGGAGATCCGAGGATCCTATGGTTCCACCACTTTTTGTAACACCCTCCTACCGAAAGCTGCATCGGCTGAAGCTGCTTGATCAACCCTGTAATGTTTCGTAAATGCTGAGGGGGGTAGAGATGGGCTGGCCCCATCCCAAGATCCGGTACGCCGGAAGTGGGAGGGGGCAGCCGGGGTCAGGGGGTGTGGGCGGGGCGAGGGGCGGGACTGGGGAGGGGGAGGGGCAGGTGACATTGGCGCCTGCGCAGAGCCTGCTTAGAAGCCAGCCTGCCAGCTTCTAGGCAGGCTCTGCGCAAGCACCGATGCCAGTGCTCACGCAGAGCCTTCCCAGAGGCTGGCAGGTCGGCCTCTAGGTAGGCTCTGCGCAAGCGCCGACGCTGACGCTCACGCAGAGCCTTCCCAGAGGCTGGCAGGCCGGCCTCTAGGTAGGCTCTGCGTGAGCGCCGGTGTCAGCGCTTGTGCAGAGCCGCGGGCGTGGTGGGAGCAAAACATGGCAGACCGTACCGGTCCGCTATGTTTTGCATTTCCCTGTCGCTGGCGGTACGCTAGCAGCAGGGAAACGGGAAGAAATGGTATGGGCGTGTAGGCCCGTACCGGTAAGTGCCCACCACTGGGGGTAGACCATGCAGCCACTCTGCAGATGGATTCCAGAGAAGCCACCCCCTCGAAGGCAGCAGTGGTTGCCGCGCTACAAATTGAATGGGCTGTAATACCAGAAGGAGGAGTCTTTCCTGAGGACAAATAAGCTAAGGCAATGGTCCCCTTTAGCCAGTGTAGATAGAAAAGCACGCTTTCCTATCTTAGATCCCTTAAACAGGATAAAGAGACAGTCCGTCTTACGTAGGTCTCTAGTCCTTTCCACATAGTACTTTAAGGCCCTTCTAGCATCTCGCTTGTGCCAGAAGGCCTCTGTCTTAGAAGTGGGATTTGGGCAAAAGGAGGGGATAATCAGTTCCTGAGCCCTATGATACCACGAGGAACGTAGGGGACAGTTTGATTTGAGCAATCTCCTCTGTTCCACCAGATGGAGGCTGTTGGTTAAGAGTGCTCTCCCTTCCTCCTACTGAGAAAGGATGTTACTCAATAAAGATTCTTCCGAGTTTATACAGAGTGCATTTCTCCCACAAAATGACTGCAATTTTTCCCCACTTGAGACAGGATTTCCCCTCTCAATGCAAGCCTGAGATGGAGCTAAAGTTGCAATCCTAAAGATACTTTTCTGTGTGTAAGACTAATTGTACACAGTGGGGCTTACATTTGAGTAGACATGATTAGGATTATCTCCTAAGTTTGATTTTTCAGTTATTTTCACAAGACCATGAAATTGTACAGATTAATTTAACTCAATAGGGGAGCACTGGAGTATTTGGACATTGAGCTTGATGATAATTTTGTCAACTTGAAAAATAACCTGAGATAAGCTAGTTTCCAAATGGTTACTAACAAATATAACTTATCTACTCAAGAGTTTACATTTTTTCAACAAAATGCTCTTTAATTTTGGCATTAATCTTTAATATTAGAATTGCATTACTACTTGTGTACTCAAAACCATTCCTTATTTCTGAAATGATTTTCATCTCCTGAGAAATTTGGTTTTTTATTTATTGTTTATTTTAATGCAATGTAACAAACATTGAATAAGATGAGATTATATTTGTTTGAAAATCTGTAATAGCCATAAAAGCACTTCTGCCCCATTCCTGGGGAGAGGGAGGGGGGCTAGGTCACTCCACAGACGTGCTCCAGCCTCCCCATGCCACTACAGTGAGATGGACTAGTTGTGCTGGCCTAAATTGGTTAGGATTGCACCCTGTGTGACCTCACTTCAGACTTTTTATTAAAGATGTCTTAGTTTTGCTGGGTTTACTTTTTGTAGAATTGTGTTTTCTGGTGACTGTTTCCTGGAATGCAGTGTATAAATGGGACTTCCAAAAGTGTATTCTGGTATTTACGCAAGAAAGGGTCAAATGGGAAGGCATTGTCTTAAAATAGGGACCTTCAAACCCAGATCAGGTGGAAAAGTCCTTTGGGCATACCACTTTCCATTCTGCACCACACACATTTTCCTTCTGTCCCCGTTCCAACTGTTCCACAGCTCCACGCTGGGCAGCTGCTGACCATGGGAAATCAAGGCACAAAGACTTCTGAGCAATAGGAATCACTCACGACTGCCTGGCCAGGAGCTGTAAGGAGAGTGGGTCTGAAGAAAAACACTAACTGCCCCAGAAGGGCTTTTCCATGATGCTACAGTCTAGGACTATTTTAAAAATTGTCAATATAGCAAATTGTCAATTGCTTATCCTGTCCATTGTCCTTTACATGTTTTATGTTCCAAGGATTTAATTTAAGGGTTTTTGGTTCTGTTTTCAATGCCTGGGCTTGGTCCAAGATTTTGCAAATGTAATATGAATGCATCTGCACAGATATTGAAGTACATACTTATATACATACAAAAAATTACACCTAGGACTGTCAATATCTGATCTTAAACAATTAATGCATACTATAACCTCTGGAGCCAAAGATCAATAGCATTCTCCCTTGCTTCAACAGGAAGGACTTGGGGGAAGAATAAGTGATGCAGAGGACTGAGGTAAGGCAAAATGCAGAAGCAAATACCTAAAAAGGTGCTACGGTGAACAACTCAGAGTTCTGCAAACTGACATCTTCAAATACACGTTGCCTTATTAGATCAATCTATGCTATGCATAAAATGGAACATTCTCTTCCACTATTATACATAAGTTTTTCTTGATACTGCTATTTCAGTTCTACATCATGTTAAGGCTTTTTGTAATTACCAAGCGGGGTAGTAAGAAAACGATTCAATAACTGAAAAGGAAATACTGAATATGTGCAATTCTGTGCTGCGTCTACAATGGTTTTTCAAAGTGAGGATTGGGACCCCCCGGGGGGGTTCTGACCACTTCAAAAGGCTTGCAAAAGGCTGGGAGCCACTATCTTGGAATTGGTCATTGCCACCATTTTGGAATGGGACTCTCAGGCTGCAGTCTGGCTGCATACTTTCCTGGGAGTAAATCTCACTGAACACAATGGGACTGACTTCCAAGTATACATGGAGGAACTCTAGCATCACAGCAATGTACACTTCCTGTTTGATGTCACTTCTGGCCATGACGTCATTTTCAGCTTGAGGACTTGACTTCTGGGGAGGGGGCAATCCTGGATATATTGTCATTCTCAGAAAGGGGTCCTGGGATGAAATGCTCAAAAATAACTGGCATAGAAGAACTGAGCTATGCCTGTAGTGAAAACACGCGGCCACTCTTCTGTCTTTAGCTGCTGTACACCAAAAAAAGTTAGTTGTGTTACACCAGTTGTTCCCTACCTGGGCTATAAGAGCCAGGACCTTTTAGGAGTACTCAAAAAAGGATTGAGTGAAGTTAATCTCCTCCCAACCTTCATTCTTTCCTTCATGATAAAGCAGCAGTCAAGAGAGAAAGAACGGATTTTGACTAAAGATACCTTCTATTTGAGTTTCATGGAGGTCATTCCTCTGAATCCCAAGGAGGTATCTTTTTTGTCTTTAATACTTGCACCAAGTTCTAGCTCGCTTTAATACACAAAGCAAGATAGGCTTACAACCCACCCAAAATGATTTTGGTAAAGCTTATAGCATTAGCCAGAGGTCTGAACAGGTTTAGTGGATAAAGACATGGCAGCATCCCATCACTCTTAAAAACAATTAGGATAATAACACCCATTAGACACCCACTGCAGCTGATAATCTTCAATATCAGTGGGCACCATATCCCCTCCCCTAGGCCAGCACCCATTGCAATCCTTTCTGGGTGTGAACGGCGCTTATTCTGCGGAGGAGCCATTTTGCTGCCTTCTCATTGCCACCAAACTTCATGCTGGCTAGCTGCGTCCAGGTTCCTCCTGCAGGTTTTGTACCCAGATTACCAGACATGGTTGACCAACATAAAGGTTAGAGGGAAATGGAAGTGCAGAGAAGAGGCTCCCCAGCAGAACATTAAGCTCTGTCCAGGCCAGGGAAAGATCTTCTAGAGTGGAGCAGTTTCCGGTCTGGAGGTTGCTGCTATGGCTGCTATACGCTGAGAAAATTTCAGCCATACCAACTCCAACAGACTTTGCACATGATCTTTGTAGAATCAAGTGCCTCATAGAACTTTCTACTGCTGATCCCTTCAAAAGGCCCTGCACCCTACATGAGAGAATTTTCTGGGTTTGCTCAGTCTGGCCTGTTGGCCATACTTTGGAGGCGCCTGCTCTAGATAGCAACAGGTACACCATGTAGCATGGGTTGCAAGTGGTATCTCTGGGAACCATCCACCTCACAAGTGTGCATACTCAAATCAATCCCCTTAATAGGATTCTTTCTTGCCTGCAGGAAATTGTGGATGAATCTGAAGATGACATTAATACAGTTCTTGGTTTTGAGAATACGGTTCACTACCTGGTTCCAGGATTACAGATGGCTTTATGCATGGAGGGAAGAATGTAGATATTGCATTTAAACAGTTCCTGAAGGGTGAAAGGGAGAGATGCATTGCCATCTTTATAGAAAAAGCAATGGGTTATTGCATGGTGGTTGAGTAGAGTACAGAAGCATGGGATTAACAGCACTTTTGTCCATGCTTCCTAAAGCAGCAAGCTGAAAAAAGGCAAAAAGCCCCTTAATTGTACGGCTTGCAAGAGGTCCTTAAATGTATGAGGGCCAAGCACTGGGGCTCAGAAGAATCAGGCTAAGACAGTGTTGTGCATGATCAACAAGTTCCTAGTCCACATAGTTCTGGGGGAAATAATTAACAGCAAAATTTCTCCTGATCAATGATTCTAATAATTGGGGATCAATTCCTTGGAAAAGCATTGGGAAAACAAATCAAAGTGGCCACATTTGCCTTCCTCTTCTCATTCAAATATCCAAATTCTGCAGCTTTAGCAAATGCAGAAGTAAAATATCTTCAAATCAAGGGGTCAGATGGGCTCTTTCCCCCCTTCAGTGTAGAATTCTGGTTAAGTGCTCTTCCCATGACTGGACATTAACAAGTGAAAGTACAAAACAAAGAGTATCCAGGCTAGAAAGACAGCTGAAGGTTCTTTTTCCCCAGTGTCACTGCTTTATCGTCCATACATTCCAAAAACAAGAAAACTGAAGAATACGGTCACACCAACCAAAGAGACCGTGGCAGGGGCTGTGAATAACTGCCGGTAGTTGATGCGGAAATACCAAATCACTGCCAACATCACCACAAAAATGAGGATCATCATATTGCCCATACTGAGAAGAATACCCCTGGCTTCCGTTGGTGCAACCACTGTGTCAGGAATGGCAGAGACAGTGGTCTGAGAGAGGTGACAGTGGATGACACAGTTGTCCAGGATGTTGAGAGAGCGGAGAGTGCGTGCCTGGTCCTGGAGAAGATGGCCCTGGTAGATAAACTTCATCTGGCTTTCCTGACCTGGGAAGTATTTGCTTTGGAAAAAAGAAATTGTCTGCTTTAGAACGATGGAATAGGTAGCTATTTATATTAGAGAATGCAATTAAGATGCTTTACAAACATCAAATCATCTTACGCCAGTATTTGAAAGAAAGATGTTTTGAGGCACTTGCATGCAGTAAATATCACAGAGAATGAGGAAGTCAAAAGTGCTACATGAAACAGGAACTTCACAAACCAAAGAACAGTTACAGCCCAAACTACCTATGATGTGACACTTACCACCTAGACAGCTTCCACCTACCACATAGTAACCAACTACCACTCTTTTTCCAGATTCTAACAGGCAGCCAGACACTCAGCTGTCCACCAAAGGGAAGACTACTTAGACTACTTTGATCCTACTTAGATTCTCCTTCCTCCTTTAAAACAGAGAGAATAAAACATCTTTTGTCTACTCTGTCACTATTCAGAGAAGAAAGAAACTGCTAAAGAGTAAAGATAGCCAAATACTCTGTACCAAAGCAAGAAAGCATTTTCTTCCCTGTCGTCCTACTCAGATTCTTTATCCTTTCCTTTTATGAACCTACTATGTACCTCTCAAATACTGGTGCATCTTTCATACTGCTAGACCACCCAAAAATCCTGTTCATAATACTGATAAGGAGAGGTTGCCTATGATGATGGTGATATCCAAACACTGAAACAGCCGAAATCTGTCTGTTAGACTGTAGCTGGCAATGTAGGAAAACATAATACTGGCCAACAGCAACAGACACTATAACTGAAAATTATATTTTTTAATTATTGTTTTCTATACAATTTTCAATTATAGTTTTCTGTGCCTCTGTACCAGAGATAATTTGTGTGTGCCAATTATCTTTTTTTGCACATGTAGTGAACAGCATCAATCAATTATTGGACAGACTGATTAACTAAATACTTTGTAGATCACTTTTTTAAAATATCATAAAGCTATGATACTTTATGAAAACATAAAGATGTTTCCTTTGTGTTTATGGAAACATAAAGGTGTTTCCAAAATAAGTGGGTCTCAGTGCTTAAAGTTTGAAAACCACTGATTTAGTTCATGTCCACCTTATGGACGAACAAATTTACCTTACTTGCCTGAAGCATGTGTACCTCTGAAGACAGCACTTTGCATGCAGACCTCAAATCTTCCCACAATCACAGCAGAGTGACAAGTTCCATGTAGAACTGTTCTTATAATAAAAATGAAATTAAAAAGCACAAGTGCATCATATCCAATACCCCTTACCTTTTGAGGATGCCAATGGTGTCCTCTGGTCTCACTATGGCTACCTCTTCGGTGTCATTGAGGAATTTGAGGCGTACTTTGATAAATCCTGGGTTCGGTTCACTATCTTCTATGACAGGCAATGGTTGTGGAGTTCCCTGACTCTCCAGGGAAACAGCAGCACCAGGCAAGGTCCTTTGGGGCAAGCCCTGAATGTCCAACAGGCGGTCTAAGGTAGCATCTGAGCCACTGTTGGCATCTACTTGTTCCCCTGGAGGGCTCAAATCAGAAGCAGATCCCTCTTCTGCCTTTTCTTCAGCACCTTCTGTGGCACCTTGGGGCTCAGACTGTTCCGACACCACTGAATTCCCTACATAGCGTTCAATAGGGCTCAGGTGGATCACCGATGAGTCTCTGGTTGCCACAACAGTTCCTACAAGATGGCTGCCCCCTTCTGCAACATAGGTGGAAAGCCAGGCAAGGACTAGGGCTGTGATAAGGACCACCACACCTGCCATCACAGTCACCTCATCCCCCACTCCTTCAATGATGGTTATTTCAGGAAGCTCCATCTTCTTTATTTTAGCAAATGGTGGAGGAGCCAAGCTGGAATCTTAATCAGGACCTGAAAAAGGAGGCAGAAATTGACAGTATCATTTTAGGATTGAAGCCCTATGACTCACTCTAACTCAACTACATGGAAAAGAGCTGAAAAGGGGATTGACACCTGCTTTTCTTATTATAGAAACTGTAATAGGCTTTTCTGCTTACCCTTTAATGGTCAACACTGGGTAGTGGGACCAGAAGTAGTCGATGGATAATTCTTGACTAACAGACTATCCCTAACTTACTTTCAAGCACCAATGGGACATGCATCACATCCTGCAGCATGGGAAGGGCAGTCATGGAGGCTTCCTCAAAGAAAAGTAATGTTTGTTCCCGTATGTTGGGACTGTGTTGTGGTTCCATCACTACTGAAAAGTCGGTTAGGACTAGAACAAATTATCCCAAAGTGTGCATTGCGATGCATTGGTAGGCGCTCACAAGGACACTGTGGGACCTTTCACGGTCTGTCAGTGGGACCATAATGCAACTCTACAAACAATGGCAGGTGGCTCAACTCAGAAGGGAAATCTCCTGTGCGCAGTTTTGCATGCCTGAATAAGCCCTTCTGCACACCCCAAATTTCTTACTACTGTTGGCAGGGTTGCATCTGGTCTCCCAACCCAGAAGTAATTATTGTCCAATCATGTTGCGAGTCACTGGTGCTTCCTTCTGGGTTTCAGGACATCACAACCAAAGAAAATTTGGAATGCACTGGACAAGGAGATCTAATCCTTCCCTGGCCACAGACTCATTGGGTGCCCTTGGGCAAGACACTCTACTTGACATTTGGGAAAGGGAGGTGAGGAAAGAATGACAGTGATCTTACTCACAAAGGGCACTGTGAGGGGGATATCATGGGGAACAGGGTCATAACCCATTTGGAAGGGATGTTACTTGGCATAGCTTGCTAAAGAAGAGATTGAGAAGCAGAGAAAATGATCTTATATATAGGTATATAGGCTATACCATATATTTATTCTGGTTATCACTTTCACCTTGCTTGAGTGGCTCTGTTACTTCACAAGGCCTTGTTAATAGAGCCTTTAACATAAATGTCTTCGTCTTGTTTCTGGCCACGAAGGAGTTAGCCTGTCATAGGCTTTAATTTGTAGTCCATCTGCTGGAGTGCTGTCCCTCAAGAAGTTCTTCCCCACCTATCTCTGGTTTTCCTGTTGTCCTGTTTCCTAGAGTCTTTGTGCTCAGATCCTCCTATAGTTCTAGGAATTGTAGTATTTCTTGACAGTCTCTGCTGCTTGGCCTGAACTTCTCCTTCATGGCCCCCCTACTGCCCAGGTGCTGGTTGACAGAGATGTGCCCTGCTGTATTATCAGCAGCAGATCCCAGCTGTCCTCAAATATGGGGCCTGAGGTCCCATGTATGGGGAACGTCCATCCCCAGTGGGCTGGAAGATCCATGCCTTCCAGCCCTTCTGCTCCCCAGGAGTTTGCCCAGTCACCACTGGTTCCTCTCACAGTTCCGGCTCTCCAGCAACTGCCATTTGGACCTGACAGTTACTGGCCCAACTGTCAACTCCCTTCCAAGTCTCGTTAGGGCCTGAAATCTTGCAGGATCTGTGACCAGCCAGGTGTTTCTACACATATGCTCACTTTTGTCCTAGCTGGGGTGCGATGTGGGCAAAACACTCCTCACCCTCCTGCCTGCCTTCCAGAGGCTCCCTGGCTCTCCTCCCCCCTAGATAAATCCCTGGGTCGCAGGGACTAAGAGAATAAACAAGGCAAACATTTTCAAACACTCTGTATATTTCATAACATGAGTAATAATACACCAAGAGTGCAGGAACAGGAGCTGTAGAAAACACTATTTAGCTAGGACAGTATGGTGAAGCATACCATATTTTCAGATTTCTTAAAATATACCCTTAAAAAAAGATTTTAGTTGTGTTTTTTAAAACTTTCCTGTCATACCCAAACTCCTGCAAAAATAAAACATCTTCAGTAAAAAGTCTGAAGTGAAGATACCAAGCAAGATTTTGTTTATTTGCATAGGTGGCTGCCTTGTCCTCCTTGACCCCAGACTTCTAACATTCTTTTCAAAAGGAGCAGGTGCTTATTGACTGTGTGTGACTGAAGTTCTCCTTTTCTGAACCTGACTTTTGTTAGTTCTTTTCCCTCCTATTTGCTTCCTATACGAGCACTTTGCTAAACCTGTCATCAACCCTTGAAATTTACCTTTGCCTCCGTTGGAGATCCAATTCCACTAAAATATACCTCCCTGACACCGGCTTCTAAATGCACTACTACTTCTTCTACTTGCACCCAGCTAAGGATTTCAAAACATTTCTAAAATGCTATTATAGCAACCCATCCAGATATAAATAGGATAACACCCTGCAACTGCTTCTGCTTTGTATCTTGCAGTCTTTTGCAAATGCCTCTTATCAAAACTGAATTTATTTCTTTAAAAGATTTATATGCAGCCTTTCCCATGCCACCACAAATGCTCAGGGGGCTTAGAAAGCTTTAGTTCCTCTTGCTGTCCTCACAACAACACTGTGAGGTAGGTGAGGCTGACAGTGAGTGACTGGCTCAAGGTCACTGAAGAAGGAAGCTTCAGGGTGAGAAGAGGTTCAACTTCCTAAATACTACACCACCCTGGCTCTAAATACAGCTCTACTTGTTGACAATACTGTCTTTACACTGGATTCAAAGAATAGGATTAATAGGTGAGTGCTCTTAGCACTCTCTTCCCAGTTCTGGACTTACCTTCTTGCTTACCACATCTTGCTTACCACATCTGAAAAACTGCATAACCATTTTTCCTATTTGTCAGGATTATTCACATTCTGTTCTTATGCTGTACGCTCTTGTTCAAAACATGTCTTCATCATGCTCTAGCAGCATGCAGGAAACAAACAGTTCAATTAAGGTCCCACCCTCTCTCTGTTTACCTTTCCTACATACTGTACTTCTCTCCTTCCCTGAAGATGCTGTAGAAGGGAAATCTTTATTTCTCTTTCTCAAAAATACATTCTGAAAACATAACTAAGGGTCCATCTTGTACAACAGCTGTCCCAAAGTGGCGCATGAGGCACCATGCAGAGAAGAACCAAGTATGGAGACCTTCTCAAAGTAAAGGAACATCTGCTCCTCTACCTCAGTGCTGGAAAGTTAAGTGGGAGGGGGTTATGGTCCCTCACTATCTCCTAAGGAATCCCCCATGGAGAGGACTGCCCTCAACCACAGCTTACACTTCACAGGTTGTTGGTGGTCTATTTTCTGCGTCTTTGGTGTCCATGGAAGAGGGCATGCTCCGTGAGACACTGGAACTGATCAAAGGTGATTCCCGCCCCCCTTGGACCTGATACACCAGGTTTGGAACCAATAATCTAAATGAACTGATTCCCCTTGGAGCTACCTGTTTTTCTGTCTCTTAGCTCTTATCCTCTTTGGGAATTACCACTATGATAGTGGGGGTGAGAGGGAAGAAGGGACAGACATAGTGCTCCTTGGGCTGTCACTTTGGAGAGCCTTTCAGCTAGAGAAGGAAATGGCTAAAAGGTCCTGCAAAAAGTAGCAGGAGAGGTAATGAGAAGGCAGGCTGAATGGCATTTAAATACACATAAGAGGCTGTAACCAAGAGACATGTTACCTTGCATGAAACCAAGAAGGGGATTAACACCTCAATCATATGCATGCCTACTCAGAAGTAAACCCCATTAGAGTCAATGGGGCTTACTCCCAGGTAAGTGTGGACAGGATGGCAGCCTCATAGCCCAATCCTAGGCAGGTCTACTCAGAAGTAAGCCCTGTTGCAGTCAATGAGGCTTACTCCCAAGTAAGTGTGGAGAGGATGGCAGCATCAGAGCCCAACCCTAATGGAGCTACTTAGAAGGAAGTCCCATTACAGTCAATGAGGCTTACTCCCAGGTAAGTGTGGAGAAGATGGCAGCCTCAGAGCCCAACCCTAATGGGGCTTCTCAGAAGTAAGTCCCATTACAGTCAATGGGGCTTACTCCTAGGTAAGTGTGGACAGGATGGAAGCCCAAACCCAGGCAGGTCTACTCAGAAGTAAGCCCCATTAGGATCAATGGGTCTTACTCTCAGGTAAGTGTGGACAGGATGGAAGCCCAAACCCAGGCAGGTCTACTCAGAAGTAAGCCCCATTAGGATCAATGGGTCTTACTCTCAGGTAAGTGTGGACAGGATGGAAGCCCAAACCCAGGCAGGTCTACTCAGAAGTAAGCCCCATTAGGGTCAATGGGTCTTACTCCCAGGTAAGTGTGGACAGGTTGGAAGCCCAAACCCAGGCAGGTCTACTCAGAAGCAAGCCCCATTAGGGTCAATGGGTCTTACCCCCAGGCAAGTGTGGACAGGATGGAAGCCCAAACCCAGGCAGGTCTACTCAGAAGTAAGCCCCATTAGGGTCAATGGGTCTTACTCCCAGGTAAACCAAAGCCTTGAATGTGCTGGGGGAGGTCCCTATGGAGAGGAGAGGGTCCCCGAGGGAGAGGGCAGGCGGTGTCCATTCCAAGGGGGAGAGCAGCTGTCACTCACCTTCCCTTCCCGAGTCTTTCTGCGCCTGAGACAGGGAGCGAGGGCAGCCACGTCACTAACGCCCGACGCCTACGTCGCTCAGAGGCGCGCCAGAGCAGGCCAGGGGAGGGGAGGGGCTGGTTACCATGACGACTACAGCAGAGAAGGGCACGCACCGATGACGTAGCGCGTCGAGGGAGGCTTGAGCCGTCGCTGCATTGTGACGTCACATGTTTACAGTTGCTCTCCCCACGTAGAGGCCTGGTTGCCTAGGAGACGAGGCCTGCTCCCTCCTTGCAGCCAGCAGTCCAGCTTCCTGCACCTCACAGTGGCCCCCCACACGCCTCCAGGAGCACACAAGGGCCCTCTCACCTGTGGCCATCACCAGCTCCTGTGGCAGGGAGTTCCACAGACCATTCACACAGGAATAGGTCGCCTTATGTGCTCCCTGAGGCAACTGGTGGGCCACTGTGAGGGGAAGGACAGGAAGACCAGATGGCAGAACCAAAACAGAGGACCAGCCCCCAAATGGAGGACACCACAAACACTCATAGACACCGAACTAGCAAAAAGCCTATCCGTATTGCGGGAGTAAAATTCCCCCGTATGCCATCCCCACATGGCACAGCAGCCCCCATGCACAACATCCCCCCACACGCATCAAACCCCCATGAGCATCAACCCCACATGCACAACAACTCCCCATGTGCAACACCACATGCACAACAACCCCATATGCGCATCAACCCATACACAACAACTCCCCGTGCGCAATAACACCACATGCACAACAACCCCACATGCGCATCAACTTCCAATGTGCATCAAACATCCCCCCATACACATCAAACCCCCATGAGCGTCAACCCATACACAACAACTCCCCATGCGCAACAACACCACATGCACAACAACCCCACATGCGCAACAACCCATACACAACAACTCCCCACGCGCAACACCACATGCACAACAACTCCCCATGCACATAAGTCCCCTATGCGCATAAGTCCCCCCATGCACATATATATCATATATGTATATATTAACCACATAAAAGCAATATATATGAATGTTTTTGGCCGCAATCCTATCCACTTTCCTCAGAGTAAGTCCCATAGAATCCAGTGGGACTTATGGGTACTTTGAACAGGCATGCTTAGGACTGCACCTTTTAGCTTTTATTCTGTCATGTCATTTTTCTTGTTGTCCTACATTTCAGGGGACCTATTTTTCATTTATGTGGTCAGTCACCCCAGGGAAACATAAGGAACGTCAATCCAGGGAGTGCAAGGCTTCCAGAATGGTCCTGATCCTGTGCACTTGAGGCTCAGCAAATGCTCCAGAAGGCAGCATTTGAGTGTTTCCAGCATCTGAGTGTTTTCAGATTTTATTTTGTTATTCCCTACATTTTGGGGGGCCTTGTCCTCTTTTTTTTGGTAATGCATATGGTCACCCTGGGTAAGGATCATGTCTGCTTTCAGCCACTTACATGTGCATTGTTGGTGAAAACATGTCTTGCAAAGAGGTTTTCAATTTAAAAAGTAGTAATATAGTGTTGAAATTAAGTAAGGAAAGCAGTATGAGTGTTTTAAGCCTTTATTTTAATATGTCCTGCATTTTATTGGGTATCCTACATTTTTTTAAACATGTCAGTAATTTTGCTTGGATGTCAGGAATTTTGGGGGACCCAAAATTTTTGGGGTCCTATTTTTGGGGTTCGGGCATCTGGTTATGTAATAGGAATGAAGTAGGTATCAGCAGGAAAGACCCAGGAGATGATGATGCAAGCAAGAGATTTCTTTATTCAGAGCTCTGGACTCAGCCAGACAGAGTTTTCTATCTTACAAAAAGACTGAGTGCTTTGTCCAAATTGACTAGACATTTTATAGCATAACTGTTTCTCTACATAATAAGATGATTCTGTTCATAACAAGAGGATTTATACAATCAAAGATTTTATCTTCAGTGGTTTCCTGAGCCGAGATGGAACAATGTGTGGCAAGACATGACATTACACATCAGTACAATGAAGAACACTTGTGGCAATCAAAGCACCTGTATTCTGACATTGGTTGATCCATCTGAGTTTCCTTTCCCACAGGAAGAAGAATTAAAATTTTATTTTAATTTTATAATTTTGGGGCTTCTTTATTATTGCCACAGGGTCAGGTGAAGACAAAGAGTTTCCTGTCTTAGCTTTGGCTGGCTTTACAAGCCTTAAGTGGCTAATCACTGATAACCATCAAACTCCTGGGAAAGGAGAAGGGGCATTGTGATGTTATCATCTCCTCTCCGGGGAACCTGTGAATGTTGATTGGAAGCTTCTGTCTGGGAATGTGTGTCTGCAGCCGTTGCCCAATGCTTGGCTGCGTGTCCTTTACTATAGGCAGCCCACAGAATGATTTCAAAGGTATCAAATAATTTCAATAATTCTAATAATAATTCTAATAAATTCTGACAGCTGGTTTTGTCTACCATATTCCCCCCTTTTGGACACCCCATTTATATATGAAGGTAAATGGGTAGTGTCCAATAATGCACAACTGTCTAGTTTTGGGACCTTTTTCTAAATTTGCTTTTTTACAGTCAGTAGGGCATTTCTGAGGCTGGGGGTCCTTTTTACCTTATCCAACACACACACAAGACAACATAAACATTTAACATACAAAAACTAAGGGACAAGAATTTACAGAGATACAATACAAACAAAACACAATCCTTATTTTAAGTCTTTGCACTGTTAAAAGACTATGCACACAGGAAGAGTATTCAGCAGCAGAGTCCACTCCATGGTTGATGTAATATTGTTTTATCTGCAACTGCAAATAGAAGTTATACTTTACTAGTCCTTGCAAATTAACTTTTTGAATGCTTTGCCACACACCTGTGGAAAACAAGAGTCTTTAGGAATTCACAACACTGGACAGCCACAACAGAGTTCTTGTGCTGTTGAGCTTAGAGTCTAACACCAAGACTCATACTTTGATTGAAGTTCCATTGTTTATAACACGGATCAGGATCAGGAATGCTGGTTGCAAAAGGTGCCTGATGTGGGCCAGAGTTAAAGCCAGGTGTACAGAAGTACAGGAACACAAGCGCACAGGCCACATTGCATGTCACACACGGCTCACCGCTGCTTCTTGTTGCATGGAAGCATGCACTGGCTACATGCTTGCCAGCCTGCCTCAGTGGCTCACCTGGATGGCCTTGAAGCTGGAAAGGCTTTGCGACACCTTGTTGACAGCAAAAAACTCACTATTTTGTCGTGCCTTTCAACATTAGATGGTTGGCAGTCAATATCGGAGGCTCAATTGACATTTTGCAGCTTTGGAGCATAAGTTTGCTAGGAGAAGGCTGTACGACACCCCTGCAAAGTAGGGATGTGGAAGACCCACTTTACGTCATGCCTTCTAGTTGTTGCTTTTTGGCCCATTTTCTTTGTAGACACAGGCAATCTCATATGTGGACTGTTTGCAAGACTGTTGTATACTGTTTGACTTCCTTTGCTTCCTTTGTAAGGCTTGTTTTGACTTTTTGACATCTAATATCTGCAAGAAAACACAGGACTGACAACATAAAAATAACATGTAATTCATGGCACATTTGATCCATCTGATATGATGCAGGCAGCCACGTCTTCTTTTTCCTGTTGTTTTATTGGCACACAGTTGCTTGGTTTTGATAGTTAACATCTTTTAGCACAGTCCTGGAAATAAGATTCTTATGGTACTCTTATTGAAACCTCTGTACTTTGGATCATGTTGGCTCTGTAAATAAGAATACAAGACACACAACACATATACAACATAATACTAGGATACACATATGTGGATATGAATGTAATTTAAGCAAGATAAATCAGTTTACTTTATATTCTGAAAAGCAATGTTTTATTAAAAATCCATGCTTAGTCTGCAAAGAAATAAGGTTTAACTCTTTCCTTTTGTTGTTGTTGTTGTTCCTTTTTTGCTGCTGAAACAAAAGGATTAGGAGATTGCTATGGACATTGTTAAGCAAATTTGCTTGCTACCATATGCACTGAGGACACATTCCTTTTCCTTTGTTTTTTACTGTTGCTTGAACTCACTCTTGGGCAAGCATGCTTAGGATTGCACTCACTGATAGACATACACACTATTGAGAATCTTGGCAACTTTTAAGTTCCTTGGATGAATGAGACACTTTTGAACTTGTAAATTGAAAGGTTAAAACATGTGATTGCGATAACATTTGACATACTTAGGTGCCCTAATTTCTAATCTCCTCGATACATCAAGGTATCTTGCGCATTCAGATCTAGACTGTTCTGTTTTACTAGGCAGGCATTTTTTAACACTTTGTACCTTGGATCAGGCTCTTATTTGACCTGCTGGAATAATGGAAATTTAATGGCTTTTGCACTCTTTCCCTGCGGGGAGTAGAGAGAGAGCGAGACAATAACATTTACATTTGAAACATAGATAGCCATACAGATTAATGAGTTGCAGGAAGAGGACATGCAGTGATACTAGTTAAATGCAATTCTCTTTTGGCTTGGCCTTGCCTAAAAGGTTGTCTTTGAAATATTATGAAGTTGAATATTCCAATACAACAATTTGCACTCAAGCAAAAAGACTACACCACAAACAGAGAACATATACTTTGAACATAAAGGCTATTTAGTTGAGAATCTGGGGCAGAGCAACAGATACCAAGCAAAATAGCTCTTGATAGCTTCCCCCCTCCTTTTCTGTGGGAGAAACCATGGTTATGCGTGAATCAGGATTAGAAAGTCCCTGAAGGCAAGGTCTTTTCCTGGAAAAGAGATTAAAACATCTCCAGGACTGCGAATTTTGTTTTTGCACTCTGTCCATGCTCAGAGGCAGTTTCAACACTTACACTGATATTTTGAACACATACAACTCCAGAACTTTCAATTAATTATTTCTGAACTATTTTTACTGTTGGCCTCCAGAGCTATTTTATAGAACTTATTGTTTGGCAAAAGAGGGTGCAACTTGAACCACAAGACAATTAATCAGACCAACTTGCTTGACTTTTTAGAACCTCACAAGCAGCAAAACACAACATGTTAAGGTCCACTATTTTTATTTTTGAAGAAGAGGGCAACACATTTTGACTGATCTGTGACACTATGCAGACTACACTAAGAGTCCTCTCCTTTCTCTTTGGCCTTGACCATAACTCAATATAAATAGCTGTTTATTGCAAAAGTATTTTTGAATTCAATTTCTTTAAATTTTGGTAACTCATACCTGTTGCTGGAGGCTTTATTCAGCTTTGCCAATACAGGGAGCTTAGAGCAAAATATTTTTGCAATCAACAAAACTACAATACAGCTTTTGACCCAAAGCATTGTAAACCCAGATGGTGTTTTTAGAACAAAGAACCAATGCAAGAAAAAAACCTCCAGACAGAATGGTAACCTTAACATGGACTTTTTCTTTTAACTAGTTCTCAAAAAGAAACCTCCAGACCACTCACTACCACTCACAGACGCAGAGTCAGAACACAGGCCCTGGATTCCACACACCCCAGGGGGCAAGTGTACTCTTTGACTCACTGGTCACACTCTACTACTGACAAGACTTTCTTTCTTCCATGTGCTTCCCAGAACCAAGATTACCATGATAGCTTTATGATTGCTATGGCTTCTCTTTGTGCCATGCTCTCAGGGCTCTAGGCAAACTGTTCCAACTATACTGTACTTCACTTACATTTTTTTTTAAGCACTGCTAACCATGCTTGTGAAACTTTTTTACTTTGTGTGACCTGCTACACAACTTAACAAGGCAACAAGATTGCACAAACCACACACTGATTTATACAGTCTTCAGAACATGCACCTTTTTATACCTAATAAGGAACTCCAGTCCACTGCCTTCTAGTTGCCACACAACTACTGTATTTATAACCCCCTGTTTGTACTCCTCTCTGTCCCAAGCTCTTTTTGAGAACTCCTTGCCCCCAACCAAACTCTAACTACTCTTGTTTTCCATGCAGAGGCCCTGAGCCTCTCACCACCACACAATCAAGCAAGGGACACCACCATAGTTGTTTAGCAAACTACAATTCCCAGGATTCTCTGCTCTTTGTGAAGCTTTTTGAGCTCACCTCCTGGTGCCACTTATACAACAGCATACAGAAATTTACACAACTGAGAGCAATTTCTTCAGGTATCCCTGCTCCCCTCTGGCAGCTCTGCTAGCCATCCCATCACAGCCAGCCCACGGGAGAGAGAGAGAGAGAGATGGGGGGGGCTTCTTCCCCCAATGTAATACCTTTTCTTTTGCGTTCTTTTAGAAAACAATAAATAGATCTAACAATGCAAAGCAAGCACTGACAGGCACTATAGACACAAAATTAATCTTCAACTTTTAAAATTCCCTGTAATGGGGCAGGCTTAGTCGCCTCCACCCCCCCCCTTCCTGGAGCCAAACTCCAAGGGCCTTCCTTACTTTTTCTAACTCACAGAGCCACTTGTTTTTGTTTTCTGAGGTCTGTCCTCAGGCCACAGACAAAAGGCACTCACAAGACAGAATAGGGAAAGGGGAGGATCAGGGTCTTTTTTATTTATGGGGTAAGGAACACAGAGGGTAAACTTTCACTTCTTCCTCCAGCTTGCGTGGCCAGGCTCGTCAGTGGCTCACAACAAGAACGGCGGTGTCAATCACACTTGGTACGTTCACACAATCACACACAACACGCGTCTGGGGTCTGACGCCTTCACTTGTGTCAATCATGCAACCACTTTTCACTCACACAGTTTCTACCTCCCTCCTCCCTGCATAAGACAGGATCTCAGTACAACTTTTAAGCTTTAGAAATAAAAATCTTTGCTTGCAATACAGTTAAACTAAGCCACAGAAAACAACTTTTGTCGTAGTTTAACAGGTAATACAAAACTTTTTGGTTGCTAATTAAAGTCTGATAAGACCCTTCTATCCAATCTTGGGTGTTGGTTTAGGGGCTACCTCCCTACCAAGTCCCGTCTGGTCAGGTTCTTCCCCCCGTTCCCAAATTCTTTAGGATAGAGGCTAGCATATCTTACCCAACTATCCAAGCCTACGCTTCAAGACAGAAAGGTCTCACCTATCCAAGCCTATGCTTCAGGATAGGTCTGGTGCCCTTCAAGGAGTAACGGGCCTCTTGTTCTTCAGCCAGAGAGGGTGACGAATCCTCCCTTCTGAGCGAACGGCCGGGCTCCGGGAGTTTACCTAGGACTCGGTCCCCTTCCGTTGGTCACCCAACGGGTCCACCCCTCAGCGTCACTGAGTGGGCTCCACTGACTGGTCTTTCCAAGCCAGTGGATTCAACCAGTGCACTCTTCAGGCAGTATCTCGGGTCGGGCGTTACTATACTTGCCTGGTTCCTGTAGATCTGTTGCTTGTACTCCTGAGACCGAAGGCGATTGACAGGTTCTGATCAGATGGAACCGGTGTTCTTTTTTCTCCCCAACCAAACTTGGTTGGAGGCGCCTTGGAGAAACCTGAGGACCGGTTTCCACCGATAGCACACTGTTCACCGGCTTGGGGGGCCTCAAGAGCCCTCTCCCCTGGGTACCACTTCAATTCCCTGGAAAAGGTCCAGATCCAATAATCCCGGCACAAATAGGAATGAAGTAGGTATCAGCAGGAAAGACCCAGGAGATGATGATGCAAGCAAGAGATTTCTTTATTCAGAGCTCTGGACTCAGCCAGACAGAGTTTTCTATCTTACAAAAAGACTGAGTGCTTTGTCCAAATTGACTAGACCTTTTATAGCATAACTGTTTCTCTACATAATAAGATGATTCTGTTCATAACAAGAGGATTTATACAATCAAAGATTTTATCTTCAGTGGCTTCCTGAGCCGAGATGGAACAATGTGTGGCAAGACATGACATTACACATCAGTACAATGAAGAACACTTGTGGCAATCAAGCAGCTGTATTCTGACATTGGTTGATCCATCTGAGTTTCCTTTCCCACAGGAAGAAGAATTAAAATTTTATTTTAATTTTATAATTTTGGGGCTTCTTTATTATTGCCACAGGGTCAGGTGAAGACAAAGAGTTTCCTGTCTTAGCTTTGGCTGGCTTTACAAGCCTTAAGTGGCTAATCACTGATAACCATCAAACTCCTGGGAAAGGAGAAGGGGCATTGTGATGTTATCATCTCCTCTCCGGGGAACCTGTGAATGTTGATTGGAAGCTTCTGTCTGGGAATGTGTGTCTGCAGCCGTTGCCCAATGCTTGGCTGCGTGTCCTTTACTATAGGCAGCCCACAGAATGATTTCAAAGGTATCAAATAATTTCAATAATTCTAATAATAATTCTAATAAATTCTGACAGCTGGTTTTGTCTACCATAGTTACACTGGTCTAGATGGGTTTGGGTGACTTTGTGCGCCTTGGACCATGGTCAGGAAATCGACATGGCCCCTGGAATGAATGGAAGCTCCTTCTTTGCTGAGCACTTCTGGAATGCTTGACTTCTTGAATGGTGCTGGTTCAAAAAGTTGTCATTAAATTGAATTCCTAGACAATAACATCCCTCACAAGATGCTCCTTCAGAATGCAGCAAAGTCCTTTTTCCAACCCCACTCCTTTACTCGGTTGCATGCAAAAGTCTTATGCTCCAATTTTGTAGACACACACAATTTTTTAAATGTTCAAAAACTTGGTCACCCTTTTCATCCAAAAGAGGGCGAGACACTTAAAAGCAGTGACTCCTGTCCATGTTGCTACTTTTGCTTTTCCACATGTTTAAGCCAGTGGTGGGCTTCAGGAGGTCTCTCACGGGTTCTCTAGAACCCTTTGCTAATGAGCGCCTGGTTCTGAGAACCGGTTACTAATGGGACATAGAACCTGTTTTTAATTTAGGTTATTAGGACATAGAACCTGTTGTTAATTTATTTGAATCCCACCACTGGATTAGGCTGATAACCATATCTGTGGGAAAATTACAGAATTGATTTCTATGGCAGCTCTCACTTCAGAGTGAAAGACAGAATGTCTACACAGTCTTTCTTAATTTTCTTTTTTTTTACAGTAGTTTAGAGATTTTTATGATTGCTGTCATGACAGTGATGGTAGTCTTAAGAATTCCTCAATGATAAACCATATAACAAATAGTCAGGTAAGAGACAGCTTATTCTTTACCCACAGTGCAGCTGTACACAATGTATCAACTTGAATTAACAATGTATTAACTTGAATTAAATTTTATAAATAATCAGTGACACTCGGTTCAAATGATAGATGTCATGTGTAAAGTAACATTATCCAAATGTTTATTTTCACAACCTAAAACTACAATCTTAAATTGGTAATCACATTTCAGAGAGGCATCCAACCAATCAGAAGAACAACAGTGGCTTCCAAACTTTGGAATCTTTTTCAAAATTTCTCACTTAGTTAAAAATTAAATATTTCTTACAACAAATTAATCAAAATATGTTTTAATCAAAATTCTGTACCATGGAAAAACTGCAGTAAATCAGTAATCAATCCTGCTTCTGCTACCCAAGATATTTTGCAGGGCAGTAAAGCAAAGTCTGCTTCAAATCTTACCAATCCCAGCTGAGACTGCAACAAGTACTATCTACATACCATGTGTCCATTGATGGGATTCAAAGAAATTAACAACGGTTCTATGCCCATCTGGCAGCCACTTTTTAATGGCTATTTTGAAACTTTATATGTCCTTTCGTTAACAACCAGTTCTATAGAATAGGTGCGAACCTGGTGGAAGCCACCACTGCATGTGTCATACAACTACACCTACATAAAGGGTGATTCATGCTGAACAGAATTTCCCAAAGTGTCTGCATAGGCACTCGTTACAATGTTCTGTTTATGGCCATAGCCTTCATACAATAACATAAAGCTTCTAAAATGTTTTAAGTTTCAGTGATGGAGGCAAAAAACACAAAACACAAAAGTACTTATAACATCTGCTGTGTATAAACCCGGTGGACTGATATAGTATATTTCAACATTAGGTTCCTTTGCCTCCTCTTGGATTTCACTTCCAATCACCCAAGCATCTCCTTCCCATTCCATATTTCATTTGAGATAGCCCTCCAATGGGAGGCGTAGGTAGTCTTGCAAAGAAGGTGGCAGTTTCAACTGGGCAATCCCCATGTGACACTGTCCTCCCAAATGTTTCCGAACAGTACATCGGGCCAGATGTTGGAGTGGACGAGGCTGGTTCACCAGCCAAAGGGCTGAATCATAGAACATCTGGTGCTCCTATCAAAATGGAAAGAAAATCAAATGAAGCTTCAGGTCCTTTCCTTCTCTAACCCACCCCACCTTGATGGAGTTAGAAGAAATATGAGCATATGTGCAGAACAGCTTCTCTTGAAGAAGCTTTTCCCTTAAAGCCAATGCTTCCCAACCTTTAAGAGTCCATAGACCACATAAATTAAAACTGGAATCATTGTGGACCAAATGCAGCCCCCACACTACCCAACACAAAAAAAATTAAATTAAATTAGTTGTCTGTAGAGATGCACTGGAACTGTGGCTATGGGCAGACCATTCTCTACCCTCGCTAGTAATCTGTGGGGGAATGTTCACTTGTGTGACACTTAAATTAATTGAAGGTCTTTTTTATGACATTGAGAACCACTCCAGGACCACAGGCTGGGAAGCACGACCTTATGCAGTGGAGGACCAAAAATATAGTAAGTCTTGCTCAAAAGCTATTCCTACATAAAAGAGCAGTTCTTAGCATTGACACACCCATAAATGAAAGTATAGAATATGGAAGACTATATACTTTCTTCCCAAATTCTGGGATTTAATTACATAATGGGAAGTTCCTCCATATAAAATATAGTATTTTTCCCTCCACAAAGAAAATTAGATATTAGGAAGCCTAATGTAGCCTTCTTTCCTTCATGCTCCAGAACATCTTACAAAGATGTTGAGCCATCTTTGTAAGGGATCTTTGTAATTACCATATCCGTACCTCAGAGCCAGACGAATGCTAAGTCCAAAATGAATGATTTTCAGGTTATTACAGTTTTGCATGTATAATCTGATTCTGCATCAAGCTATAACAACATAAATCTGTTAAGTGTTAAGGAGAATGTTAGTGAGAATGCTTAGCAGACTTACCCCCAAATCCAGAGTAACTACAGGAGCACATAAGAGACTTTATGTGCATCCATAGTTACTGCACCACCTAGTAAAAACCTATGGGAAATTCATATTGGAATCCAGAGTAACCCTACAATCCAGAGTAACTACGGGAGCACGTAAGAGACATTACGTGCACCTGTAGTTAGTGCACCACCTAGTGAAAACCTATGGGAAATTCATATTGCAATCCAGAGTAAATTGTTCTTACACCGGAGCAAGGACTCCCCATAGTTACTCTGGATTTTCCCCTTAGGTGTTATGGCTTGATGCAGAATCAGATTATACATGCAAAATGGTAATAATCTGAAAATTGTCCATTTTGGACTTAGATTCGTCTGGCTCTGAGATACAGATATGTGGGTCAGGGAGGAAACTAGATTGGAGAAACTTACCCGCCACACTTCAGGGGGCACAGATTCCACCCAGGAATCACAGGATGGAATTCGGTCATAAGAATTCAGAATTACTTCCATAGTCTGGGGTGACAAGGCACAAAACTTCAGCATCTAAGGGCAAAAGAACCAGCCGGGTGGGGGGGGGGAGGAGAGAAAGCACAGTTACATACCCATACATAAGATCATAACCACATATGTGAGCACCTTGGAAGGAAACATCTATATAAGCCTACATCCACTATACAACTTTAGTCAAAACATTGATGTTTCCTAGTGTCCACAAAATAAAATCAATATAAAAGTTTTATATATGAATGTTTTCAAGAAAGAATGCTGTGATTTCCAATAGCCAGGATGCTGGTGCAGTACTTCAGAATCCTCCCAGTATTTTGTCCCTTTCCTGTGCTCAATAGTCCTTATCCTGACTATCCAGCTATCCTTATCCTTGTCATTCCTACCTTCCATTTACTCTGTACAAACATTTCAATTTTGTTAAAAATCCGGATTGTGGCAAGCAGAAATTAAATTAAAATGTATTAATATATTCAGGTGGAAACAAGTTCACTTGGGATGTAGTTGGTACACTGCAAAGTTCCAGTTTTTAGTGTGTGCCTGCATGACCTGCTAATATCTTGGCTCCAGACTAGGGCTCGAAGATCAAAACCAATTCTTGGAATTGTTCCTGAAAACATATTGGTAAATCAGTGAAGATGGTGCAATCAAATCATATGGTCTTGATCATCCTGCATCACCACTTTCTGGATCAGTTGAAGCTTCCTACTGTTTTTCAGTCACTATCAGTTTTTCAGTCAATATCAGTCACTTTGTAATAATTAAAACCAGATGTAACCTAAGGCATAGCAATTAAACAGGTGTAGTTGATGCATCAACCAGAGTAGGATAAAGTACTGGCTGCAGCTAAGACCAGGTTCAAAGTTGGATTTAGAATCCCTTCAAATTATTAGTTTAAGGCTGCAATCCTAAACACATTTCCTTACTTCCAATGGAAGTAAGATCAGACAGTTGGGATATGGAATGATGCTTAAAGTTGCCCAACAACTTACTCAAAACTGGACAGCTCAAAACTGTCGAGCCAACTGTCCAGTGATACAGTAGTTTGTCTGACTACAACAGGTTAACCACAAACATATAAAGTTGTTTTTAAGCAGATACAAGCGTTCACTCCTCGCTCTTCCTACTGAAGGTGTGCCCCAATTGTTACCCTAATCCTGTGACTTTCAACCAGTGTGCCGTGGCACACTGGTATGCCATGGGAATTTGGAGAGGGACATTTATTGGGGGGATTTGAAAACTGAATGGATTTGAACAGAATGGTGTGCTTTGTCAATATAAAAACAACTCATGGTGTGTCATGAGATGAAAAAGGTTGAAAATCATTGCCCTAATCCAACTAAGGACACACTTGCCCTTTCCCTAACTAAGAAGATCAGTTTCAAGAGATACTGGTAGTATGTAAGAAGATCCTCTACTGGATCAGGCCAAAGGCCCAACTAGTCCAGCTTCCTGTATTTAGATACAGGCCCACCAGATGCCTCAGGGACTACACATGACACCTGCATCCAGGTGCCCACCCAACATCTAGCATTTTGAGGTTGTCCACATACACCTCTCATGGCTTGTATCCTGTGATAGACCTTTCCTTGAGGAATTTGTCCTATCCCTTCTTAAAGGCATTGAGGCTAGATGCCAATACCACATCCTGTGGCAGGGAGTCCCACAGACCAGCTACACACTGGGTAGCCTGCCCATGTAGGCTGAAAGAGATTGAGGAGAAGCAAGAGTTCTTTCCTTACCTTGGGATTGATAGGAGCAGCCCCATAGTTGAGCAAAGTGAGTATGACCTTTTCAGGTTGCCCATCAAGGTAATCTTCTACGGCTTGCACAGCGCAGTCCACAGGTGTATATCCAGCGCAGTTACTGACATTGACCTCTGCCCCATGTGCCAACAGTAGCTCCACAATCCGAATGTGGCAATTGCTGCAGGCATTATGCAGGGGTGTGTGGTTCTTCCGGCCGGCGATCCGAACATCAGCCCCTCCATCCAACAGGCGCTTCACCACCCGGTAGTAGCGACCGGCATCCTCGGGCCTTTCTGCACTGGCGCAGGCTGCGTTGAGAGCTGTTTCTCCCTCTCTGTTTCTGTTGGAAACATTGGCTCCATAGCAGAGATACAACTTCACGTGGTCATCTAGGCCATGCTTAGCAGCCACATGCAGTGGGGAGACACGGCGATCTCTTGAACACTGGTTGACCAGAGCCCCATATTCCAGTAACAGCTGGGCACACCTGGAAAACACAGTGAGACATACTGGAAAATTTGTACTTCATAGACTGCTGAAGCTTAACCTTGTTTTTGCTTAGTTAAATAATTTTTCCCCAATGTTGCATTTATGCAACAGGGACCCATGTGGAGCAAGTACAAATGGGTTATAAAATAAGTTTTTGGTCTTTATAGTGGCATAGAGGCCACTGGGTACATACAGCCAAAGTTGACAAAATGTTCTCTATTAATTAGGGCAAGCAGTGGAAGCAGTAGAGGAATAGAGGAATCAGTACTCAAAGTGGGGGTTGTGACCTCCTGAGGGGGTCGCAAACTTGGGTCAGGGAGGTCGCGAGAGGGTGGGATCTGCAATCTTGGAATCTGGCACTGGGCTTTCCTGGGAGTAAATATCATTGAAAACAATGGGACTTACTTCCAAGTAGACATGGAGGAGCTCTGGCATTACAGTGATGTCACATCCTAGTAAGTTTGTCAAGGGTTCCAGGACAGATCTTTAAGTTTGAAAGGGGGTCCCAGGCAGTGATGGGCTTCAAAGAAATTAAGAACCGGTTCTCTGTCCATCTGGCAGCCACTTTTAAATGGCTATTTTTAAACTTTATATGTACTATCTCTTGTTAAGAACCGGTTCTATAGAGTAGGTGCGAACGTGCTGGTGCCCACCACTGGTCCCAGGCTGACATGCTTGAGTACCACTGAATTAGGTGGTACATTTATGCCCTGTATTACCCACACATTTCCATTCCTTGCTGCCTCCTTGCCCATCTCCTCCTTATTTCAATACACCTCTAAATTTTGTATGAGACATAAGGCATGGCCAGATGTTCTCACCAATAAAAATCCAGAACAAAGTGAGAAAATAAAAAGTATATCATCTTTCCAACCTACCATGTCAAGATAACAAGGCTAGGTACGAGGCTCATATATTTAGTGTGTGATTTATACAAGTCACAGAATTCCTGGTGCAAAATCAATTTTATCTCCATATAAGTTTTACATAATTTATTCAGATAATAGAATCTACATTTAGTTTACCTTTGGGGACAGAGGGAGAAATCCACATGCAATTAAATTATGGAGCTCCTGGATTCACTCCTACAGACCAGAAACCGACTTTGCTGTTTTAAAAGTAAGACCTATTCTTGGCTAAATGTGAGGTGCTGATTCCAAAAATGGTATCAGTTTTGCCCCCAGTATATCTAGTTGCGAAGATATGGCATAGCCTCATTAATGAATGGTTCAAGTGGCTTCATTGTGAGGAAGCCTACATCATGGCTGTTTTGGAAATCAGTACCCCAAATTCATATTAAACCACCATAAATTTTGAAAAAATGTTTTCTGATCCTCAATTTCACAGGTCTGTGTACTGTAATTAGCCCTTTTGGCCATTTCTCAATAGGTTGCTTTCATCTGACTGCTTTGATCATCTGTCAAGCAGTGGTGGGCTTCAGGGTGTTCTCACAGGTTCTATAGAACCCTTTGCTAATGAGTGCCTGGTTCTGAGAACATAGAGTTGTTAATTTAGGTTATTAGGACATAGAACCTGTCGTTAATTTATTTGAATCCCACCACTGATGACACCCTCCCATTTCCAGGACATACGGAAAAGTCTCCTGAGTGGTGCATAAGTGCAATGGGGTCACTCCGTCTTCCGAGAGAATGTTGGGGTTGGCACCATAAGTGAGAAGCAGACGGGTACATTCTGCCCGGTGGTTGGCACAGCTGTCATGAAGGGCAGCTTTCCCCCCAACCATAGCGTCCACCTCAGCTCCATGCAGGAGTAGATGCTTCACACAGTCCTGGTAGCCCCTGGAAGCCAAAATGCGTAGTGGAGAGGTATGTTTTTTCTGGGGGGTCAGGATCCACATTCCTATAGAATCAGCAGGGAAAAAAGAAGAATCAGGAAGCAGAGCTCGTTGAGAATTATATGAATCGGTAACACATAACGTATTGTCATATAATATTAGATGCTGAGTCACCCAGCTAACTTGGCCTGCAGCAGGTTTAGAGCAAACAACATTGTTTCCACAATGTACTATTTATGAACAGAATTATATGGTATGGCAACAGGCACTAACTTAGATGGTTTTACATAAAGATGATCATTTATTTTTACTTATATACGAGTTATTTATATTCCATCCAGGTTAATCATATGTCTTTTTTTAAGCTTTGTGTCCTGGGGAAAAATCTTCATTGTCCCCTTTCCATGTAAGCAGGCAACATGTAGCCTTCTTGTAATTAATAAAGTATAAGCAACAAATTATGTGTAATAGTTTTATATTTAATAAGTAGAAGTACAGGTATAGCGTTTAAATTAACCCCATGAAAACAATATATGTGAATGTTTTTAGCTTTTGTTTTGTCATGTCTTACATTTTGGGGGGCATTTTTATCCTCTTTTTTATTATATGGTCCTGATCCCACCTTTCTCTTGGAGACTGAATGTGGCTTTTTATACACCTTTTTATACTTAATAATCCTGGTGCATGGTACTTTACATACAAGGGAAAGTGACCTATTTTTTGTTTTATTAAGCTTCCTGTTTATGTTTGCTTATTATCTTTAGGATTCAGGCTACCTGCCGACACGTGGTGCATGCTTTCAGCATTCAGAAAAAGGAAGAAATTTTTTTGCTTGGTGTCATCAGTAAGAACCTAAATGAAGTTAATAGGCATGGGGAAGCTGCAGAGATCGAGTTCTCCCCCATAGTCACGGTCTCTTCATATATGGGAGACGGGGGCAGGTCTGAACCGTGTCCCTGAACATATACAGAGAATGCCTGTATGCTGAAAATTAAAACTGGGTCATGGTAATAAATATGGATCAGGCAAAAGTCTGATTCTTGTATAAAATCAAAAGTCAAAATCAAAAGTCTGCAAAAGTCAAAGATTCTTGTATAAAACCTAACAGCAATGAGAACATTGCTGTAAACATCTCCAGGCTTTATCATCACCAAATCAGTCCCCCAAAGGGTATGTGGCAACAATGGTAGAGCTTCAGACTGCTCTGTTTATCAAAGCAAGGGATACCACTTCAAGTGGCATGTTTTAGACTTCACACTTTTTTTCTAGTTTCTGCATTTTCAGTTTTGGAGGAAAAATAAATTCATTTATTAACTCTACATCACTGCCTTTTTTTCCTCTGCTTTTCATTAAAGCATTTGCAACAAAATGAGTACAGAGCCTACACTGCTGTACACATTTTTCTGGGAGTAAGTCACACTGAAGACGATGGTGTTACGAGGAAATCCTGTTACCACAATATCAATCCTTTTTTATTTCATATAAGTGCATATTATATACAAGCAAGAATGCTTCCTCATAATGCTAAGTTGAGATCTAAGTTCAGGGCAAGTGAACTTGTGACATTCAGTGGTGGTCAGTTTGCTTACATCCTGCATTCTATAAGATCATCAGTTCCCCTCTAGCAAAACTTGAGGAGTGTAACCCTGGGATAAGGTAATCCCTATTGTCTGCATCCTGGCAGAACTCAGTACACACTTGGTGGAAACACCCATCTTACCCCTGGCAAATGTTCAATTTCATTAACTAAAAACCTTGGTTATGTGAGTATGTAGGATTTTTCTCAAGCCTTTAAAACACATGGGTTTGAGCTAAGTAGGCAGGCTGACTTGACAGGCAAAAGGCTTGGGTGGTCTTCCTCAAAACCAGAACCAAATGTCCAGACTGGTAATTATGCCTGAGCTCACTCAAACTTGCTTTCCTACCTCAGACCCTTCTTCCCCTGCTTTTCCTACCACTATCTTAGAAGTTTGTATGTAGGTGACCCCTTAAAAACCTTCTCTTTTATCCTGCTTCCCTACTTTCTCCCAGTTTCTTTTTTGCTAAGCAAGGTATACACATGTAAGCTAGGCTGCTAAGGAATTATTTGGCATTTCATTGTTTGTCATTTATAATAAATCCCTATTTAGAAAATATACCTTTTCAAGTTCATTCTATAATGTTATCTCTGTGGACATGCTGTTCCTTATCTGTGAAAGATCTTGCATAAGTTTCCAATTAAGGGCAACATTAATTCCCCTTATAAAGCATAATTCTGCTCTTTTGGTAACAATGGGACTTTTTCAGAAAACAAACTCATAGAATTATACTCTTGTTTTATGTCCTATGGATATAAACCTATCCTTTTTAAAAAAAAAGTTAATAGGTTGCAAACACCGATTCTATCACCACCATTGGTTCTATCACCTCTTTCTATTGATTCTTTCACAGTTGATTCTGTGATCACCTCCTCTCCTTCCCTTGAGAGCAAAGTATTCTCCTTTCCACCCAAATGCTTGAAGAATCAGCCTCCAAAACTGGGCCAAAATCCCAAAAGCAAACAGGACACTACAAAACTGTATTTTTACAAAACTGTATTTTTATCCTATTGAAAGGAACCAGTCTTACCCATCTCAGCCGACCACACCAGTTCCTCACTGACAGTTTCCATAATCAAGTTGGTGGTAGTTTCATCTTTAAAGATGCTACGGACACTTGGCAAATCTCCTGTATACAGGGCATTGTGAATGGCAGGATCTCGGCAGTACTGAGGGCGCCGCGAGGACCCGGGGAAAGTCAAAAGACTCCTGGAAGTTGGCTGGTACCTCCGACTTGCACTCTGCCGGGATGCGGCCCTCCGTCGGTCGTCCCATTCCAACATTTCTTGTTGCAGGCGCAAAGAGCGTAGAGTGGAAGAGGTGAACACAAATGTTTCTTTAGACATCCTTCTGAATTCCAGGTTTTCCCGGGCAGTCCAGGTTTTACCCCAGTAACCTAATTTGCTCACCCTCTAACTAATCCTTTTAGCAAAGAAACATGCACTTCTAATTTCTTAAAAGGTACAGTTACAAGATCCCACCCCCTGCGTACTGTTAGGAGAACAACCCGGCTATGCCTGAACTATAAATAGAAAGGAATATTCATCATAGCAGCAAAATAGTTTTTCTTGCCACCATATCATCTTCCTCTCTGGATCTTGGCACAATTAACATGTTGGTGAATTGGTTGAAGCAAGCTGAGCAGGAAAGCAACTAGTCTTGACCATTCTCCCTCCCCACTCTTTTGCCTTTTCTAGCTGCAAAATGTAAGCAAAGACTGCTATCTGAAGACACAAGAAACAGACAAATATATAGTATTACTATTTTTCAATATGGAATAAACAAGTGCATGAAAAAAGCTGCAAACATCCGCCATTCTTCTTCAGGTAGGAGATTATTCTTGCAAGTTAAATGCAAGAGCAACCAATACTTTATTTTCTGTATTGGTAAATTTCCTGTATTTTATACACACACAACCATCCCCCACATGAATGACCAATTCCAATGAAGATTGCCCTATGCACAACACTCAAGTGCAGGCAAATATTATGCAGCACCTGAATGGTTGTCCTCATGAGACTTGGAATATGATCAAATGTGATCTGTCAATTTCTGTTAGTTTTGCTTCTTTAATTCAAACATATCACTTTCCTCCAAAGAACTTAAAAAGAGAATTGTCGCAAACATTAAACTCGGTTACCCACACATGCAGGAGTTCCCATGTGCATCAGAAGCTCCACTTGACCATGGGATTCATCTTTCTCTTCAGTGTTAAGGAAAACTTTAGAAATGTGATCCTAGACCCTCTTTGTATGAAGTTATATGTGTGTAAAACTCTGAACCGCTACCATTAATCACATCCAAAGTTTTGATGAGGATAGGTTGAAAATTGTTGTGCTAGAAAGTCATTTTCAAATGGTCTATAGGTGTGTCAAAGGAGTTTGGGGGACAGTCTTATTAGTAGGGCCAGGAGGAAATGTGAGCACGAAGCCAGCATTATGGTGTCCATTGTAAAAAAAATGATGGTGTGCCTTGACAATTTTAGCACTTTCTTAGTGTGTCATGAGATGAAGATTGCAAAGTTTTGCTGGCCCTAGAACAAGACATTTAAGTTCCGACACCATAAATTAGGTTTAATTATCATACATTAAACTTATACATTTGTCCATACTGACATCTACATTATTTTTCCTTTTGAAAACTGTCTCCATAAACACCATCAACCAAAATAATGCAAATAGCAAGGAGAAGATTAAAAAAGAGGAATTAAATTAAAAAACAATACATTTTTCCCTCAAAAATCTATTTTCAAAATTCCACTTGACATATGATATTTGTTTTTACTGGTTTCTTAACTTGTCTGTGTTCCTGGAAGATTATTTATAAGATTGGACTGTGTTGCAACAGGTTTGCAAGATAGGACCCAACGAGTCTTGCATTTCAAACTCCAAGGGAATGGCAGCTGCTCCAAATGTTAAGTAGATATTGTGGCTGGCTTCAACAGTTCATTACCAGTAAGTTCATTACCAGCAGGAACAAGTCTGATGTGGATCCAAGTCTGATGTGCTGACATGGCATTTCTGCCAGATAGAACCTCTCATTTTGAGCACCAGAGAGCTGTCACAGGCTGCTTTGTGCATCCGAGAGGCAAAAAAAGTCATCAGGCAGTTCTCCAAGAAGCTGATCTAGATCATCTAGGGACAGAACAGGAAGAATCAGCCAGGTTACTAAACTGAAAATATGTCACCTCAGTCTTGCCACTTAGGGAGGCATGCGGGATGGTATCACTACATGCACATGGAGCTTCCAGAGTCAGGAGTTGATCTGCGCTCCTCTACATAAGGGGAAAACATTGACAAGTACTTTTCCTCACTATAAAGCAAGCGGGCAAGTAGTGATCTGCAATATCAAACTGCAACGTATTTCTGAAATCTTTAATAGGAATGGTCTGGTTTGGGACTCCAGCCTTCCTGGAACATGGGCTTTATTGTCCCGTTTTGGTCTCAGGGAGCTATCTCCCATTCTTATGAAACTTTCCCCCACTGTGCTATACAATGTTAAAGTGTCCAGGAGAAGAATGGCCTATTGCTAGATAGAGGCTATGGCACCAGCATGGGAGGAAAGGGGCATCTTTGCACATGTGCATCCCCAAATCCATCACCATAGTTGATCCTATAAGTTGTTAGGTGCACTAGGGCAAGCAAGCAAGCAGGGCAATCAAGGGCACAATCCAGAGTAACGACGGGAGCACGTAAGAGACATTATGTGCACCCGTTGTTACTGTACCACCTTGTGAAAACTTATGGGAAATTCATATTGCAATCCAGAGTAACTTGTTCTTCCTCCGGAGCAAGGATCCCCATAGTTACTCTGGATTTCACCTCAAGTCTCCTCCTTTACTAGCAAAAAGTCCTGGCTCGTTTCTCTTCAATTTCATCACCTTCGCCAGGCACTTCTGATCAAATCTCTCTTCACACCCCCATGAGGATTAGTAACTATTTTTAAAAGTTAACAGCTGAAGTTCTAATGATACATGGTACCTTATTCTATCCTTGTATAATTAACCCACAATTGATGGTCAGAGGCCAAACCCAGACTACTGGATATCACTTGACAACTTACAAGTTACTGGATATTTTAGTGCATGGAGAACTGTCAATATTGGGCCCTGAAGACTGAATCTGGCTCATGAAAAACTGTGTAACACATATATCCTGCACTGGAAGCGTGGAGTGAAGAAAGACATGGAAACAATCATTCAGCTCCTACTATTCAGAGTTATATTTACCAGAATCAACCTGGTGAGTCTTTGATACGCTCAGCATAGGTTTGCCTATTCCACAGGACCCAGGTAGTGATGGCAATGACAACCCTGTTGTGGATGCATTTGGACAGTAGTTCTCATCCATCTCACGCTCTTGTCTGCTCCCATAGCGTGTTGTGACCACAGAGATTGGAAGGTCTGTGGGAGAATGTGGCTGGCCTTCTGACTCAACCTGTACATATGTGATCCCAAATGAAAATGAAATGTTTGAACATTTTGCACTTTACCATTGAATCATGAGTTCCTCTATCATCACTGGTCCCCCCGCCTCTGACCACGTCACACAACTTATTTGGTGTGACAATAAAGAAACAAGGTCACACTCATGCCTCAATGCCAATTGGCTAACCGCTTATGTTACTGTGTTGCGCAACATCTCACCACTATTCTGCTATAATATTGTTTATCTCGCTCACTCTGTGCTTCTGTTTCAGGCTGTTGTGTATCACACTGCTGTTATGCCTTGTCACGCAACTGGAGGTGGCACAAACATTGAGCAGAGAATCAGTCTGAATTCCTGGTTAAGTTGGGGAAGGATCCAACTGAGTGTCTCAAACATCTCCAAGAGACTTATGGAGAAGATGCAATGTCGCTGCCGTGAGTCTTAGAGTGGCACAAACGCTTCAAGAGTGGCTGCAAGGAGGTGAAGGATGACCCCAAGTCAGGGGCCTCAAGAAGGAGGACTTCGCAGAGTGCTTCCCTGGGTGGCGGAAGCGAATGCAGAAGTGCATTAACTCTGGGGGATTACTTTGAAGGGGTCAATGCGTAATTTCTCTGTAGATTTTGTAATAAAACTATTTTGAGAAAGGTCTCAGTTCTTTATTGTCACACCTTGTATACAGCTTAGATGAAAGCTCTCTAAGATCTGAGGCAGATAATATAATTTAAGCTCTGCTACCCAAAAAGATACACAACAAAACTGGGGCATTCTATTTATTTTACACTAAGTAGCAGCTCAGTGTAACCTTCTCAGGGTGTAATCCAGAGCACGTTCAGCCTGCTCTGCCCTAACTGCTCTCTCCTAACTATTCTGTATCCAGAACATAAAGTTATGCTGCATCCAGAGAGTCAGGAAGTCTGGGCTGCCCTAACTGCTCCAGAGCATGCTAAGTAATTGACACATGGGAGGACTTGCTCCTGAGGAGACCCCCCTCAGATCACACTGAACAAGGAACAGCTGTGGTGTCTGCCTTATAAGAAAGCCCAGAAGTTCCTGACAACCAGTTACAGCTGCAGTTCCTCTAGTGGAGGGTGGATGTTTGGAGTGGCCTGCTGTATCCCCAGGTTAGTGGGCTGTCGTAGTTGTTCCATATCCTGAGGTTGAGAAGCAGGGGTTGCAACTAGGCTGGCCCAGAACTCAGATTTTTGGTCAACACTGCCATTCTTACTCAGGCCTTATCATGGACCCCTATGGGTCTACTCATTACTATACCTGCTCCTGAGGTGGTATAACTCTGAGGTCTGGAAGAGGGCATTTCTGCTTTGGAAACAGGCTCTGGATACAGAGTAACTGCTCTGCCCTAAGCAATGCTAAACATGCTCTCAACATGTCTCTCCTGAACTGCCTAGGGCAGAGCAGCTAGGGCAGAGCAGGTCCACCTCTCTTAGGGCACCCTATGTTGCCTTGCTCTGCCCTAAGCCTCTTCCAGAGCAACTGGGGTGGAGCATCTTGCAGTTGCTCCAGCCTAGTGATAGATAGGGCAACCCAAGGCCTCTTATGTGGACAATTTAGTTGCTCTGGATTGTGCTGCCTGTGAATTTTACTAAATACTTCAATATATCCTGGAAAGGGAAACAAAGTGCTCAGGAAGCAAATTTTCTTTTCACTGAGAAGGTAGACCAATGTGTTTCAGGAATGCCGCTTTTTCCATTAGCTCCTTCTTTCACCCTCATTTCTTAGTAAATTGGAGTTTCTTGGAGAAAGACACAAATGTGTGGGTGAGAGTCTTCCTGTTTTACTTCTATCAGTGTATCACAGCATATTGAAATAGTTATTCTCTCTCATATTAATAATAGATAAGCACTTTGTTGATACCCACAGATCAGCACCTTGGAGGCCTCTCTGTTAACATGCTGAGTACCAGCTGGGTTCCTGGGACCCTGTTGGATGTTAGTGTTGCATTTTTTAAATGGAATTTATTATTATTATTTGATTATTTGATAAGAACTTATGACTTTTTTACGGCTACTTAGACAGTTATAAATCCAAAAGCATTGTTTTGAATTCACATTTTTTCCTATAAATTCAAATTATAGCATCAAATACTGGCAGGGTCCATCAAATCCATGTTGCTCTTCACTGGTTAGTCAATATTTTCCTAGCTAAAATTATAATAAAAATTCATAATTTCACAATATTTCACAATTAAAATTAGTATAAAATAATTACCGGCATACTAAAACTTGATGCAACATTTATTCATTATATGTACCAAACTTCAGTACAAGGTCCATTGGACCCTGGAAGTAATCAGTGATACAAATTCATGCTTTTGGATTTCTAATTAGCAGTAAAAAAATGATAAGTTCTTATCAAGTAATAATAAATTCCGTTAAAGAACACAACACTAACTTCCTACAGAGTCCCATACTAAAATTTGATGCAACATTTATTCATTTTATGTACCAAATCATAGTACAGGGTCCATTGGACCCTGGAAGTAATAGCTAATACAAAAATAAGTAGGTAAACATCAAGTTAAGCTGCAAAAGCAAAATGCCTAGGCCAGATTTTCTCCTGCAAGACTCTAACCTCAGCAGAACAGGAACTTTGTCTACATGGAAATGAACCACTGTGAGCTTTATGTAGGATGTGTTGTATCAGGCACAGCATAGCTCCCATAGCAGGAGAGTACAGCACAAAATGGACCTTCCTAGCCAGATACAGTCAGGCAAATGCTACCCTAACTAATTCAATCAAAACAGTCTGGATCCTGAAGGCACCTGATAAACTTGGGAGAGTGCACTTAAATCTCATTTTGGCAACCAATTCCAAGATATTAATACCCATATCTTTATTACTGGAGATCTTTCAGTCACCTCTGGCTTCTAAGTGGGAATTCTCCACACAAAGATAATACATTATAATCAATCATATTATGCGCCACATGATTGTGAGCTTAATTGTTCTAAAACACATTAAACACTTTTTTAGCACTTGCCACATGGATCCTTCCCTATATCCCATCCAATCCTGTTGGACCTCACCTGTGGTGGCACCATCTTCATTCTTTCCCTAATATCAAGGCATAGCTGAGGAGGAGTCCCACTGCTCAGTCCTGGTGGATATATCTTCACCAAGTTATTGGGTGTCACATTGAGGTAGTGATTTCGATGGGAAGGAGAGAAAACACCCACCTGGGAAACCAAAGCAGACATTAACCCTTTCCTTACAGTTCCCAGTCTATATCTACATAATATATCAAGCCATCGTGTGCTTAATAATCTTAACCTGATTGAATAATCTCTGAGCTGGTAGAATTTACACAAACTTTTATGGGCTGTGGGTGGTGCAAGTGTTAAGACACTGTGCCTGTTAACCAGAAGGCCAGGGCTCGAGACTCAGGTCCCCACAAGACAGGGTGAGCTCCTGTCTTTAGCCCAGCTCTGTGACGCAGCTGGAACCAATCATATTGGTTCTGTTGTTCCATTGGACTATTTCAGTGGCATGGAGAGGGGGGATTTGCTGCTTGGGTAACAGCCTATCCTCCATATTAATCTACCCAAGCCTTCAACCACGCAGCATCGAGCACGATAACATAGTCTTTCAAGACTGATGGATGCCAAGTTGGGATGTTTAAATCTTTGGCCACCAAAACATTGTTAGGGGCTTTCCAACTGATGTTCACTTTTTTATTGCCCTTGGGGTACATATACTCAGCTTGTAAAGTAGGGGAGGGGAAAGAAATACTTATTTAGGGATATCAAATATAAAATCTGTTGGTCAAATGTGGAAAAGCAATTTATCTTTCCCAGCTTGGTAACTGTGTTATATCTTGAAAGTATGATTTTCCCATTTTCTCTTCTGACATTTGCAGCTAATGACTTTTTGAGTGACAACAAAGTGCTTATTTGTGACCATCATTTGCTTAGCTATGTCACTTCTGGCCCACAGCAGACACCAGAAATTCTAACTTTGGCCCTTTGTATGAAATGGGTTTGACATCCCTGATCTAACTGAGCTTCTAACTTAGCCTATCTGAAGGCTTGGGGCGGGGTATTCTATGCACTCTAGAAGCCAGCTTGAATAACACTGTCCTACACAATTTCCAGAAGATGCACATTCCTCTCCAGTGATAGATATTCCAATGGAGAACACTCTCTGCAGATTATTTCAAATGTCACCTATCTATATAAATAAATAGTGAATTCTGTCTGTTCATTTGTCTAAAACCCCTCTAACTCAGGCCATACTTGCTCTACATAGACATATTATACATTTCTGGAATCAGGATAATCCCAGGACTGAAAATCTGCCCTTCATGTACTGCTTGAACATCCAGCATTGGAATTTGTGTCCAGCTCATATTAGCAGACATGCCATTTGAATTCTAAAGGCAATGTATTTGTCACTTTAGTTTTGGGCCAGAGACCCAAAACACCGTCTGCAAGGCTTGGTTTAAAAGTCCGCACGGAGTTTGGCTTTTAAGCTAGTTTTGAATATTTCTGAGTATTTCAACTCAGTGCTAAAGGTCATAAAATAATAAAAAGGTCTCATAGGTTATTTTAAAATACATTTTTTGTGCCATGGAATTCATGAATGCCAGCCTAACCTTGGATGTCTTGCTTCCTATTACCTGTTTTAATAGAAGTACTGCACCAGCTTTAAATTCATTCTCTTTTTCTTCCAGCAACAGGCGATGTATTGTACCCTGCATTTCCCCTACATGGCAGAAGACACGTTAAGTACCAGAACACCAATGTGAGGTCAAAGCAGAACTACATCAACATATTTCTCAATGCTCTGCCACAGAACATGAGAGAGGGAAGGGAGCAAAGGACCTGGACAGTGAAAAAACTGAAGCTTTTTTCGGCTTGAGAAATCAGCAAGTAGGAGAAGATGAAGCAGCAGGAAGAGCATCTCCACCTGATACCAAAACTTATCTCCAAGGCAAGTTTAATCACATAGGCCCCTAAATGTTTGGTGTCAACATCTTAGAACTGAGAATCTCAGGATCCCGCACAGAGCCGATCAAATAAGTGAGGTATTTGTCCAAGTTCTGAAAAAGCTACCGTTCAACTCTCTCTGTTACAAGGTTAGGACTCTCCTACACATTTTGCTCAAGAACAGTAGTTGGTAAGCATTGTGGTTTCTGCAGTGTTGACTGCCACTTCCACTCATCCAGTAAGTGGACAAGCTCCAGCCCTTCTACATAAATTAGAAATGGGGAGAGGGCAATGAATTGAACCCACATACTTCAGGGAAATACAATATCCATCCCCTCCAACAACTCCAAATTTTCACTCTTTTTCACTCTTACCAGTGGGATCTTTGAACACAGCACCTGCATCAACATTCGTCCGCATAAGTGACTTAATTATGACTGCCATGCTGGGCACCTTGTTCTTGGGAAGCTGCTTTAGTGCTGCCTAAGTGGAAAAGAACAAGCAATAGAAATGTTTCAGTGAAAACTCACATTAAACTCACATTAACTCACTCTGGCCTCTGGAGGACAGAGAAGCTGAAGCAGATGTGCTTCTGAGAGCCTACCTTTCGAAGCACCATGACCACGCTGTACGTCCTAAGGAAGCAAGATGGATCTCTCTCATCTAATCCCAACTCCATTTTCATGGCCACCCAAGGGCCCCTTCCAAATTCATCTTCTATTGGCTGTTGGGAAGCAGGCATATCCTGAAAGAACACAATTCCAGATTAAGTTATGCCAGCCTAAGTTTTCCACTGGGTGACTTGCTCAGCACCTGGGAGGTACATGGTTCTCAAAGAAGCTACTTTTCCCAATAAGGGGCATACAACGCTGCTTTCACCTCTGCTGATCCCAGAAACACCCTTTATTCCACTTATCTCTGCCAGCACCAAGTGTTAAATATTTGTTAGAACCACTAGTGGGTTAGGGGGAAATTCCCTGGGTTGCCTTCAGTGCGTTGCTCCTTTAACCTACCTCACCCATTATTTTTGTTTTTGTTTTGTTTTGGTTTGTTTAGGCTCTTTTACAGAGCCTTAGAGGCCACCTATGGCCTTGGCCTTGTTGGTCCATAGACTTCTAAAGCTTCCAGAAAGCCTAAAAATATTTCAGCATAGAGAACAAGATCACAAGTGGTTAACAACAAAAGTCTTTGTGAGCCATTCCATTGCTATAGCTTGTTCCCAAAAAGCGTAAGAGTATTTCTCAGCAATCCTTACAATTGTTATAGAAAAGGAGGTCAAATTACCCGGATCAAGTTGAACAGGACTGACCAATAATCTGCCTCAAGCCACTCATTCATGGGAATTCCCAAGTCATAACTCAGGCTTTTAATTACTACACTGCAATAGCAATAAAGCTTGGATGGCTATTCTGTACACACATTCTTCTTCTGGCACCTTCCCCAGCTGTAGTATTTATAAATGCCTTTATCTATCTAAGATTATAATAATAATAGATTATCTATCTATTATGCAATCCTAAAGACACTTTCCTGGGAGTAAGACCCATTGTACACAATGGGGCTTACTTCTGAGTATATATGATTAGGATTGCACTATTATATTATGTATCAATTAAGTTATTTATCAATATTTGTTCTTGATCTGCATATCTCTCCTTATTTATCTTGAATTCTAAAAGGGAGAAAGACTTCACTGATCTGTTACATTTCCTACCCTTACTATCCAGGGGTGGGCCCAGCCAACCCCAAGATCCGGTTCGCCGGAAGGGTCAGGGCTGGGGTCAGGGGGCGGGGCAGAGCCCCAACCCCGCCGCATTGCACATGCGCCAGGGTTGGCACATGCGCAGTGCGTCTCCTGAAGTTCACTAGCAGCCGCCACGTCTCCTGAAGCTCGGCTTCAGGAGACTCAGCGGACATGCTTCCAGCTGGACGCAAGCACGTGGAGTCTCCTGGAGCTTGGCTTCAGGAGACGCAGCGTGCTAGCATCCAGCTGGACGCTAGCGCACTGCGTCTCCTGAAGCCGAGCTTCAGGAGATGTGGTGGCCGCTAGCGAACCGGTCCCCACGGTTCTGGCAGCCTCAGCTCTTTCCAGTTCGCTAGCGTCCGCCACGTGGGAAGATCCAGTTTGGGCGAATAGGCCCGAACCGGCATCTACCCACCTGTGTTACTATCCAATATTAACAGGATATGTCAAGTACTGAACTTGACATTTTACATATTCAAAGGTATATGTTATATTTCTGCAGTATGGCCCACATAGGCTTGTGGCTGCAATTCTAAAGACACTTTCCTGGGAATAAGACCCACTGAACAAAATGGGACTTACTTTTGAGTAAACAGGTTTAGGATTGTGCTCTAAGTCACCTGTTCACTTATAGCAGTGATTTTCAACCTTTTTCATTTCATGCCACACCATCAGCTGTTTTTACAAGGCTTACCATGCTGTTTAAATCCACAAGTTCCCCGAATGCCCCCAGCACACTTGTGGACTATCCATGGCACACCACTGGTTGAAAATCTCTGACTTATAAGAGCGTTGCAATAACCGACCTTTAAAAAGAAAGACGCCAGACTGCAACCTTGAGGAAGTCACAGTGCACAGGTGCATCATAGCCAGAATCACAGCCCTTTGATATGTTTCTTCAGGAAGAGGAAAAGAATCAGCAGAATAAAAAGTTACCTCTGTTTGTGACTTTGCTACAGCTCCATGAGTTGGTGTCTGTGGAGTTGAAATTAGAATTTCTTCCAGGTTTTTCCCATTCGGCTTTTTAAAGAAACAAGAAGGAAACATTTTAGGGACAGACTTTTACCACTATATTCCATAAGTGACTGAATATAGGAGGAGATTCTACTTTTTTCTTCTTTAGAAAGAAAGCCAAAATTTTGAAGATGGTTTGCTTGGTACATACCAAACTTTGTGGTTCCAAAGCACACAAGTAAAACACTACCCAGGGAAATATAGAAGCCAATGGCACACAATAGAGCTTGTATCTCTGTTCCCACATTAAGTGCATAATCTGAGACAGAAGAATATGTGCAAAGACTTCCCTTCCATTTCTGATTGTGCCCCAATCGCACCCATCACTTCTTTTAAGTTGCTGAAGTTTTGATGATGGTTTTTATTAATTTGAATTTTTAATATGAGGATTATTTGAAGATTTTTAAGCTGCTTTGAGCTTTTGATAAGGCAAGATTAGACACCTTACTTCAGCCACAAGCACCTCAATAAGCATTTAAAGAATTCATGCAGGCAATCATGAACAATTAACAACACAGCATCCATTTCAGAGCCAGGAATCGGATGGAAAATAGCAGCATTTGCTCCCCATTTTGTGGATTGGTATTGGAAGACTCCCAATAAGGATAGTGCAGGTGGATACAGGAATCACATTTTATCATGTGCATAAAATTTGGGGCAGCTGAATACCACGTTGCCCACATTCATGTATATATAAACTGTGTCAGTGTAAATCAGAGAGATTTACTCTCAGTCTTTGCAGGGAAGAGCTGAGGTGGTGATATGACCCATAGGATCACACCTCTGCAGAGGGATTTGGGCAATTTTCAGCATCCCCAAGGTTCCTGCCATGCTGTGGCAGAATCTGGGGATCTCTGGGGAAGTCTGAGGATTTTGGCAGAACTCCCATGGCTAAAAGAAAGGTTTTTGGTGTGATTCTGGTGTCAAGATGTGAAATGTACCATAACCTTTCCCATTTTTTCTAGCCATGGGGAGATCTTCAACACAATTTTCAGACCTCCCTAGATCCCCGGACCCTAACACAGCCTGGCAGGTCCCCAGAGAAGCAGAAAATCACCTTCATCCCCTGCAGAGGTGCAATCTTGATAATCGCACTGCTGCTTTTCCTGGTTCCCTGCCCCTTAAAAGGAGTGGCAGACTTTATATGAATGGGGGATTGCGACAATAGCACTGCTGTAAATGATCCTGCACCCTGCTAAGCCTCTTACGTGGTGCGGCAAAATGCCTGCAGGTCCTGGGAACCGACGAGTCTTAGCCCGCGAAGATAGGCAGCCTATCAGCTGAGGTGTCTTGTTGACCGCTGTGACCAGGCGAACAAGGTGGTTGGTGACCACAGGTGTCTGGAGGCTTGCAGCAGATCCAGTTGAACAAGGAGCTTTAGGAGTGGCAGGAGGCATCTCAACAGGTCCATATGTAGTCAGGATCCGAGCACCACTATTCGCCATTCTAGGTGTGAAGCTGTTCTGGCTGTGCACCTGTGGTGTGGCTGGTCTCAGTGGTATATTTACAGAACAGGAGGGGGAGTAGGACCGCACCAATGATGATTGGAAAGGCTCCTTAGGTGTCTGGCAGCTGAAGTTTGGGTGGGCAGCTGGACTTGTATTTATTCCTAGGTTGGATTGGGGCAAACAGGGTCCCATAGCAGAGGGCTTCAGAGCTGACTTTGGAGATGCCTCCATTGGTTGGCCAATACCCCCCACTGGGGTTTTGTTTCTAGTCCTATCCAAGTGAAAAGTGTTTGACCCAACAAGGTTCATTGGCATAATCGAGCTTGTTGTCCGTAGTCTCTTGGCAGCAGCCACTCTCTCATTAACACTGTTGTCTGCCATCTGCCCTCGAGATTTAAAGTTGGGTCTGGAAGGCTCCCTGTGCGACAGTGAATCAAGGTTGTCCAGATCCATGCATGCATCCAAAAATAGCTCATTGTCGAGGTCCTCATCATGAGGGACTCCCCCAGAGGGGAGTGTTGCTGGATGTCGGTTCACAAACTTGTACTTTGTGCCTGAAGTATAGTTTAATTTACATTCAGTTGCTGAGCTTGCAAGATCCTTCTGAACCTTGAAGTTGCAGGGAGATGTAGTCTGGTTGCTTCCAGGAGATATTGTCTGGTTGCTTCCCAAGTTGCTTGGGCAGTTACCCTCCCCAAATTTTACTTTGGAGTAGCTTGGTACCTGCAAGACAGGGGATATAGAAGGGCCAAGAGTGCTCAAGTCCTGAGTAGGTAAAGGGGGTTTGCTGGAGGCTGTCAACCCAGAAGACACAGGCCTCAGACATCTCAAATTGGTGGCAGCTGGACCCAAGACCTCCTTCTCCACATCCTTCACAGCAAGCAGAAAATCCTACCAAAGAACAACAGAGGAAAAAGAACCTTGCTATTATGCACCATTCCTCAACTCTAGATATTAAACTTGTTCCCAAAAATCTTAAATTTTCACAAAGTTGAAAACAAAAAGATATTTTCCCATGGTCAGCAAGGGTCTGCCTTGGCTTGGATCTTCCAAAATAACATTACCCTTGTAAGTAAGCAGAAATGATTCCCCCCCATCATCATCATCATCAGTGCTTTTTTCTGGGGGTACTCACCAGTATTAAGTACCTACATCTTTTTTCACCTGCCCCTCCAGCAGCTAATTAATAATTAATCATATGGAGATGACCTACCTACAGTACTCTGGCGAGTACAGGCACCTTTTTTCCCCCAGAAAGAGAGCACTAAGTATTTACATAGCACGTTTCAATGAGAAGTTCATAAAGCAGTTTACAGAGAGAATTAAATAATTAATGGTTCCCTGTCATTACCCCCATCAGATAACCATGTCTTCCTTCCACATTTAAAAGTTACAAACATTTTCCTACCTCATCTTCAAACTCTGCCTCCACAGAAAACAGCTTCTGCTGGCCACAAGTCTGTGGATAGAAAAATTGTTGGCAAGATTTTCTCTAACCTCAGTGGCAAGATTCTCCCAATACATAGAAAAAAATGAGATGCTTTTATCAACTAGCAATCCTACAATACTTATATGAGAGTAAGCCCCATATAACTTAGTATAATTTACTTCTTACAGGTAGAAACCCCCTCAATTGCAACATTTGGTTCCAGAAGCCCCGTGAATAGCTATTTTAATACAAAAGCAATTATTTACCATGGTAATTAATGAACCAATTGAGTTAAGATGAATCAGTTTCCTTTTCCCTGGTTTAAAACAACTGTTCAGGCTCTCCTTTTCTTTATACAGATGCAAATGGGAAGGGATTATCATTCCGGGGGAAGGGACCAGTCCTTTCAGCCTAGGGAGGGGAAGGGACCTTACTGCAGACACAGAGTGGATTTATTTCCTGCCCCTTTACCAAGGCAAACAAGCTGTTTCTAATCATTACATGCTAAAGAAACATTATTTTAAAAGCCAACCTCATTTGAGACAAAATCACATATAAATAACTTACATATCATTGTGGGACTTTTGGCAAATCTGTGGGAAACAGGATGCTGGGCTAGAGAAATCTTTGGCCTGATCAATGTGACTTACTAAGATGTGTGCACACATGACCACAGCTTTTAGAGCCCAATCCTATGCATGTCTGCTAATTCTTATTGTAGTCAATGGAGCTTACTCCCAGGTAAGAGTGGATAGGATTGCAGCCTTAGTTTGTCTGAAAAACAGTTTCCTGTATTACCATCTTAAGACCATAGCCATGCAAACCCAACACCACAAAAACAGGGTGTGTCTCTTTAAAGTCCAACAATCACAGCCCACTTGGGTGCAATCCTAACTAATTTAGGGCAACATAAGTCACCTGTCATAATTTTGTGTGGTGGTGTGGGGAGGCCACGCATGCTCAAACTCACACCTGGAAGGGATTAGGCCAGCGCAGAGGCATGCGCCAGCCTCCCCACACCACCACAGGAAGTTATGACAGGTGACTTATACCAGCCTAACTTGGATAGGATTGCACCCTTAGCCAGATACTATAGATTAAATGGTCATTTAAGTAGGCAAGATTATTCTCACACATCCCATATAGATAGGGTGGTGGGATGCCAATCAGCAAAGCCCATTAACAAGCCTGCACACAAGTTTAACAAGACAAAAAACAACAACAATTGTGACCCACTCATACTGTACTAATAAGTAATCACCAAAGGAAAAAATAATAATAGCCTGTGGTGGGACAGAAAGAAGATTAAGACACAAATTTTTAAGCCCCCTTAAAAACTATTACGTACAGAAAACAGGGTTTCCACTGTGCTATATACGAACATGCAGACTATATATTCACACACATAAACTTATGTATGTATGTGTGTGTATATATATATATTTATGTGTGTGTGTATGTATGTGTGTGTATATATATATATGACATCACACACTTTATAAACACACTATATATACACATACACATATAGGTAGATTGATACTCACCTAATACATACACACATATATGATTACACACACACATACAGATAGATATTTTATATATACACTGTACACGCATAGATATAGATACATACACTTTATATATACACACATATATATACACACTGCATATATACACAAACATACACACTTTATACACACACATATATTACACACATTATATATATATACACAGAGAGAGAGAGAGAGAGAGAGAGAGAGAGAGAGAGAGCGAGAGAGAACTACACCCAGAGACACTTATATATACAATACAGTACTGTATATATCCACGCATACTCACTTTATATACGCACACACATGTAGTACACACACTTATACACACATTATACACACACACACATATACACACTCAGAGAGAACTATACATATGTACCTACACATATGTAGTACACAGGCTTATACACACATTAAATATACACTGCACATATGTTTATACACACATTACACACACACATATACAGACACAGAACTACACAGACATATGTACAGTACAGTACTGTACATGTCCACAGACCTTATCCCATGCACACCTGCACTCATTAGAGGAGGAGGCTACACAAACACCCACAGCTGGTGCCCCAGCCCAACCAGAACCCTCTTTCTGGGGGCGCTTCTCCCAGCCCAGCCCCTTCAGGCCTCACCATGCCAGGGCAGAGCAGAGCAGAGCAGGCCCTCCGCCCCACGCAGGATTCGAACCAGCCGCCCTGATGATTAGGGAGGGCACTCAAGACGGCCCCGCCAGTGCGCATGCGCAGGACCTTCGCTCATACAGAAAGCAGCCCTGGAGTTTGCACTCTGCCACTGAAGGCTCGTTTTTGCCAGTGCGCATGCGCCCCGTCTTTCAGGTTTCCCCCTCGGCCTCACCTAGAGATAGGAAAGTCTAGAGTGACAATTCCATGGTCTGAATGTTGAACTTGGTGGAACATCATGAGAGCAGAACTTCTCAACCCCTGAGCCAGGATAGCACAGTGAGGACCACCAGTAGTCCAGGGCTCTTTACTAGTAGCAGCTCTTTATTGGGGGGCCTGAGGGAGACCAGAACCTGCCCCACTCTTCAGTCAGCTGTTGATAGGGTCAAGGGTGTCAGCAGTGGAGTAGCTGGAGGGGTGCAAAGCAATACATTGTGCAGGTGACCAAATGCACCTCGCAAGGGGCCTCTTCCTCTCCCCATCATTTTCAACAGTGAGAGCAAAATGGAGGTGTTTGCATACATTTTGCTGACCTCACATGGCTCTCACACACCCCTTTCGTGGTTCTCACATGGCCCTCACACAGCTCTTGCATGGCCCTCGCATGGCTCTCACACGGCCCTTGCACAGACCTCACACAGCCCTCGCACAGCCTGTGCACAGTCCTCATACGGCCTTCACACAGTCCTCCTCGCACAGGCACAGCCCTTGCTCGCTGCTCACACAGCCCTTGCACAGCCCTTGCACATTGCCCACACAGGCCTCGCACAGCCAGTGCACAGTCCTCATATGGCCTTCGCACAGCCCTCACACAGCCCTTTCACAGTGCTCACACAGCCCTTGCACGCTCCTCACACAGCCCTCACACAGCCTGTGCATGGTCCTCACATGGCCCTTGCACAGCCCTCACACAGTCCTTGTACGGTGCGCACACGGCCCTCGCACACCCCTTACACAGTCCTTGCATGGTGCTCTCATAGCCCTCGCACAGCCTGTGCACAGTTCTCACATGGCCCTCGCACAGCTCTCACACGGCCCTTGCACAGTCCTCACATGGCCTTCCCACAGTCCTCACACAGCCCTTGCACGCTGCTCACACAGCCCTTGCACGGTCCTCGCACATTCCTTGCACAGCCCTTACACGGTCCTCATTTGGCCCTCACACAGCTCTCACACGGCCCTTGCATTGTCCTTGCCCAGTCCTCCCATGACTCTTGCATGGTGACCAGATGCCCAAACCTCAAAAGGAGGACAAACCCTTGGATTCCTCTCAGCCTTTCCGGCAGACAATGGCACATTTGCCTACTCATGAATAAAGCCACAATACTGGGCACTTTCACTTTCCCATAGAGCTCAATGTATATTTTTTATTTTTAGTTTTTTGGCCATAATTTTTGATAGGAAGGAGATATTTCAAAATCGATTGTTGCATTGGATTCTGCTCTTCAATACAAATCCAGTGACGTATAACATGATGGGGTACTGCACACCATTGCAAAGTTCCAAAATGAAGCCAAAACAGAAGACACTGAAGCCCTTTTGGAGGACACATGGACAGGAGGCAAAAAAGTGGACAAATCCAGAAAATCCTGGTCAGATGGTCACTCTAGACTGCTGCACGGCCCTTTCATTACCTATTCAGGTGACAGCAAAACTCGCCTATGGTGTTGCATGTAAGCTTGCACAAATGTATTTTGTTTGTATTTCCATGTCCTTTCCTTGTTGTATTTCCTTGTTTTGATCTTCCTTTTTAAAAAATGATAAATCTTTTTAAAATTGTTGGTGTCTGGTCTAAGGGGTTGAGCTGCCATCATACCCAAAGATAATTCATCTGAAGGGCATTCGAGATCACCAGAAGACTCTTGAGGGCTGGCAGCCAAAAGGAGTCAGGTTTGAAGCCTTGTGTGTGTGGGTGGATAACAGCCAAAGCAAGTCCAAGCCATGGAAGATCCTCCTGGGCATGTGTCAAGTTCTTGAAAGATAAAAACTCAGTTTATTGTAAAAAAAACTGTGCAGGCTTTGAGAAGCTTGTCCATGTAAACCATCTTGAATGAAGCCAGCAATCCAAGGCCAGAAAGACAGTATATAAATACTTGTTGTTTGTTGTTCTTGACAATTTTAGCTCCATGGTGTTTTGTAAAATGGTTGCAAATAGCTGCCTAAGAGCAACCTTTTCCCACCATCATATTAAGGCTTCCCTACCACCACTGAGGGACAAATAAAATCTTCTGAAAGTTAGCTGGAAGTGGGCTGTAGTTTGTAGACCTCTTCTCTGTTTAACAAAGCTTTTGGGAATTAATAGCTCCATGGGTAATGGTAAGAACAGTGTAAATCAATTCTCATGAAAACTTGTCATATGTCTGGGCAGAGAGATTTTAAATGGATTAATATATAGTATAAGAATCTCTATTCTATTTTGTGTGATCCACTGAGACTGCAATTCAAGTCTACTCAGAAAATCCCATTGTATTCAATGAGGTTTACTCCCAGGCAAGTGTGTATAGGATTGCAGCTGAACATATTGTACTGGAGACGTTAGGTAGTGTTCTGTGATGCAAAGTTCTAACAAGAACCATCTAATAAGAAAAAGAACAATTTAAAAAATAACAATCTTTATTAAGAACTAGCAAAAACGTACCTGTATTGCAGGAATAAAACTCCCCCCATACACCATCCCCACATGCGCATTGTCCCCCATGCACACTATCCCCCCATGCACGTCATCCCCCATGTGCAATATCCCCATACAATATTCCCCATGTGCACCATATGCAACGTCCCCATGAGCATCATCCCCCCATGTGCAATACCCCCACATACAATACCCCTGTACAACATCCCCCATGCACACCGGCCCCCATGCGCAACACCCCATGTGCACCATCTCCTCATGCGCACCGTCCTCCCTGCGCAATACCCTCCATGAGCAACGTCCCCCATGCGCAATGTCGTCCATGTGCACCATATGCCACACACCCCATGTGCATCATCCCCCTTTGTACAACACCCCCATGCTCACCATCCCCCATGTGCATCATTCCCCCATGCACGACACCCCCATACAACATCCCCTCCATGTGCACCATCTCCCCATGCACATCATCCCCCCCTGCACCCTCCCTCCCAGTACATCTGCTGGATGTTGATCAGTCAGTCTTCAATGTTAAATATAGGACAAAAACACGTTGTGTAACCCTTTTCAGCCCCTTTAGGGTTAAATTTCTCACATCTGTCCTTGGTGGGTGTTGATGTCACATAAAAAACACCTGCCCCAAATTTAATGTTTCTATGTCTGGGGGTTGGGGCAGAGCATCCCTCCTTTCAGTATATATATATATATAATTCTCATTTTCATTCAAGTACATTTGTCCATTTAATCTGGCAACACTGTTGCTAACTTTGTTAGAAGGCCAACTTAAGAAGCAACAAGATTGTGTAATATCACAGCTGTTGTCCTTGCAGTAATAAAGATTTTGGAGGAATTTGCAATTGAAAATGTCCTTTCAAGTGTCAAACTGATTCCTGGTTAAATGGGAATTAATTCTCTTCTATAATCCTTTGATTGGACTGGATGAATCAATATAACTATAAGTACGTTGGTCATAAAGAGTCCAGTGGTACTCAAGCTTTTCAGCTACTCAACACTACAGGGCAAGAGAGGGGCATGATTCCTGTATCCTTAATTTACATGCCAAGACAGAGAGGCCCAGAGGAGCAAAGTAGATGGTTATGTTGATAACCATGTGGTTGAAGGGCAATTTTCCCCTGAAGAGGCTTTCTCCATCCCTGCTTGTAACGGAATAAGTGCATTTGCCACCCCTTCTCTGTAAGCTTATGGTGTTCCATCATTTGGTCTGCAGGATCACCCATCACCCTGCTGCACTGATGGCTGCTTTCCTTCACATCTTCACATCTTCTCTGTCTGGGGGACACAGTGCCATCTGGTCAGCAGTATTTCTCACAGTGATGATGACGCTTGTCCCCTCAATTATTGGCAGCAGGTATGATCCAGTGGTTGAGTGAAGGGCTGCTGAAGAAGGCTAAGCAGGAAAAATCCTGGACAACTCTTCAATGGGAGCCCACAAGCTGACATGATTCAACAGAGCCAAAAGGTGTCACTATTCACAACTTGGCTGAAAACTCTTTCTGGAAGGTATTCCTGGATGGATATGATGGGGAAAAAAAGAGTTCTACAAGTAGGGTTGCCATATGTCCCCAAAAAACAGGGACAGTCCCAATATTGGGGGATACTGGCAAGTGTGACACAGGGTCCTGTCTTGATTTTGGGTGAAATCCATAGTAACTACAGGGAGTCCTTGCTCCAATGTAATAACAATTTGCTCTGGATTGCAATATGAATTTCCCATAGGTTTTCACTAGGTAGTGCAGTAACTAGCAGGCATCCATCAGTCTTGAGAGACTTTGGTATTGTGCTCGGCGCTGCATATGCTGCACACAAAGCACGAAGGCCTGGGTTAGACTGATATGGAGGATCACATAATGTCTCTTATGTGCTCCTGTAGTTATTCTGGATTGTAGGGTTTGTGGAACAGAATTATGGCAACCTTATCTATAAGCTGCCCATAGAACAATTGCATACCTCAAAGAGTTGTTGTGAAACAAAATAAAGAGGTTACATGGAAGGAGCATATATCTGTAAGAATTACATTTCCAGTACTTGGGCATTCCCTGGGCAGCACTTGGAAAAATTTCCAGTGACAAAAATCCTTTTACCACCAATTGTTAAGAGTTAGTCAGAGGAGTGTAAGCACTGTTTGCACGCAAGTCAAGAATGAAGGGAAAAGACATAGGATTTTGTATGAAGAGTGACAGTGAGCCAGATACTTCGTGAACTGGCAATGGGCTCCACCAGCAAAATGGCTTCTGGTTAGACTCAAAAGCTGAGGTCTAAATATCAACGTGTTTATCCTTGGCATTGAGAATAGTTTTAAAGGTGGGAAAATCCTCTATAAGCTGCCTTGGGTATTTGGAATGGAAAAGCTATAAGTTACATGGGTATAAAGGTATATGGGAAAGAAAGAAAGGCAGAAAGGCAGAAAGAAAGAAAGGCAGAAAGAAAGAAAGAAAGAAAGAAAGAAAGAAAGAAAGAAAGAAAGAAAGAAAGAAAGAAAGAAAGAAAGAAGGAAAGAAAGACAGACAGACAGACAGACCGACCGACCGACCGACCGACCGACCGACCAGGGCTGCAATCCTAAACACATTTTCCTGGGAGTAGGCTCCATTGCATGCAATAGGACTTACTTCTGAGTAGATAGGCTTAGGACTGCACTGAAAGTTTCCCAAAGTGAAAGTCTCTGATGCAATCCTAAAAACACTTTCCTAACAGTAAGACCCACTGAATAGGGCTTACTTTTGAATAGTCACTGTTAGGATCAGTAGTGAGAGTCAAATAAATTAACAACAGGTTCTATGTCCTAATAAACTAAATTAACAACTGGTTTTATGTCCCATTAGTAACCTGTTCTCATTAGCAAAGGGTTCTATAGAACCCGTGAGAACACTTTGAAGCCCATCACTAGTCTTACTCCCAGGAAAGTGACTTGAGGATTGCAGCCATTATCAATCAGGAAATTTTTAAGTGCTCCTAAGTTGCATTCCTGCCCATAAGTTAGCAGGCCTCCATCAGTCTTGAAAGACTATGGTATCGTGCTCAGCGGTGCATACGCTGCATGCGAAGCACGAAAGCCTGGGTTGGATTGTTATGGAGGATAGGCTGTTACGCAAGCAGCAAATCCCCCTCTCCACGCCACTGAATTAGTCCAATGGAAAGGCAGAGCCCATACGATGAGCTTAGCAGAGCTGGGCTAAGAACAGGAGCTCACCCTGTCTTGTGGGGCCGACCTGGGTCTTGAACCCTGGCCTGCTGGTTAACAGGCACAGCGTCTTAACCGCTTGCACCACCCACAGCCCAAACAATTAACATAAGTATGGGTAGGAATAAGTATGGGTAGGAATGCAGCTTAGGAATGCTTAAAAATTTCTTGATTGATGATAGCCGCAATCCTCAAGACACTTTCCTGGGAGTAAGACCCACTGAACACAATGAGGCTTACTTACATATATATATAAGTTTTAAAATAGCCATTTAAAAATGGCTGCCAGATGGGCATAGAACCGGTTGTTCTATGCCAATCACTATATACCCATCCCATCACTATATATCTATATCTATATATATACCCATCCCATATATATCTCACCTTTGTTCCCTAATCAACAGGAAACCAAGGTGGCTAACGACAATCAAAAAGAACAATAAAACACCATTAAAAGTAGATAATAATAAATGCAGTTTAAAACACAATTAAAATACAGATTATGCAAAAAATGTTAAAAATGTCTTTTGAGGAGACACGTTTTAGGCTTGTGCTTTAAGAGCACAAGCCTAACCATGTCTACTCAAAAGTAAGCCCATTGTGTTCAATGGGTTTTACTCCCAGGAAAGTGTCTTTAGGATTGCAGCCTTGGTCCCTTTGGCCAACACTGTTAAAAGCCTCTAGATAGTAGCCTATGATAAAGTCCAGATCTGTAACATTCCCCCAAATGCAGTCACGTCCTATGTGTATCAATGAATGTGGAGCCAGTGGAAATGGGTGAGGACCCATCTAGTGGGTCACGACCCAGATGTTGAGAGAGGCTGCTTCAGAGCAGTGTGTTGCGGTCCTTGTGGTGGCCCTTTGAGGGGCAGAGGAGCTGGAGGTGGTCCAGGGGTGGAGAGTGAGGCAACCCCCCACCCAGCCAGGCCTGGAGGTAACACGTCTACGGAATTTGTGGGGCTGCCTCCAGCCCAGCCCAGCCCAGCCTCCCCTCCCGGGTCTCATCCCTCCTCCTCCTCCCTCCATCCCTGCCTGGGAAGGCAGCGCAGGGCTCTTTCTTGGCCGTCGGGGCTGGGCTGGCTGGCTGGCTGGGGCTGGGATGGCTGTGCTGCAGCGCCTGCTCTGGGTCTCCCTGAGCCTGCTGGGGGTGCGGGGCCTGGGAGAGCCGGGGCCCCTGGAGGACGTGGTCATCGACAGGTACTTCATCCCCAAGGTCTGCCTCAGGGAGGTCCAGATCGGAGACTTCGTCCGCTACCACTACAACGGCACCTTCCAGGACGGAACCAAGTTCGACTCCAGGTACCTCCAGAGCATCCTCACACATGCAGCACAAGACAGACCCCTCTCTATAGGACCCGCACTCTCTCCCCAGGACTCCTTTTTCCCCAGGACTTCTTTTCCCAGGACCTGTCCTCTTTTCTCATGACATGCCCTCTTTCCCCAGGACTTCTCTTTTTTCCAGGACCTGTCCTCTTTTTCCAAGACAAGTTTTCTTTCTCCAGGACTTGTCCTCGTTTCCCAGGATTTCTCCTCTTCTCTGGGACTTTCCTTTATCCAGTACTTCTTTTCCAGTACCTGTCCTCTTTTCCCAGGATGTATCCTCCTTTCTCAGGACTTCTCTTTTTCCAGGACTTGTCTTTTTTACCAGGTCCAGTCTTCTTTCTTTCTTTCTTTCTTTCTTTCTTTCTTTCTTTCTTTCTTTCTGCCTTTCTGCCTTTCTGCCTTTCTGCCTTTCTGCCTTTCTTTCTGCCTTTCTTTCTGCCTTTCTTTCTTTCTTTCTTTCTTTCTTTTCTGCCTGCCTGCCTGCCTCTGTCTGTCTGTCTGTCTGTCTATCTATCTATCTATCTATCTATCTATCTATCTATCTATCTATCTATCTATCTATCTATCTATCTATCTATCTATCGCTTTTCAAATAAAAGCTTCACAAAGAATACCATCCCAACCATGTTACTCAAAAGCAAGCATCATTATGCTCAATGGGTCTTAGTCCCAGGAAAGTGTCTTTAGGATTGCAGCCAAAGCACTTTACAAAGAAAATGAAAAAATAAACTGTCCCTTGTTCTAGTATGTGTCCTCTTTCTCCAGGACTTGTCCTCTTTACTCAGGATGTGTCCTTTTTTTCTAGTGTCTGTCCTCTCTTTCCAGGACTTGTCTTCCATTTTAGCCTTGTGTCCTGGAAAAAAATCTTCATTGTCCTCCTTTCCCTTGTGAACAGGCAACATGTAGATTTCTTGAAATTCAGAAATTATATGCAATAAATTATATGTAATCAGTAATTAACCACATGAAAATCATAAGTATGAGTTTTTTCTTAGCTTTTATTTTGCCATGTCCTACTTTTTCTTGAGTGGCCTACATTTTGGGAGGGCTGTGTCCTCTTTTGTGGTTATGACATATATTCACCCTGTGAATATATATTCACCCATCTCGAGATTCACCCATCTTGATCGAGATTCATCCATCTCAAACAATTCTGTCCCATCCAAATTTACAGCACAATCCTAGGCCATTTCTACTCAGAAGTAAGGCCCACTGACTTGACCTGGGACATACTCCCAAGAAATGTACATAGGATTGCAGCCTCAATCTGAAAGATATGGTTTTTTTTTAATTGCCTCCCTTGATACTTTTAGGGTCAGCATATTGTTTTCAAAAAGAGGCTGAAATTTCGTATTAACTGGAAGTAATCTGGAAGTATAGCTTCCCTAGGAGTAAGCCCACTAAACACATTGAATAAGTCTTCTCGGAAGTAAGTCTCATTATAGTCAGTGGGGCTTAGGTCTAGGAAAGTGTGGATAAGATTATGACCTGAGAGTAAGGTTGCCATATGTCCTGAAATATACGGACAATCCCAATTTTGGGGGATTGGGTTCACATACTGGCAAATGGGACAGAGGGTCTTGTCCCATAAGAGAATTATGGCAACCCTCTATGAGAGCTCAATCCTATCCATGTCTAGTAAGTCCCATTTTAATCAATGGGGTTTACTTCCGGCTAAGCATGGATAGGATTGTGGCTTGAGTGCTCAATTCTACATAGAAGTAAGTCCCATTATAGTCAGTAGGGCCTACTCTCAGGACAGCGTGGATCAGATTGCAGCCTGTGACTTCCTTGTGACATTCATAGGAATGCATTTACACAGAGGGGCGATGCATAGCAATGCACTTACCACACAAAGGGAGAAATTTTTCACTGTGATGTTGTGATGTTACATACAAAAGCTCACCAGCGTTAGTGTGTAAATCATATTGTGGCACTTAGTTCCTTCTAGGGATGTTGCTTTCAAGTCCAGGCGGAGAGTTGGGTTTTCTTGCAGAATAGACTTTGTGCGCCTTGGAGTGTGGTCTGGAAATCAACATGGGCCCTGAAATGAATGGAAGCCCCTTCTCTGCTTAGCACTTCTGGAATGCGTGACAGTATTCTTAGCTGGGAGCAGCTGCAGGAAATTAAACCAGCTTTCCAAGAAAAAAATAAAACAGCCCAACTTCCTCCGCAAGTGCAGTTGCAGACATACTTCTGCAATGGGTCTCTTCTCTGCCTTTTGCGGCCCTAGGAGAGGAAAGGTGGCATTGCCCATCACTCCCATGCCAGTGCACAGTGACTGTGTTGTAATGGCTGTCCTCCGGTGGGATATTGCTGGCATGATGCAGGGCTGCCTGTGTGTAGATCCAGATCCAGGAAAGAAGGGATTCCTCTTCCTGGACAAACCTACAGCCAGAAATGTGCTGGCGAAGTCTTAAAAATACAGCAAAGTCAGAAGGTGCACAAAAGCAAAAACCAAAATACAAGCATTTGTACACCACTAACGTTATTTCACCATGAAAAAGATGCAATTTTAATTACAATGTTCAAAAACTGCCACGTATTTCTTAGGCATGCCTGTGCCTTGGTACTTGTTGGCCGGAACACTGAACATACTTTTTGAAATGTCTCTCTGAGACTGCAATCCTAAAGACACTTTCCTGGGAATAAGACCCATTGAAAACAGTGGGGCTTACTTTTGAGTTGACATGGTTAGGATTGTGCTCTTACTTAGCAGTTAGGTAAAATCCTGCTTGTGTGTTTTACCTTAAAAGGATTCAAGATTAGATGTGATGTGGAAGTTGTTTGATTATGGTTCTGAACAAGAAATTTTCCAAAAAGTAGCCATACCCCACCCCCCAAAATGTGGGGAAGGTTTTTAAAACTCTTTTGTCTCTGAAATAATCCCCCGATTTAAATTCCCTCCTCAACATGTTGTTAGCCACAGATGGGAAAAGACATTTAATACATCCAACATATCTAGACATCTAGTATGGTATTTACCGTACAGGAGAAGGGGAAAAAAGCTGAACTTGAAGGAGTGGGATCTTAATATTGAATTCCCACTGAATTCCCTTATGTGTCCCCCCACATGTGTTTGGGACTGAATACTTAAAGACCAAATAGAAAAACCTTCATGTGAATTGGATCTGGACTTCCAAAGATGTGGGAAGCATTTGCTTAAAAATAAAAAAATAACATTGGAAAGACCTGTGTTACATTTTCATTAGGCTGAACCTTAGAAACATGGACACTTTTAGGTAGGTATTATATTAGGAGTCCAATCCTTTGCATGGTTGTGTAGAAATTACTCCTGTTATAATCCATGGAGCTTACTCATAGGTACACAAGGACAGGACTGCAGCTAAAATTGATGCAACTTTGATAACAGCACACTCCTAAACATGCTTACTCAAAAAGGAGGGCCCCATTGTATTATGTGGTGCTAACTCCGTAGGTATGGTTGTAATCCCTTCCCTTATGGGTGTAAGATCCATCCACTGATGATAATAGGACTTACTTCTGAGTAGACATGCATAAGCTTGGGCTCTAAATAACTTGAAAATTGTGCAGTCCTGAGCATGCCTTTCCTGGAATTAAGCCCCATTGTGTTCCTTGGGGCTTACTCCCTGGTAAGGATATATAGGACTTCAGCCCCAATCTTTGCATCATTGGATACAGATCTTAGGTATCTCACATTGAAGCTTAAAAAAAATATTGGCACAATTTAATGTTTGCTCAAATGTCCAACTCCATTGCATTTGTGGCAGGGGTTGGCTTTGGAGCCACAGAGTGGTCCCGAAGTATGAGAGAAGAGGAAGAGAGTCAGCAACCTACAGCCGGCTGTGGAACGAGATGGCGTCCATAACGGGATCTGTAGATTTGGCTGTAGACGTGTCATCTCAGGAAGCAGCAGCTGCTTTTGCGTTCGAAAGCAGGAAGACTGGAAAGAACATGCTTTTAAAATACTAGATTTTCCAAATCTGAAAAGTGGCTTTATTTCCTCCCCAAAGTGCGCATTGCTGGAATCCTATGGAATTCAAAGAAAGATTTGATTTTCAAAAGATTTCATTTAAAAAAAATCAGTCCTGAGTTAAACCACAGTTTTGGGCAAGCCATGTGGGCTGATCTTGCTTTTTCAAGCCTCCGGGTGTGTTCAGAATGCAAGACCAGACCATTCCTCTCCTCCCTTTCCAGTTCAGAGGAAGTCAGAGATCAGGTTTCGTGTGCTCCTCTCTGCTAGCAGGAGCTATTTTCTTAAGCAGTGGTTTATAGAATCGCACCCTTGTCAAATCCAGTATACACAAATCCAGTATACACAAATCCAGGCCTTGGTCCACCCTTGCTTCAGGATACAACTTGGTAAAAAAATTGTTCTCTCTCTGATAAAGTGCCAGAATTTTACTCGGCGAGGTACAAAGATGAAAGAATAGTAGTAGCCCTGCCGGAAGGCAGACATCCCAATAATAGAGATAATACAAAAGGAAAAATAAGAGTGGAAAGGGGAGGAAAATAAACAAATTCAAGTATCGGTTCTTACGGCTGCATCAAGTTGTATAATGGTTAGTGAGACGTGTCTGAACGGGTTCTGGCTGAGGTTAAGAACCAAATGTCACTAACAGTGCAATCCTCTCCATGTTTACTTAGAAGTAAGGGTGCAGTCCAGAGTAACTATGGGGAGTCCTTGCTCCGGAGTAAGAACAAGTTACTCTGGATTGCAATATGAATTTCCCATAGGTTTTCACTAGATGTTGCAGTAACTGCGGATGCACGTACTGTAATGTCTCTTACGTGCTGCTGTAGTTACTCTAGATTGTAGCCTACATCTCATTTAGCTAAATAGGGTTTACTCCCAGCTAAGTGTGTATAGGGATCACAACCTAAAAGCCTGATCCTATCCTCCACTCTTGTCTGAGATGAATTGTGCTGATCGACCACATGTTGCATCCAGTGGTGGTGCAACTAGAAGGCACACCTATGGAACCTTCTGGCCACCTATAGGTCTCCTCGGACCAATTACAATTAAGTAGTTGGCATAAATCTGAGGATAACTTTTGGGATTTCTCAGAATTTTCTGGTTTTAGAAATAGGCTACTTCAGAATGCCAGGCTCAAGGGAGTGGCAACAAGATGTAGCTCTCCTATCTTGAGTGCTTCCTGAAGGCCACTGTGCGGTCTAGGAAGCTGGACTTGGTGGGCTTTGGCCTGATCTAATGGGCTCCTCTTAGGTTTTTACAAGATAAGTGGGATTGTGTGACCTGCAAAAGAGGAGATGGATCCACTCACTCTTTCTCTCTGTCCCTCAAACCACCATTGCCTTCCCTCCTTCCCATCCTAACTTCCCCCTTCCTCTTTATGACATACCCCCATGGCCAACATACTGGAGATGCTCCTCAATGACCCTCCATGGTAGTGGATGCACTGAACTGTTGATACCTTGCAGTGGCTGCTCCAAAAAGCTCAGCAAATGTTTACACCAGAGGTACTCAAAGTGGGGGACGGAACCCCCTTGGGTGAGTGTGACCGTAGGTCAGGGGTGTCGCAAGAGGGTGAGATACACCATCTTGGAATTTGGCATTGAGCTCTCCTGGGAGTAAGTCTCATTGATTACAATGGGACATCTGAGTAGACTTGGTGGAGGTCTGGCATCACAGTGATGTCACATCCCCAGTAAGTTTGACAGGGGATCCTGGACAGATTTTTACCTTTGAAAGGGGGTCACGGGCTGAAATGCCTGAGTAACCACTGGTTCGCACACACCAGTTCTGGGCCTTTTACAACCGTGGAACTCAAGTTGAACTCAAGCTGACAGGACAGATCAGCTATTCATCAGTGATGTCACAGACACTATCCATAAGGAGCCTAAAGTAGTCACCCCAAAATGTACTCACTTCTGTCATTGCTTCAAGGGCATGGGAAGCTGACAATACTAGCAGGCACTGTTTGCAGAGCTACCAAACCTTGTGAAAAATCAGTTTGTTATTGCTGAAATTCCAATGGGAAAAATAAAATGTGTATTGTATGCCAGAAGGACAACAGTGCTTAGCATCACTGATGTAGTAATACAGGCTTTATACTGTATTTGACCTGAGGGATTTTACCAGAACTTTGATTCCCTGCTCAGTAACCTGAATAGGTTGGGTCACCCTTGCTGACAGCCGTTTTTCCCTCTCCAGCTATGACAGAGGTGCCACTGTGGCAGGTGTAGCAGGTGTGGGACGGCTCATCACTGGCATGGACAGAGGCCTGCAAGGCATGTGTGTGAACGAGAGGAGACATCTCATTGTACCACCTCATCTTGGCTACGGCAGCATCGGTGTTGGTGAGTGTACTTAGTTATGGAGTAGGACAGTGGTGTTCAACCTGTTCTGTGCCATGCCAGCCAGCCAGCCAGCCAGCCAGCCAGCCAGCCAGCCAGCCAGCCAGAAAGAAAGAAAGAAAGAAAGAAAGAAAGAAAGAAAGAAAGAAAGAAAGAAAGAAAATGGAGATCTACTCCCAATCTTCCCCCTCTGAGGACCCAGTCCACCCACCCCTCCATGCCCCATTTCCTATACCACTTGTGTCTTCACAATAATCCTGTAGGATCCTGAGCAGGACAGGCTTAGGAGCTGCAGGGCAAGATAGCAAGAAGAAGTAATCTGCATGTCAATAACTCAATTTTGACAAGGTAATCCCATTATTGGATTGGATCCAAGCTTTCTTTTTCACAGAAAGGTTGCCACAATCCCCCAGATGGCATCCCAGTCTCATTGGGGTCATGACCCAAAGGTTGAAGAACACTGAACAAGACTGTCAGGACCAAGCACACAGCATACATTTTTTCAATTTCTCTAAATTTTTGGTCTATCAGTATTCTTCGTTCCACCAGTTTCACTTTTCATGGCTTTCCCATTCATAACCATTTTTCTTCTTCTGTTTTTCCAACCTTTTCTGCATGATATGGGATAGTGGGTGTGTAGCTTTTTTTAAAGAGGTTGCAATCCTAACCCATTTAGGCCAGAATAACTCACCTATCTCCCTGTTCCCATGAATGTGTGGGAAGGCTGGCGCATGCCTGTGCGCTGGCCTAACCCCTCTACCCGAAGTGCCATAGAAATGCCTAACAACACCTTTGTGACACCTCCAGGCAAGCATAGGATTTGTGCTGGGACTTATGCTGGCCTAACTGTGGATTAGGATTACAGCCTGATTTACCTTTCCAGTCTCCAATACAGCCAAGTCTGGCCCAAACAAACAAATCTGGCCAAATGCTTTCCTAGCCCCCTTACCTGGGGATGTTAGCAGCCTCTGCTCTTCCTGCTCCATAGATTGGAAGAAAACAGGAGGGACAGTGTAGAAAAAAATGTATGGAGGAGAGAAAAGTGGTGAACTAGAGTGCCTCCATTCCCCTCTTCTTTTTCCAATCCACGGAGGAGGAGGAGGAGCAGTTGAGGTGAGTTGTGGATAGAGGAGAAGAATCCCTATCAACCTGCAGCCCAAGGTGACTACCTCCGTCTCCTGAATGGACCAGCACCCAGTATAGCTTCTCATTTTCATTCCCACAGCTGGCCTGATTCCCCCCGACACCACCCTCTACTTTGATGTCATCATGGTTGATATTTGGAATAAGGAGGACAAGCTGCAGATCACAACCCTGTCTAAGCCACAACGCTGCAACCGCACAGTAGAGAATTCAGACTTTGTACGTTACCACTACAATGGCACCCTTCTGGATGGCACCCCTTTTGACTCCAGGTGGGCAATGCTAAAGAGGCGATGGTGAAGGATTTAGTATCAGAGGTTTAGAATGTAATGGACAGAGAGCTATGCATCTTAATTCCTATTTGTATGAACCCAAAGCAGCATCTTCCCATTACATGACCTTGTTTTATTTTTTCCTTCCATTTCCTTTGGTCCACCACCATTTTCTTCATTGTGGGCAAGTATAGCATAAGTTTATAGAGCACAAGCTCAGTATATAGCACACTGAATTCACTGGGGCTTACTCAGGTAAGCGTGCATAGGACTGCTGCCGTATTGCTGGCTGTTCTAACCAGCTTAAATGACATATGCCATAGAATGAGGTAGGAATGAAAGGGTAGAGAAATCAGGAAGCAGAATGGACCAGATTACTACTGCTTTGCAACTAGTAATTTACTAGTAATGGTCCACAAATGTGCTGTGGGACTTTGTAAAGCATCATTTATTAGGGCAACAGGGGAATACTGTAGATAAATACTGTAGATAAATTTGATCTCCCTTCCTACAGCATGATGTTCCTTCTTGATGGTCAAAAACTGATGGTCAAGGCACACAAATGGTATGGTGGAAGGTAAACTCAGAAACAGAAGGTAAAGAAAGAGGTAGACTCAGGAACAACTTGGTTGTCCAACGATCGGGTAGATGTGGATCAGTGGGGTTTAAACTCCCAGGAAAGTGTGTATAGATTTGCCGCTATTCATATGAGCATATACATCCTTATAAGTTGATGCAATACCTTCTGTCACCTGAAGCAGTTATTAGTTACTTGGTTAGTTAGTTATTAGTTAGAACTTGGTTTCCAATCTTGCAAGGTTGGACGCATACTCGTATTATCTTTCTCATTCATCCACTGTCTGTCTCTTTCTCCACCCTCACCTGTTTCCCAGCTATGATAAAGGCACTACATACGACACCTATGTGGGCTCAGGCTGGCTGATCAAAGGAATGGACCAGGGCCTGCTAGGTATGTGTGCTGGAGAGAAGCGGATGATAGTCATACCCCCGTTCCTGGCCTACGGAGAGAAAGGCTATGGTAAGTTGGACAGGAAACTCCAGAACTACTGTTAATCCAGAGCCATTATGCAGTGTTGCATTAACTAAATTGTATATAAAAACCCACCCCAGAGTCTGTGGCACAGAAACCCTAATTCTGAATTCAGGATCAGATTTCATATCTGCTGATATATTTACAAATATGAAAACGGTTTGGACACAGGGATCTCAGGAACCACTTACTACCGCATGATTTTCTTCACCCATTTAGGGAGGCTGTATTCTAGATGTTATCATTTACTGAGGCTCACTTTATCTACATGTGGGGCATGTTCTCACCTTATGTACATGTTTGATGCAGTGGCCTCAGGCTTTAAAACGAAGATATTTTCATTTATGTTTCTTTCCAGTTTTCAAGGGATCTTAAAGATCCATCCACTATTAGAATCTAAAGATTAATTGTTCAAAAATATCCTTTGTGAACTGAAATAAATGGAGTTCTCTAGTGGTGATCCTGGCCCTAGTGCCATTCAGGGCCATATCTGCATTGTGCCCACTGCTTCACATCTGGAAGCCTCCAAAGAGGATGTACCCACCCATTGAAATTCACATCTAATATAAATCAGAATATGCAATAAATCTAAGTAATGAACACATATTTTACTACAGGATCCATTAAAGCTCTTAAATAAAGTCTTGGTATTATTAAAGCCTTTTAATTATGGCATTATTTAATGTGGCATTAAATGATGCCATCATCATCAAATGTGGCATCATTTAAATCGCTATTCTCCTTCCTCTGGCTCTGAGTTTTTTTCCGTCATTTATATTTCACATGAATTGAGTCCTTTTTTTTCTTTCAGGTACTGTCATCCCTCCTCAAGCCTCCCTTGTTTTTGATGTTCTTCTGGTGGATTTGCACAACCCCAAAGATGGCATCTTCCTGGAGCATTTGGAAGTGCCAGAGTCATGCAAGCGCAAGTCTGTGACTGGAGATTTTGTGCGTTACCATTACAACGGCACATTGATGGATGGAACCGTCTTCGATACCAGGTGACAGACACAGAAGCACGGATGGATCCTTAACCTGGTATCAAATCTAGAAAGTATTCTGTCCTATAATAAAGCAGCAGCAAGACCAGTTAGCTATCCAGGGAGGCTAACACAAGAAGGATGACGATCACTTGTCGGGTCCATGTCAGGACGTGTAATGTCAGCTCTGTCATAGCCAGATTTGGCACTTACCTGATAGTGGTTGGTGCAAACCCCTGGTTCATTCAGCACAAGTTCCATGCTGGCCAGAGGGTGTCACAAAACTGCTGTAAAGCACTTCTGCATCACTCATGGGGTTTACGCCAGTGCACAGAAATGCACCAGCCTTTTTGTTAGGATCAAGTCCTCAGGTGACTCAGAGCACAATCCTAGTGCTGGTGGTTCTGATAGGAATAGTAGCATCAGCAGTAGTAACAGGAATAACATTAAAATAAATATGTCAGCAAATCTGTGACACGATGGGCAGTGGCATTGGTAGGGGCTGTGGTGCCTGGGGTGGTAATGCCATACATGTGCACTCAGTGATAGCTTGGCAAGCTGTCCACTTGACAAGAAGACTGGCAAGAAAAATGGTGCTCGGGCTATGAACGGCTAAACGTGATTAGTATAGGAAGTTTTTCTACAGATCAGAAAGTGCTACATGATGATCATCTCCCAAACTAATCAGGAATTGTGGAAATTAGGAGCCTGTGTGGTTTCTTATCCTCTCTTTAACAAAGATGCATGTGCCAGGATAGGCACTCCTTCGGTTAAATGATCTTTTTAAAAAATTTAAGTGCTCCTTCAGGAAAATGCCTGAGAAAAACATCACTTCCTTCCTCTAATTTACCTTTTTTCATTTGCAGTTACTCACGGAATCACACTTATGACACTTACATTGGAAAAGGTTATATTATCCCAGGGATGGACCAAGGGCTACAAGGGGTCTGCATTGGCGAAAAGAGAAGAATCATCATTCCACCCCACTTGGCTTACGGAGAAAATGGGGCAGGTAAGTCGGCAGTGGGGGACCCTTCAGTGTTGCAAGACTGAAATAATTTGAAGGGTCACATCCTCACATCAAGCCTACTTTGTAATCTACCTGTATTTTTCGGCTTATCGCATGCAGCTTACTATAAGATACACCTAGATTTAAAGGAGGAAAACAGAGAAAAAAATGTTTTCCTCCTTTAAATCTAAGTGGTGGCAGAGGGCCAGTGCAGCTGTGCGAGAACTGGGCCGGCTGGAGGAGGCAGCTTGATGGCTGCCCAAGTCTTGCATGGCTTCTTCCAGCCAGCCCAAGTATTCTGCATCCATCGCATGGCCTCCTCCAGACAACCCAAGTCTCGCACAGCCTCCTCCAGCCACCTGGAGGAGGCCGCATGAGACTTGAGTGGCCATCGCGTGGCTGCAGGAGGCTGTGCGAGACATGGGCAGCCATGGCGCAACCTCCTCCAGCCAGCCCAAGTCTCATGCAGCCTCCTCCAGCTGAAGAGGCCACGTGAGACTTAGGTGGCCATCGTGCAGCTAGAGGAGGCCTCCAGCCAGCCCAAGACTTGCACGGCCTCCTCTAGCCAGCTTCAGGAGGCCGTGTGAGACTTGGGCTGGCTTCAGGAGGCTGCGTGAGACCCAGGCTGGCTGGAGGACGCCAGGCGATGGCTGTGCCAGATCTGGGACGGCTGCCTCCAAGAGGCATTCGGTTCATAAGACGTACTGACATTTCCACTCACTTTTTGGGGTAAAAAAGTGAGTCTTATAAACAGAAAAATACGGTAATTGGGCCATGGCTATAGGAAATAATTATTATTAACTCTGTTTTCCTTTATGATACAAAGTGCTATAGGCTTCCTTCACTACCTCGTCAACAAATGTGATTTGTTCTTCACTAGTATAAATAGTAATTAGGCATGCTTTAAACTAGAACAGGGGTGTCCAAAAATTTTGGCAGGAGGGTTCTCTCTGACACCGTGTCGGGGCCAGAAAAATGATTTATACTTCAAATTTGAATAAATTGACATAAATTTTAATTTAAGAGTGTATTAGATACATTACAAGGCTTGCCTGTGTGCCAGATGGAGAGGTCTTGGCACGGGCCACAGTGAGGCTTGCTGCAGGCAGCGGTTTGGACACCCCTGATCTAAATGAAAGCTGCCCATGAACCTCAGCATGTAGAATTCCAGTTGCCCAAAAGCAGCTTCATATGTGGTTCAGAGTTTGCAAGGCTATGAACAGCAAAAGATATTAGTATATATTACCATGGATGAGCAGAAAAGTGTTCATCATTTCAAAGAGAATTAAGGTGTGTAGTTATGAGTCGTAGGACTGTAGAATTCTTAGAGGGATCAGAGCTTGTTCGATGCATGGGCTCCATTTAATACAAACACTCCTTTGTCATATATTTATTTGGCATGGTTTTCTTTTCTCCCCTCTGGGCTGCCATTATAAACAACACACATGCTGCTTATGAGAGGAGACAGTCAGTAAGTTGTTTCAACCTGACAGCTACAATTTTTTATTTTCCCACCACACTAGTAATCACTGTTCAAAATCTCAGTCAAGAATATCCTCCTCCACCATGCGCTAGTCACATTTGCAGTTCACGCAGGGCAACAATTACAGGTTTAGACAGTGCTCTGTGCATGCTCAAGTACTGTATCAGCAGATATACCAGAGTTCGTTAGAAGAGACATCAGTGTGGCAAGGATTTTAAAGATGGTAGAACATTTGAAGATCATTGGATCATACAATGAAACTATCCCTACAGTTCAGAGTAACTACGGGAAGACATAAGAGGCACTTACTCTGGATTGCTCTATGCATTTCTGATAGGTGGCACCGTAACTACGTCGGTGTAAAAGGTCCCATAGTTACTCTGGATTGTAGCCTCAGACTGAACATTTCTGGAGACGACACTCCAACTTCCTAGTCTCTGTGATACTTCAAGCATCCCCATGAGAACACCTCCTTGTATTATATAGCACTGCCATCTGTGACCATGAGAATATTTTTGTAGCATCAACAAACAACCTGTTTTTCTTGTACTCCAGGGGACAAGATCCCTCCTTCAGCCGTCCTCCTCTTTGATGTCCACATCATTGATTTCCACAACCCCACAGACTCTGTGGAGATAGAAACTACCTTCCGTCCTGTGGACTGTAACATCACAACCCAAGACAGGGACTTTGTTCGCTACCATTACAACTGCTCCCTCCTTGATGGCACCAGGCTTTTCTCTTCGTGAGTCCCTTGATCAGAGTTTAGTTTATTTAAATTTATATACCACCTTCACTCAAAGTATCCAAAGCAATCCTCCAACAAACAACACCCACCAAAGTCAATTATAGTTTAATATACAGTGGCGCCTCACATAACAAATTTAATCCATTTCGGAGGCATGTTTATTACGTGAAACAGTCTTTACGTGAAGCGGATTTTCCCTTAGGAAATAATGGAAACTCAGGTGTTTGGTTCCACAACCCAAAAAATATTCATATTAAAATATTAACTGTATGTAAAAATGATGACAAAATACTGGAATTGAATTCAAAACATGTCTTCAATGTGCATGATCCTATGAAGTCTACTTAGGCTGCAATCCTAAAGACACAATCCTAAAGACACTTAGGAGGCTGCAGTCCTTAAGATACTTTCCTGGGAGTAAGACCTATTGAACATAATGGGGCTTACTTCTGAGTAGGCATGATTAGGAATCAGCAATCCTAGACACTTTCCTGGGAGTAAGAGCTGTTGAACACAATGGGGCTTACTTCTGAGTAGGCTTGGTTAGGAATATGCAATTCTAGACACTTTCCTGGGAGTAAGCCCCATCTGGGGGGCCTGGGGATCTTCTGGGGGTGGGTGGGAGGGTGTTTGGGGACACTCCGGGGGGGGGGGAGATACAGGCAGCTGGGAGTAGTGGCTACCACTTTAAAAGCCTGGCTCCCTGCAGAGCTGGCTGGAGAGAGCAGCATCCCCTTGACAGCTCTCCAGCCTCTTCAACAGCTCCGCAGGGAGCCTGGGATTGGAATGCAGGCTTTTAAAGTGGCAGCCACTATTCGAGGCTGCCTATATCTCCCCCCACTGTCCCCAAACACCCTCCCACACCCCTAGAAGACCCCCCTCCCAGTCCCTTCAAGGGACTTGCGTTACCTGACCTGCGTTACCTGACCCACTTGCGTTACCTGACCTGTTCATTCAGGTAAAGTGCAGGCTGGCAGCTCTTTAAACTTTTAAAGAGCTGCCAGCCGGCCTTCTTTACCCAAATTAGCTTCTCTACCCAAGTCAGAAGCCCAGTATGTTCTTTACCTGGAACATACTTTACCCAAGGCATTCTTTACCCAAGGTACCACTGTACAATAAATGTACAAGCCTAATTTCATTTCACATTTTAATGTCAGATGTTAGTTATCTCTGGGAAAAAATTATGGTATAAACATTCAATAAAAATAATCATCTGGTTTTATAAACGATCTTGCTAAAAAGGAAGTTCTTATAATTTGCATAATTTATGTAGGCTGCAGAATTAGCTTTCATTAGAGCAGAATTTTGGGATAGAGGTTGGGGGGAAGCCAGCTGGACCAGGGTGCACATAGATCCTGAGATCCCCTGCTAAGGATTTTCAAGGGGGCTTCATTGTCTCTGTTCACCATTTTCAGCCACGACTATGAACACCCTCAGGAAACAACTCTGGGCGCCAACAAGATCATTGAAGGCCTCAACAGTGGTCTGCTCAACATGTGCGTGGGAGAGAAGCGAGTCGTCGTCATTCCACCACACTTGGGACATGGTGAAAGTGGCGGTAAGACATGACATAAACCAGGGAGGCTCCTTCTCTGGGCACCTCTTGCAAAATACCAAAGCACAGGTCACATTTGCATCATCAGATGAGATGATAGTTGGTAGAAAATGAATTATGAGTGTCTGTTTTCTTACATTAAAAAAAAGTTATTTAGACCATTAAGCCAGTGATTTTCATCCTTTTTCATCTCACAGCCCACTGACAAGGCACAAAAAATTTCAAGGCATACCATGCTGCTGGTGGGTGATTCACATCCCTTAATGGTCCTATTAATAAATGATGGCTACAATCCAGAGTAACTACGGGACCTTTTACACTGACGTAGGTACGGTATCACCTATGAGAAATGCATAGTGCAATGCTGAGTAAGGCTGCAATCCTAAAGACACTTTCCTGGGAGTAAGACCCATTGAAAACAATGGGGCTTATTTTTGAGTAGACATGGTTAGGATTGTGCTCTCAGTCCCTTTTACGTCTTCCCATAGTTACTCTGGATTGTAGGGGATATTTAATTAATGAGTAACTAAAGTTGCCACTCTCATGACACACTTATGGACCTCTTGCAGCACACACTGTTTGAAAATGGCTTCATTTGGCTATTAAAAGTGTGAGTTTTCTGGTGAAAATTCAGAAGCCAGGCTGGGTGAGAAGTGTGGTAGTGGTACAGGTGCAGAATTTCCAGGGTTGAAAAGGTACTCCATATCCTAGACTAGCAATTCCTGACTAGCATGTCTTGACTAGAACTTGCTCCATGTCCTGACCAGCAATACATGGAGCAATTTGCTCCATGTCCTGAGCAAGCAAAACAAGATGTACTTAGCTTAATTTGTGTACCTTGGTATAAAGATTAACTTTTAATATTAACTTAAGTTAATATTTTTAATATTAAATATTTGTTTCATATGTTTAGCATGGTATTTAACATACTGAACAACTCTATCCAGCTATCGATCGATCGATCAATCGATCAGTCAATCACATTTTCAACTAAAAAGTTCACAAAGCGATTTACAAAGAAAATGAAAAAATAATAGCTAATTGCTAGCTAAGGGGTCCCTGTCCCAAAAGGGCTCACAACCTAAAATGCAAAACCTTTATTATCTATTTCTTAGGAATGATAAATAGTATGTATTTATGGAGTTCTGAGAAATACTTGGCCCATCTGATGTCACTTCCCTGTCAAGGACAAAACTCCCAAGACTCTTCTTAGTACTCTTCTGCTAGGGAAGAATCTCCAGTATTATTAAGATGTCGAATGGTTAGATAATATTGTATTTCTAATATGTACATCTGTTGTTGTTTTGTTTTTCTCCAGCCCGGGGAGTACCTGGCAGTGCTGTTCTCCAATTTGAGATAGAGCTTTTGCACATGGAGGCTGGTGTTCCAGATGGGTATCTGTTCATCTGGCATGATGAACCACCAGAAAATCTGTTTGAAGCAATGGACCTCAACAAGGATGGTGAAGTCCCACTTGAGGAGGTCTGACTGAGTTCTGTACTATAAGGATGAAGCTGGTGGGAGGGGGAGTGAGATCAATTTGTCTTTTATAACATCTTTTTTTACCTTTGTGTTTTAATTACTCCCAGTATTTTCCATTAAGAGCACAATCTTAACCATGTCTACTCAAAAGTAAGTCCAATTGCATTCAATGGATCTTAATCCCAGGAAAGTGTCTTTAGGATTGCAGCCTAAGTCTGCTACCCAGCTTTAATATATGAATTGATCAGTTTATCTATGGGTAAAAATTGTTTTACATAAAGACAAATCCCTTCTGTTTTAAAAAGGATGTGCTCATGTCTTAAAGGTATCCTTTTTGGAGAGTCATTGACTAAAATGGGGGTAACATCCGAGTAGACAGGGATAGGATTGCACTCTGAGCGCACAAGCCTAACCATGTCTAATCAGAAATAAGCTCTATTGTGTTCAATGGTTCTTCCTCCCAGGAAGTGTCTTTAGGATTGCAGCCTAGGAGCACAATCCTAACCATGTCTACTCAAAGGTAAGCCCCATCGTGTTCAGTGGGTCTTCCTTCCAGAAAGTGTCTTTAGGATTGCAGCCTAGGGGCCCAATCCAGAGTAACTATGGGGAGTCCTTGCTCCGACATAAGAACAATTTACTCTGGATTGCAATATGAACATGCACCCACCCACCCACCCATACAAACATACATACACACAAGGACAAAATGTTAAATTTACGCGCCAAATAGCATATCTGAAACCATTTCTGCCCAACATTGCATGTACGCAATAGGCTTCAAATGTGTACACTAGTGGGCTGGGCAGAAATTGATTAGATACTTGAGATTACTACCCCAAATGACATGCTTTCCAGCATGCATTTTGTTTGGCACACAACACAAAGAAAGGGCAGAGAGAGACAAGTAGAAACCAGAAATAGGAGCGGGATGTCTTGAAATATGCCATGTGCTGATAGTTGCACTTCTGTTGTGAAGTACTGTAGGAACAACCCATCCTTTCTCTCTTCCTTTTTCCCCCTCTGCAGTTTTCAACATTCATCAAATCCCAGGTTGTGGAAGGGAAAGGTCGTATGATGCCTGGTTCTGATCCAGAAAAAGTTATTACGGACATGTTCCAAAATCAAGACCGGAATAAGGATGGGAAGATCATAGCAGATGAACTGAAGCTGAAAGCAGACGAGGAGACAGTTCAAGTCCATGAGGAACTGTAAAAGAGAGGACTTTGGGGGTTCAGTTGATTATTGTTTAGAGCACTCCAGTATGGCACCATTTCCCTGCCATTAGGAGCTGGTTGCTCCCCAGTTCCTCCCTGAGTTAGAGAGACTTCTATGCCCAAGGAAGCCAACATGTTTTGTTCCCTTTTTTGTACACCTTTTTGATATTTTTAATAACTATTTAACCTAGATTCCAGCTGATCAAATGTCAAAAACTGGGAGTTAACAGTGGGAGATTTCCTGATTCAATGGTTGTGTCTTTCCAGGATCCACTCCACACCCAAACCAAATTCTCTGTGTTTCTTTAGGCACAAATCTCCACCAAGTTGTCCTGGGCAGAAACTGAAATTAACTCATGTCTTTTCCACCTTATGCTATTTGGATACGAGGAGTATTCTCTTGCCAATAAAAGCAGAATTCTGTACCAGGGAAACCCAAAGTCAGTTATGCATTGCTTATCCTATAATCAAGTTTTCAAGGACTTCTGGAGTTTATTTTTTTCTTAAGGACAAGGGGAATAAAAGCAGCAAATTGTGAAGATAGGAACTTATAGGATTGCTAGACAGTCTCCTTGCGCATGACGGTGTGTAAGGGGAAAGAGGGGGAATAAGTTCTGGGAGAAACTAGGCTGATCAAGGGGAGTTGCGCCTAGAGCGTTTACAGAGGCTACAGCAGCCAGGAAATTCAAGAGAGCGCTTGAATTTCCCAAGACAGTGCTGAATATCAAGATAATTATTCAAAATCAAATTTGTAATAGCATTTTCAGGGTGACAGTAATAATCCTCTGAACTATTGGTGAATATGGAGTAGGCAGATAGAGGATCAGAGTGGTTCGTATCCTAGTTTTTGCTAAGATGAAACATTCAGATTCTGCTGTTGTGCTGTGAGCATTTTTTCTGGGTTGTTTCCTAGGAATACACTATTAAATCTGCGTTCGAAGGAGGAGTAGGATGAGCCCATTGCCACTTCAGTTTTGAAAATTCTCTCTTTTCCTTCACTTTAATAGAAGAGGGTGAGCATGTTGAGAAACCTATAGGAGACCCTGCATAACCAAAAGCCAAACGGTGGCAACCATTTTGCTTGTGCTCGTTGCCATCTAGGAAATGGATTAACATTCATGTAATAGTGCCTCTGTGCTGCTGGCAGCCGATCCAAGAAGGCAACAGATGTCCCAATGCAATCTTCAGTACTGCCAAGAAAATGTTTCTGTTTGTTCAAGTTTATTTTAGAAAAAACATGCTAGATTAAAACAGTGTAGACAAAGGAAAACATGCACATCTTTTTTCAAAATCTTTTATTATATTGAAACATATTTCAAAAACACACACACACAGTTTAGGGGGCTTTTCTGGGGAAAGCTGTGAATTTTACCAAAGGGTATGTAAAAACAGGTCATATGCATTTTGAGAAATAAATAGCATGCAGAAGATTGGAAAGGTGGGAGGGGAAATAGACACTGAGATTTGTGTGCATGTTTCTGCACATTTTAATGGAATGAAATTGTTTTATGTCATTAGTACCAAGTGATTCCCTCTGGGATCATATTAGAACATCCTGTAATGGTCTTGCATGCCTCAGTGATGAATTTTCAAACACCCTCAAACCAAAAATCTAAGAGAAGCTATTGTTTTCAACCATTATTTTTATGAGGTTTTTTGCTGTACGTTTCAAATGACATCTGAAGAACAAAACAAATCCAGTGCCCAATCTGATGCCCACTTTATAGCAACTCTACTCTAAATGTCTTCTCCAAACACATAGGGCTCCAGCTGAAGGATCATGGCAAACTTATTTTGTCAGCATCCCACACCTGAATTTCTCTGATGTAGCTTATCACTGTTTATCCACAACTGTGTTGTGCTTTGATCTGCTTACATGGCACTGGTAGTTGTTTTGGTTAGGTTTTTTTTTCTTCTTTGACAGAGAAGGAAGGAGAAAAATGGGATATGGTAAAAAAATAAATGGCAGCCCATTCCTATGCTTCCTGGCACCTGGAGGAACAGCCAGTAATTTTGCTTCCTTGCAGCCAAGTACCTTTGCTTCCTTATGGTACTCTGGAAAATAAAACTGATGAACACACAAATGCAATGCTGTACTATACAAAGAAAAATAGAGGCTGGCATAGGCAAAGAGTCTTGCATGCTTTGCAGAAGAACAACATAATTGCACCGACCCACCCCCATCAGAAGACACAGGCTGCAAATCTACAAAGGCATTTGCAAAAATTAAATTCTATTTGTGTGAAAGCACTGAGTGCACTGTGGTGCACCCAACCAGACTGTGCTGCACATTATAGAAAGACAAACTATGGCAACAGTCTGGTTTTGTGTGTAGGACAGTCACTTTGCATAGGCTGCTTGATGCAAGAAAGGAAATGCTGTTCACTCAAATTCAAAACGGACAACAGGCTTGGTTTTGCACCATTTAAGTGCATCATTTAAATGCAATGGGCAAAGTGTAACTCGACCCTAGCAGCTCTGTAGAGGCAACTGCATCTACTCAGCTTAAAGAGACCTAATAACTTACATATACTGCCCCTATTAGACCACAACTTAACCACGAACAGTGGTTTAGAGAACAGAATTACATCAGTTTGCCCCAGGGTTAGAGCTGGGATTCAGAAAATGGCCTAGCTCTAGTAGAGAGCAGCTCTAGAAGGGAATAAGTATAAAAGGATTGGTCTGGGACTGTAACATGGAAAAAAGAAGTAAAATGATGAGGGACAATCATGTATACATCTCCTTTACCCACCCCCAAGAAGCAAGTTCATCATCAAGGAGATTAGGATTGTGTAGACTGGGTTTGGGCCAGGATGAAGCGCAGGATGCCATTCACCACATCCAGTGTCTCATCCTTCTCCAGCACAATATCGTAAGCCTCAGTGTATTTCTCTCGCTGTTCCTCCACCTGCATCAAGTTTGGGGGAGAGAGAGAGATAAATAAAGGAGGGCTCATGGGCTGGCCTCAGAAAACATAAGAGGTTTTAATTAAATTAGCAGCACTGGCAAGCTATGAGCAATATAGAGAATGTTCTCTGGAAAATGAACACAAATAATCTGGAGTACCACAAGCATACAGTTATAAAGAGGTATGGATTTAAAGCAGGACTTGCTGTTTACAGCAAGTACAGCAGTTGGATGCCTGAGAGCACTAAATATGCATTGCCAGAAGCAACATGCTTTCAGCTTTCCTGATTTCAGGAATCTTTCCCTCCCAATAATTTTATTCCCCAACCCAGACAACACTTGTTAGTTGCCTGAAATCAAAACTCACCTTGTCATTCAGGAAGCCAACCCGAAGAATATTGTCTGTGTTGGCAACCCCATCTGCCATAGTGAGGTCACCCATGGAGTCTCCAAGAAGTAAAATGTTGGTCCTTGTGTGCAGCTGCTGAAAATAGTCCATGTTCTTCAGGACTGAGTTGTTCTTGTTGTAGGTGTGGATCAGGGGTGTTTTGAAACCAATCAGGATTCCCTGTAAGGGGTGGGACACAAAGATTAATTAATTACAAGCAAAATGTGCTTATTTGAAATCACAAAGACATCGACAACATCTGCATTCAATGATAGAGTGGCAAAAATGCAGGTAGTCACAGGTAGTCAGGCACTACCTAGCAGTAATAGTTTTGTAGTTACTGCCATGGTAGTGGTCAATAAGAGAACTACAAATATCTGGGGAGAATTTTAGAGGGACTATAATGAACAAGAATCAGAACCATTTACACAGATAGAGAGTGTAATCCTTGTGACTCCAAGAATTTTCAACCCATGCTACTTCTAGTTCACACGGCTTACTATGCCTGTATGTTCAACCTGTGCCTGGACTGTACCACTTCAGACTGCAGTTAGAGATTCTCATGATTGTAAGTTCCCATATTGCCTCTACTACCACCAATCTTTCATGCAGAAAATTAAATTTTGGATAGAAGGATAAGCTAGCTCCTCCTTTCCCTGGACATTTAGTTCTTTTTAGTATGGAGAAGTCATTCTTGTGAGTCACCAGTTTAAAAGTTGGAAGTGGTGACCACTGGACACAAGTTTACTACCACAGTAAAAGATAAACCCAAGTCTAACTCCAACAAGACATGCCAACAAGCCTGGAAAGTTATGGGTGACCCTGGAGGGCACACACTGGATTTCCATTTACCCTTGTTTGATCCAAAAAGGGAATTGCTTTTAGTAATCTTCCAACCATGTCACCTATGGCCAAGATAAAGAGAGGAATCCTTTTGAAGCAACTCCTACAGTGCCCAAACTATGATCCTTAATGTGCCTCCATGCCATAGCAGATGGGGAGGTTAGGGGTGGGGAACAGAATGTTTTCTATGTAAATAAAGAACAAAATATCTTCTGAAACCAAGCTTTATAAAACAGAAAGACTCACACTGTTGTCAAAGTCCATGTAGTTGGAGACCACATTAATGTTTGGGTGGAACATGCCAGCCTGACGGATTATCTCCTCCAACACATCACCTACACCTGCTGAGAAGATGAACAGGGGAACTCTGCTTTGGTGAAGCTGGTCAAAGAAAATGTTGAAGCCATCTCTGAGTTTAGGAAGACAAAGAACAAAAAACAACATTTGATTTGAAAACTATAAAGCTTGCTGCAGGGGTTGGCAGAGTGGACGTTCATCAGATCCTCAATGCTGAGACTCCAACAGCCCAGAAGGGCAACCATTCTGATTTTGCATCAGGCACCCAAGGAAGTCAAAGGTGAGAGGCATTTGGTTTATATGCCTTGTCAATTTAAGGCTAACCCTACAATACAGAGTAACTACAGGAGCACGTAAAAGACATTTATGTCAACGTAGTTATGGCACCACGTAGTGAAAACCTATGGGAAATTTATATTGCAATCCAGAGTAAAATGTTCTTATATTGGAGCAAGGACTCCCAGTAATTACTCTGGATTGCGCCCTAAGTAGGTCAACAAAACTGGAGAAACAAAACTGGAAAAAAGAGAGACAGAACAGGAAGACAGACAAAAAGCAAGCGACAGACTAAAGAAATAAACATTGGAGAACAAAATTAATAGAAATACATATATAGAATGGCAAAGCATGTACCTCTTTTATCCTATAACTCCAACTTTTCAAAGCAAACGAATCAGTCAGAGGCTGGATACTGCAACAATTTTTGTAGGCTCCTTATATAGTTTCTCAGTTGTGGGTCAGGATCCACTTAGTGGGTCACAAGTTGATGTCCGGTACATCCAGGTTTGGTCCTTCCCATCTACTGTTTTGTCAAGTTGGATCCAATCTGGAGCTCTTTGGAAGTAACTGAAGGCTGCATTGGGCATCGGCAGCCAGAAAGTAACTTCTGGTTTACTTATGGGTTTGCTGCACTTAGACTTTCTTCTGTGAAGTCATGCATTGGAGTGTGTTGTTAGACTACTAAAGGACTCAGATCTCCCATCTACGGAGATAACAGAGATCCTACAGGGCTGTTGTATAAATTACTGGAATAATCTATGTGAAGTAATTTGAATGCTTGAAATGTGCTGGCAGTTATATAGAGACCTTACCATTTTCGTTTATAACCAAACAGCAGCAATGGAATCTCAACTGACTTATGCCTATTTTATTGCTTCCAGCCATGTGTCCCTTTGGTATCAAACACTTCTCCCTTTGCTACAATGTTTTTTCTTGTGAGAGTTGGCCAAATTCTGCACAAAGTTTGATCAGCACTCAGTGCAAAGCATTCCAGCTGTGCATAGTGCAATCCACAAGCAGGCAGCTTCCATACATACATACATTCCATACATTAAATGTGCAGACATGTACAGAGAATTTGAGAGGGGTGATGCAAAGAAAGGTGAATGCTCTCCTCCCCTCTCCCCATTCCTAAATCCAGCCCACGTACCTCAGCATGACATCCGACTCTTTCACTATCTGGGCAATGTCACTTTTTAGAATCTTCTGCTGGGACAACACATTGTGGGCCTCCGACCACCTGAAACAAATCCCTGCTGTTAACTCTTTCAACTACCTTCAGAGAAGAGGATTCACCCCACCTATTTCCAGCCAAAGAAGGATTTACAGCCGTCTAACAAAGTTCAAAACTTGCTTTGGAGTAACAACAACAACAACAGGTATTTATATACAGTGGTGCCTCACATAAAGAGCTTAATTCGTTCCGGAGGCATGCTCTTTGAGTGAAACGCTCTTTAAGTGAAGCAGATATTCCCACATGAAACAATGGAAACTCAGAAAATTGGTTTCACAAACCCCAAAATATTCATATAAAAATATTAACTGTATGTAAAAATGATGACAAAACACTGAAATTGAATTCAAAACATGCATTCAATGTGCATGATACTACGAAGTCTACTTAGGCTGCAATCCTAAAGACACTTTCCTGGGAGTAAGCCCCATTTAACACAATGGGGCTTACTTCTGTGTAGACATGGTTAAGAGGCTGCCATCAAAGATACTTTCCTGGGAGGCTTACCTGGGCTGCTGCTGGAGGTTCAAGGTGGGCACTTGGTGGCAGCTTCCTCTGGCACCCCCTGGCAACTGCCCCCATATTGGGGGCAGTTAGAGGCAACAGCGCTGGCCGGCAGCCCTTTTAAAGAGCCTCCGTGAGGAGAGTCAGGGCTGCATAGCACGCGTGCCCATAGTGTGCTTGCTTGTTAAGTGAAGCGGAACTTGTTATGTGAAGCAAGATTTCTTGAAATTTATACTTGTTATGTGAAATGCTTGTTATATAAGGCACTTGTTATGAGAGATACCACTGTACTGCCTTTTGGGCCACTGGATGACTGTTTTAATTTTATTCAAGAAATTTTTAATCAAAAATGAGTTCTTTCAAGAACTATCTACATTCCAGGTGGATCCCATCATGGTCTGGTGAAACATTCTGGCCACACACTCAGGGTGACCATATGTCATAAACAAAAAAGAAGACCAGGTGTTTCCAAAATGTAGGACACACAAGAAAAATGTAGGACATGACAAAATAATAGAAAACAATATATATGAGGCAACTCTACTCTCCAGACCAGATGTTCCACATCTTTTTTTTTAAAACAATTTTATTCAATGTTTTCTTAACCACACACCCAAGACAACAATAAACAAATAATAAACATATATTACAATTTAATGTTTCCATTCTTGTTGTTTCTTCTGTGTCTTATGTTACCTAATTCATTTTCCCCTATCTTATCCCACATCTTATCCACATCCCCTTGGGTAAGGAATTCCTTCTTTTGGAAGGTAGTCTCAGCAGGTTTGTGTCTCCATCACCGCTGAGAGGTCAAGGGTGGACATGCACTTAAACTGAGATTCTTATTCTGGCTCTCCATGAATCCACAAAACCAATGAGATCATTCCTGGATTAACTAAGTATTATCTATCTGGCCTGGCATGTTTCTGGTTCATACATCTTGCAACCTGGCAAGAGAGTTGTCTCCTGTACCCAGTGCCCAGTACTCCACTTCGGGATTCAGCACTGCAGCATGATCTGCCTTAATACCCCTCATCAAACAGAATCAACCTCTTGGGTACAAATACTCACCACTCTACCATGAGGGGCAATTTGTCCTCCACAGTCCGGTTAGGGTCAATTTCAATAGGATAGTAATGGTGGAGTAGATCTTTTAGCTGGAACATTTAATATTAATATTAATAAATAAATACTTTATTGTCATTGTACTATATGTGCAGTGTACACATACAATGAAATTTACAAGACGCAAGACATGTGTCACTTCAGATAATAGAAGAGGAAATGGCTTAGCCTGACTTCAATGGTGGAACAGTACATGCAAAAGAAGTGCAGCTTTAGGTCAGCATATCAGGACAAAAAAATTGTTATCAAGCACATCAGTATCATAGGAAGGACATCTAAATATTAAATCAGTATTGGAAGATACGGACCAAGTCAAAGGTTACAAGATGCAGCTGGTTTGACAGGCAAAACACAACAGTAGCTTGAGCCAACCTGATACTCCATAACTGGAACCCGATGAACTACTATTCAAACTACTAAATGCTAACGTAATCGTGTGACTTTCTTCATTAAAAGAAATATTCCAGAGAATGGCAAATCAGTCACATTTAATCCATGAAAGGGGATAATTAAATCTTGACCAGATTATTATGAAATTTACTTTAAACTTTACCTTGAGATTCTATCAAGCTGCATTAAGTTTAAATTTATCAATTACCGGTAACCTCTTGGGTTTATTTTGATAAGTCATGTAACTATCTTTTTTTCCTGAACTCTCATTTTCTTAGATTTATTCATAAAATGTAACTGTGTGTTTGCATTTATTCATTTCAATATAGTAAAAGCATTTTAAAATTTGCTCTTTGATCCATTTCTGGCTTATAATACAGTTTGGGAAAAAGATAGTATTGTGAGTGTTTAAGGTTACACGGAGAATCTGTGCGCCAGTTTAATGGCATCTTTGCCACTCAAGAGAAGGTATGCAGAGTGAACTGATCAAGAGGCCTTAGATCTCTTTAAAAAAACACAACTAAAATTTCCAGGGCTCCCTATGGCAGGAAGGAAAGGAATGTGACTTTCAAACCTTAATAGATGCTAAAATCTGGAATTTCGTACCTTTTTCTTGCCTTCTTCACTGATGACGCAGCTGTTATCTATGATATCTGGAGAGGTTAAAAGACAAACACATGTAACATCTGGAAACCAGATGCACTCCACAGATGAAGTACAATTTCCAACTTACGGCAAAATCCAGAGTAACTACGGGGAGTCCTTGCTCCGGTGTAAGAACAACTTACTCTGAATTGCAATATGAATTTCCCATAGGTTTTCACTAGGTGGTGCAGTAACTATGGGTGCACATAAAATCTCTTACATGCTCCTGTAGTTACTCTGGATTTGGGGGTTAGTGTGGCAAGCTATGACTCCTTCACATGAATAAGTCTATATATATGAGTTTTGTGTCTAGAACAACATTCTGTGAATTAGTGCTTATTTTATTTTTTAAAGGAAGTTTTTAGTCCTTAAGACTGTGGAGATAACCTTGGAAGTAGTGGGCAATGTCTGTTGAAATCTTAAATTCCAAGACTGGGGACAGTGCAAACAAGATTTCCATAAAACAGGACCACACTACATCTTTCTCCTTCTCCATTAATGACAAGAGCAGAATAAATTACACATTATGAAACTGTGCTTAGCTGCTTAATTTATAGAGTTTGTAGAATTTAACTTCTCTTGACACATACCCACTACTTAACCAGGAACTCTAGTTTATAGCTCTTGTTCTTAACCAGGATGCCACACTACCTACATAGCAGAGGTAGGTACTGTCAGCTCAAGACCAAGAGGGAAGAAAAAAAGCCTAAGCAGAAAAGAAAGTAAGAGGTTTTTGCAAGAGAAAAGGTTGTATAAATGAACCACAGTTCTTTAAAGGATAGCAATTGAAAAGAAAATAGGATAAAAGATATGCGAAGGCCTGCAAGAAAGATAAATGTGGAGGTAAGGTGGGAACTGCCAAAGAAATTGGACTCACTGTAGGAAGAGGGACAGCGCCGTCCGTTGCACCCAAACCGAGTTAGAGTCATATCAAAATCAGAAATGACCTGGAGAGAACAAAAGAGAGAAAAACAAGATGTATATCTAGCTATAAAGGATATTGTAGATATTGTGCCATAAGGCAAAATCCAGAGTAACTACGGGGAGTCCTTGCTCCGGTGTAAGAACAACTTACTCTGGATTCCAATATGAATTTCTCATAGGTTTTCACTAGGTGGGGAAACATCTTATGTGCACCCGTAGTTACTCTTACGTGCACCCGTAGTTATTCTGGATATGTCCCAGAGTATCACTAAACCAGTTACCAGGCCTATTGGCATTACACAGATAATAGCTTTGTCCCCATAATAATCTGCCTTTTCCAAAGGCTTTTGAAAGCATGGTGTTGGTGCAGAGTGTGTTCAAAACACAACACATTGGTTATTTACAGTGTCTTGCAAACAGATCAGTATTGGGCTATTTCACTGAAGAATCATAATTCCTGGCAAGAAAACAAATATTTCTCTTTATAACAGGTCCTTTTAAATTCATAAGATCATGCAATGGTAAGGTTGGGCTTGCTAGGCTCTTAGAAGACTAACCTCCAAAGGTGGTCCTACATACATAGCACTGCCAAGCCAAGCCACATTTGGAGCACTGGTTTAAAAAAATGGCAGTATCAGCTCTAGTGTTGGAGATACAGCTTACCCACCTTAAATGACAAGCAAAAATGCAATTTAAATTGTTATGAGTGAGCTGATTGGGCTAAACTGATGCCATTTTTTGAATCGGCACTCCAAGTATACCCAAGAATAGATCTAACTTTAAGGCACCAAAATGTGTGTTAGATTAGGGTTGCCATAATTCTTCAAAACTGGGACAGGACCCTCTGTCACACTTGCCAATATGTGAACACAATCCCCCCAAATCAGGACTGTCCCTGTTTTGGGGGACATATGGCAACCCTAGTTAGATTATCTCTTTGCCACACATGCATACACTCTTCTCTTCTCTCGTCCCCCCCAAAAAACCCCAAGATTCAAATGATTGAAAGATATGAGACATTCAAAGCTTATCTCATAGGGAAGCAACCAGCTATGACTTCCAATGACATAACTGTTGCTACGAAGTAACCTTTTAAAGAGGCTTACTTAGGCTGAAATCCTAAAGACACTTTCCTGGGAGTAAGACCCATTGAACACAGTGGGCCTTATTTTTTAGTAGATGTGGTTAGGATTGTGCTCTTAATGATTCTTTGAGATTCAAATGCATGAAGATTGATCCCAACAAGATCAAAATGGGCACTAGGTTCCAGACCACATCTCACTAGGGTTGTACCATTCTTACATTCCTCTAATCATAGGTCTTCTACCCTCCTTCGACCTCCCCATCTCCTTGCTGCTGATCAAAATTTCATTAAGATGGTGCTTAAAAGACAAGCTGCTAAGCCAGTACTTCACAAATGCTTGAAAGCAGAAAAGTATAAGTGGAGCCATGCAGCAAGTTCCTTCTATTGGTATGCATCTCACTAGTAAACCATGCAGATCATGCAAGGCATTTAAAAAATGTTGAGGTTTTGGAGAACATAAGAAGAATCCTACTGGATCAGGCCAAAGGCCCATCTAGTACAGACTTCTGAATCCCACAGCGGCCCATAAGATGCCTCAAGTAGACCAAAGACCAAGACTTGAATCTTGCTTCCACTCCCTTGCACCCACATTTTATTTACCTTTGTCCCCCCAGTGAAGATATCTGCTCTATCTTTCTTGACATGTGTATGCCAAGTGTAAACAAAAAGCTAGTCTAGCTGCAGGGAAATCTATTATGCCAACCATTCCTTTACCCTGAAGAAACCTTCTTCTGAAGAAACCCCACTGGCAGGAGGGGAAAACAGTAAGGCAATGTGGGGTTGGAATCCCCTTGGAGGAGTCACAATTTCACTTAAGGGGGTCATGAAAAGCTGGATGCCACCACCTTGGAATCTCTCACTTGGCACTGTCATCTTGGAATTAGGCACGCAGGTTGCAATCCAGACCTTCTTGGGAGATTCATTGAACACAATGAGACTTATGTCCGAGTAGACATGGGGGAACTCTAGCATCACAGTGATGTCACATCTTGTTTGATGTCACACTTCCAACTATATCATCACTTCCAGGTTGATGACATCACTTCTATGGGGGAGGGTATCCCAGACAGATTCTCATTCTGAAAAGAGGACCCCGGATGATGCTTGAGAACCACTGTATACCAGTAAGGTATATCAGTAAGGTATACAGTATACATACCTGGAGTCTGTCCACTCCCCCTTTCCTAAGTGCTGAGATGATCTTTTTCACTCGCTCAGGATCCTTCATCCGTACAGTTGCTTTCTCCAACTCAGGCACCTGGAGAAAAAGGAGGAATTATTCTCAACGCTGTTCTTGACATCTGTGTGTTTTGGAGTGTTTTTTTGGTGTATTCTATTTTCTAAGTTACATGAGAAACTTGCTACAAAATGTTGTATTGCCTCAACACAAACACCCAAGTGGCCCAAACAGGCCAGTGCCTTCTTCTTGCCCCCTCTTCTGTTGCACTTGCCTCCCCAATTCTGCAGCTCTTGAGGGCTATTGAGCATGCTCAGTCTGCATCTGAGTGAGTGAATGAGTATGTATGTATCTATGTATGTATGTATCTATGTATGTATGTATGTCTTTTTCTAACCTTTACTTTTTTTAATTGACCAAGTTTACACATTTCTTATGGGACTGTGGTGGTGCAAGTGGTTAAGACACAGTGCCTGTTAACCAACAGGCCAGGGTTTGAGATCAGGGTCCTCCAGGACAGAGTGTTCTCCTGCCAAACTAGCAGTTCAAAAGCATGGAAATGCAAGTAGATAAACAGGTACCACTTCGGTGGAAAGGTAAAACAGCGTTCCATGCACCTTTGGCAGTCATGCTGGTCCCATGATATTCTTCTACTGATTCTCCAAACACATATGGGATTCCCAACTTTTCTCCATTACTCGAACAGTTGCACTAACAGACTCCAGTGTCCAGGATCCTTACTCTACGGACTTCTACTCTTCCTCTCTTCTTTGTTCTCTGAATGCTCTTTCCTCAAACTCATTTTCCTGAAGCTTAACCCCTTAACCCCTTCCCTATTGCCCCAAATCAAACTGATTTCAAGTGTGAGCTGGTACACACAGTTGCCAAGAACTACGAATCTACATATTATTAGAGGATCGAATATTGTTATCAGCTTTGCTGCAAACTTACTCAAGTCATTTTCTCAGTGTTAGTACCACCACCTATAAGCTACATTTATAACAACTCTATAAAGGTAGAGGTTAGGATAAAGATTGCAATACATAAAGTACTTTGAACACTTAACCATGCTAGGCAAATATTAAACATGGCTTTTATTAGAAGCCTCCCCATTGCAATGTGCAATTATTTCCTCTGCTCTTTCTGATATGTAGGTGCACCACAGGGCAGTGACCACCAAGAGCCTGCAAATCCCCCCCATAAAAAAAACACCCAGTCACTTTGTGGGCCTACTCCTCACCTCACTTCCTTTCTGGGACCTCTATATGCCTTCCACAGAAAGCTTCCACTATTCCAGAGGATCTCAAAGTGGGGATCAGGACCTCCTTGGGTTCCCCGATTTCGGGGGGAGGGGGGGTTTTGGATCCTTACATTTAAAGGGGGTGTGTGAAAAGCTGGGCACCACCATCCTGGAATGGTGGTGCATTCAGGCTGCAATCTATACTTTCCTGGGAGTAAATCTTATTGAACAATGGGGTCTTACTTCTAAGTAGACATGGAAGAACTGACATCACAGTGCTGTCATTTCTAGCCAGGCAGATGACATCACTTCCAGGGTCCTTCATTCTCAGAAGGGGGTCTAGGGCTGAAATGCTTGAGAACCACTGCCCAATTCATACCCATTTCCACTCTTAAAAGCCCCCCTTTGTGATCCACCCCCATCAAGCTCCTCTAATACTCATCAGACCACCTTTATGTGCCCCCTGGAAAAATGTAGCCCTTTTCCTAACCCCAGTTGCCCTCCTGCCATCCAGCACAACCCAAAAGAACTACACAACTAGGAAGATCATAGCTGAAACATTTCAAGGGTGGAGGGGAGGGAGGATTGTAGAGGATTTGGGGAAGGTTTTCTGCAGCTTGATCCAAAGTCTTTGCAGTAAACAGAATTCACAGTGCAATCCTATGCATGACTACTCAGAAGTAAGTCCACTGAATTCAATGTGTGGATAGGACTGTAAGCTTCCAGGAGCATGCAGATTTGGGTTGGAAATCCTATCCACACTAACCTGGAAGCAAGCCCCATTGGCTGCAATGCATCTTACTTCTGAGTAGACCTGCAAAGGATCTTCTCTCCAAGGAATGTGCACTCTGTACTGAGACATGTAGGCACAGATCTGGATCCTACTCCCACCAACCCAGGCTCCCTGCCCCTTTTGCAAGCTTACCATGGTTGTGGTCCAGGAAAGTCTGCGTGGCTGAGCAGGGAAAGGAAGGCAGAGGGTTGGGCTTCTTAGCCAGGCAGGCACCTCCTCCTTGCCCTCCATTGCAGCCCTAGATCCCAGCTGCAGCATGCACTTTCGCTTCTTGATGACCATGTGTCCCCCTTTTCCATGTCCTCTTTTTAAGCCTTGTGTCCTGGAAAAAAATCTCCATTGTCCCCCATTTCCTTGTAAGCAGGCAGCATGTAGAATTCTTGTAATTAATAAATTATATGCTGTAAATTGCATGCAAGGTGACCATCCCACAGTGCAATCCTATGTGCAAAATCCACAGTGCAAAAAGTCCTCTTTTTCCTGGACACATCCTCTTTTTCTGGAAAAAAAGACTTCATTGTCCTCCTTTTCCTTGTGAGTTGGCAACATGTTGAATTCTTGTAACTAAAAAATTAGATGTAATAGTTTTCATTTTAAAAGCAAGTAATATAGTGTTAAAATTAACCACATGGAAAGCAAGATATGTTTTTAGCTTTTATTTTGACATGTCCTACATTTGACATATCCTGTCCTTTTTATGCAGTTATAACATATGATCACTCTGATTATGTCATAGATTAAAATTTAATAATAGCACAATCCTAACCATGCCTACTCAAAAGTAATCCCCATTGTGTTCAATGGGTCTTACTTCCAGGAAAGTGTCTTTAGAATTGCAGCCTTAGTTACACACACACACACACACACACACACACACACACACACACAGTTTTTAACTTTTATTTTGTCATGTTCTACATGTTTCTTGGGTGTCCTGTTTTTAAAGGGGCCTTGTCCTATTTTCACATTTAGGACATATGGTGACCCTGATCCCAGGTCATCCTCCAGGGGTGGAGGTGCCTACCTGCTCATTGCTGATAAGGAGCCTGTTAGCCTCCCTTGCTCTGCAATGTCAAGGAGATACCAGAGCAGCTTGCATGCCTTCTCTGATTGGAGGCCTTGCATGCTGGGTGACGATATGCCCTCTTTTGCCAGGACGCATCCTCTTTTTTAGACCTGTGTCCTGGAAAAATATCTTCATTGTCCCCCTTTACCTTGTGAACAGGCAGCAAGTAGCCTTCTTGTAATTAAATTATATGTAATAAATGCAGTAACTTTTAATGTAATAATAGTATTTAAATAAACCACATGAAAGAAATGTACAGTATATGTGTTTTTAGCTTTTATTTTATCATATCCTACATTTTTCTTGGGTGTCCTACATTTGTGGGGGGGGGGCTTGTCTTCTTTTCCAGTTATTACATATGGTCATCTTGCTAGCATGGCTGCCAGCCCCAGAAAGCAGGCTGTCATCTCAGGGCACAATTCGGACTGTCACCCTAGACATGTTTACTTGGGAAGAGGGAGGTATATCTAGTGTACACCCAAGGAGTACCCTATGGGGGACATGTCCTGCAAGCCAGTATCAGAGGTCCCCAAACTAGAGTTGCCATAGAAGAAGGAATTGGGGGGAGAGTCATGAAGCTGGGGGGTCATCAAGTCCTCCTCCAGTAGAACCCAGAAGCATCATCATAATCTCAGGGGAGATCATGACACCACTGCCCTTTGCATTAGCTAGTATTTCCTCTGCATGTTTCCATATCCTTAGACTTTACCAGGACATTTCTGGATGTAGCCCTGTCCAGGAGGAGGAATCCATTCCTTCCCGGAACTGGGTCTACACACAGGCAGCTCTGCATCATGCCAGCAATATACCACCAGAGGACGGCCATTACAACACAATCGCTGTGTACTGGCACGGGAGTGATGGGCAATGCCACCTTTCCTCTCCTAGGGCCGCAAAGGGCAGAGAAGAGACCCATTGCAGAGGTATGTCTGTAGGGCCCATCTTGATTTTCAGACTACTGTCCAAGGGATACAAATTCTATTTTGCAAAAAAACCCAACTCTCCTTACAGTTCACCAGACTCTAAAAACAATACCAATATGAGAAACTAACTGCCACAATATGATTTACACACGAACACTGATGAGCAGTGCAACACAGGGTGACCATATGTCATAACCCCCAAAAGAGGACAAGACCTCCCAAAAGGTTGGACACCCAAGAAAAATATAGGGCATGACAAAATAAAAGCTAAAAAACATGCATCTAAATAAATTTCTTGTATTTTATTTAAATATTATTAAATTTAAAAAAATTACATATAATTTGTTACAAATAATGTAATAATTGCAAGAAGGCTATGTGTTGCCTGCTCATAAAGAAAAGGAAAACAGTGAAGATTTTTTTCCAGGACACAAGCCTTTAAAAAAGGGAAATTTATACTTACAGTGAATTTCCCGACTTGGTGGACTCCATGACAGGGTCAGTCTAGATCAGTGATTTTCAAACCTTTTTCATCTCATGGCACACCATTAGTTGTATTTACCATTGACAAGGCACACCATGCTGTTTAAATATAAATGTCCCTCCCCAAATTCCCGCGGCACACTGAGGACTAGCCATGGCACACCAGTGTGCCATGGCACACTGGTTGAAAATCACTGGTCTAGATGCTCTTCACAGATGAGACAGGTTAGGCTAAGGTTTTGTGGAGAGGCGCTCCCCCTAGCTCAGACATAAGAAAGCCCAAAGGAAGTTCTCCACTGTTGACAATCAACCACAAAACAAACATCCATTGAAGCAGCTGAGCAGCAACAGTCTAACCCAGTGGTACTCAAAGTAGCAGGTACAACCCCCTCTGGGAGGGTCACCAAAAGATCATGAAGGATTGAGAAGAAAAAAATTCCAAGATGGTGGCACCACACTTGACTCCACTTGGGTAGTAGAAGTTGGGGAGGGCAACTGGGGCTCTGGATGACTGGAGGTTGCAGCCTCCACTGACCCCCCAGAGAACAAAAAGCGGTAGGACATTAGCTGTTCATTTTGCTGGATGACCCATGGGGTAGCCTCCATGGGTCCATCAGTGAAATCAGAGCCCAATCTTTTGCAGGTCTATTCACAAGTCCCATTATAGTCAGTGGAGCTTACTCCTAGGAAAGTGTAGATGGGATTGCAACTTTACTTTCCCAGGAGTCTCATTGGATAAAATGGACTTACATCTGAATAGACAGAGAGGTATCTCTGACACTGTCAAACTTACTGGGATATGAGTGATGTCACTTCTGGTCATGACATCACTGCCAGGTTGATGACATCACATTCATAGCCCAGTAAGCTTGATGGGATCCAGGCATTTTTTGAAAGGGGGTCCTGGGCTGAAATGCTTGAGTACCACTGGTTTAGAAAATAGGTTCATTGGTAAAAGCTTGATCAGGAAAATCTTAATGGCTTCTTCCCCCAAGAACTCCTTTTCCTCCCTAGAGGATACGGAGTCTGAACTGTCATTTATAGAAGACAGGCACCTTTAGTAGGTGGACTATGCCTGTAAGCTTTGAGGGGGCAGTGAGGATGAAGAGGATGATCGGGACATAGGGGAAATCCAGAGTAATGACGGGGAGTCCTTGCTCCGGAGTAAGAACAAGTTACTCTGGATTGCAATATGAATTTCCCATAGGTTTTCACTAGGTGGTGCAGTAACTATGGATGCACATAATGTCTCTTACGTGCTCCCGTAGTTGCTCTGGATTGTGCCCTTAGTGGAGTCCCCTCTTGTCAGAAAGTGAAATCCAATGAGGATGAGGGAAAGGTGAATGTTTGTGGACCTAAGTCCTGTTCCCTCTCAAACCAGCAGCCTCTGGATTTCTAAGCCACTTTCACCTCCAGGCAGCTACATAGAGGACCATACACAAAAGTTGCCAGGTTTTGACCTACCTTGTCATCATTGTTCAACTCTGAACAGGAGCCGGACCCAGCATGGTGTCTGCTGAGCCTCACTGTTTAGATGGGGTCTTGCATCTATCCCTCAGTGTGACTGTGGTACTCTCCAACAAAATATCCATCACATTGTGTTGGAGTGTCCTTCAAGAGCCTACAAAATATTCATCACATTGTGTTCGAGTGTCCTTCAAGAGTGGCCCAATGTCTGACTTTTTCAATATGGACCACTCTGTCCTTAAGTGGATGGAGGGGGTCTGGATGTTAACATCTGATTTTATCACTAAACCATGTATTGCCATACGCTAAATAAATAAACCTCCCTTAAGACACTCAGGTTTTGGGGAATTTTGTCCTGGGAAAAAGGGGTATCTAGGGGGATTTCCAAACCACCTCACATCAACCTTCCACCAAACTCATACTTTCCCCCACCATGGAGAAGGGAACTTATATACAGAAAGGTAGAGACTTCAGGGTCCTGTCGCATCCCTGGAAGCCTTGAGGAAATCACTACTCGTAAAATGGTGCAAAACTTAGGCTTCACTAGCGGGGCTTCGCATCCTGCATAAATCCACCCCGACACCACACCTGAGATAATTTTGCAGGACTGTATGGCCACTCTGTCATGCTCCGTCTTCAGTAGCACCTTGCTTGTGCGTGTTGTGGCGGGAAACATGATGATTGGCAGTAGTTTGAATGGGAATTGGGAGAATAGTTCTGTTTTTCCCACATGGACACAGGGGTACAGTTTTGATGCGATGTAAGTTTTGTGTAGAGCATTTCTGGTTGGAAAACTGGCTACTGGAATATAGTTTTGTTGAAGTGCAGTTTTGGCAGGAAAATGTACAACTTTGCCAAAGAGACGTTTTGGCAAGACAACAGGCTAATGCAATGTAGTTTTGTGTAGAGCAGTTTTGGTGGGAAACAGGCAGTGCAGAGTTTTGCTGAGGAGCAGTTTTGGCAGGATAAACATGCTTTTCTGAAGTTTTGCCGGGAAAACAGGTTACTGCAATGAATGGTTTTGGAGGGAAAACAGACAGGCAGCCCAATCCAGAGCAACTATTCCTTGCACATAAGAGGCCTTAGGGTGCCCTATCTATCACTAGGGTGGAGCAACTGCAAGATGCTCCAGCCCAGTTACTCTGGAAGAGGCTTAGGGCAGAGCAAAGCAACATAGGGTGCCCTAAGAGAGGTGGACCTGCTCTGCCCTAACTGGGGCAGCCTAAGCAGCTCAGGAGAGGCATGTTGAGGGCAAGTTTAGCATTGCCTAGGGCAGAGCAGTTACTCTGTATCCAAAGCCTGTTTCAAGGCAGAAATGCCCTCTTCCAGTTCCTCAGAGATATACCACCTCAGGGGCAGGTATAGTAATGAGTAGACCCATAGGGGTCCATGATAAGGCCTGAGTAAGAATGGTAGTGTTGACCAAAAATCTGAGTTATTGGCCAGCCTAGCTGCAATCCCTGCCTCTCAACCTCAGGATATGGCACAACTATGGCAGCCCACTAACCTCAGGATACAGCAGGCCACTCCAAGCATCCATCTTGCACTAGAAGAACTGCAGCTGTAACTGGTTGTCAGGAACTGCTGGGCTTCCTTATAATGTAGGCACCACAGCCGTTTTCAGTGTGATCTGAGGGGGGTCAACTCAGGAGCAAGCCCTCCCCAGCTGTCACTGACTTAGCATGCTCTGGAGCAGTTAGGGCAGCCCTGGCTTCCTGACTCTCTGGATGCAGCATAACTTTCTGCTCTGGATACAGAATAGTTAGGAGAGAGCAGTTAGGGCAGAGCAGGCTGAACTTGCTCTGGATTGCGCCCATACCCTACAATCCAGAGTAAGTACAGGAGCACATAAGAGATATTTACGTCAATGTAGTTACGGCACCACCTAGTGAAAACCTATGGGAAATTCATATTGCAATCCAGAGTAAATTATTCTTATGTTGGAATAACTAGTTACTCTGGATTGTGCCCATAAACTCTTTTGGAGGGAAAACAGCTGTATAAAACTTCTAGGATGCAGTTTTGGCAGGATTAGGCTTGATTTGTCAACCACAATCAAAAATTGCCAAGCAGTCAAGATTCCCATGCTCTTCGCCACACTTGAGGGATCCAGGAAAAATGGGGGAAATTTACCTCAAACCCTTTAACAAGACCCCAAAGCCTTGCCTGAGATGGCACTGAGGCTGCAGGGGACTGCACAGGTGTCCCTATTTATGCAAGAGGCTTCCATTCTGTTTAAACAAAATGGAAAAGTAGGTTTAAAGACCCAAGTCCATGTTTTTTTCTCAGTTGCACCTAATTGCAGCCCGGTCTTGTAGGGAGGGGGTCAGGAATGCTAAAGCTCAGTATTAGCTAAGGCTGGCCAAGGGAGTCAAGGATAACAAAAAGAGCTTCTTTAGATATGCCCAAAGGAACAGGAGGAGAGACGAGGGGGTGGGGCTGCTCCTGGACAAAGATGGACAGCAGGTGTCTGGAAACCAGGAGAAGGCAGAGCTGCTCAACTCCTACTTTGCGTCTGTCTATTCTCGGAAGGAGGGCTGTGCAAATGGGGGTGCAGGATCATTGGCTGATGCGGGAATGTGCTTGCATCCTCTAAGAGGTAATGAAAACATGGATGGTGCAGAACAACAGATTAAGAATGATAGAGAACTGGTTCGAAACCACTTAACTGGCCTAAATGAATTCAAGTCATTTGGACCAGATGAGCTGCATCCTCGAGTTCTGAAGGAACTTGCAGATGTCCTTGCAGAGCCTCTGTCAATCATCTTTGAGAAATCCCTGAGGAGTGGAGAAGTGCCACTGGACTGGAAGAAGGCAAATGTAGTCCCAATCTTTAAGGGGAAAAAAGAAGACCCAGGAAATTATAGACCAGTCAGTTTGACTTCAATCCCGGGGAAGATATTAGAACAAATCATAAAACACACGATTTGTTCACATCTAGACAAGTACTTGGTGATCAAAACAACCCAGCATGGATTTACCAAGAATAAATCTTGCCAGACAAATTTGATCTCCTTTTTTGATCGGGTTACAAGCTTACTGGACTGTGGCAATGCTGTGGATATCATTTATCTTGACTTCAGCAAAGCATTTGACAAGGTCCCACATGACATCTTAATTGGGAAGTTGGAAAAATATGGGCTAGACGAGGCAATTGTTAGGTGGATCTGCAACTGGCTCAACGACCGCACACAAAGGGTTTTAGTAAATGGCACTGTGTCAACCTGGAGGTCGGTTTCAAGTGGGGTACCCCAAAGCTCTGTCTTAGGCCCGGTTCTCTTTAACATTTTCATTAATGACTTGGAGGAAGGGATATGGGGGAGCCTGATCAAATTTGCGGATGACACCAAGCTGGGAGGAGTAGCAAACACATCAGAAGATAGGAGAAACTTCCAGGAGGATCTGGATAAACTAGAATACTGGGCTGTAATAAATAGAATGAATTTCAACAGGGAGAAGTGCAAGGTTCTGCACTTGGGCAATAAAAACCAAAAATACAGGTATAAAATGGGGGATACTTGGCTTGGCAGCACAACATGTGAGCAGGATCTTGGAGTCGCCGTGGATCACAAGCTGAACATGAGTCAGCAGTGTGATGTGTCTGCAAAGAAAGCAAACGCCATTTTAGGTTGCATTAAGAAGTCTGTAGCTTCCGAGTCGCAAGAAGTTCTAGTTCCTCTTTATTCAGCATTGGTCAGACCTCACCTTGAGTACTGTGTTCAGTTCTGGGCACCTCACTTTAAGAAAGATGCAGCCAAACTGGAGCAAGTCCAGAGGAGAGCAACAAGAATGATCAGTGGGATGGAAGGGAAGCCCTACGAGGAAATGTTGGGGGAACTTGGGATATTCAGCCTGGAGAAGAGGAGGCTGAGAGGAGACATGATTGCCCTCTTCAGATACCTGAAGGGCTGTCATAGGGAGGAAGGGGCTCATTTGTTCATAGCTGCTACTGAAAGCAGAACTAGAACCAGTGGGAACAAACGGCAAGAAAGGAGATTCCGGTTGGATATCCGGAAAAAATTCCTGACAGTTCGGGCAGTTCGGCAGTGGAACAGATTGCCAAGGGAGGTGGTGGATTCTCCCTCACTGGGGATCTTCAAGCAGAGGCTCGACAAGCACCTGTCAGGGATGCTCTAGGGGGATTTCCTGCTGCAGGAAGGGGGTTGGACTAGATGACCTAATAGGTCCCTTCCAACTCTATGATTCTAACTGAATAAGGTTGTTCCTTAATATCTGAAGGGGTTTGTTTCTGGGAATGAAAAATGGAACGGTTGCATGATTGTTTCTCTACAACAGAAGAAAAGCAGTTTTAATAACTAATTTGCAGTGACCATTTGTGTTGAGTCAAATCCGTGTATAAAAATTTTGTGTATTACAAGGCTGGACCTGTACACAGGCATCTGCTCCCAGGGAGAACCTCCACATATGTAGTCTGCAGGAAGATCCCGAGTGCTTCCCAGCTATGTCTTCTGTCAGGCCCACAAGCAGGGAAGCAATGGAAGTGCCAGGCATATTCAGCCAAATCAGCCTCCCCCAACCCTGCTCACCAAAGGAGGGGGAAAGTACAGAGAAGACTCACCTAGCTGCAAGAAGGTGCTGGTCTTGCTGGAGATCAGTTCTCCCAGGCATAAGACTAGATGGATCAACTCACCCTAAGTCCCTACAGATAAAACCACTGTCCTCCCCTCCCCTCCCCCTGACTTCTCAGGCCACAGAATGAGAAGCAGAAAGGCATACCATGTTGCAGCATAATGGCTGCTACAAACTCCACTGCTAATCTTGAGGGACTAATGGGTCTGAGAAGCTGTGAGGAGATTGCATGGGGTCCAAAAAGAAAACAAAGGGGAGAATCCTGCCCCCCTCTCCCCCAAAATTGCTGGATCTAGGTCCAAGGTCTGCCTCAGCGCAGCAATCAAAGTCTGACCTCTCTCCCAGAGGCAAGGTCAGTCTGGGACATTAGGGGGAAACTCCTCTCCACAGAAGCTTAGCCTGATCTGCCTTGTCTGAAGAGCATCTAGCATAGGTGTCAAACTCAAGGATCACTGGCTGAATTTGGCCAGCCTTGCCATTTTTATGCGGCCCACACGATTGTCTCAAATAAGGTCAATGCTAAGTTAATGCTCCTTCCTCCTCCAGCCACATTCTTAATAAGAAATTTTGGCTGCAACTTAAGACTGTAGGTTTTTGGCCCCTTGTGCTGGTTGAGTTTGACATTAGACGAAACCTGTCATGGAGAGCCCTCCAGATACTGTATATTCATGATGCCCTGCAAGTTCTGAATTTTAAAAAAAGAAAATCACAGGCTTCATTCAAATAATCACAAGTCTGTTATTTTGACATATTTTTCTCTCTCTAATACAGTGGCGCCTCACGTAACAAATTTAATTCATTCCAGAGGCATGTTCTTTACGTGAAACATTCTTTATGTGAAGCGGTTTTTCCCATAGCAATAATGGAAACTCAGACAATTGGTTCCACAACCCCCAAATAATCATATAAAAATATTAACTGGATGTAAAAATGATGACAGAACACTGGGATTGAATTCAAAACATGCATTCAATGTACATGATCTTATGAAGTCTACTTAGGCTGCAGTCCTAAAGATGTTTTCCTGGGAGTAAGACCTATTTAACACAATGGGGCTTACTTCTGGGTAGACATAGTTAGGAGGCTGCATTCCAAGAAAACTTCAAAGTATCTCCCCGCTTAATCCTTCTCTCCATCATGAGCCTCTCTCTCCCCTGCTCCCTTCTGGCTAGCCCTGAGCTGCTTCCCTCTTCCCCACTGCTATTCTCTCCCTCTGCCCAGCGGATACCCGGCCACAGGAGGAACAGCATGGATGTGTTGCTTTCACTATGGGCAGGTGCGCTAGGCAGCCCTGATGCTTTTTAAACAGGCTGCCGGCCAGCATGTCTGCCCCAACTGCCAACGAATGTGTTCTTTACGTGAAGCATGTTTTTTATGTGAAGCAGAATCCTAGAGAAATTTTTATTTGTTACGTGAAACATACTTTACGTGAGGCGCCACTGTACCTCTATTTAAATCTGTGGTGCTAAAAATGCTTTACTCTGGATGGATTATGCCTACCTTGGAAAGGGCGACAGGAAAGGTGTCATTTAAAAAAAACAACCCTATAAATAAAACCTTAAATCTTACAAAAATCAGAACATGTATTGGCAGATCTCTAACATATGATCTTGGCTCATCTTTTTTTTTGAAATGTCACATGTCTCTTTTTCTCCCACAGTGGGTATGAAATGGGAATTCTGGTAGACGTGCCAACTCTATTGTATTTTTTAAGTGAAAGGTAAGAAGTTGTATTATTCACACCTGATCATTTTCACACCTGATCATTTTCACAAGAAAGACCATGTTAGAAGTGTCAGAATAAACTTTATTTTTTTTAATTTAAGAGGGGAGGCTTGAGACACCTTGGTCTCCAAATGGATAGCATGTTGGTCAGCTTGTCAAACAGCCTAAAGAGAGAGCTGGTTTCCAAATAGTTACAAAGAATTAAAACAAATCAGATGAAGACATTTTTTCAACAAAGAGCTCTTCAATCTTGGCAGAGTTATTCATAAATTTGCATTATTGAGTATTTAAGCTTCCAAGCACTTCCTTAATTCTTCAGAGGGCAAAAGTTACTTCTGGTTTGGGGAAAACTAGGAAAACTGGCCCTTAGAACACCCTCTAAACCTAACCAGAGCACAACTCCGGTTGTGTTCAAATGGGCCCGAGGCTTGCAAGGGTCCAGAGGCTTTTAAAGGATTGCATGGAATTATAGATCCCTGATATAGTACATTCTAAAATTGGTTTTCATCTCAGCAGAAATTTGACTCATTAACTTTTCCCTACTGATTTCAGTGAAACTTTCAACTATGCTGAGGAATGCAGACTAAGGTCTTTCAATCTTCTCAAGTAGGAACAACATTTCAATGACTCAACTAGGATTTTCCTTTGGCGACAACAGAACTGTGTAATTCAAGAGTATTTTTAAACAACTGGTCAAGGAGAGGCGTGACTCAGCAGAGGCAAGACTTTTACATGCACCGTAAGAGCTGTGCTTATTCAAGGACTAAAAAGCACTCAAAACATAGGGGCAGATTAGTAGCCTGAAGTTCTAGAGTCTATATTAAGAAATTCCAATATTGGACACTACACATGGTACAACAGGACCACTCTCTAGTGTGCTCTTTGCATGCAAACTGAAATCTGGAAGCAAGGCATATAAACACCTGTATACTGTAGGTGATTGGCATTCACAAGCAACATCCAAGGTGACTTGGGATTTACTCTGAGCAAGCAAAGCTTACTAGTCAGACTAAACAGTTGTACAAATACATTATCAACACAGTCGGTATATTTATTCATTTAATGGGTACTGTCAACCACTTTGCATTGCAAGTTAGCTATAGCTATCATGAAGTACCAAAACCCGTGCTGCATTTCAATTACAGAGATATTGGAGTCTGCATCATAAACTTTAGCAACTTTAAGTAGCATGGCTCATCTCAAAAGGGTCCTATTAATCCTGATGTTCCAAAAAGATCTAACAGAACATTTTGGTATCTCAGAATAATTATAATCTCCACATATAATATTTAAGTTTTCAACATATATTTACCCATAACTGACATTAGGTAACAATATCTTGGCACCTCTGTTATGAGTTTGTGAACTAATATTCAGAGCCTTGTCATTGTGAAATGTTTGCCTGACATTTCAAACCAGTTTTTAAAACAGATTAATGCCAGCCTTTCAGATGATCTAATTTAATCCATTTTAGTCTTAAAAATGGCAATATATCTGAACAGAGGCAAATGAACATTTCTGATTTGTTAAATGTCTAGGGTTTTTTTTCCCTTTGGCAAGACTGCATTAGTCTGATCTTTAGAGCAAGACATTTATTTAATGCACACGAGTTTCTAAACCAAAACATTATCTTGCAAAGGGTAATATTAGAGGGACAAATTAAAGTCAAGAAAAACCTGTGCACACCCATGCAGTTCAAAGACTTACCCCAATGTCTGAGACATGAAATAGGCTTCCTGCTAAACTGGAAAACAAGAATGGTCAGTCCTTAAGGTAACATTTACTTTTAAAAATCATCTTTGACAAATGTTTTTCACAGTTTAAGACAACTGTTTGCTATTCAAAAACCACCACTGCAATTAGTTTAAATAGGAATATTGGCCAATGCAGCCTTCACATACTGATTTTTTCTCAGTGCTCTTGTTAGGCAGAATATAAACCTGAACCAGTAAAAGGACAAGACGGGATGACGAAGGAAATAGGAAGAATAGAATCCAGTTAAGGAACAAGCTTTCTTTACAGAAAGCTCTTTCACAGGCGAGAAAGGCTTTTGTCCAAGTATTCTACTTGCACAACCCAATGGCTAAACAGGCAGGGATTAATAATCCTGTATTTCACTTTGACTTTCTCTATTTCCCTTTGTCTTTATTATCACTTGCCCCTCTTTAGTTTCTGCTCAACTTTACACAAAAATACTGTAAGAAAAAGGGAAGCATAACTTAATCTAACAACTCTCATTGCATAAAATAACTGGCTTATTTAGTTAACAATTTCTAAAGTAACCTACTGCAATCAATAGCAGAAGCAGTAGATGAATGCTTCTAAAGGTGTTATCAGGACACTGCAAAAGGGCAGGGTCAAAGAAGTGGCAAAGCAAAAATGTAACCTTGAAAAAAATTTCCTTGATACTAACAATTACAGTAACTGTCACAGACAATAACTGCAGGCTCATTCTAAAGGACAGAATTCACAAACTGCAATTTTTTTTAAAACTTAGGTTAGTGTAAAGAAATCATGAAATTCTTTGCCATGCAGTTTATCTGTCAGAGAAAAAATTATGTGAAGTCCAAAAAGTTGAATACACCCCTAAGGGATACATGTTAACCTGCATCATCAATAAATCCACCTTACTTTTGTAAAGGGCACAAAGCAGCAGAGAACTATCAGTCTCAAAAGAAATTTGCTTAAGAAAATACATTTATTTGCTGACAAAAGATAATTAAGACATAGGAAAAACTGGGACCCTGTCGGAAACTACAATTCAGAGGCAACAGTTCCACTGCACCTACTGTCAAGTACTCAATATGGATAGGTCAAGGAATGATGTTATCATGAAGGCAAGAGATTTGATTGTCAAAGGCAGGCTGGGAGGAGGCTCTATTCTTTTTACCAGACACACTCCATTACTTGTCTGTCTATACACACGCATGCACACACACATTCTGCTTTCTACCTGCATTGATGAACCCCTAATTTCTCCAGAGTTTGGGTTTATAGTTTCTCTCTTTTTGGTCTTTTCATTCATTCCTTTAAGGCCACAATCCTGAACCATTTATATAATTTATTGAAATCAAAAGGACTACTCCAAGGGAGAAGGGAACACCAGCAAAATATAGCAAAGCTTTAAAATGAAAATAAACTTTTTGATATAGGTCCGAGAATAATTCAACTGTTAAAATCTCATTTTCATTAATATCCTCTAATACTTCTACATAAATACAGCTATCAAATATTTATAAGCATAGGAACGTTTTGAAGTTATTAGAAAGATTGTGCTTTACTCATATTGTTTAACTATTGCACATGGCTCCAAGTTTGAATTAAGCAGATTCCGCAGCAACTACAGAAACGTGTTTAAACAGCTTTGCAAAAGCAAATAATATTTCAAAATTTGCTTTTCAATGTGTTATAAGATTTATCAAGTTACTGTTACTTTAAAATAAGTAAAAACTTAAACTTCACAGAACCTGTATAAATGCTTTAAAAAGGTGAAACCAGCCTCAATTCACAGGGAAATTCTTTTACACATTTGAATGGATCTTGTACAGCAGCTCCTGGAAAAGAGGAGACACTGTGGTGAAACTGAAATTTCTGGACATATTTATAGATTGCCAGAGCAATTCTTTTGCTGGTGCTCTATTTGCATCATATCTAGAAGGAAATTAAAGACTCTAGGGATTTTATAACTATATATGCCATTCTATTATGATATACAAGATCTAGTTTTCTGGGTTGCTGGCAATCCTAATAAACCAAAGTCAAGGCGATTTAAGCTAAATCTCCTTAAACAGACCACAGTGCTTAATCACAGCAATTTAGGTTACCGTTGGGGGACCACGCCGAGTATAGCAACACAGACAGGGCTCTGTCAAACTTCATTTATTCAAATTAGCACTCTATCTGAGACCGTGGCATCCTCCGCAAACTTAATGAATGGCGGTGTATCTCCTGCATTTGCCGGATCCGGTCCTTCTGCCACATTAGGTTCTGTGGCATTGGATATCTCTGGGTGCCGTGCAAGGATCGGAAAGGGATTCTCACATGACAGGCTGTTGCACGACAGCGAGGCTGAGGCATGGGAGGAAGCAACAGCCAACGTTTCCTCTCAGCACAGTAACGGTAAGCCTCTTTCCTGTACTGTTTGTCTATGTCATCACTGTTCTTCCACCCACCTATGATGAAAACATCATCTTTGTAATAGCAGATAGCTGCACCTTCAATGCTAAGAACCTCTGGTGGTAAACTTTCCAGAATGTCATCAGACACCTGCCCAGAGATCTTCCGCTTAACTTCCTCATGGTCCAATGGGTAGCTCCTGGGACAACATGAGGCTGTGTGATAGAAGTTGGTCTTGGCCACAGCCACCTGAAAGGAACAGTAGTTGTCAAGGAGTGGCAGAGATTCAGTGTCCTGCCACTGTCTTGCATCTACGTCATAGCGGATGATTACAGACCTTAAGCCATCTTCGCTATCCCCATCAAATGGTGTGCGGGCAGCCATGTAAACAAACCTGTCATCTACAGTGATCATTTTGACATCCCTAAGTATCTTTGGTGCCGATTCCAAGTTGTGCCATTTGTCTTGATCAGGATGGTAGACAGCTACATCTTTAAAGCCAGAGATAAAATTTCCGTGCCCTCCAATGCTGTACAGGTTCCCTTTTACCTCCGTGAGTCCAAAAGAGTGCTTCCTCGTTATCATATTGGAAACCTGCTCCCAAACATTTCGATTTGGATTGTACTTTTCTACAGTCTTTGCAAAACCAGGCTCCATAGAACCTGCTACGTAAACATAGGATTCTGTCACAACAACAGCATGTCCGTCAAGGTGATTGTGTATATGTGGCAAATTCACCCACCTATCTTCGTCAATGAAATACCCCACACATTCACTCAGGTAGTCACCTCCCTCAGATACGCCACCGATAACCATGATAACATCCATGTTTTGTCCAAAGCGAGGCAGCAATGGTATGGAAGAAGTGACAGGCTGGAGGGCACCCAAATGCAAGTTCTCAGCCCTGATAGCATGGCTTTCCACCGCTTCCGATACAAGCCTGAGGCAGGCTTCGTCATTAGATACAAGCCTTTCAGACTTCACCTGCCGAGTCAGGTATGTGGGTTTCATCTGAGAGAGCCGGAGGAGTTTAAAGAGTTCTCCAAAGTACTTCTCTCTTTCATCAGGATTCCTCTGAACCCACTTTAAGACCATCTCAAAGAGAACTTCTTCTGAGTCCACTGTGATTTCCGGGTCTGAAAGCCAGTCCCGTATTAGGTGGAATGGCAAAGTGTAGAACTCTTCGTCTTGAATGACTTTGTAGAAGTTTCTCCTGATCATGTCGGCAGCTTTCAAAGCCAGCTGGTTCAAAGAGTACATGTGAGCCAAGCTATGGATGGCAACGGAGTTGGAAAGGTTCAACTTCTTCTTCAGAAATTCTCCGCAAAACGCCTTCAAACGCAACAGTAAAAATCTGGAAAACAAAAGAAGCAAGACTGTGAAACATCCTCTTGGAGGATGAGCTGTTGGTACCCGGTTTACACCCAATACTGAGAGCCAATATTCTCATAACTCTTCCGTTTTCTAGCTGCAGAGCACAACAGCAGCAATACAAACTGTTTACAAACTTTTATCTGTGGGATGGAAAGATCTTCATGACAACTGCAGCAATGCCCACGACAATCCTCCAAACTAATCCACCTCACCCTTCTTCCTTTTTGGACCAGGAAAGGGAGGTTATTAGTAGTCAATTTAGTACACACACACAGAGAGTTTTTGAACAAAAGCGATTTATAGAAGAAATTATTTATATAGATAGAAATTTATTTATATAGAAATTAATATTATTAGATTATTATTAGCAGTAATAGATTTATATAGAATAAATAGTAATAGAATAGTAAATAGAATATATAGTAATAGATTTATATAGAAATATTATTAGATTGTTATTAGAATATTATTAGAATATTATTAGATTTAATAGATGTATAGAGAAATTAATGGCTCCCTGTCCCCAAAAAACTTATACCTACCAACTTTACATCTCAAACTTGTGCATGTATATATGAAGCCCTGTTTGTTTATTTAAGGAATTTACACCCCACCTTTCCCATGCCAACCTGCTTCAGCCTTTATACATATACAACAAGGTTAGACCTATATAAGGTTTGCTTTCATTCATGGTTTCTGTTCCTACAGGAGCAGACACTCCCTGTAGTTCCAGACGTCACCCGTAATCCATCGTTACACTGCAGTGTAGCTTAGTGGACACAACTGTAGCTTCAGAACCCAATGCTATATGTGCCTACTGAGAAATAAGCCCCATTAAAAGCAATGGGACTTACACCAAGCACAGTGTTGATAGGACTCAGAGCCCAGTCCAAGGCCTGACCACTCAGAAGGAAATACCACTAGAGTCAATGGGGCTTACTCCCAGGAAAATGTGGATAGGATTCCAGCCTCAGAGCCCAATCCTTTGCATGTCTACTCAGAAGTATGTCTATGATGGTCAATGGGGCTTACTCCCAGGAAAGTGTGGACAGGCCAAACACCTCAGTGCCCAATCTTGTGTTACTCAGACGTAAGCCATGATAGTCAATGGGGCTTCCTCCCAGGAAAGGGTGTAGAGGACAGCCCCACAGCCCACTCCTGGGCAGGTCTACTCAGAAGTAAGTCATTAGAGTCAACGGGGCTTACTCCCGTGTAAGAGTGGAGAAGACAGCAGGTCCACCCAGAAGTAAGGCCATGATGGTCAATGGGCCTCCTCGGGGCTTCTCCCCACCTGTCTGCCAGCTCGAGGACCTCGTGGACGTTCCCGGGGCTGACGCGGACCCTGCCGGTGTACATGAAGGCGATGACGGCCTCCACGGTCTCCGGGTCCGGCCCTGCTTCGGAGCTCCATTTCCGCAGCTCGACCCTCCCGGAGCGGGACTCTGCGAAGTCTCCGGAGAGGAGCGGGGAGAAGTACTCGGTGGCCGCAGCCAGGACGGAGCGGTGGGCTCGGAACTCACGAAGAGGCGGGGCCGCCCGGGAGGCCACGCCCACCCCTCCGGTAGCCACGCCCTCTCCGACGGCCACGCCTCCTCCGGTGACCACGCCCATCTCGTCAGCCACGCCCCCTCCGCCGAAGGCGAGCGTGACGTCACAGAACAGGCCCAACCGCCGCTGCTCGTTCTGCCGGAGGGCCAGCTCCGAGCAGTGAGCCCCGCACGAGAACACCTCCGAGTCCGGCTCTCCGTCCAGCCCGGACTCCCCTCCTTCCAATCCCGGGAAGTCGCTCTCCGGAACGCAGTTCCCCCCGGGGTCCGCTTCGCCGCCCGCCGCCGCCATCTTGAACTTCCCTCCACCCAACGGTCGCTGCTCTCCTGTGGGAGGGGGAAGGAGGCGCGCGATGACGTCAGCGACGTCATCATAGAGAAGCAGAGGCAAGAGAGGCCACGCTTCCGGCAACATAGACTAAGGAAAGGGGTAAAGTCACGATTCCAGTTGGAGCAGACGCGTTGCGGGCTTTCCTAGACAGCAATGATGCTAACTGTTCCCAGGGAAATGGGGGTCAATCAAGGACTCTGCTCAGAGCCCACTCCAAGCATGTCTACTCAGAAGTAAGCCCCATTACGGTCAATGGGACTGACTCCCAAGTAAGTGTGGACAGGATTCCAACCTCAGAGCCCAATCCTAGGCAAGTCTACTCAGAAATAAGTCCATTAAAGTCAATGGGGCTGACTCCCAAGTAAGTGTGGACAGGATTCCAGCCTCAGAGCCCAATCCTAGGCGGGTCTACTCAGAAGTAAGTCCATTAGAGTCAATGGGGCTGACTCCCAAGTGTGGACAGGATTCCAGCCTCAGAGCCCAATCCTAGGCGGGTCTACTCAGAAGTAAGTCCATTAGAGTCAATGGGGCTGACTCCCAAGTAAGTGTGGACAGGATTCCAGCCTCAGAGCCCAATCCTAGGCGGGTCTGCTCAGAAGTAAGTCCATTAGAGTCAATGGGGCTGACTCCCAAGTAAGTGTGGACAGGATTCCAGCCTCAGAGCCCAATCCTAGGCGGGTCTACTCAGAAGTAAGTCCATTAAAGTCAATGGGGCTGACTCCCAAGTAAGTGTGGACAGGATTCCAGCCTCAGAGCCCAATCCTAGGCGGGTCTACTCAGAAGTAAGTCCATTAGAGTCAATGGTGCTGACTCCCAAGTAAGTGTGGACAGGATTCCAGCCTCAGAGCCCAATCCTAGGCAGGTCTACTCAGAAGTAAGTCCATTAAAGTCAATGGGGCTGACTCCCAAGTAAGTGTGGACAGGATTCAAGGAATGGGTTCATAAAGTTGTAGCAGTGCATGGATTTCCAAAATAATACTGTTGGGGCAGCAACAAAGACACCAAAATTACTTCTTCTTAGTTGATTTTAAACTGGAAAGGTATTTGTGGTCCTTTCCTGAGGGATCCAAAGATGACCTTTATCAACCTGAGGTCAAAGAAAATGATGCAGAAGGACATTCACTTGAAGGACATCAAAATTCTGGTATTTTGCAACATGAGCCAGCCCTTCATTAGCAAAGCAAGCCAAGGAACTCTTCTGAATCAGAGCACAAGTCTAACCATGTCTACTCAAAAGTAAGCTCCATTGTGTTCAATGGATCTTACTCCCAGGAAAGGGTCTTTAGTATTGCAGCCTCAGTTTGCTACTCTTTGTGAAGGAGGGTTTTTAGCACTTGTTTCTATCTGAAAGCAGAAATCAACTGAATGTCAGACAGCTCTGAAATTGCAACATCTTATTCAAGCCAGATAGATTATTACACAGGAGTGAACCCCGCTGATTATAAAAAGGCTTACTTTAGAGTAGACATGCAAGGTTAGGTCTCAGGCTCCTTTCTCCCCCCCCCTTACATAGGAGTGAGCCCCATTGACTATAATACTTCAGAGTAGACATGTAGAGGAGAGGTTGAGCCAGGTGGTGGTAGAGCACTGAAACCACTGTATCCTGGCCAGGACTATTTTATTTGCTTGTTTATAAAGTCATCGCTTGTATATCAAGACAAAATTTATTAGAAATGTTTGCTTGTCTTTCAAAACAGAATCAAAGGTTTTACTGAATAAAGGACAACCAGACTTTCTTCCAAGCAGACATGGAGGAGCTCTTGCATTACAGTAATAAAATTCTAAGCCATAACATTCCACTTCCTTTTGATGAAATTTCCAGATATGACATCATTTCCAGGTTGATGACATCACTTGGGAGCGGGGTTCTGGACCTGATAGTCATTCTCAGAAGGGTTCCCAGGCTGAAATGCTCAAGAAACATCGACTTAAGCTGACAAGTGGCAGCCAGTTCCACAGATGAATTCTGTGCTGTGCATGGACTTTTGAGTGTTAAACGCCTCCCTTCCCCATAAAAGCTCAGCTTTAGGTAGACCCACGTAGGCACCTGTATTGTGCTCAGTCAAGGACAGGCAGAAGCAAGGAGCAGGCAGAGTGAGGTCAGTGTTCAGTGGGAGGTAAACACCTATAGCTAAGGTCAGGAGCCTGGACCTCACCCCCTCCATAGACCCTCTTGGTGAGCCACACACCATTACCTCCAGTCTCTTCAGTCTCCTCTTTATCTGGCATTGGGCAGAAACTACATCCTCCAATGAACTCTGCACATGCACATGAGAGGTCTGCCTGCAGGCATCTCCTCACCTGAGCCTCCTTCCCTCTGGGGCTGAATTTGCAAGCCTCAACGTGGCCTTCGGCAACACCCCTTTATTGGTTCACAGGCAAGCCTTGTAATATCTCTAATAAGTCTTATATGTCAATTTATTTAAATTTGAAATGTAAATCATTCTTCTGGCCCCTGACCCAATGTCAGAGAAATAATGTGGCCCTTCTGCCAAAAAAGTTTGGCCAGCCCTGCTCCATCGCAATCTGGGATAGTGGTTTTTGAAGTGGGGGTCAGGACCCCCTTGCGGAGGGTCGTAACTTCCTTTCAGGGGGTTGCAGAAAGCTGGGCAGCAGCTACTTGGAATCTGGAATGGGGGCATCCAGGCTGCTTTCCAGGGAGTAAGTCTCATTGAACACAATGGAACATGGTTCACTTCCTATTTGATGTCACTTCCAGCTATATCATCACCTCTGGGGGGTCCCGGATTGACTGACATTTTCAGAAGGAGATCGTGGGCTGAAATGCTGAGAACCACTGCTCTCTCCATACCAGGACTATCATAAATCAGTCATTTGACCCTGCCTGTTTTTGCTTCATCTCCTGTCCCAATATGTCCAAGCTGTCCCAATCCTGTAACAATATCAATGAATGTTGCAGTTAAACATGGCAACTGATTGGGGGGGGGGGGGGGGCTGATCTTTAGGAACATTAGGCAATTCTGTCTGCTGAGACCAGCCCCAACTTGCATTCAAAAGGTTATCATTTGCTTTTATAATCTGTTGAGATATATTTTATTCCTTTATCACATTTTGCAATCACATGTGAGCGACATAGATTTGCTATGTTGTACAATGTGATAAATTTAGTCCACTTACTACCTATATGAAGTACATCTGTTCCACCCCCATCCTGGAATGTGGATCAATGGTTACCATTTAACCAGTTCTGGAACATGTCAACGCATATCAAAAGAAAATGTACCTGAGAACCAACCAAAAATATCCTGGAATACCATTATAAATGGGTGCAATCCTAAGAAATATAAACCAGCCTAATTCACCTGGCCTATCTTTCCATGATGGTGTGCAGAGATTGGCATAAGCCTGTGCTTTGGCCTAACCCTCCCAGAAGTGGCACAGAAGTGTCTTACTGCACTTTTGTGACACCCCCAGCTCAGCACAGGATTTATGGTAGGGCTTAAGGCCATATGGAGATTAGGATTGCAGCCAATGTATATGACAGGACTACAGAACAGACATTTCCCTCTTCTAGTCCCTCTTCTGACTCATCAACACCCAGCCAAAACCATCATGCCTAGAAGCGTGGAATTTAGGGTGGGTGTTCCTTCCATGACTGAGGGGTGCACTAAGAACAGGTTTTCGGAAATTCCAACCGGAATGGGGTGAAAAGGGGTGCAACGTGTTTTCCTCCCTATACTTCACATTGAGGAATCGGTGACTGAGGGATGTTCTGCCCCAGCCCCCCCGCCCCCACCAACCAAGAAGCATGAAATTTGGGGTGTTCCTTGTCACATGAACACCCACCAAGAACCCATGTGGAGAAATTTAACCCTTGAGGGGATGAAAAGGGGTGCAAACTGTTTTTGTCCCATACTTAACCGGGAAGACTGACCAACCTCCAGCCAATTTGGTGCTCACTGCCTGGTGCACTGGGGAGGATGCTGTGCATGGGGAAGTGATGTGCATGGTGGGGATGTTGCGCAGGGGAGGGTTGATTCACATTGGGGTTTGATGTGCTCAGGGGATGGAATACAGGGCCTGGCAGTGACACCATAAGAGTGGAAGTGACATCATAACGCAGGAAGGGATGTCATGAAGCAGGCAATGACCATAAATATACACTTTTTTGTAGGACTGGTTTAGAAATGAGAGGCGACACTCTTTGAAGGGGGATCCCCTCAGAATCTTCCAGCCAACCAGTCTATTTTCAGATATAAAAATGAGCTGTTCTTATCAGTTTAATCAACACAGAGACTTACAGTCAAAGGCTCAAAATTCTTGCAAAGGAAACATCTATAACCTTTTTCAAAGTGCCGAAGGAGACTCTAACTGAAGAAGGCAGCATGCAGCGTAAGTGAAAATTGTACAGGCTTGTCTGAAATCTGCTCCCTACTGCTTTCATCACAGCTTCCAAGGCAAGGTTTAGCCAGGCTGCGCTGCAAGACATTGGATCCCATGTGAAAATCTGCCTGCACCACCACTGGCAGAGTGGATCCCACCAATGCTCCTGAGTCTGCCCCCTGGGGCCGCCCTATCCTCACGGTCAGTTCCCCCTCCCCCCCCCCCCCCCCCCGCACTCCACTGGAGATTTTGTGCATCTGGTCATTTTCATCACTTTCCCTTTAAGGAGAAGCTTGTGATTGGCCAGTGATTTGCATAATCCCGCCCTATCTCCCAGAGTTGTTAAACCATTTCATTGCCAGTAGATTCTAAAGGGGATGTTCTGCCTCTTACTGGCTGCTCTTCAGTCGGATACACAGAGTGACACAACTGCAGGTGAGCAGAAAGCCGCTAAAGAGGACACGGCCACCCAAAATGTAGGACACCAAAGATAAATGAAAGGCAAGACAAAATAAAACCTACACCCTAGTCAGTAACAGCTGCAGGGGACATCTTTACCTCATCATCTACTGTCTGTATAGTGTTGCCTCACATAACAAGCATGCTTCAGGAACAAATTAAATTTGTTATGTGAAGTGCTCTTTATGTGAAGCAGATTTTCCCATAGGAAATAATGGAAACTCAGACAATTGGTTCCATAACCCACAAAATACTCATATAAAAATACTACTTATATATAAATGATGACAAAACATTGGAATTGAATTCAAAACATGCGTTCAATGTGCATGATCCTATGAAGTCTACTTAGACTGCAATCCTAAAGACACTTTCCTGGGAGTAAGACCCATTTAACACAATGGGGCTTACTTCTGGATAGACATTCCTAGGAGGCTGCAATCAAAGACACTTTCCTGGGAGTGTTCAGTGGGGCTTACTTCTGAGTAGACATGGTTAGGAGGCTACATGGTGGTTAGGGGGCTTACCTGGGCTGCTGCTGGAGGCCAGTGGGGGCACTTGGGGGCAGTTAGGGGCAGCTACCTCTGGCGCCCCCAGTTTGGGGGCAGTTAGAGGCAGCAGCGTGCTGGCAAGAACCGATGTTGAGAAATGTAACCCTTAAGAGGGTGAAAAAGGGTGCAATGTGTTTTTGTCCTATACTCAACATTGAGGACTCTGCTCAACATCCAGCCAATTTGGTGCCCGGTGCCTGATGCACCGTGAGGGACGGTGCACTAAGGGGATGATGCACATGTGAGGTGATGCACATGGGGGGTGTGTTGCACATGGGGATGTTTTGCACAATGGAGGAATGGCATACGGGGGATATTACTCCCACAATGCGAGTACATTTCACTAGTCTGCAATAAAAGGGAAAAATATGGATCTATCATACTGATTTGCTGCAAGGATCACAATCCAAAAGTACCTTTCATATTCCAGCTCTGCACAGCTAAGTAACCACAGAGTAACCTGGAGTTGTAGGTTTAAGACACAGTTTGGCCCCTTGAAAGCTGCAGAACTCGTTTCATTAGTCAAGTGAAATGCCAGAAAGAAAAGAGTGTGGTCAACATTCAGCACAAGCCTAAATTCATGTCTATAATCAGTACTGAAATATTAGAAAGGATTAGGCCCCTAGAAGGGAAAAGATACAGTAGGATAATGAATGGATTGAAGGAGGGAAGCCACATGTACAAAATTCAGGTAAGATAACATTATTGTATTATTTATTTGAGACAGGTTAATACAGAGACAAATGAAACACTGAATATTGTCGTGGATCCAAGTTAGGGGTCCAGAGACGAGATGTGTTTTGTGCACACAGATACACTCACAGGCCAGCCTTTGCAAAAATGGTAGATCTGGGGATTTTGTCATGTCGAGATCTAAAAATATGAGCTGCATAAATACAGAAATTTGAGTACAACTTAAGTTTCACAGTTCTGAACCAGAGCTTATGTAACCAATTTTAAAATCACTACTCCCAACTCAAATCACCAGTGGTCCCTTCTGACCAGAAATACAATCAGACCGCGAGGATGAAGACACAGAGGGGACAGACAGACAAAAGGCATCACAAAATTATAGTGTGCAAAGACAAAACATTAAGGTTTTGGTTACAGCGGCTCAGTGACACACTCTCTGGTCCCTCAAGTCTAACGACAGCATGGATCAAAATAAAATACATTAAAATTTGGTCAGAAAACACTGCCGAAAAATGGTGCGGGAGAAAACTAAAAAACATGAAGAGCAAGCAGAGACAGTGCAACTGCTTATACATATTTTAAATATAGCAAGTAATAGCATAGGGAGTTTTGGTTTCTTGTTAGATAATCCACTTCTAGGCTGATAAAAGGCTGTCTTGTACAGAACTTCAGCCCGATCAGTTCTCAGTTTCTATACGTTAACAGCCATGGCATATAAAGTCAAGTAATGCCTGTGCTAGCCTCCGGTAAAGGCAACTCATTTTGTTATCTTCAGTGATCACATAGTCATATGCTCTGGTAAAACGTAGGAGATGTCATCCCAAGGGTGACGGTACAGGCCCTGCTTCAACCTCTTCTGGTCCAGGTAGTGTCCTGAAATGAAAGGGTTGTTAATGAAGACTTCTTTTCATGGCTCAGTCTACAAGCCACACAAGTGCTCTCTTTTCCTGTAAAAGGAATCCAAAAGTAGATGTTGATATTTGCTTTGTTGTACCTACCCAATAGCCCAATCCAAGGATCTTCTATTCAAAGAATAAAGACCCACAACACAACTCTCTACTTACTAGTGCAGCAACTACTGACATAGAAACCATAACTGTCTCCTGCTGTGTCACTGCATGGGTGTCTTTCTGCACCAGAAGGGTTGTGAAAATGTTGCAAATTTGGACCAGCCGTAAGTAGGAGGTATTGGGGGGAAGGGGTTAGGATCAGGTAACACAGCTATAGCAAAACTAGTCAACTTCTGTTTAAGGCCTGCTCTACTCCCTTTATTGGGAGCGATAATATATTAATTAGGATCACGGTTAGATGAAATTGTAGGGATCAGTTCTGGCCTTTAGGCTACCAGTTGTCCAACTTTCATCTAGGGGGACACACAAGGCAAAGTAGCTGAAGGCAACTTGTTCAGCAGTGATGATTGGATTGTTAATATTTCAGAGCCAGATGTGCCCTCCTGACTTATGGAGAAAGGCTCTGCACTTTGACATTTAAACACTCAAAAGACTTACCAATGAACCCCATACTTCTGCCAAGCACGAAAATGCCATTAAGTGCACCGATGTCAATATATTCATCTGCTTCTTCCCTATAAGAAAAGCCAAACAGTCCTTGTTTTAAAAATTGCTATGAATTCTTGGAACAATTATAAAACATTCAGGCACTAAGCAATAATCTCTCTATTTAAAGAACAGGTTCAAAGAACAACGCAAGAGTCTCATAGAAGTACATATGTATTCTATATGTACTACAGATCTCTGGTTCACATAATGCAAGATGATAGAGAGATTATCTCCCAGACATTTTGGCTACATGGGGGTTTGATGCACATGGGGGGAAGTTGCGTATGGGGGGATGGCATACAGGGGGTATTTTACTCCTGCAATGCAGGCACATTTCTCTAGTATTGCTGAACTCGATACCCTACAGAAAAAGGACTTGCACTGCCCTGTCTAGAGATGTCAGAGACTCAGCGTCTCAATTTGATGGCTCACCTTGTAAAAGAGCCGCAGTTCCTGAGCACGTCAACGAAGGCCACACCAATGAATCCATCAACATTCAGAATGAGGTTAGGTTTCTGAAAGTAGAGAGAAAAGAAGTGGACAAATCAAGTTTCTTTCTCCAGAAGACTGCAGCAATGGATGAGAACTTATATTCAGTTGGTCATATTCAGAGAAAGTCTACACAGCTCTAGGGGCAAGTGCTTTGGCATAAGGGTCTTGGTTTTATTCTTGGCTAATAACTAATAGTCCATTTCTCCAATAAAATTCTCCCTGTGATTATTGGCCTAGAGCAAGGGTGTCCAAACATTTTGGTAGGAAGGCCACACAATCTCTTTGGCACTGTGTCAGGGGCCAGAAAAAATAGATTTACATTTAAATTTGAATAAATTTACATAAGAAGAGTATATTGTAAGAGCATATAAATTTGAATAAATTTACATAAAAGAGAAAATATGGAGGATTATAAGGATTGCCAGGGGCCAGATGGGTCATGCCACGGGCTGCAATGAAGCTTGCCCAGGTCAAAGGTTCTGGACACCTCTGGCCTAGAGGAACCACTATTGCTTTATGGTGGATATTTATGTCCAAGTTTGCTTTGTGTTCAGACATCTGTTTTACTTTCATTCATTCACCCAATAATCAATGGAACAGTTGAGGTGACCAAGCTGGAAACCTTTTGAATATGATGTGATAAGGGAGACTGGAGCCTCCAATTCTTGAAACAGTACAGAGGACCTTTCTGAACTAGCCCTACAATCCAGAGTAACTAAGGGAACATGTAAGAGGCACTTACTTTGGATTGCTCTATGCATTTCCCATAGGTGGCACCATAACTATGTCAGTGTAAAAGGTCCCGTAGTTACTCTGGATTGTAGCCTAGCTCTACAATCCAGAGTAACTACGGGAGCACATAAGAGACATTACGTGTACCAGTAGTTACTGAACCCCCTAGTGAAAACCTATGAGAAATTAATATTGCAATCCAGAGTAAATTGTTCTTACACCAGAGCAAGGACTCCCCGTAGTTACTCTGGATTGCGCCTAGGTCTCAAAATCTTGAGGCAGGGCAAGGCAGGTAGAAAACAGGTCAATGAATATAACAGATGAAGGGCCCATCTTGTCAGGCCCTTTCAGACCTAAGCCACAAGTGACTATGATCCACTAGTGAGTCACAAGTGACTATGCATAAGAATGCAGACAAGTGGGCTAGAAAAAAAGCTTCTGGATTTGTGGGTAACATTTGTGGACAAAGCAACAGGTATGATGCATTAATATTAGAGTATTAATATTCTATATATTAATATTAGGCGACTACTAAAGGATGAAAAGTACCTTGGAAGTAGTAATTTTCTCCACCTCCAAAGCATAGTCCAGAAGAGGCGTCGCAGGGAAATGCTGCTTCACATAGTCTTTGAGGATCTGAACTCTCATATCTGGGTTATTGATCTACAAAATTTGAAAAATAGGAGAACCATCATGTATTCTGCTTAAACAATAAGCAGCTGAATGGATGAGCTAATCCAAACTATGGACAAGCTCCTGTTTGGAGGCAAAAGTTTGTGTTTCTTCCCCATTTACGGATAAGCCACTTACGGATTTCACCCGGTGGCCAATGCCCATGATCAGCTTCCCTTCTTTCTTCATCTTGTTCACAAACTCCATTGGGATGATGCCACTGTCAAATGCTTTGCTGAACATTTTTGCTGCTGCATCCAGAGCGCCACCAAACCGATCTCCCTAAAAATCAGCAAGCAGAAAAAGCAATGTTGAATTTAACCATAAGTTGTTTTTTTCCCCTGCACAACAAATGGTAGCCTTGAACAGGTTCCTCCTTCAATTCATTTTTGAAAGAGCTATGCAAGTGCCGCAGTCTGATGCAACCTATTTGGGGAGCAGCTATTCCCTAGTTTGCTGTTACTCCCCCAAATGGCTCTGAAGGCAAAGGAGAGGTGTGCATTCTACGGTGCCTGCCATACTTGCTGCCACCCTCTGTTACGCTTCTGGACTGAGCCAAATGTTTTTGATTTGCATGGTGAGATTGCAAATGCTGAAGGCTGTGCAAATCAGAAGAAAGCCTCCAGAGTAGCCTGGTTGAGTTACTGTTAAATACTTACAATGGTAAGAAGGCCAGAAGTAAGACTGGAGACAAGATCTTTCCCAGCTCTTGCACAGACAATAGTGTTATGGGCTCCTGACACAGCTGGCCCGTGATCCGCTGTCACCATTAAGCACATCTCAATGAAGTGACAGGCGTACTTGGGTAACCTGGTAAAGCAAATATTATGATTATCTTAACTTTTCTCCCCACTTTTCAACTCAGAAATGGCTATGAAAAAGCAACTATTAGAACTCTACACACACTATTTATTCAATCATAAAAACTATACATTACAATTTCTATAGAAAATCTTTTACCGAAGTGGAATTCAGACAGGTCTTGTAAAGTTCCAATAGTTTAGTCACTACCAAAAAGGTTATGCTCTAGCAATGTACACATTGCTCTCCAGCGTCATCATGTGAACAACCCTTACTAAAACGCTGCCCACCTTCTCTGGAACCACAACAGACCCAGGACACCACCGATTCCCATCTCTTCCTTGAAGACCTCAGTAATAGGCATGCCGGCATAGATCAGCTCCTGGCCTCGCTCATCACAGATGCTTGTCATGAAGGATGCTGGTTTCCGGATCAAACCAAGCTCCTAAATAAGCAGAATATACAGATTCTGACCAGGTTCTTCCAGTACTTCCTGGCATAGCTATCTTTCTACGGCTGCAATCCAACCCATGCTTTTCTGGGGGTAAGGTCCATTGACAATAATGGGACTTCTGAGTACAGGCATAGGATTGGGCTCTATGTAAAGGGAAAGCAGTACAGTTGAGGCACAGGCTGTCTAACTTGAGAGAACTGTGTTTCCAATTAAAATTTTTTAAAGACATACAGACTATCCTTCCCTGTCCCCAGCCAGTCAGTTCAAATATGTTAGCAGAAGGAATGAAGTTCTTCCCGTGGCTCTGAAATTTTAGTCACGCAGGGAAGAGTTCAGATATTTTAAACACAATGATTAGCTGATGCAAGCTTTCAATCAAACAGGACTCTGTATGATTTGGAGAAGTTTACTCAATTACATACACTATTGGAATACCTTCCAGTTTTTCAATTAACCCATATGGGTAAAAAAACAACCTACTCTTGCCCATGAGTAATCCATTGGCACAGTAGGGGGAGGCACTTCCTGGGCTGGCTCAATCACTCCTTTGGAAACCAGATCTTCATACACAGACCTAACAGAAAGGGAAGAATAGAGATAATGTAGAGATTGGATATACTTTACCAGGTGACCATGTGATGAATCCATACAAAGAAACTAACTCCATCTTGGCTCATTAACTGACAATGTGTCAGCCTGGGTTTTGCCATGAATGAGGCACTGCTCCCACCAATGTATGTTTGCACATGCAGTGGTAGTGCTGGCAAGAGATCAGGCATAGTGCTGGCAAGAGCACTCAACATTTGGCTCTAGCCGCTATATGAAAAAGCACATATTTCTTGTAACTTTAAGACTTTAGAGACCTCCTGAATTTGACCACAACAGTTCAAGCTAGGCTTTGTTACCTTTACAAAATCTGTTTTTCTGAGTTTTCGTGCAGCCGTGCTAACAGTTTCTAAGAGTGGCCATCTCTAAACTAAGAAGGACCTTTAAACAACTTGATTCCCATGGTCATCCATGGGACTATGAGCACATGGAGATGATGTTTAGGTGTGTCCCAGGAGTACCCATGGTTGCAGCAAATGGTTATGGTTATTGGGAATGCCTCACCTCTGAAGGGAGGATATCTGTGCACCTCTTCCCTTGGGAACCTCTGTGTCTGCGGACCTCAGAATGACTAAAGGAAAGTGAGTTCCAGTTTTTCATTAAGACCAGAATTGATGTTTTTAATGCCGTTCAAGGCATAGGGGGGTCTGGGGAAGATCACAGGGCAGGACACCTTCGGTAAGTGCAGGCAAAGCTTGCTCACTACCCTTGCTAAAGACACCAGCCACTCATTGTGGCAACAAACCTTGATGGATTCTCTTCCTTTTACCCGTCCCTGTTGACTAAGAACCAGAATCTCAAGTAGTTAATGTTTGTTTTCAAGATCTCAGGCCTCCCTCCTCACTGAGTCTAAAGCAAAATGACACACAAATGCTGCTGTGCCTCCCTCATTGGGACTTACTGGATCACATCGCCCAGCTCATCAAAACTCCTGGGTACATAGACACCCACTTCCTTCAGTGCTTGGTTCTTGGCCACAGCAGTTTCAGATGCTTGATTGGCACATGCTCCAGCATGGCCAAATTGTACCTGTTAAGTAGAAGCAGAATGGGGCCTTTAAGGAAGAATGGTATCCCATTGGTTAGAAATGAAAAACTTTTTAAAAAATAAATTCTACACTCAAAATTATGCAAACTTTAAAGGCATTTAACACTATGTTTTTGCAAACTGCCTGTATTGTTTATTTACCTGCTTGCTGGTTCTGCTCCTAAAACTGTTTGCACAAACATATGCGTGACAAAGAGTCAAAACAGAGCTTGCTGGAGGACAAACCGCTTTGTGAACTTTTTAGTTGAAAAGCAGTATATAAATACCATAGATGATAGACAGAGTTGGAGGCTGGGGGTAAATGACCAACAAAATCATACTTCAATCAAATTGATTGAAATGCCTATAAAGAATATGGAGCCCAAACTACCTATTGGAAGGTCAGCCATGCCCTGCAATATTTGTTCAGCTGAAATTTCAAGGACCTCTAATATTTTTCTACAGCTTTTTGTGAAGCTATGGAGAGTCCTCTACTGAATTGAAAAGATGAGGGACCTACTAATTGAGGGCCAAGTCAACACTTCCTTTTTCCAGCTTTCAAACATGTTTACAGATGCAGGAAATGGACACCATCTCTCTGATGGTAGAGCACAAGCAAAGCCCAAATTAAAAATTTGTCCTTATTTTTGAGAACACTAAATATGCAGACTCCCTCAACCTCACACACATCCATTAGAGTTTCATCTGTTCTTGTTACTCTGGAAGTCTCCAATGTCACCAGCTCTCCTAATCTACCCGCTTTGACTTTGCTGGTGGTGGTGCCTCTTAGCTGTTTGTTCAAACCAGATTAATAGTATGTGTGTGGGGAGGGACAGATGGGAATGCTTTAACCACCCAGGTATGGTCCAGCATACAATGCAGGAGAAACATCCCTAGCAGCCAGTTACTGTGGTTATATTCGCTTAGCATCAAGCCAAGGAAGGTGGTGGACTCTCCCTCACTGAGGATCTTCAAACAGAGGCTCTACGAGAACTTGTCGGAGATGCTCTAGGTGGATTTCCTGCTACAGGCAGGGGGTTGGACTAGATGACCTACTGGTTATCTTCCAACTCTTATGATTCAACAGCAGAAGATAATGTTCTATATTTTCTCAGAGTAAACCCAGAAGTACCCCAGTGCTACAATTTTATCACATCTATGATCCTTTGTCCCTGTTTGTTCTTCGTTTTGAGGAATTTTGGCCCTGAATTTAGAAACAAGGATCTAAACCAGGATCCTCTATCCAACCATAAAATCTTCTTCACATCCACACCACTCACCTCTGAAGAGAACATCGTAGCACAGGTCCCAATGCACCAACAGACAACAGGCTTACTAATACGGCCTTCTTTAACACCCCTGCAGATCTTGTATTCTTCTGTCCCTCCAATCTACAACAAGGAGCCAAGTTTTAACACAAAACCTACTTGTGCTCAGTGCTCTCTTAAAAAAAGGAGGACACCATTTGTGTTAAATCAGTCCCACTTTCACAAAACCATGAATAAGAGTGATAACTGGATCACTGAAAGTCTTTATCAGGGATTTCAGTTCTATTAATTTTTTTTAGTTTGCATATTGCTTTTCTGCACAAGACAATGTCACAAGATACAAATAAGAACTATACAGCCAGATACAAACTTATAAAAACCAACAAGCTTATAAAAACTAACACAACAATCCCAGATTTATGAGTGAAAAATTAAGAATCCCCAATATGATCTCTACCAGCCTGTTCTGTGCTCATAGTTCCTGCTTCAATGTCCTATTAGCTATACCACAGTAGATAAGGGAATTCTTATAGTAACCTTTTCCTGCTCCTAGCAGTTTTAAGAAATATTCAGCAAATGTGAAATCATAAAGATCTCACCAAGCAAAAATATGCATCAATGGAAAATACACTCACTTCTCCTAGAACCACAATCATCTTCACCCCTGGAGTGTCCTGGTAGCGTAAAACGTGGTCCATAAAGGTGGAGCCAGGGTACCTAGGCAGATGGGAAGGGAGATATGCATTGAGGCACTATGGTTCAGTGGTGCAGCACACATATTGCACGATGGAGGACTCCGGTTCAATCCCTGGAAACTCCAGGTCACAATCTTAGTGATAAATTGCTTTCTTGAGTCTTAGGACAGCAGTTAGTACTAGCCCCGTACTGAGCAAGGTGGACCAACGATCTGAACTAAAGGATGGAATGCAATATTTTATACCAAAGCTTTATCTGTAGTAATTCTTGGAATTCTATAGGACCAGCATCAGTTTTGTTAAAAGCGCTGCCTCACACAATTCATACATTGCGATCATATTAATTTACATGCCCAAGGACTTGTGTCTAATTTAAACCTGGATTTTCCTGGTCTGAAACCCACCCACGTAAAACCGCACTATCCTGTCTCACTCTCTCTAGTGAGAAAGAATTTCTAACTTAATTTACCAAGAGTAACTGCAGAAGAGAGACAGCAATACACCCAACCAACCCAGTGAACTGTTATCTGAACCACAGGGATTTTGATCCTATTATCCACACTACTTCATTTTATCTTCTGAAACACTTTTGTGTCCACAACTGGCTGTGAAAGATGGTGCTGTAACAAAAAGAAACTAAAGTTTTGGATCTCACCTATCCCCACCAATGGCTACCCCTTCAAAGACGCCATCTGTGGTCCTGGAGATGATGTTGTTGAGTTCATTGGACATTCCTCCCGAACGAGAGACATAGGCTACACTGCCAGGGCGGTATAGCTTAGAGGCCAGGATATTATCCAACATTCCTCCTGTATTACCAATCTTAAAGCAGCCAGGCTTGATTCCACCTACCTACGAACAAAAAGATGAGAAACGGTTTTTCATCCTCACCACAGCTTGAAAGATCTCTCTTGTAAAATGAGAGATTCAATTCAGAATTTAAACATTTTTGGACAAAGTCAGTCTCTGATTAAAATCAAAGAGCATATCAGGACAGCAGCCCCAAATCATCTCCACTTCTTTTTCCTCTTGTGTAACGGTCTCTGCATCAAAACCACTACTGTTGTACAGCAAAAACAATGTCATAAAGTCATGCATCTGAGCAGAGTTAAATTTTTAAAAATCACAATGCAATTGTGTGGTTTTTTTAAAAAATTGCACAATATAAGCATATCTGCCTCTACTTATGCAACTGCATATTTTTTAAACCTTGATTGTCAAAGTAATCAAAAGAAAGGGTCTCTCCTCTCACCGTTGCAGGCCCAATAATTGTGACTCCTTTCTCATCTGCTGTCTTGATCAACCTACGGGTCAATGCCTCTGGGATGCCTTCTGCAATAATGGCCACTGTGTGGATCTGAAGAAAAATACATCAACAACAATGACTTCTGAAACTTGGGGAGAATCAATTTGAGGAGAATCAGAACTCAGCAATGTCTTTTGGGCTCCTAGGGACAGAGTCAGTCCCAGGAAAGAGCCTTCTAAAATCCTAAATGCAGGGATATGGGTATACTGGTGAATTTCTGTACAATACAACTAAACATTTATATAATTTCCTTGGTGTGCGAACTGCTTTACATATATTATCTTGATGGAGTGAATCCTGATGAATTATCCTTGATGATTAACAATCCTGTAATTTAATATTATTTCCATATTATAGAAGGGAAGATGAGGCTGAGTGGAGGTGACCTGCCTAAGATTATCTTGTGACTTCATGGTAGAGGTGAGATTTGAACCAGGGAGGTTCCTATTTAAAGTTTGGTCTCTTAGCTGGGACAGTTTATAGTTTGGTCTAAAAATTTAGCTAGACATTGGTGGTGCTGGTGGGGAGCTAATGAACCATCTCACATAAAAAAATTTGTTTGCATTTCTGAATTTCACAGACTTGCTCACCAAAACATTACAAGAGCTCTTACCCACTTCACTTACCTGTGGGTAGTTCATAGTCTCCATGGTGCTGTCATAAGCTGAACGGAGAGATGCAAAATTGATGAGCACATCTACTTCTGGATGTTTCTTCATGGCATCTGCCATGTTCTTGAAGACAGGAATGAGTATCTCTTTGTGACCCCAGTAGAACTTCTGTTTGTGGTCACCACTACGGAAAAAATGGAAGTATATTTAAAGTCTATTCTTCTGGCCATTTCAATGATTGATTGCTTACTTTCTTCAACAGCCTCTCTTATCCCAAGACAATACTGACCATGCTCTATATTTGAGTATGCAAACCCTGACCTGGGTTTATTTGAACCCCAATATCTGACCTGACCCAAAATCCAAAACCCTGACCCCAGACCCAAAACCCTGACCTGAAAGCCATATTCAGCCTGCCTCCAAGTGGCCCAAGGCAATCCCCCTCCATCTAGCCCAAGGGTGAGCCCTATAATCTTCCAGAGAGGAGGGGAGCTCTGCCTAGGGCTGACTTCTCCCTATTGTCTGCTCTGGCTAGGATCTTGTCATTCAAGACAGCAGAAACTGAATATAATTTTACTTCAAATCAAATGTGCATCTCTAAGCCCTCTGAAACAGCCACAAGGAGAATGCCATGAACCTACGTGAATGGATAGACCATGGCAGCCACTGAAGGCTCATCCCTGGAACACACATAGTCGAAGTCCAGCATGCCTTGCACAGCCCGAGTCTGCATACCCCAAACAATTGTCTTTGTGTGTCGGGAGAACAAGGTTGTGGCTTTGCCTGCACAGCGAGGGAAGGAAAAAAAAGAAAATCCCACCCACCAAGGGTTGGGCATTTAGACACACATGAACAATTCAAGATGGCAACAGACATAGCTGCAGGAGTCATCTCTGGTCCCATCAGCTTTACAGGAAGGAGCCAACATACCAGTCACTCAAAACAAAAGGAAAGCACTGGAGACAAAGCAGTCAAAGTTATCAGCTTCTTACTTGGAATCAATCATCCCGTTGGGTGTGCCAATGACACTGCAATGACAGAGCAATGGTTTGATATGTATGAAACAGGCTGTTTGGCTACAGAAGAGCAGCCCATAAACACAAACCTATTGATGCAGCTGTTGGGTCATCCATTCCAATCATGGACTTCTTATTGGTGGTGCTTAAAATGTTAACATGAAACCTGAATCTCAAGTTTATTGGGAACAGACATCTCTTAAGGAAGCGGATAAATCATATAAAAAAACCCTTTAAAGGGAGGTGGCAGGGAAAAAAAGAACAATTGTTTTGATTCAGAACAAAGCATCCATCTTACCCTTGTTAAAAGCATTTTACTGGTTAGATATTGGGGTTCAAATAAACCCAAAATTCAAAGATTTGAGGAAAAAATGTGAGATTTGACAATGATTCCAATTTAATGGAAAGTATTTTATGGATTATATTTGTGTGCATAGATATACATACACATGTATGGAATATGCTATGATCCTCAAAATAAATTTCCACATCTTCTGACCCTGTATGCAAGTCTTCCTTCACAAAAAATATTCCTAGAGATTGCTTTTATTTTCAAGTAATGAATAGTGAGCACCTGCTCAATTTAGTTTCTACATCAACACAACGTTAAGTAACGTAGTGTTAAAGAATACTTACCAAGCTTAGGTAATTCAGGTGCTGCCCCCAATATATTGGATGTAAAGCTTAAGCCACCCATCCACAATTCACCTTCACTGAGGACCAACCCCAACACCCTTTTAGCATGTAAGTTTTTAAAGTGTTTTTAATTGACTGTTTTTAATATTGTTTTATCTGTTAGCTGCCTTTAGTTGGCCATGGCCCGAGAAAGACAAGGTACAAATTTACTAAATAATTAAGAAAAATTGCCAAACACACACACACAAAAGAGTGCAAATGTTGGGAGGGGAATAGTTGGGATGCCACATAACTAACTTTGTACAAGAAGGCATGGTTTATGAAGAGCAAGGAACAGGGGGACAGACTGACATTTAACACTTCTTTGAGATGAGTTATAACCATTCTGTGTTACCATCCAAAGCACTGAACAGTCTGGGTCTTCCTATCAGCCATACTTCTCAGGCCATGAGGAGGAAGACCCACAGAAACTAGATGTCCATGTAACCACTGCTTGCTGTCCCAGGTAAACTGCTTGGTTTGCCAGTGTAGTCAAGGCCAGCCTAATATCCCATGGACCACAGGAGCTCAAGGTCACTTGTGAGCTCCGCTAGAATGACTGCTGCTCTGTCTCCAGTGCTCTGTCTCCAGTGGCCTCTCCCATTGATCCTGCCAGTTCCATTTTGCCTTGCAGCACCACATAAAGCAGCTCAAAAACACATCCCGTGATACCCCAAGATTTCTAGACCACCACCGTCTACCACAAATGCTCAAATGGGGATGTGCGGACAATATATGCCTTAAGCTTTTTTTAATCACTAACAAAGCTTAGGAGGCCCAAAGACTAGGGTGAGGAGCAGGACACTGAGAGGGAGGAAGGATAATGAAGCATTCATGGAGACAGAAAAACCAGAAGTTGAATAACACCTGAGCTTTTGTTACATCAACAGTTGTCATTGCCCATGGACACCATTGGAGTACTGCTCTATTTCTGCATATGTAAGCATAATTCTTGCACTATATAAGTGCTTTCACCATTTCCCTAGCCAGGGCTGGCTCTAAACCAGGTGGACCAAATGCTCCCAATAGGGCCCTGAGCTTAAGGGAGCCCTAAACTATAGAAATCTATCCTAATATTGTTTGCAATTTGCTAAGACACTGTGCCTGTTAACCAGCAGGCCAGGGTTCAAGACCCAGGTTGGCCCCACAAGACAGGGTGAGCTCCTGTCCTTAGCCGAGCTCTGTGACGCTGCTGGATCCAATCGTATTGGCTCTGCCTTTCCATTGGACTAATTCAGTGGCGTGGAGAGGGGGGATTTGCTGCTTGGGTAACAGCCTATCCTCCATAACAATCTAACCCAGGCTTTCGTGCTTCACATGCAGCATATGCACGATACCATAGTCTTCCAAGACTGAGGGAGGCCTGCTTGGATCCATTTAGCCCATAAACGTGCATGCACATTTTTACTGCTTTCCATTCTGCCTTAGAGGTTTTATTTATATCTTAAAGATTCTAGACTTTGGCTATTAACTCAAGGGCTCAGCAAAATGTTTCTAATTTGGCTCTGCAGCTCTTAATGCTATCCCTGCAAGAGGAATCTGCAAATACCGGTGCTAGAATACTAGAAATGCCATGACCGCTTATGCACCTCAGTAACATAACACAGCTCTCCATGCTACAACCCTGGTTATGTTCCCGACATCCCCACCCAGGGCTGAAGAGACCCCATCTAACACTCTTACGTGGCAATGCAGATTTCTATGAGTCTATCCAGAGAATACTGAACTTGACGTGCTAATGATCTGAAATACATACAAGGCACCTTGTATGTTCTCACTGAAATGGTGCTACTCCAAGAAAAGAGATTTTTAAAAATTGGAAGCAGTTGGTGCCAATAAACTAATGGTAATTGGTGTCCTCATGGCTACATTGGCATTTCTAAAGGAAAAAACAAAGTTTTGAAGGGACGAAACAGGTGCCTTAATAGTCACAATACCAGGGTGAAGAAGAGACAGGAATCAGCCAGGCAACTCTGCCAATTTTTACAAAAATGACAAAACAGCAGAAACAAACCAAAGAGGGAAAAAGTCACAAACAAAAAAGCACCCATTGAAAAATAACTGAACAAGCGGCTGGTAGCAAGGCTGGGCATGTTGTGCTAGTGGCAGGGGTCCTACCTTCAACAGGTCTTGATGATGGGGATGCATCTGTTAAAGAGAGAATCACCATTGCAAGAAATCCAACCAGAGTGCTTATCTCGTTTTGTCTCACTTTATGATAAGGGACTAGATCCTCCAAATTCTTGAAACAGTACAGAGAACATTTCTGAACTAGGTCTCCAAAGTCTCTTGGGGCAGGGTACAGCAGGGCAGGTGAAAAACAGGTCAATAATATCGCAGGTGAAGGGCCCAAAAGCTTCAAGTGGGTGCAATCTGCCTTAGGTAATGCACCAGGATGGTAGCAGGTGCACCACCTAAGATCCTATCAAGCAGTGACCAATGCCCTACCTCCTCCCAGTGTCTAAAAGGCCAGAAGTAACCACCCTGATAGCAATTTGGGAGTTGTGCATGATGATGCAATTGCATTACTGCCAAACCACTTATGGGTGCTTACCACTCTAGGAGAGTATGGAAAGGGTTTTTTTTTTATCATGGAAGGAGTTTACACCTGCCCTGGTTCACTCATACTGGTGATACCAATGCCCAAAAGAGAGATTATCCCTCATGACTTATCTTCATTCCAAATCAACAGCTCTCAAACTGAGACTCTTAAACTACAAACTGGTGATAAAGTTCTAGGAAGGGAAAGGATCCTGAAGCCAGGAGAGCCACATTTCTTAGAGTAGCACAGGTTTAGTATTGCAGCCACCCAACTGTCACACCATCCACAGACACTGCAAATCTTGCCATGAATCCACTGCATAGACTCTATTAGGTTGTGTCTTTTGAGCCATCCGGTCAGTATTCTGCTTTCTAAACGCTGCCCACCAGCAGTTTTTGGAAAACTCAAAAGGCATTATTTCTCTCTCACAGAAATATGGGATTAAGACACCTACTAGCATTAAACTGAAAGGCAGCAGATAGCCATAACGACTAATAGTATGAACCTGCCTTTGGGAAAGCTGAAGGCATCACCTGTAAGATCCCCAAATACGTACCTGTTTCACATTTTCCCTCTAGATTAACCTTCCTAACTCAGCCTCCATATCCTACTCTGCATCACATCTCATACCTCCTACTTTAGCAGACATGATTAGGGAATGATGGAAAATGGAAACCAGGCACCAGAACACTCCAGCAGCAAAACCCAAGGAAGAATGCAAAGGAATGAGAAAGCAACGCTGCCAAATAGCACAATGCTGAAACTTACCAGTAGGCACTGTCTGTTTTGCCTTCTTGGCTGGAGCCAAATCATCAGGTCTGCACTCAGAAAAAGAGGCTGTTCTGCTTGTTGCTGGGGTCTGAAATAAAGCAGAGAAGCAAATGCAGACTATAAGATACAAGATATATAAATACAGACTGTTCACAAAGAACTGTCTTACTACTACAGTATTCTATTCACATCTTTTATTATCAGAATATTTGGGTCCAAATGCTTAAAGTGATCTAGATCCTTCCTTCCTCCTTGAGAACAAGGCTCCCAAGGCAGGTTGCAATATTTGTTTAAATCACACAATATAAAGGAAAATGCCAGTATACAATATCATAATACGGATGGGCATGAGATCATAACCACCCCAAATACATTAATCCAAACTGAAGTAAATGAAACAGTAAAATTGATTATACTGGCTTGAACTATTGTGCTTCTTTTACTTTGGGGAGCTATAAAAGCTTCCTATCTCCCAAGGCTCTGGGAGATAACAATTCCTATTTGGGATCTTCCCCTGTATTTGGAAAGAAGTCCCATGTTAATCACAGTGGCCAACTTATACTTGGGCTATATCACTCAAGAGAGTAGACAGGGTTTTCATGTGATGGAATATTTCTCAATCCTTCTCTCTCCTTCCCCCAATATGTCAAGCAGAGTATGTTAGGAAGCCCAGGTCCTGACTTCTTTTATGGGATAGGCCAAAATTGTATTACGTCGTGCACCAAGACTCACCGATGAGCTGCCACTGGCATTAAGGAGGAAGTTTGCAGTGTGGGCTGCAGTGGGAGGCTGGTTTGGGATAGGCCGGTGCCCCAGAGCCATGCCAACAATGGCAGTCATGTGGGTTTCTGTGCCAAAGACGTGAATGGGAATACCGGTGGTTTTTCCTACAGAAAACAAGAACAGAACAGATCAGGCTGCAGACCAAACATGGAGGCTCAATCTGGAATTTCGGTATAGGGAAATAGCATGTAATTGGTGCACACTGATGGCATTATAGGTGAACTCCATTTGGCAGGAGACTACTACAAAAGGGAGTGAGGAAAGGTTATTTAAATACAAAATAGCCCTGGTGGTAGAAGTAGGAGGGGTCACCAAAGGCCTCTTGGTTTTGAGGAGATAAAAGAAAAACTACATACTACTTACCTACTTCCCCCATCACACGCAAACCCTCTTGGTAGTTTGGGCCTCCTCTTCTCACAAAGATTGTCACCTCATGCTCCTTTAAAGGGCCCTGATAATCCCTAATGGCTCGAACAATACCCTGCAAGATAGAATAATGCAAAATGTGTGTGCGTTTTCGCATGCGCAAGCACACACACACACATCCATCCTCCTCCCAGAAATTTGCAAAAATGCTTCTTATCTGGCCTACTCAACCATTCCTCCCCTGGAAACCCTTGAAATTTTATTTCTGAGCCAGCAGATGCCTGACAACCCTCAGTATCTGCACAGGATGGCAATTCTCAAGAATCTGCACCAGTTAAGGACCCAATTCTATCCAACTTTCCAGGACTCATGCAGCTACTGTACAGCCCCAAGGTAAGTGTAGAAATATTCTGTTACTCTGAGGACTTTGTGGTTGGATAGGATGTTTGTATGGTAAATAAGTGAGTGAAAATCCCTAGTTTTTGCTTGTTTTAAACTTACGGCTTCAAGGATCACAAAGGTATCTGAGATATTTAAGCATCCCCAAAAGCCTGCAGAGTCTCCAAATGCAGTAGCCTGTATTGCTTTGCTCTTGGTGACCTTCATCTCTAACTGCCTGGTACTTGGCTTTGAGCCAGGTCATTGGATCTTAAAGCCTATACAAACGGCTCGGATGGTCCCCAAAATCCAATCCCACAGATTATATAAAGCCATATATACAGTAATGCAAATTACAGGTGAAGAAGGATCACATCTCTCCCTCTGCATATTTATCCAGGTTTGATGCTGAAGATGCCTTTTGCTCTGCAAGGCCTTGCCTACCCATCAAGTGGATGCAAGTCCCCAAACCTCAAACAGTGCAAAGAAGAATGGAAAGGAAGCCAACTAGAGAAGTTACTGCAGGCTTTGTTTTATACATTATCTTTACCTTTCTTCCCCTTTTGCTTTGCATTATAGCGTTTTAAACAGATTTCTTGCATTTTTACTGTTTTACCTACCAGGTTTCAAACAGAAAGAAGCAGGTTGTCATGTCTCCCAAGACCACCCATGTTTCATTACTGTTTGATTTTGGGGGAACTGAAAGGGATGCTTCCTCAAGGCACCTTCTTCCTGTCTGTTTTCTAGCTTTGGGTGGTGGCAGCAATTACTACCCTTCCTAGTTTATCCTGTTAGAAATGGGAAGTGGAGAGCACCCAGGCAGGTGCCTGGGTAGTAACTAGTAAGTTACTAGTGGCTAAATATGGCCCCATATCCTCTCCTTTATTAACTTTAAAAAAAACCCTCCCCAATCTTCAGTCAGTGCTGAATACTTTGTTTCGAGTCAAACAACCTGAAATCCAGAGCAACTATCACCCTCTTCCAACATGGTTAGAAGTCATCTTACACATCATTCTCTTAAGTATTCTAGTTTTTCTTCTCTATTTCTAAATTGGGGACACAAGATTTTCAGGCACAAATTCCTACAAATATTTTCCAAATGGCATGATTTGATACCACGCCAGCCCAGATCCAAATCTTATATCCAAACGTTAGTGCCTCTTCCGAAGTTGGCACTTTCGGCTAAGAACATACACGACCAACACAAACAATTCTTCAGAGTTTACCTTAAATGTGGCAGCCACATTAGTAAAGTTAGCAATGCTCCCTCCAATTATCAGGATTTTGCCTTGTAAAAAAGAAGGGAAAAAAACAGATGGGGTGAGAGAAAAAGTAATTTTGTAAGAAATCAGAATTCATGGTTCAAAGCACTTTGATCCCCCAAAAGTCATGGCCCGTTTGAAACAATTTACATAGATTGGCTAGCCAAACAATTCAGAACCCAATTACATATCCAAGGGGGGGAATCATCTTTGCTTTGGCAGCCTGCCTTAATTCAGCCATGTCATTCTCAACTAAATTTGGCAGCATCCACAAGAGGGCTCATGAATCTGCACCAGAAGCCAGGGACTGCATCTTAGAATCATAGAATCATAGAGTTGGAAGGGACCTAGTAGGTCATCTAGTCCAACCCCCTGCCTGCATCTTCATCTTTGGCCTATAACAGACTACGGTAACCATTACCTTCTGGATGCTTCTCCCGTGTCATGAGGGAGAGGATGGTCTTGGCATAGTCATAGGTTTGCTGCTCACTGGGAGCTCCAGAGTATTCCCCATAGTTGGCCAGTTCATTCACCCCGCCAAGGTCACAAATGGTGTCACTAAGTGGAAGACATGCTGGTGACATTAGAAGGCTTCATTTATACAGATGAGGATGTTCAGAAACTCATTATTTAAAAAATGGCTGCACCTTATTAACTATTCCAAGTTAGAGAACAGAGCAGAGATTACAGCATTAACCAAGGCTTAAATAGTACTTAAGGTCAGGAAATTCTACTACTTGTTGTGCAACCACATCTACTTGTTTAGCATTACAATCCTAACCAATTTAGGCCCATTCCCCATTTCCAGTCACGTGGCTGCACATGTCTGTGCATTGGCCTAAACCACCACCAAGAGTGGTGCAAAAGTGCCTTATGGAACCTTTGCAACACTCTCAGGCCACCCTAAATATTTTGGACCACAGAAATCAGACTGAGTTTGCTTTCCTCCTGGGTCACATTACCACGTGTAGTCAGACTGTTTTAATGGTACCTGTATACCACAGAAGCTCCTCCTCCAGCCACCATGGTCCAAATCCTGCCCTTAGGATTCAGGATGGTCAACTTTAAGCTTGCACCACTCTTGGCATCTAGATCAGCAATGTAGGCTTCCTGCAGATAAAAGTGCCATCATTAGAATCCTAGAATCAAAATTTCTGAAAACAGAGTGCCAGATTCTGCATTTTCTTTGCAATGTTAAAAAGGAGCATTAGCAACAGAGAATCATAGGGAGCAATCATAAGTTTGCTTTTTTCCCTTCACGCATTTTCAATGCAAATACACCAAGAACATTTAATTTCCCTCTCACTCCAGTTGGGCTGGAAGGGAGCAGAGTGACAAAGGGCCCAACCCTAACCAACCTTTCAGCACCAATGTCAGGAAACAAACTTTCCTATACCTTAAGGAGCCCTACATGACTACCCCAATCACAGGATGTAATGCATGCTCCATTGGCACAGCTTCCTCCGCAATAGAAAGCTGGATAGCACTGAGTCCACAGAATGAGGCATTTGTGGCATTTGCCACAGAGGAAAATTTAGTGAGTTGGGAACATTCGTATCATCTTCCTTCCCAGATCTCTGCTACAAGTACCTTCTAACCATTTCTTCTATATACAACCTCTGTAGTCTTGGCATCCATCAGTCTTGAAAGACAATGGTGTTGTGCTCGAATCTGCACACGAAGCACGAAGTCCTGGGTAGACTGGTATGGAGGATCCCCCCTCTCCACGCCAATGAAATAGTCCGATTGAACGGCAGAGCCAATACAATTGGTTCTAGCTGCGTCGCAGAACTGGGCTAAGGACAGGAGCTCACCCTGTCTTGTGGGGACCCAGGTCTCGAACCCTAGCCTGCTAGTTAACAGGCACAATGTCTTAACCACTTGCACCACCTACAGCCCTAATCTGTATTCACTGGTTTTTTTAACATGTTACCTCACCAGCTTTGTCCAGTTCCAACTTTAGAGGTTGGTAAGATGCTCCTTGCTCTCCAAAGGAATCCTGAGAACAAGGGTGTTATAGGAATCTGAGAACAAGGGTCTTGCTGTCTCCAAGAATATTATTAGGGAAGCCATGACTGTAAACAGATTTCAGTTTGGACATGAGAGGGGAGAAAAATAGATAAATACCACACGCCTGCCCAATTCATTTTATATACAAATGAATGTATTTATGCTGGGTGCAGGCCAGGTAAGGATGACTTGGACTAGTTTTCTGGCATTTTGGGGGTAGATGGCAAGAGAGCAATATATCACATTAAAAGCTCTCTTGTTTCGAGGTGTACAAAATTATGCAGGGGATTGATAGAGGGATGCTCTTTTCCCTCTCGTACTCCAGAACCAGAGAACATCCACTAAAAATGAGTGTCAGAAAGATCAGAATAGATAAAAGTAAATATTTATTTTACCCAGCATGTAATTATTGTATTTACTCAGATCTAATGCTTATTTTCCAGCCAAATTCAGTTTCCAAAATCAAGGTGTGCCTTAGATTTGAAAGTTAGATGTGAATGAATATGGTATTTTGATTATAAATATAGGGTGCACATTGGATTTGATGGCAACTTAGATTCGAGCAGTAGTAGGAAGTGATGATGGTGTCTGGCCGACATGCCTTTAAAAGGGGACAGAATTCTGGAGAAGATAACAAATCATGATGGGTTTGTGCAACCATCTGGTTTTAGAAGTGGGCTTCCTTCCTAAAAAAAGGAAGAAAGTGGCAACAGGATGCAGGCATCTTGTTACCTGTATGCTCCAAGAGGCATCTGGTAGCCCACTGTGAGACACAGGAAGCTGGATTAGAGGGGTCTTTCATCTGACCCATTGGGCCCTTATGGTGTTGCACCTGTAATCCTATTTCATGACATTCCACCGAGTTGTGCCACAAGCTACTGCCCTTAGTCTCTGCACACGATAGACTTCTCCATGTGCACACCCAGTAACATATCCAAAGAGTGCAATAATACTGACATAACAACGACAAAATGCCAGACGGAAACAACCAGTGAAATATTTTGAGATTCTATCTTATTGATCTTCAGCACTAAGAACCACCATAACAACTAATGGAGGAGACAGGCAACTCTTGAAGTCCCAATGAAGACACATGTAAAAAGAAAAAAAGGTTGATGAAAAGAACAAGAATTCAGACCTTGGTCAGCAACTACTTGAACCTATCTCCCAAAGACGACCCTCCACCCTGAATTGCACTTGTTTCAGCTCTGCCAGGTCCACATTCATTAAAATTCTTAACCAGCGAGAGAGTCTGAGAGCCTTCATTAGTAGATGGCAAGAGGATGATTCAGTGAGGCCAAAATTAAAACTCATCCATTAGGAGTCTGACTAAATTGAATTAAGTAGCAGCACTTGAGCCAACAAGAGACTTGGGGGAGGAGGAGGAGGGAAGAAAAAATGATATCTAAATGGGTTTCTTGGCTAGTGTACAAAAGCAACACAAATAACCTCCCACCGCCTTCCATGTTTGTCATTTTCAATTTAATAACTGTAATGAGGCAGAGCATCAGAGAGTCATTGGGGACATTCTGTGGAGCCTCCAAGAGACAGGTTTTGGGTGAATGGAGCCAAACTGCTCTGATGGGAATTCAGGTGTCCAGACTATGCTAGAAGTAATCAGGGCTTGCAATGTATTCATAATGTCACTTCATGCTGTGCAGCACAAATGACTGCAAGAACATTTGCTGGTAACTTATTTGCAACTTCCTATTTCTGGCACGCTTATCGATCAAACTGTTTCTTGCATTCCTCCTGTAGAAACATTCCTGTAGAAACATTAGAGAGAAAACAAGGCCCTTCTTCTACAATCTGCCCACTCAATTCGAATATAGGAAAATATTGGCATCCAAGATGTTTCTTTCAGGTTGTATTTACACAACTAGTAAAGTAAGCTGGTATAAGTACTCTTAGGCCCTGCAGACGGGCTCTGCAACAGCAACTAATAAGTTCTAATCCTTTAAAAATCCTTTTGCTTATATGTCCTATAAGCAGAAAAAGAATGAACAGCTCTGCTTGGATGGTCTGGCTTAAACAGACAGTTCTGTAGTGTTTGTTGGTGTTCATAGCACTTCCAATATCTTTCCTCACAACTTTCACCGCTATATTCTCCCTTCCTTATGTTGCCACATGTTGGATTTGGGATTGCAAACTCCTCAGAGATAGTCTGGAACCTTTCTGTTTGATACTTTAAAATATTTGGTATTTTAAAGCCCTTTGGTTCATTAAAGCCCTATGCACAGTAATTACATTTTTGTTTTGAATGAACCATGAGTTGGATACCCGATGAAAACTGGACTGTGAATACGGAGCACAAACCATCCCACATGCGCTATGTGTATGGTGCCTTTTAACATGTACAAAGAAAGATCTTGTGTTGGCAAGGGTCATTGTACTGTCAAGGTAGCCTGGTATTGAGCCAATAACATTTAACTTCCCTTTAATGTTCTCCGACTAATTTTTACCCATATACGTGAATGAAAAAAGAACCATTTACAGTATGTATATACCACTTTTCATCTAAAGAGTTCAACTTGGTCATCCTCCCAAAACAGTCATGTAAGGTAGGGAGATACCACACTATATTTGGGGGCATCAAGATGAGTGTATACAACAGCAGCTTGCCAATGTTACCAAGCACATTTATGTGCTGAAACAAGGTTTGAATGGACCTACTTCCCCAAATCACAGTTCACACAAATGGCAATAGGTTATACTCTGGAGCACTGTTTCTCAAACTGGAGCACTGTTTCTCAAACTGAAGGTCAGGACTCACTAGATGGGTCATGAGCCAATTTCAGGTGGGTGCCCATTCATTTAAATGTGCTTTTAATACATATCTTGGCATTTCTGGTATGTGACTGAATTTGGGAAAATGCTACAGGTCTATACTTTAACAGGCTACTATTCATGGTATATGCTTTAGTTAAAAGGGCTTACTCCCATTTAAATATGGATAGAATTGCAACATTTGGCATGCGTGGAAAACTTAATTTTGTTATATGGGACTAAACAAATTTCTTGCTTGATGTCACTTCTGGGGACCCGGGTCTTGAACCCCGGCCTGCTTGTTAATAGGCACAGTGTCTTAACTACTTGCATCACCAAGACAGGGTGAGCTACACAGAGCCTAGCTCTGTGATGCAGCTGGAACCAATCGTATCAGCTCTGCCGTTCCGTTGGACTAATTCAGTGGCGTGGAGAGGGGGGATTTGCTGCTTGGGTAACAGCCTATCCTCCATATCAATCTACCCAGGACTTCGTGGTTCGCATGCAGCATTGAGCATGATACCATAGTCTTTCAAGACTGATGGATACCAAGTAGTCACTTCTGGGGATGACATCTATCTACAGTATAGATGTATACTGCTTTTCAGCTAAAAAGTTCACTAAGCGGTTTGCAAGAAAATGAAAAAATAGCTAATTAATAGCATAATTTCTAGCAAGTCCTGACAGATTGTAACTGCTGGTGATTCCCATTTCAGACTGTCAGTAGTAGGTCCTGGTGCTACAATGTTTGTGCACCACTGTTCTGGAGGGATTGTTTCAATACCACACCAAGGAAGGAAGAGCCCTTCCACTTGCCTCTGGGTAAGCTTCTCTTCCAAAAGGAGGCGGGAACTCCACATCACCCCATTTCACTTTACAGAGATAATCAGCTGTTGCATCAATCTTGGCAGCCAAGTCCAACACATAAACACCATCAGCAGTTACTACTGAATAGAGGGAGAAAAAGTATATGGTAGTGAAAAAAATCCAGTGACCTACTAACAGAAAAACATTGCACAATCCTAACAATGTCTACTTAAGGTTAGGATTAAGAGCACAGTCCTAACCATGTCTGTCCAAGATTAACAGCACAATCCTAACCATGTCTACCCAAAAGTGAGCTTCATTGTATCCAATGGGTCTTACTCCCAGGAAAGTATCTTTAGGATTGCAGCCTTAGGTTCATGTCAGGATGCTGTCTAGATTTTGTGGGGTTTCATATTATAAGGCATTTGAATAACATGGACCTGAAAAGAATCAGCATTTAAAGGCACCATTCTGAATCAAGAGACAGACTGCTCCCTCATTTTGTTTGAGAACTGCTACTTTTGGAGTACCTTAAAAGAAGAATCACTTTCATCAATGCCCAAATTTTGCATGCCCCATGGACAGTCGACGTGTACACCTTATGAAGAAATGGAGCATGCCTCACAGCAACCAACAGGAAAGCAGCAGAAGTCCTATGCACACATTTATCTCTCCAGGAAGATCAATGTGTGGTTGGGCGAGTAGCAAGAGCACACTGGCAAGTCCTCCCCTGTGCTAATGTGTTTCCAATGCCCCAAGTCCTACCCACACAGTATTTGTCCATAGCAATCTCAAGCTAGATCCAACCGGTGATATGAATGCTGGATATCCAAAATTTCAAATTACTGTGAGACAGCATTTATTGTTGCAAACAAATGATAAATGTGTGGAAGGTGGGGCCTTGCAACACATCAGCTGTGCTTGCTGGCACACCCTCACTGTCCTCGGCCATGCAGCCATCTTTCTGGATAAGCAAACATTTGTATAGGGCTAAATAGAGCAATGACTCATGCAGAGAGGTGGTTAGCAGCCTTTTCTTTGGGTGGCAACTCTGAACTCCCAAAAGATCATAGCACTAATTTCTTGAGGCACACTCGTGTTTTTGCACAGAGTTTGGGAACTAATGACATAAGGTCTGCCAAGTGATTTGTGGACAGATTTGTAAAAAGTATACAGTGAGCAACTGCTGACTTATGAACAAGACAGAGGGCTGCTTCATGTATCATGGGAATCAGTGGATACATCCATTTATATACTACACATGTAGCAGATAAGTCAAATTTGAATTGGGAAAAACTGGATAATTAAGACTACAATCCAGAGTAACTACAGGACCTTTTATACCGACGTAGTTATGGTGCCACCTATGGAAAACCTATGTAAATGCATAGAGCAATCCAGAGTAAGTGCCTCTTCCCGTAATTACTCTGGATTGTAGGGTATGTTCATATAGAGCACAATCCTAACCATGTCTACTCAAAAGAAAGCCCCATTTTGTTCAATGGTCTTACTCCCAGGAAAGTATCTTTAGGACTGCAACCTAAGTGACTTTGGACAAGCCACAGTCCAACCTACTTCACTGGGTGATTGTAAGGATGAAATGGAGTGACCGAGTTCATTTAGAACAGAGCAACCTAAAGTCCTATACACACTTGTAAGTCCCACCGAATGTAATGAGGCTAACTTCCGAGCAGACATAGGATTATTTTTATTGATAGCTTCCTTTGGCATCTTACTCAGAGGAACAGCAGCATAAATGCATTGTACAGTGAAGCCAGCCTTGCCACAAAATACCAAGAATCCATACTACAGCTTAATAGATCTGTTTCCACAGATCTCTGCAATATACTTATTGGTCCTCAGAATGAGAAACAAAATTTTCCAATCAACAGATCTCTCATTTTATTCCCAAAGGCAGAAACTGAAATAGCTTCACATTTTTTGAGATCACTTTGAGCTTTGGTCCTTCAGTTTTCTAGAACTTGACATCAAAATTCATTTCCTTTGACATTTTATTTGCATCAGCATATTAAGATTGATGGACCCCTTTCATGTTCTGTTTGCAGAGCGGGACCAATTCAAATTACACTGACAGCAACAAGGGTTTTTGAAGGTAAACAGACATATATAGTACAGGTTCTGCAATCTAACTTCATTTCTCTGATCCATCATATTTTATTGGTTCACTGAAAACTACAGAAAGTGGAATGATATATGGCTGTTTAGGCCAGAACAAAGAAATGAGTTACCTAATGGATTTATTTCCAAATATGTAAAATATAAGTCTTCGTAGAGGTTGAACAGCCCAGAGATGAAGCTTGCTAAAATGCTGCAAAGAGAAAAAAAAATAAAAGGAATTTACAGTAATTAAAACAGGCAAACATTGACCAAACCCTACACTTTTGGCCCATTATACATTTATATCATTAGTCACTTCCATTCGTCTGCTTTTGATCCAGCTGATGACTCAGAGGTCTAGACCTGAATGAGTCAGATCCAGCCTTCCTCCCTAGTACCTTCATCATCCATGCCATTTGACATTTTAAAAAAGACCTATCCTTCAACTATGTCAAGCACATCTTCACTTTAAGACCCACATCAGGGAAAAGGAAAATAGTCAAGAAAAGCAGAAAAATGGCCCTTCTGAAATCTTAATAGGCTGTGAAACCTGCTCCTATTGCTTCCAATAATGCCTCCATTTAGTATGCAAAAAAGAATTTGGGAATATCTTCCCTATTTGCCAGGTTCCCAAAATTACCCAAAATACTGGGTAATACCCAAGCACCCCAAAGTACTGAGGTCCCATTTGGTTATGGGAGTATAGCCACCATGAAGTCCCATTCCATGCCCTCAATTAATAGTATATAAAGCTATGATTCAGAATTACTTTCTCTTCTCCGGAGGGGCATGCACCAAAAGATGCTTCTTGACATCTGACTCGTTCAGCTTCTCATCCACACGCACCATCAGCTTCTGAGCCTTGGCATCAACGTCTCCCACATCCACACCACCCTGGTGGTGGAACAGGACATAGTCCCCCTCGCGGGCTGCATAAATACACACATAGAACTCCTCCGTCTGTGAATTTGAGATACCAAATTAAAATGATTTTTATTAGAATAACTGCAGCTTTGTTTCCAGAACACTGTACACACAACTCTATGTGTATATACACAAAAAAACTAACCTGTTTGTGTGGAACGAAAGGCTCTATCAGGAAGTTCTTTAGGATGCCCTTAGCTTTGGCAATCTATGGAGAATAAGAAAACACACAAAACTAGAACATTACAAATGCTAGCAAAATAAAAGCTAGTCATTACAAATGTTCTCTCTCCCAGACCTCCACAAATCTAAATCAAATCTTGCTTACTTATGCCATTCAGACAACATGCAGAGCTCTTCCTTCAAATAGCTCTGAGCAGCTTGACAGCTTCACAATAATTCTGTCATGTTTGTCAGACCAAGAAATAACCTGGTACTCACTGTGGTTTCATGTCCCAACCGAGGCTTCAGCCAGGCCTTCACTTGCTCCAAGTCGAGATTCACACCCACTAGACCCAGTTTGCCACGTCGTTTTATCAACTGATCAGGCTTCACCACCAGCCTCTGGAACACAAAATGTAAAAATAGATTCAAACTATAAGCAAATTGTTTTTTCAGAAGGTCAAGGCCTGGTTCAGATGCTCAAAGCCATGTGGAGAGGCCCAGTGACTGCAGACACACACCAGAAGTTATACAGGAGACAGCAGAACCATGTTTGTAGCAGCCTTGGCATGGCAGCATATTTTTAGCCACCCGGCTCACACAAAACTACACCAGAAAAGTGCTACGGGTCAAAAATGAGCACAGCCTTACACTACTCCTTCCAATTGGTCATGGTCATGAAGCTCTGATTTCCAAACTTACCTGGGTCACAACATGCTTGCAGCCGCTTCAAATCCCCTGCAGCCTAAATCTTGCTAGATTTGACACCAACATTTTGGATCTCACAAATTATGTGAAATTTGGGCATGGCTATCTTGGATCTTGAATGACTGAAATATAGCTTTGAGGCCAAAACAAAGAAATGAGGTACCCAATGAATTTATTACCAACAATGTAAATCTGGAAATCCAAGATACTGGGATCATCTGAGATCAAAAATAGCAGCACCTGAGAAAACAGGATGGATCGAGGTGCTATGGAGTCCATCCCTGGCACCTCTGACAAAGTGCCATGGCTCTCTCGCGACACATCTTTTGGGAAGCCACTTACCCGCAGCCTAGAAAATCAGTAATTCTTTCCCTCATTTCTTACAACAGGATCTTGGCCACCTAAGAGGTGAATGCCACCCACTGGTTACAGAGGTATATCACATACCTCTAGAAACCCCAAACCTCCATAAACCTCAAACCATTTTCAAAGCATGAGTTTTCACTCCACTATTAGGATCAAATGAGACATGCATTTCCTTAAATTTGAAAAATGTTTATACCTAGAAATGTCTCTTGTTTCAGAAAAACATAAACAGAGGGCAAAATCCTGGTTGGGACTCCAATAAGTGAAGGGAGGAGGTTAACTCCCTCCCTGCTTACTATGGTTTCAATCAAGATCCTGGCTGTTCTTCCTAAGATTTAATTCCAGGTTGAATCACAGCTTTTAAAAAAACACAAATGCATGAATATGTAATTAGACTTTTGGAAACAAAAGATGGGAGAGGAAGATGGAAGGAGATTTTACACCCAGCTTTGTGACATGTAAGTAAATTCACAACTAGAAACAGAATTAGGAAAAGGATGGGAGGAGACAGCCACTATATCAGCACCTTTTTAATTTGCCAAATTTGTATTGGTATTCTTGACATAATGCTAAAGCTGATTTGGCCCATGATTTTTATTTAGGGCAGCCCTAATTCAGCTCACCAATATGGTCACAATCATCTGTGACCTTATAAAACTAGCCCACACACAATCCCCTATAATTAATTTTTGCCCCTCCCAAATGAATCCACACCTTCACCATTTTCCTCCCCTATCAGTTGCAAGCAATTGCACATGCCACAAACGAATCATCATCTGCTTCTATTGCTAAACGTTTATATAGAAATTTCCAAATGTGCAACGAAGTATATCATGTGTTATTATCTTGGTGTTGTCCTTATACACAACTCTATAAGAATCTATATTATTCCCATTATAGCAGCTGGGAAGTTGAAGCTAGGTGGAAGTGACGTGACTTGCCCAATACCACCCAGTGAGTTTGTGGTAGAGATGAAATCTGAACTGGGGAAAAATAGCTTAAGAGAGCTGGTATAATGTAGTGGCCATTTAGTAGCCAGCCATCATTTGCAACCTTCAAACATTTGTTATCTGCATACTAAGGAATTTGAAAAAAAAATCTTCTTTAATCCATTTAAGAATAAATCTTAGCACTAACAATGTTCAGAGCCCTTGCTGCCTTCTGGCAGAGCTCACGAAGTCCAATATTCTCCTTGCTGATACATGCCAGCAACTGACTCATATAATTAAGTGCAGTGTATTTAATTAGCTACCAATATAGATCATGTTTTATCAGTAAGAAAAATGGAACTGTGTAGCAGCTCCATGTTCAGCTAAATGTGATTAAACAACTGGACGGCAGCCAGATGAGAGAGGCACAAAGAAGTGCTGGGGTGGGGTGGGCAAGAGGACCTCAAAACTTCTCAGAAAACAAATCCAGCTGCAACACATTAAAAGAACACGTACTCCTATAGATGCTCCACCAACTTTTACATACAGAGGATCCAATATTGGACCTTTTACTGAAACACACCACCGAGCTGACATTAGAGCAGAGATTTTCTACCATGGTACTGTGGCACACTGTCACAAATAGTCTGCAGCTATGCCATGGAGATTTGGAGGAAGGATCAGTTATCAATAGTCCAGTTGGGTTTGAGCCCTTTATCAGGACCATGATGTGTCTTGTCAATGGTCCAAAAACGGATGGTGTGCCTTGATTTTAGCACTATGTCAGTGTGCCATGAGTTGAAAAAGATTGAAAATCACTGCGTTAGGTAGTCCCTAAGGCCCACAACTGACCCCCTGCTAAGTACTGTCACCGCCCATCATATGATATGACTGCTCTACATTATGGCCTCTTCCACATTATGGCCTCTTCCTAGTTACCCAGTCTACAATGATAGTGCCACCCAAGGGATCCTATGTCAGAGACTCTTGGAGGAGGTGCTTCCTCTTACAGAGATGGGACCAGAAGCTCCACTGATGCTGTTTTCATCTGGCACCCAACCTCATGTTGGAGGGGGCCCAGAGAAGATAGTTTACTGAAAGCTGAAAACAGCTTACTGAAAGCTGAAAACCCCTAAGCTGAAAACAGACCTATCATTAACATCAGTTTGGGGCTAAAACATGACCAAATGAGATCAGAATATTATGGCTGACTGGCAAATAACTCAACTAATTTAGGGAAGCCAGTGATTCTCCTCCTCTACATCTCTGGCATTTCAGCAATGCAGCATGCTCACAACTCTGAATCACATACACTGTTCTATACATACCACAATCTTCACACAATGAACCTACCACCTTAGGGCTTGAGTCGAAACATCAGCCACATCCCTATTTGCATAGTGAAATCAGATCTCAAGTCTGGGAATTCTCACACATTCCAAGAAATCAGTTCAGTTCCTAAGAGTTATTTCTGTTACAGGTTTCGGGGTGCAAAGGGGGGACAGAGAGAGTTGCTGCTGAGCTTGTTCTGCTCACCTCAGTCAACAGCCAGGGATGATCCTGGATTAGCCGGTCCCAGTCGGTATCAGGCGTCACTCTGGCATATTTGAAGCGGTTTTGAATGGCGGAGGACGTGCAGATGTATTTGTATAAGAACTCCTTCCCAGTCTGTTCAGAAATTGCTTTGGCTGACATGACTACCTTAAAACAAATTTAAAAGTATTGAAGTTAACATCATAAGGTTCTTTCCTCCACCCAATGATTTTACTTTTTTTTTTACTTTAACACAGCTTTATGGATGGAACTCCCTCTGGAAAAGTTTGTATCACTAGAAAATTCTAACTTCTCCAGGGATAATTCAATTTACGCATTCATTTTTGCAGTCATGTGGTAGTATCTTCCCGAGGGATTATCCCATTTAAATTCAACAGACAACAGCATGCACGAATGCTCACATGTGAAAAATATCTCCTTAAATTAATAAAACTTAAAACAGGTTAATTGGAAATCCCTCTTCATGCGTGTTTGGTGGTGGTTCAACTTCAGAAAGGTATACTACGTGCTGTTTCTAAACATTTGAAGTTTCAGTAGCAGTTCTAAGAACTCCAGGTAAAAACTGATATTCTGATGAAGAATAAACTGGACCCAGAAATACCTGTGAAGTACCGGACGTAGTGCTGATGTTTAACAAGTCAAACAATTTCTGTTGGATGGGATTAACATCAGCCTTATGTCTGATTTTTAAAGCTAAAATTCAACAGGTCAAGATCTGATCACTGCCAGAATGGCAAACTGCCTCGAACCCCAGGTATACCACCTGTAAGTAGACAGATAGGACAAAACGCTAAGCAGCCCACCTGTGGTTGGTTTTTTTTTTGGGGGGGGGAGAGATAACACCACACACAGCATGTAATGTGGTCACTTTGGTTTTAATCCAAAGGTGCGTAACTCAATCTTGTCACACAGTTTAGCTTCATTAACTGTTAACAGATCTTGAGCATGCTCTCTTTGTAACTTTGAAAACACACACCAATAGGCCACAGTCTAGTACAGTGATTTTCAAACTTTTTCATCCTGCGGCACACTTGAAATTGTCAAGGCACATCATCAATTGTTTTTACCATTGACAAGGCACACCAAACTGTTCAAATTCCCCAATTTTCCTATTAATGTCAATTCTCAAACACCCATGGCACACTTGAGGACTACCAGCAGCACAGCAGTGTGCCATGGCACGCTGGATGAAAATCACTGGTCTAGTAGAAGAGCATGCAAGACTGAGCTCAGCCCACCTCTGGTATCCAACTCTCCAAACTCTATGTCACATAAAGATAGTCATTCTGCCCTCCCAGAGAGAAGACAAACTGGCTCAAATGTCCTTATTTAATTGCATCTTTGAAATACAAAATTCCAATTTGCAGACATTTGGGGTAGATTTCAGCTTTTGGTAATCCAACCTGTGTCTAAGATCTTTGAGGAAATGGAAAGAAAACAGAATGCCTAGATTAATTCTGATAGTAAGAATTGGTTTTGATAAAGAATTTCTTTTGGAAGAGTTCTGAAAAGCAAAGTAAGTTGATATTTGACTTTTAAGACACCAAACATCCCCAGGTTGACATAATATTTTTAGCTTCCAGGTAAGAAATAAAATTTTGATAGTTTCAGTTCCTAGCTAAATTCAAATTCATTACAGGAAGAAATAACTTTGCAAAAAATGTAATGGAAATTTCATTAGCAATTCTGTGCTTTTCGGCTATTCATTTACAGCAAGCAATTCTGTGCTTTTCGGCTATTCATTTACAGCAAGCAATTCTGTGCTTTTCGGCTATTCATTTACTGCACGCAATTCTGTGCTTTTCGGCTATTCATTTACTGCACGCAATTCTGTGCTTTTCGGCTATTCATTTACAGCAAACCAGATGCCGTTAATATTCTTAGCTTACCCAGCTTGACTTGTTCTTCAAGACTGTGTTATACCATAAATATACATTTCACTTAATGGAAAACTTTGCAATTGCAAAGCAATTGGCTTTCTTCATTTTGAGCATATATGTTTCAGATTCCCAGTTACCCATAATTTGCAAAATATGTTTTGAAGGTTCACAGCCTCCACAGAGTCTTCATGAATTGTGGATGGACCAGAAAAAAGCGATACTAATTTTCCCACAATAAATCTAGGAAAACGAATGAATCCTCCCCTAGTACCAAATTGAAAACTCTGACAAAATACACTGAGGATCACGTGAATTGATGGACCCCAAGCGGAAGCCCCACATTCCATATTTATAATTTGTATGAGTGAGTGAGCAACCATAATTCAGTAGTATAAACAAAGGCTTGATCTGGAAAGGGTCTCAGGTTCAACCCTCAATTAAATCTCAAGTAGCAGAGATTATCGCTTGCCCAAACAGTTTGAGTCATCCAATACAGGAGGACAGCACATCACCAACATCATCAGGGTGACCATATGACCGGATTTTTTCGGATTTGTCCTCTTTTTTACTCCACTAGTCTGGTTGTCCTCCAAAAGGGCTCCATTGCCCTCCATTTTGGCTTCATTTTGGTACTTTGCAATGGTATGGAGTCATCATGTCTTTGGATTTGTATTGAAGAGCTGAATCCAATGCAAAAATCGGTTTTGAAATATCTCCTTCCTATCATAAGTTATGGCCAAAAAAAGAATAAAAAATATGCTTTGAGCTTTATGGGAAAGTGAAAATGCCCAATATTGCAACTTTTATCGTGATTAAGCAAACATGCCATTGTCCTCCAGAAAGGCTGAAAGGAATCCAAGACCTTATCCTCCTTTTTAGGTTCAGGCATCTGGTCACCGGGCCCATGATGGATCTCATCCCATGCAGCGGACGAGACAACAACATGGGTGGTGGGCATAGTGATGTACCACTGCCCTGTCTCCATTGGTTTTTTAGCCATACCTTTTGACAGAAAAGTTTTCACAGCAGTTGTTTCACTGCATTCTGCTATAAATTACATATAAAATGGTACCACATGATCATATTCCTACAAACGACAATTTTGGCCAGTAGTTGTGTCATTCCCCACTCTGCATCTCTGAGGGAGCAATCCAAAGTAACTACAGGGAGCCCTTGCTCTGGAGTAAGAACAAATTGCTCTGGACCGCAATATGAATTTCCATAGATTTTCACTAGGTGGAACATGTAAGAGCATGTCTCTTACATGCTCCCATAGTTACTCTGGATTGTAGCCTTAGTTTAGGTTCCAACCATACACCCCTACCAAAGCCACTATGCTCAAGATCCTGGAAATGCAGTGCCCACTGGACACTAACCAGGCACAGAAGTTTACTCCTTCCCACAATCTGTATTCAGAAGAATCCTGAGGAGTAATTATTCTGTTTTTACAAATAAAAACAATAGATGTAAAGCAATTGAGAACAGCCTACTGTGAATTTTTCAGGTACAGAATCTTTCCTGTTAAGATCCAAGCCTAAACCTATTCTGTAAATAGCCTGGACAGCTTGTCCAAGGCAATTTAAACTTCCCACCAAGATTATATTTAAACCTGCTCTTCAATGAACAAAAACTATATACCACCAGAAGTTTTCTCCGTCCCATTTTTAATCCTGCAAAACATCATAAGGCAACAAGAGAACAATAAGGATGTAACCGAGCATAAAGCAATCAGGCTGAAGAGTATGCTAATTGAAGAGCTGCCATCTAACAGCGAGATCTTAAGGATGCCAAGGAGAGGAACAGAATCAGTAGGGGATCCGGTTTTTTCCTTTCTCTACTCCATTATGCTTTGCAAAAGAAAAAAAAATATTTGTAGATGTGCAACATTAGAAAGAAGCAATCACTGAAGCTTTGCATTCCTTGGCACACACACCACAAGAGAACTTCTAGTTGTGCTGCGAGACATTAAATGAAATACTTCAAAACTCCCATGAGCCGCAAGGACTCCGATTGCTGCATTTCTGCAATATTCGGTACTTCAACCTTGATGCTTCCTCCCAATCAGCCTTCACTGAGAGAGGTAATTTTGTAGCACTGATTCAATCACTCATCACCCAGAGAGACATACAGTTGTATGGGGGAGGTTGTTGCATCTCTGTGTGAATCAGTGCTGCAACATAAAAACTCTTAGTACAGTGATTCATGCAGAAACAGTGAGCAGCCTCCCCACTAAGGGTGGAAATTCTCACTCTTTCAAAGACTTAAAAAGGTACCATGTAAATGAACCACACCTCAGCTATCAGATACTTAGGGAACATACCCCCAAATCCAGAGTAACAAATCCAAAGACTTTACATGCTCCCGTAGTTACTGCACCACCTAGTGAAAACCTATGGGAAATTCATATTGGAATCCAGAGTAAGTTGTTCTTACACTGGAGCAAGGACTCCCCATAGTTACTCTGGATTTTCCCCATTGATTATTAAATTATCAGCTTGCTAGGCAGATTCATTTATTGCCTTAAGAAAACAGATCACACCCCATCAGACTGATGTCTCTGCAGTGTGAACAAACTCTATCCCAAGGCTGTCAACTGTGTAGTTATGTGACCGGAGTGACCCATTCTTGGCAGAACACATAAAAAATGTTTTTTTCAGAAGACACACACAAAAACCTTTCGATCACCCTGATCAGGGCACAGAAACAGTTGTGAAAGGAAACATATTAAAGTATATTAATGACAAACATGAAAATATGAGAACATGAACTGATGGAGTTAATCAGGAAATTAAGACAGACAGGTACATCAGTGAGAGAAGGGGAAAATATTGGGAAGTACAGAAGAGAGGAATGACGACACTTTCTCCTATGCTGAGATGAAAAATATTTTACAACATTCCCATCCTAAAAATTTTCTCCAAATTGAGCTCTTATTGATATTTGATGGAGCTAGCCAACTTTCGGATTAGCTCAATTAGGATTTCAGCTTATGGGTGAAATCCAGAGTAACTATGGGGAGTCCTTGCTCTGGAGTAAGAACAAGTTCCCCTGGATTGCAATATGAATTTCCCATAGGTTTTCACTAGGTAGTGCAGTAACTACGGGTGCATGCAATGTCTCTTACGTGCTCCCACAGTTACTCTGGATTGAGCCCTATGACTCAGAACCGAGGGCTGACAACAACTACGGTAATAGAGCAAACAACTTGTCTGAGGTACAGTTGCCCTTTCTGGTGTCACCTATAGGCAAGAGAAAGACATACAGGGCGCATCAGAAAATGTCCACCTATCGCTTTGCCTCCTTACCCTTTGAGATGTGCTACTCAGAAGATCCTGACAGCAAATAGACAAAAATCAAACTATTCCATGCAGTCGGAGGGTAAGTGCACAAACAAAAACATTAAAAAAAATCAAATTGCATTCTCTAGTCTAGGCCACCTCCACAAAAGAGAGGTTCCAACTACAGTGGTGCCTCACACAACAAGTTTAATCCGTTCCGCAGGCATGCTTGTTATGTGAAACGCTCTTTACGTGAAGAGGATTTTCCTATAGGAAATAATGGAAACTCAGATAACTGGTTCCATAACAAAAAAAATATTCATATAAAAATATTAACTGTTTATAAAAATGATTACAAAACACTGTAATATACAGTAACACACAGCACTGCAATAAAGAAAATACCGTACAGTAATGAACTGCACTTACCTTTGAAAACCTTCATGGCTGGTGTGAAGGTTACAGAGAGGGGGATGATTGGCTGCAATCCTAAAGACACTTTCCTGGGAGTAAGACCCATTAGACACAATGGAGCTTATGTCTGAGTAGACATGATTAGGACTGTGCTCTTTCACTAATGGAGTCACTGCTATCCATTGGCTCAACTAAATCTTTGTCTTTATGTGCAATTTTAACATTCCCAAGCTGCTAATGGGGAGCAGCACTAGAACATTGATAAGGCACACCTTCCACACTGCCACACACAGATCCCACATACAAACCTGGCCCAGGCTGCTCCCCCCAGACGCCCCATGAGTTCCCTGGCCATGGAAGCCTATCCCAAACTTTGCCCAGGGCCCACTGTAGCTCAAGCTAGTCCCCTCGTCCCCCTTGTGGGTTCTCTTGCCATGGAAGCCTGTTCCAAACTTCCTCAGAAGTGCTCTTTACCCAGGACAGTGCTCTTTACCCAAGGTATCACTGTAATCTGAAAAAGCCGGACACCCATGAAAGGTTCTGTTCCTTCAAATAAGAGTATTTCTTCCCCAAAGGCCATAAAGTTAACACTTAAATTTTCTGCTAAAAGCCATGCTAGTACTTTCAACCGATTCCCACTCACCCAAAACAAAAGCCTCAAGGAAACCAAGCACTTCCTTCTAAAACATTAACAGAAAACAAAAAAAAATACTCCAAAAGATACAAAAGCAAAATAGCAAATGCATCCTTTCAAGATTTTTTTTAAGCTAATCTTATATTGTCCTTCAAATAAACCCAGACCTTGGGTCAGTCACTAACCTTTCACCCTAACCTACCTGACAGAGATGAACAGATATAGGGGATTCATGCATGTTCACCCCTTGGAAAAGAGAAAAGTTTCACAATACTTGTTCCCCAACTTAGCAACAATAGCTTTCTCCAGAAGCTCATTTACACTTTTAACAGCATCATGATTTTAAAAGGGGTGTTTTTCAGCATTTCAAGCTTGAAAAGTCAGCATCTACCAATTTTTTGCCTTTCATGCTCAAACTAAAGACATGGGGAACTTTGCCCTGTGGAATTGCCCGTATTCTCTTGAATCTAATGCACCTTCAAACTAATGTGCACTCCGATCTTGGAGACTAAGGGCAAAATTGAGAGTTACTACAGGGAGTCCTTGCTCTGGTGTAAGAATAATTCACTCTTGATTGCAGTATGAATTTCCCATAGGTTTTTACTAGGTGGTGCAGTAACTACAGGTGCACGTAATGTCTCCAACGTGCTCATTTAGTTACTCTGGATTGTAGAGTAAATTTGGCTGGAAAAGGTGTGTGTTAGATTCGAGTAAATATGGTAAATAGGGAGAGGAGACTAGAAAGAAAAAAGAGGCATCATTCTACCAAGCCCAAATTGTACAGCCAATCTCCAAACACACATAAGGACTCAAGACTTGTTTGCAGGGGTCATGTACATCCTGGAAAATATAAAATAAGGATGTAGGCAAAATAAGGAGGATGACGTTTATTATGGCAGGCTTCCATCTCCAAGAAGGTGCTCAACGTTAGAGCAGTGATTCTTCCAGAGACTTATAAAAATTCTTTAGCATTCCTTCCTGTTAGCAAACATCAGATATTGAGATTTGGGTCAACTGCATGGGAGGCTGCAATTCAGTCCCAATGCCCACTCCTTACATTATGCCACCATTGCTTTCTAAATAGAGCCTGAGTCAACTGCACCCTACCCTTTGGGTTATATCTGCAATGGCAATTTAATCCTAACAAATTCTAATACACCAAGTACACACCCAGTTTTAATTAACAAAATAAAAATATTAGGATTAGATATCAGTAACAAAATAAAAAATACTGGAGCATCCTGAAGTCCAAGTCTCCAAATCCTCTCCTGTACTGTATGGAGAGTAGTTTAGTGTCCAGATGCAAAAAAGACTGGGGGAGAGGACTGCAGCTCAAGAAAGAATAGCATAGCATTCTTTCATAATACAAATACAGTAAAACCTTGGATTGGGAGTAATTTTGACAGTGTTCTATAAGCAAACATTTAATAAATTTTGACTTGATATACAAGCGATGTCTTGCTACACAAGCATATGTCTTGATAAATAAGCAAAAAAATAGTCCTGGGTGGGATACAGTAGGTTCTGTTGTATCAAGATGGGGCAAGGAAGGAAAAGAGAGCCTTATGTGAAATCCTGGAGAGCCACTGCCAATCTGAAGTAAGTAACATTTGGCTTGATCTGTGTGGCCCTATACACAAGCTCCTATATGCACTGTAGCACACTGTCTCCAGTTGTTAGGAGTCCACCCATTACCACTTCCATGGACCATCAGGGAAGTACATGAACTGCTCCCAGAAGGTATCTGGATTGCCTACCAAGACACTCTGTCCTCACTGTGCTGAAAGGCCATATGTCTCAGTTTCAGGAGCTGTCATGAAAAACTTGCAAAAAGATTCATTCTTCCCAGAATGTCACAGAAGACCTTTCTCATAAGGTCTTCTACGCATGGAGGTCACATCAATCTTCCAGATGCTGTTGTCAAGTTATGCTCCAACTCCAACTGAGGGGGCAGAGGAGCATGACAGAAAAAAGCAATCTGAACTGTCTGAAGGAGCTGAAGAGCTCAAGACTATTTATACAAAGAAATCTAAGCACAGGCTGCTGCTTTCTTTATTGCCGGAGTGTGCCAAATAACATTGGTCCATTGCACAGGGACCACACAGAGGCATGCCCAAAAGAATGAGAATTGCTGCAAACAGAACAATATTAACAGAGTCTTCCATAACAAAACTAACTTAAAATAGGAGCTTGCATCTTGAGTGGAAAAAATGGAAATTACAAATAAATTAGAGCTGTGGTTCTTGGGTATTTCAGTCCAGGACCCCCTTCTGAGAATGACAATCTGTCCAAGTCCTTATAAGAAGTGATATCAACCTGGAGGTGATGCCATGACCAGAAGATACATTAAGCAGAAAATGACATCACTGTGAGATGCCAGAGCTCCTCCATGTCTACCTAGAAGTAAATCCTACTTAGAAGTAAATCCCAAACTTACCGGAAAGGATGGATTGCAACCTGAGTACCCCATTCCAAAATGCGGCACCTAGTGCCAGATTCCAATATGGCAGTGCCCAGCTTTGTGACCCCTCCTCAAGTTGGAAATGAAATTGCAACCCCCCAAGGGAGTCCTGATCCTGACTTTGAGAACCATTGAATTAGAAGGCACCCAACTTAGCAATCCCCAGGGACTTGGCAAACCTCCTGGTTTTTGCTAACTGCTTACAGGCCTGATCCTGAAGTCCCAGTACCAGTCTTCAGCTTTGTAAACATGCCCGTGGTAAGCACTGGCTGTATATGGTGCCTGGAACAAGGTCCATGCCCTGGAAAGCAAGAAGGTGAATCAGAGCAGAGCAGAAAGAATCAGTAGCGCTCCATTCAGAGCCCCATGTTGGGTCTCTGACCCTAACAGGAAAACACAATTCTGCACTGGGACTTCTGTAGCCCTATTGAGGAGCTGGGTCCTTCCCTCATGGGGCCATCACTTGCAGCCCAATCCCAAAGGATGTGACACGCACCATTTTGGCACTGTTGCTCCTCTGGGTGCTGGATAGCTCAGGATTGGGTTGCTCAACCCTAACAGGAAGAATTGTTCAATAACCTAGAAAACAAATCTCCAGTTTTGATTGACCCAACAAAACTAGGTAAGAAACCTATCACCAACTTAAACCCCTTCCCAAAGCTGGTGCATGACAAATTACCGTAGGCTTAGACTTTGGACAACTGGAATCCTACCAAGTCCTGCCTCTTGTTTCTAACATTTTACACTGACTGCACACTTTGTTTTGCTTCTATATGCATAGCATCTGAAAAAAAAGAAAAAAAAGTGCATCAGGCACTTTTACAGAGAGATGAACACAGAAATAAGTTAACACAAAATGGCTAGCAGAATCTGCATGGTGGAGGCAAAAAAGGTCTGGTTTCTCTGTGCCCATGATTGGCTTTGCTGCCACATCTAACATGTTCATCAATCCTATGTAGGTTTACCGAGAAGTCAGTACCACTGAGGTCATGCACAGGGTGGCAGATTTAGTAATACTCCTGGACAATCTTCCTGTGGACGTTCATCAAAAAGATTATAAATTTTTTATTAAAACACACACTATCCTAAGAATTCTAACAGAACAGAATAAAACCACCCGGAAAAAATCTTATAAACTAAACCATATACCATATCTTGGGTTCAGATGTACTAAACAGGGGTACAACAGACTGATCTATAATTATGCAAGAGAGAACAGTTTATGAAATCTATTTAACCTGGAACAATATAATGAGGAAATGGCCTGGAGGCAACTAACTGTTGTCATGCTGCAAATTGGATATGCATAATCATCATCAGTCTTGGAAAACTTCTCTACTGAGACCAAACATAAAAGAAAATTTGAGTTTTCTATAAATCAAAGCACAGACATTAAAATGCCATATGTTCGTTTAATATTCAAAGCAGTCTTCAAGGAGCTGCCAAAGTGTGAAGGAAGAACTACATATCCTTGTTCCGCCTGTCTGATCTCAGGCTGAATAGCTGCTGCTCACAACAGGGTTTCGAAGCCCTGAAAAGGTGCAACAGCTGGCAAGTTGCCTTTAGCAAACAAACCAGAGGTCAGCATAGGCAAGGCAAACCTACGTCAACAAGCCAAGCCTCCCCCACCACATTCTCCCCTTTCCTGTACAAATAGCAGGAACAGGTTTCTGCCTTGCAAAAGCACTGCCGTATTAAACATTACCCAATAAATAAGCTGAACTAATCTTGTTCCCAAAAGTAAGGGATGTAACATTTTGTTTTCCAAAGGAACTCGCTGAGCTCTACAATATTTTAAAGGATGGGGCTTGGTTTAATTTGTACCCTCGATTTGTCATTTAAAGAAAGATGGTTTATGGGCACATTAAAGCCTTTCTTGATTTAGTTTGCTGATTTTCAAATGGTGTGTTATGAAAAGTCAGGTGTGCCACAGGAGTGTAGGGGAAGGTCATTGAGGGATGTGAGCCTCACCAACAGTGCTACGTACCTTGTCAACTGTCAAAAAACTAATGCTGCTTCCTGAAAATTTTAGTGCCTTGTCAACGTGTTGCAAGATGAAAAAGACTGGGGAAAAAAACCACCAGTCTACTTGCTGGCAACTATTAAAAACCAATTAAAAAGGGCATTCAAATCTACCATTTCTAACTATGTATACATGCATCACCCATCTTCTGATGGTTCATTTTTTGATGGTTCTGCTCTTTCCATACCTTTCAATTATATTCAGAAGAATAACTGAAAATTAATACATTGATTCAATGCATACTTTGATCTTTCAACCTCTTTCTGCTGCTCTAAAACAGGGGTGTCCAAACATTCTGGCAAAAAGGCCACAAACTCTTTAACACTGTGTTGGGGCAGAAAAATCATTTATATTTCAAATTTGAATTTTCTTTAAATAAATTTACATATAAGATTGTATTAGAGAGGGGTCTGGAGGATTGCAAGGCTTGCCCACAGGCCAGATGGAAGTCTTGGCTGCGAGCCGCATTGAGGCTCATCACAGCCCCTGACCCAAGGGTTGGACACTCCTGTTCTAAAGGCTAAAATTGCCCTCTTCCATGATGATTTGGATATGGCATGGTAATTCAAACTGTTTTGGGGTGCGTGCATGTGTGAGCAAGACAACGCACACACACACACCAGCACACCAACTTTACCTCCTAGTCTATTCCCATTGCCTATCTGCAGAAATCTTTTGCAGAATTTTTTGTATGACAGTAAAAATTTACAAGATTAAAAGAAATTTGCAATTTTCTTGCTAAAAAAATATTCGAAGCAACACTAGTAAACTAAAAAAGGGTGTTCCCCTTTTCATCGTTTCCGCTTCTCACCACAACTCTGATCCCTAATTTGACAAATGAGGAAGGGGACACCTGTACACATGCATATCTAAACCGAAATCAAAGTCTTGTAGGGGAGAGAAACTACAAGCCCAAACATTTTTTAAGATATATTTAATGTTCTGTCTGTAATTTTTCATATTAAGAACATCAGAGCCAATGCCCAGTGATGCGCAAGGGGGAATGTTGTGTATGGGGGACTGATGTGCCATGGGGGGGATCGCGTATGCGGGAATTTTACTCCGGCAATGCAGGTACACTTTTCGCTAGTATTAAATAAATACCAGGCATTCAGTCCTGAATCAAGCATCACAGAATGTAAAAGTTCCTGTGAAGACAGTTAAAAAACCACTGTTCTAAATCAACCTTTACTTTGCTCAAGTTTTTTTTATTAGACCAACTAATGTTTTAAAAGAAGTTGGAAGTTTCTCTCTGCAACATCTTTAAAATGGCTGGTTGGTCTAATAAAAGAATACCACTAGTTCTACATTTCTGGGCTCGCTACAATATATGATGCAGTTGAAGATGTGTGGGTGGCACAAGTGGTTAAGACACTGTGGGTGGTGCAAGTGGTTAAGACTCTGTGCCTGTTAACCAGAAGCCCAGGGTTCGAGACCCAGGTCCCCACAAGACAGAGTGAGCCCCTGTCCTTAGCCCAGCTCTGCGACGCAGCTGGAACCAATCATATCGGCACTGTCATTCCATTGGACTATTTCAGTGGCTTGGAGAGGGGGGGATTTGCTGCTTGAGTAACACCCTATTCTCCATATCAATCTAACCCAGGCTTTCGTGCTTCGCATACAATGTCAAGCACGATACCACAGTCTTTCAAGACTGATGGATGCCAATGCATGAAGATCAGAGACGTTTGGTTTTCTTTTAATTTCTTGGTATTACCAATGTCATCAAGTCTTGAAATATAGCACAATAAAATTCTAACCAGTCTCTTAAGATTCAGGTTACAACACAGTTTATGCATTAAGTTATTAGAAATATTGAACTGTTCTGTCCTCCACTGATCACTGAATATCACTGCTTCCCTGCTAAAGGTTAATTCATATTGAAAGCCCTTATGTTAACTATAAATAGTGCAGATGTGGGATTAGAGATGTATGGAAACGGTGCAAATCTTCAATGCCATACCACTAAGTTGTTATCAATCTGCATCAGCTCCTTACTTTGCAAAGAAAAAAACAGTAGAAATCCTTCCACTCCTCGCCACCCATTCCCCTTATCTGGATCAGGGATCTCCAAATCCAATCCTGGGGACTAGATACAGCCCATGGCAAGCCTACAACCGGCCTGTGGCCAACCTCTGGTTCCCTAAGAATCTCTGACCTAGTTGACCAAACACAACTGGAGCTATGATGGTGTGGTGGGTGAAATTTGGGAGTCCATGTTTTATTTCTGTGCTACATGTAGGAGCTAGCAGAAATTCTGAATATCAGCACATTATTCATTAATCTAAATTCCATTTCTAATTTGTTTATTTAAAATTTATATGTAAAACATTTTTTTGGTGCCTCAACACTGTGCCAGGTATTAGAATCATAGAGTTGGAAGGGACCTAGTAGGTCATCTAGTCCAACCCCCTGCCTGCAGCAGGAAATCCCCCTAGAGCAACCCCGACAGGTCCTCATTGAGCCTCTGCTTGAAGATCCCCAGTGAGGGAGAGTCCACCACCCCCCTTGGCAATCTGTTCCACTGCCGAACAACCCAAACCGCGGTTTTGGAATTTTTTCTTTAGCCAAAAGGAATTTTTTCTTTAGCCAAAAAGTTTAGAGACCCCTGATCTGGAGGACAGTGGCATTATGAGACAGAGCACAATCCTAACCACGTCTACTCAAAAGTAAGCCTCATTGTGTACAATGGGTTTTCCTCCCAGGATAATGTCTTTCGGATTGCAGCCAAAGTGACTGAACATTACAAAGGAGGTACTGCCTCAATGGATTGCAGAAGTATCCTCTTTGCAACTCTGCACTCAAGAGTATAATTGCGAGGAGGTGTGATGAGTATTTCAAAACAGGGCTTGAACTCACCGGCAAAAGTATTAACTGATGCTAGCCATGACACAGACTCAGACCTAAACTGCCAACTACAGTACTTTATGTAAAATGTACAGTCAGCTGGGCCAGGTCCAGTTCCTGAGCTTTCATAACACAGATCATGCCTGAAATGCATGGGTACAATTCACCTTCCGCTGTAACCAGCAAAGATAAAAAGAATTCCAGCCGATGAGACCAGCGCTCCATATTAAAGAAAATAAATGGTTGGGAAAAACTAACATTTGCACAGTTAGGAATTTATGAAATAGCAATCTGTCAAAACTCCAAGTAAGGCAAAGAAGCACAGTTTTCTGCATTTTCAATGTCTAAGTTGTGGGATGCAATCAGCTAATCAATTTAGCTGATAACAGATAAGAGAATGAAGGATTGCCCTTTCTGAAACACAGGATGTGGGAGATATGAGAAAGCCCATGAGCATTACTGCAAAGTTTCCAGTTTTAAAAACACTGGAATTATTCCTGAAATGTTCATAGAATATTTAAAACTTATCTCAAAAACCCGTCCGCTTAGAGTCCAACATGAGGCCAGGGCTTAAAGTACCGGTACTTAAAAGGTTGAGGTTTAGGGCAAGTGAACTACTATAGTTCTGAACCAATGCTCCCCATGATCACTTCCACTATAGGGCTGCTAGGCGCACAAGATTAACAGAAAGATTCAAGAACCTGCCTATATATTTTAGAACGCCAATATTTTTCACTATACAGTACACGGCAGTGTTTTTATTGCCCCTAACCAGAATAGGGACCTTTTTCTCAAGGAATACAAATTTTGTACAAAAACAGCAACCAGTCTTCCCAATATAGACCTATTTGCTTCATAAAGTTATCAGCTCCTTTTTCTTTTGATTTTTCAGATTTACTCAAATTGAGTAAGATCAAAGTTAAAACCAGAGATTAACTTTACAGATTTAAGGGAGAATATAACATATTAATGTATATTCCCATATCAGTCACTCGCCATTTAAGTACCTATATACTGGAGTATAAGCCAACCCAAGTATAAGCCGAGGAGGGCTTTTTCAGCATAAAAAATATGCTGAAAAACTAAGCTTATACTTCTGTATATATGGTACATGCATCCTTAGCTCAGATTAAGGTAAAGCAAAAAGCGGTATAATTTCAAGTATTAGAGGCATGTCACTTTCTCACAAATTTCCTGGAGTCATTTTTTGAATATTTGATTGCCAATTCCTAATCAAAGCAGGAAACCTAGTTAGATTAGGTGCTTTACCTTTCTGAGCATGGATCATGTATCAACCTTCTTGCTTAACCACCAAATTTAATATTTCCAGTACCAAAAATTAGCCATTTAAAAAATTTAATCTGAGAAAGTTAAAAATGCTTATGGTTCTGTGGGAAGGGGCTACAACTAAGTGGAACAGCACACTGGCCTTCCCCAGTTGTGTAGGGGTCAGGAAGTTAAGACAGAGACCTGGAAGATCCGAGTTCGAATCCCTCCTTGGCCATGAATTTTTCTGGATGACCTTGACCCAGTTACTCACTCTCAGTCTCACTTACCTCGTAGCGTTGTTGTGAGGACAGCAGGATGGGGGGAACTTAAGCTTCATAAGCCATTGTGTGTGTTGATATGGAATGAATGGGTATAAATCCTTTAAATAAAATTTTATGAGTTTTTAAAATAAAAACTCGGGAGCCATTGTTCCAATTCAGCACAGAACAGATGATATATTCCTAAAGGAAAAACTAGCATGAGTTCTTTCAGTGAGAAGAGAAAAAAAATATTAAATGTGTGAGTTCTTAAGTCTTTTAAGAGGGACCCAATAAAAGCTGCCATGGCTTGATCACTGTCACGGTCCTTCAATACTGGGTTCATGTGAACAGCATCACTGGCACTGCAAGGAACATGATATCAACATATGCACTGCCCAGGAGGAGGAGAAAGTTGACGGCAGAAGCAAAAAACAGCATGAAAGGGCAGGAAAGCTGGATTCAGAAATTTCATTCTCTCTTATCATCCCAAGCACATTAAGTTCCCCTGGGAAATTTTTGATTCACACGCTCACATTCAGCAGGAGCAAACTATTCCCCCTATAAGAATAGAAGATGCTCCCATCTAAGTTGCCAAAAGTTACCAATCAGATGGTAACTGCTAAATAGTTACCACAGTTACTAATAAAAAGTTCAAAAGCTGGACATATCAGTTCCCAGTTTCTGGAATTCAGACTAGCCCTACAATCCAGAGTAACTACGGGAGCATATAAGAGACATTACGTGCACCTGTAGTTACTGCACTGCCTAGTGAAAACCTATGGGAAATTTATACTGCAATCCAGAGTAAGTTGTTCTCACATCAGAGCAAGAATTCCTTGTACTTACTCTGGATTGCACCAATACACTGTCTATATAAACCAATTTGGCTCATATAGCTCATAATGACATAATCCACCTCGCACCATGGACTTTTTAAAGGCATCTAACAACTATATATTCAGACTGTGACCGAGAACTCAACAAATATAGAATACTGCACAAGCTTAAAAATGTTTACTCCTATATGATATTTAAAAGACTCTCAAGTAACTATGGAAAGGATTGAAGCCTTCATTATCTGGTACATGCAAAGAAGGATTTTTTTCCTCCTTTCTTAGAATGAGCTCTATTGGATGACACTAGCTGCAATCCTAAGACACTTTCCTGGGAGTAAGACCCACTGAACACAATGGGGCTTACATTTGAGTAGACATGGTTAGGATTGTTCTCACCGCCAGCAAGATTCAGCATTTTATGAGAAGGAGAAAAATTTATCATCTACTTGTCTCCAGAATAAATGAAACTCAGCATGCAATGCAAATGGAATTCAAATTATAACCACCTTCTTTTTACTCTACTCTACTCTGAGACTTTCTTATCTTAATATCTGGGAGGGAGGAGGAGGCAAGACAGACGATAAATGCCTGCCTAGCAAATATTTTCCGTCCCTATTAAAAATGGTTATTATGGTTGCCATATTTCCTGGAAAATTAGGACAGTCCCAGTTTTCAGGAATTGCATTCAGATACTGGCAATTCTGACGGGGTTTCTGTCCCAGTTTTGTGGAAGAGAATTATGGCAACCCTGTTTGTGGCCCAATCCTACACATGTGTTCTCAGAAGTAAGCCGTATTCTGTTCAGTCAAGCTTCCTCCTAAGTGTGCACAGGATTGCAGCCTTACATAGCCCATGTTAGAACCTAAAGACATGTCAAGCAAGAAAAGCAGTTACCGTATATACAACATCATCACCACACAGTACATTAAAGAAGCTTCACAACTTGGGGACAGTGGGTAAACTACAATGGCTAAACAAAAAAGTAACTTTTAAAGGGTAACTACAATGAGTAAATTAAGGAGTAACTACATTATAGAAGTTTCTCAACATAAGACAAGTCCCCACTGACACAAAACCTATAATAACCTAAAATCAACAAAGGCTAAACTAAGGAGTCATTTCAAGGGGTAAACTACAGTGGGTAAAACAAGGAACAACTACAGTGGGTTAACCAAGGAGTGGATAAACAAAGGAGCAACTACAGTGGGTAAATTAAGAAGCACTACAGTGGATAAACTACAGTGGGTAAACTAAGGAGTAACTACAGTGTGTAAATCAAGGAGTGGGAAAACTAAGTGGGTATATTAAGGAGCAACTACAGCAGGTAAATTACAGTGGGTAAACCAAGGAGTGCATAAACCAAATGGGTATTCTGAGGAGTAACTACAGTGGGTAAAGTACAGTGGGTAAACCAAGGAGTGGGTAAACTAAGGAGTAACTACAGTGTGTAAACCAAGGAGTGGGTAAACTAAGAAGTAACTACAGTGTGTAAACCAAGGAGTGGGTAAACTAAGTGGGCATATTAAGGAGCAAACTACAGTGGGTAAAACCAAGGAGTGCATAAACTAAATGGGTATTCTAAGGAGTAACTACAGTGGGTAAACCAAGGAGTGGGTAAACTAAGTAGGTATAGTAAGGAGTACCGACAGTGGGTAAACCAAGGAGTTCATAAACTGTGACTACAATCCTAACCATGTCTACTGAGAAGTAAGCTCCGTTGTGCTCAATGAGTCTTACTCCTAGGAAAATGTGTTTAGGATTGCAGCCTAAATGGGTATTCTAAGGAGTAACTACAGTAGGTAAACCAAGGAGTGCATAAACTGGGTAAACGAAGGGGCAACGACAGTGGGGAAACTAAGGAGCAACTCCATTGGGGAAGCTAAGGGGGTGTTTGCACCTCCTCCTCCTCCTTCAGCTCTGCTCTTCTAAACCCCAACCCTCAGCCCAGTCCAGAAGTTGCAGGGTCTCCTTGGAGTGACACCTGCTTGTGGGGGAGAGTAAGAGGAGCAAGTTCCTTCCCCCTTACCTTACTCCAAGGGGAGACTGCACAGTGAGCCTCTGTCCTCCTCCCCTAGGCCTTTCCCTGCTGCTGCTGCTGCTGCTGCTTTGTGCTGCCTGCCTTGTGTTCCTGCCTCTCCCCCTCCGCCTCTTCTCATCAGGCTAGCGGAGCTTCCAGCCCAGCCATAGGGCAGCCCAGTCCTCACGTGCTGCTTGCCTGAGCAGGGCCCTGCTGCTCCCATTGGCTCCCTTCCCATGGCCAGAAGGCTGAGGCTGTGGGAGGGGAGAGCCCAGCGCTGCCTCCTGGAACTGGTAGTTCTCCCAGCCACCAACCACGTGTCCTGTCCAGCTTGGGCTGCACACAGTTGCAACATACATACATGTTCTGCAGACATTAAATCATATGCTGGCTTGGAAGGGATATATGTTGTGCATGCATTAAATACATACATGTTGTGCAGACATTAAATCATATGCTGGCTTGGAAAGAATATATGTTGTGCATGCATTAAATACATACATGTAGTGCATACATTAAATCATACTGGCTTGGTAGGGATATATGTTGTGCATACATTAAATACATATATGTTGTGTGCACACATTTAATCATAAACTGGCTTGGAAGGGATATATGTTGTGCATGCATTAAATACATACATGTTGTGCAGACATTAAATCATATGCTGGCTTGGAAAGAATATATGTTGTGCATGCATTAAATACATACATGTAGTGCATACATTAAATCATACTGGCTTGGTAGGGATATATGTTGTGCATACATTAAATACATATATGTTGTGTGCACACATTTAATCATAAACTGGCTTGGAAGGGATATATGTTGTGCATGCATTAAATACATACATGTAGTGCATACATTAAATCATATACTGGCTTGGTAGGGATATATGTTGTGCATACATTAAATACATATATGTTGTGTGCACACATTTAATCCTACACGGGCGCACATAATGTCTCTTATGTGCTCCCGCAGATACTCTGGATTGTAATATTACTTCTGAGTAGACAAGCCTAGGACTGGGCTCTCACTCCCCCAAAACAAGCATCTCTATAGTTAATGGTTATATTTCCATGTAGACCCACTTGGCAAAATTAAGAGCAGGTCTGAACATTTTGTAAACATCAGTACTTCTAGGAATTTTTTTCCTTCCTCAACCTATGATGTAGGTAGTAAATTTACAAATGTAGTGTATGATTAATTAGTGGTTCTCAGTGAGTTGTGGTTCTTCAGGGAGCTGTGGAATCCTCATGAAACACCTGCCCCTCTATATAACAGTGTGCAATCGTAAGTATGTCTACTCAAAGTAAGTCCCATTGTGTTCTGTGGGATTTACTCTCTGGAAGGTGTGTACAGGATTGCAGCCATATAAAATGTAGACTATCCCCCAAATCCAGAGTAACTATGGGAGCACATAAGAGACATTACATACACCCGTAGTTACTGCACCGCCTAGTGAAAACCTATGGGAAATTCATATTACAATTCAGAGCAAATTGTTCTTACACCAGAGCAAGGACTCCCCATAGTTACTCTGGATTGTGTCCTTAGGCTGCAATCCTAAAGACACTTTCCTGGGAGTAAGAACCATTGAACACAATAGGGTTTACTTTTGAATAGACGTGCTTAGGATTGTGCTCTAACAGCACAATCCTAAGCATATTTACTCAGAAGTTTCATCCCATTGTGTTCATTAGTACTTACTCTCAGAAAAGTGTGGTTAGGATTGAAGCCACAACAGGGAGCCAAGGCCAATGATGCAGTTGAAAAAAAGTTTGGGTTATATCTAGGTTATATCTTTTCTAGCCAGATTGTATATCATCAAAATGTAGTTGTCAGTAATAGAGTAACCAGGGCTAAAACAAATCTGCTCCTTGACAAACCTTCATTAATCTTTACTTATACTTCCAGTGTAGATAACAGTGTAGACAACAAGAATCTAGACGAAATCTTGGAGATTACAGATTCAGTCCTACACATTCATCTGGGAGTTAAGACCTATTGGACACAATGGGACATTACTTTCAATTAAACATGCATAGGATTGTGCCCTACATCTGATAAATGAACTGTGCCAGCTTATACACGTCTGCCCAGAATTTCCATTGAGTTTTAATAGGGCCTATTTCCAAATTAGTACCGGTATGTTATTTATTATTTATTTAATTTTTATCTCTCTTCCTTGGATAAGAAAATAAAAGAGGGCTGAATAAGATCGTGTTTAGTACATATAGGATCAAAGCAAATATCTGCAAACTTACATAGAGCACAATCCTAACCATATCAACTCAAAAGTAAACCCCATTATGTTCAAATGGTCTTACTCCCAAGAAAATGTCTTTAGGATTGCAGCCATATGCACTTTCCTGACCATAGGCCACAATTAATATAATGGAAGTTGTTTCTGAGTATGCACAGAATTCCACTGTGACTTATAATTTTTTTTTTGTAATTGTCTATCATCTGTTTTGTGTTTTGAGTGTGTGCATGACACATTTTGGATTAGATCTGCACCTTTCAACCAATGTGCCATGTACGTTCCACAAGTTAGCCACACTGAGCTCCTTGCTCAGTGGAGGAAGGGCAGTTTAAAAATGTGTGAAATATTTAAATTCCCATGATGGAACAACTAGTCATACGTTATGCACAGTACCAGCACCACTGGATTTGTAATCGCTCAAGGGAAGACATGTATTTCTCAAAAGACATGCTCCCGTTCTGGCTTCACACAAGACGTGTCTAGTTAGCTACAACCTTGTCTAACAGCTCAGCCCCAGACTTCCTTTTTCTTCTTCAAACGTGGATCTGGCAACATTAAGCAGGAGTGACAGATTGCAAAAGAGTAAGTAGGTGAGAATGAGTTGGGGAGACAGCATTTTCATCCAAGCCTGGGGAAAGGGAGTGTTAGCAAAGGCGTAGGAATGAGAACACTCCTCTGAAGTGAAATCCCAGCAGGGTGGCCTGATGGTGGGTCAACAGACTGTAATCAGTTGCTCATGGTTTAGGCAAGATCTGGAAGATCATGCAGGCACAGATGTAGAACGCTTGTGGAGTGCATGGCCGGGATGCTGGTGACCTTCCAAAACAGGCCAGCTGAGGATTGGGAAAGACTTGGAAGAGGAGAAGGGAGAACTGCTATTTGGAAAAAAGGGGTGTTTCTTCACCACCCCTTTCACCGATGAACCATATGTTCAAATGATGACATCAGTTTTGTAAACACGCACTGCTTGCTACATTAATGCTTCAGTGCTCACATAAATAAAACGGAAGCGTGATGTAGTCTTGGGGTCAGAAAAAAAGGATTGTCATTAAATGCCCAAAGTTATACTCTTTTATTTCCGGTTCCAGTGTTTTTTCTGACTACAGCTGCCACTAAGCTAGGTATATACAATCACAAGCTAAAAAGAATATAAGCAACAAAATGCCGCATTTACTCATTGTGTAGGCATCGCTCATTAATCCAAATGATAAATTGCCAATATTTTAATCCACACGTCCTCCTCCACTGTTAACAGCAGTTAATACTCGAATGGGCTGTAGTAGTTCAAGTGGTTAAGATACTGTGCCCGTCAACCAGTTTTACAAGATGGAGTCAGCTCCCAGCCCAGCTCCTGCCAAACGTGAAGTTTGAAAGCATGTAAATGCAAGTAGATAAATAGATACCACTTTGGTAGGAAGGTAACAGCTTTTGGTGTGCCTTGGTATATAGGCCTGTCAGCCCCATGACCACGGAAGTGTCTTTGGACAACGCTGGCTCTAAAGGCTTAGACACGGGGATGAGCACCGCACTCTACAGTTGGTCACAATTAGCAGTACAACCTGTGGGGGGCTCACCTTTACCTTTATTACTAGAATACTAGCTTTGGATGTGTTTTAATCCATGTCTACCCCAGCAGAGCACGTCCTAGAGCAAGCGGTGTATTGATCTACTTCTCCTTCATAGGGAACATGTCTTCATGACTTATCTTCCAGCTGCTTGAAACTTGTTAGAGAAAAGAAAATATATGAAAAATGTATGAAACTAAAATTGTGTGTGTGTGTGTGTTATATTGCAGGGTGGTGGGAGACACATTTCCTCCATTAAAAAAGTCAGTATCTGCCAAATGTGTACCAAATACGCCATAGGACAGCCCCACCCCTCCTGGACCAACAGCATGAGAGAACATGGACAGACATTAATCATTCTGACAATGTTTTCAATAGTTGACATAATTTTAGGAAGTGAATTCATTAGTGGTTCCCTAGTGTGCTGGAGCATTTTTTTACTTAAAAACAATTTTACAAACTAAAAGTGATCTTTTTCACATTAAAGAATATACCCTACAATCCAGAGTAACTACGGGAGCACATAAGAGACATTACGTGCAACTGTAATTACTGTATCACCTAGTGAAAACCTATGGGAAATTCATATTGCAATCCAGAGTAAATTGTTCTTACACCGGAGCAAGGACTCCCTGTAGTTACTCTGAATTGTGCCCTGTCTACCTTCAATTTATTATAATTTTAAGTGGGTTTCATCTTTCAGAAGTCCTAAAAATACTGTTTTGGAAATATGTAGAACAGTGGTTTTTCAGCCACTGAATATGCTGCAGAACATTGGTTATGGTCCACAGTTGTGAAACATGAGTTTAGAGAGGGTCACAGTAGGACCATTGGGGGGGGGGGGAGCACCTCCTGCTGGCACTGTAGTGCATCTTGCCATAAAACTGATGGTATCCCTTAACAATTTTAGCGTGGTGTGAGATTTAAAAAGGTTGGAAATTGCTTGTGTAAAGAAATGGATCTGTGTAGTGTAACTGGCAGATCAGTGTTCCAAAATGATACCATGTGGCTTCCCTATGCATCAGGTTGTGTTTAGGCATAGTTCATATATTTAAAGTCAAGAGATGATTATAGTAACATAAGTTCTGACTTATGTCACTCATGCATAGATATAACAATACGGAACATTCTGATCCTCAAAATCTGATGTATTCAGTTCCTACACTCATCACATGTATAAGGACGTCAGTGCAATTTTAACCCTCAGTTACGGCACATGGTAGCCTGGGAGGGTTGGAAAAGTGCCATAAGGCATTTCTCTACCACTGTTGGGGTGGTTAGGGGCGGACACAGTGATGGGATTCAATAAAATTAACAACCGGTTTTATGCCCATCTGGCAACCACTTTTAAATGGCTGTTTTTAAACTTTATATGTCCTATCTCTCATTAACAACCGGTTCTATAGAGTAGGTGCGAACCTGCTGGAGCCCACCACTGGGCGGACATGTGCCAGCCTCTCAATTCCACTGTGGGAACAGGAAGTAGGGTGAGTTGTGCTGGCCTAAATTGGTTAGGATTGCACCCTGAGGTCCAGAAAAAATGAGGCCCATATGTATGTTAACCATCCTATAGTGATGATGATACAGTGTCTTCCCGCCATACATGCAGGCCGTAGATGACAAGGGTTTCATGACACGTCAAAACCGTCTTCCACAGCCCTAAATGTAATTGCTGGGAAATATTTGTGCTAGTCCAAATCACTACTGAGCTTCCACTGATTAAGCTGGAGAACTAGCAGGACTTGTTCTTCTGTAAAAGATGGAAGGAGAGCAAGATACTGTCTGAATATACTTTCTCCCAACCGGTTATTCCAGGTGTTTTGAAACTTGTATGACTGAAAGAACCATGTTGCACACTTCCTATATTCTTGTCAACCCCATGGATGAGCACCACCCTCTTCTACCTGTATTTATCCATCTAGTTTTGGCAGTCTGGTGATTGCACTTGATTTGACCTGCTAAGGGCAAGCAAAAGAAGAATGATATTTGGAAGTGCATTATTTGTCCATGAGCAGGGTGACCATATGACCAGAAAAACCCAGATTTGTCCGGATTTTTAGCCTCCTGTCCGGATGTCCTACATTTTGGCTTCATTGTCCTACATTTTGGCTTCATTTTGAAAGTTGACAATAGTGCACAGTACCCCATCATGCCATATGTCACTGGATTTGTATTGAAGAGCAGAATCCAATGCAAAAATCAGTTTGAAGATATCTCCTTCCTATCAAAAGTTATGGTCAAAAATCCAAAAAACAAAAACAAAAAAATACATATATTGGCAATTTTTTAAGCAGGTAGGAATTATGGCTTGGGATTAGGAATTTTGGCCCTGGGGTTCAGGAATTTTGGCCTTGGGGTTCAGGAATAATCTGGTCACCCTGTCCATGAGACCATTTGAGCATTTCTGCCTGGGATCCCCTTCTGAGAATGACAATCTATCCAGGACCTCCCTAGAGTGATGTCATGGCTAGGAGGGACATCACTCGATGCCAGAGTTCCTCCATGTCTACTCCGAAGTAAGTCCCGCTATGTTCAATGAGACATACTTCCAGGAAAGCAGCCTCAGTGCCTCATTTCAAAATGGCAGCACCCAGTGCCAGATTAGAAGATGGTGATATCCAAAATTTGTGGCTCCTCCTGAAATGAAGTTGTGACACCTCCATGGGGTCCCGATCCCCATTTTGAGAACCACTGCATTAGACACTGTGCCCTCCTTTTGATAGTTAACTTCACGGTACAATTTTTTTCCTCATGAAGGGTAAAATTATACTTGATACAGTAAAGTTGATTCCTTCCAGCTATACCATTACTGCTCTAGAGGCTCCTGGCTCACAGCTGTGACACAACATTTAATAAAATATAGAGTGTTACAAAAAAGAAGATAAAAGAGAAGGAAGTTATAGAGCTGCAACATCTGTTCTGGGAAGAGAAGCATCATTCTTTGAAATGAGATTCAGGTTGCAAACCTAAGCTGCACTTGAGCCGGCCTAAGCCCTGACATAAGTCCTGTGCTGAACTGGGGGCGTCACAAAAGTGCCATAAGACACTTGTGCTGCTCCTGGGTGAGAGTTAGGCACAGACATACGCTTGCCACCTTGCATCACAACAGCAATGGGAAGTCTGATGAGATGTACTGGCCTAGGGTAAGATTTCACCCACAGATTCAAAGACTTGCTATGATCACTTAACAAGTAAATAGAGCTTTCAATGAGCAAAGCACTTGGCAGTCCTCAAATCAGACAGGGGTCCCCCACTTTCTGACAGTTCGTTTTTTGATGGGACTCAGAAACTCATTCTGAGTTTCTGAGGACACATAATAATAATAAAAATTTATTACAGTCAGAAGACCAGCCACAAATAAAACATTGAAATATATAAATATACAGAGGATACAAAAAAATGTACAAAAAGTACTGGGATCAAATGCAAAGCGATAATCAGTTTTAAAATAAACAACAGCAGCATTTCTCCCAAATCACTTCCAAAATGTCTAACAAACCATACTCTTAACTACCAAGGCTCATCCATTTTTAGAGTCCTTTTTCTAATGCCCATAGCAGCTGTGAAAAATTTAGCAACACTGTGTGTAAGCATGGGATTGGAATCAGACAACAACATGTGCATATATTGTTGCTCTGTACATCCGGGAGATCAGCCAATCCAAGGGGAAATTAGTTCTTCACATACTCCCTTGTAATATATACACCACAGCAGGACATGTTCAATTGTTTCTATTTGCTCCATTCTACATGGGCAAAAACGCTCTGTCCGGGGGATCTTTTTATACCACCCCTGCCTGGACTGTGGAGGGTAGTGCGTTAAGCTGGGCTAGAGTAAACGAACTTCTATGCCTAGGCTGCTCCAGCTGGGCAAAATAAGGGGCTGCTGCAACCTTGTATAAGCTGTCCTCCCTAGGTAGAATTCTGGGGCACTGCTTAAATCATTTTGGGATAGAAGTAACTCCAGAGTAACTATGGGGAGTCCTTGCTCCGGTATAAGAACAACTTACTCTGGATTCCAAGATGAATTTCCCATAGGTTTACACTAGGGGGGTGCAGAAACTACAGGTGCACGTAAAGTCTCTTACGAGCTCCCGTAGTTACTCTGGATTTGGGGTTTTGTCTCTCAATATCCTCAATACGCTGTCTAATATTTTCTTAGCCTGTTCCAATCCCATAATTAACAAAATCGACCTAAAGAGACCCAAAGAGGCTACTTTTGCTAATTAGCTGAACCCATTTGGACCTTTTTGCTACTTTTTGCTCAATTAGCTGAAACCATTTGGACCCATCTGGGCCACAGGTGGGCTGTAGCCGGTTCTCACCAGTTGTTAATTTGGGGAGGACGTTAGCAAACCGGTAGCTAAGAGGGGGCCGTAACCAGTTGTTAATTTGTTAATTAACAATTAAAACCGTAACTGGTTGTTAATTTGGGGAGGACATCAGTGAACCGGTAGCTAAGAGGGGGAGGGGGCTGTCATCTTTGAATTGCATGCAACTGTGTTTGAATTTCTCTTACAGGGTCTCTGGGTCTGTCTTCCCAGAGCTGAAGCTCCACTCCCCCTCCCTTCTGAACCTCCCTCTCCCTCTCCCTCTCCCTCTCCCTCCCCCTCTGAGGGGTGCTCTCTCCCCCCCTCCTTCCCCTCTCTAAGGGTATTTTTTTAATTTTAGAATACAAACAGTCTGTTCCCATGACCATCATTCAGACAAGGCATTGCAGTCATCCCACAGCACACTCAGACACTACAGTGCTGAGATGGGAGGGTGCTTGGATCACTATAAGCTCAATACTTTCAAGTGAGAGTGAGGAGTTTCTTTATGCCCTGAAACTTTGGAGGAGGCTATTCAGGAAGGCTGTCCTTGCTAAACATCTTATTTTGATTAAAAACCTTATTTCTAGCAATTTTTCAGAAGTTATTTCCTTGTGCAGTTTGCAAAGCATGATGGGTTTCTCATATGCAAATAAGGCAGGAGATGGTTTTTTTTAAATCAGGCACTTTTTTAATAGACAGCTTTACAAAGGGGTCCTTGGGCAGGAATAGAGAAGCCGGAGTGCATCTGAGTGTTGTGAGGATGAGATCTTCCACGGCTTTTGGTGGGGGCCATGCCTGCCTGCCTGCCTGACTCCCCGGCTGCCTTTGCAGCCCAGTACTACTCAGTACTACCCAGTACTACTCAGGAGTAAGCCACATTGTATAGTAGAGGACTGCAGCCTGTGGCCACAATCCTAGCCACACTTTCCTGGGAGCAATTCCCATTGACTACCATGGGATTTCCTTCTGAGTAGCATAGGATTAGGATTTGAGGCTGCTTTCCCATCCATCTTTCCTGAGAGTAAGCCCACTGACTATAATGGGACTTACTTCTGAGGAGATTGGCAGAGGCTTGCTTGGATCTCTCCCTCCAGCCCTGTTCCTCCAGCCCTATCTACTTTCCTGAGAGTAAGCCCACTGTCTATAATGGGACTTTCTTCTGAGTAGACATGGTTAGGACTGGGCTCTGAGGCTGCAATCCTATCCACACTTACATGAGAGTAAGCCCCACTGACTAGAATGAGACTTACTTCTAAGTAAGCTTGCATAGGATTGGACTGTAAGGCTAAAATGCTGACCACGCAGTCCTGGGAGTAAGCCCCATTGACTTATATGGTACTTACTTCTGAGTAGACACGGTTAGGATTGGGCTCAGGCTGCAATCCTATCCACACTGTAGTCCTTCCCCCACCCCAGATCTCCCCACATCCTGGCCCTCTGAGAAATCTCTCCACCTGAGATTGTGGGGAGGCAGTATGGGGGGCACCTGTAGAAATAGCCCCAGTTCCCATCCTGCCCCCAGGAGCCCAGTCCACTGTCTACTCTGAAGTAAATCCTATTAAAGTCAGTAGGTTTTACTCCCCTGTGGGGATAGGAGTGTAGCCTCAAAGCCCAATCCTCTGTCTACTCAGAAGTAAGTTCCATTATAATAGTGAAGCTTACTCCCTGGAAAGAGTGTATAGGACTGCAGCCAGAAGCTGGTTTCTAAGAGCTTGTAATCCTATGCCTGACTACTCAAAAGTTAAACCCATTTCAATCTATGAAGTTTACTCCCAGGAAAGTGTGCAGAGGAGTGCAGCATTAGAGCCCAATCCTATTCTTGGCTACTCAGAAGTAAGTCCCATTAGAGCTTACTCTCAGGAAAGTGAATAGGATTGCAGCCAGAGGCTGGTTACTAAGAGCTCAGTCCTTTGCTTGACTACTCAGAAGTCCTATTATATTCAATGGCGCTTACTCCTAGGCAAATTTGGTATTTGGATGGTATTGCAGCAAGAGGCTGGGATTCTAAGAGCCCAGATCTTATGTATGACCATTCAGAAGTACTGGTAAGTCCCATCACAGTTAATGGAGCTTACTTACAGTAAAGTGTGGACAGGACTGTAGCCTTAAGTAGTGGCTTAGAGACAAACCTCAGCTTGCAGAGGGGACACCACAGACTCTGGTCCTAAACTGTAGATGAGTGTTTCTCAACCTGTGGCATGAGCACCATAACCAGTGGCATGAGCACCACCTGTGGAACTTGTGGTAGTGTCTGCTGGTACTTAGGCACCTGGATGTAAGTGTCATATGTGCTCCCTGAGGCAGCTGGTGGGCCTCTGTGTGATTCAGGAAGCTGGACTAGGTGGGTCTTTGGTGTGATCCAGTGGAGGCTTTTCTTATGCTTTTATGTTCTTATTTGTGGCACCCCTGCACACATTCCACCTGAGAGCACAACAAGGCATAATGTATAGGAATAAATTACATTGAACTCAGGGGCTTAATACTGATGGATGCAGTCACAAATGATACCATTTTTTGGGTAAACTAAGGGTTAAGGTGGCATGCCCTCCCCCGCCCCACCCCCTGACCCAGCCTGGCCCCGCCCACTTCCGGAGTACCCGTTGTTGGGCTAGGCTGGGCACACCACTGGCCTGCTCCCTATATCCTCAATATATATGTACTCTGCTGGTGAACTGTGTGCTCCTGTACTGTCTTGGGGATGGCACTGGTGGGCACTGCTGCTCTGCCTCTGAAATAAGGATGACTGTCCGGGCGGAGGCATGAACTGTGCATGTCTATGCTTTTAGATATGTGCAGTCCATTCCTCTGCTAAAGGAGGAACAAGCTGCTCCTCCTTAGAGCAGGGTGACCTGATGCCAAACCCAAAATTCCTGCCCCCAATTTCCTAAAATTATTGTCCCCTAACCAAAACACCTACTCTGTTTAAAAAAAAGTAGGGCATCCCAAAAATATAGGACATGTTAAAATAAAGCAAAAGTACTCGTATTGGTTTCCTCTATTTAATTTCAAAACTTTCAAAACCGAAAACTTTTTAACATGCATGATTCTGACCCAAACATGTAAGATATCCTCAAAGCAAAACAAGCCACATGCAAGTGACTTCTACATACATGATTCTGACATACACTCACTCACGCAAACACATATACATATAGCAATGAGGCTAACTCATAGGAGAGTGTGGGGAGGACTGAAGCCCTTGGGACACAATCCTATGCAGGTTTGCTCAGAATTAAGCCTCATGACACTCCATGAGGCTAACTCCTAGGAAAGTGTGGGGAGGACTGAAGCCCTTGGGACACAATCCTACACAGGTCTGCTCAGAATTAACCCACATGACACTTCATGAGGCTAACTCCTAGGCAACTGTGAGGAGGACTGAAGGCCTTGGGACACAATCCTATGCAGGTCTGCTCAGAATTAAGCCTCATGACACTCCATGAGGCTAACTCCTAGGATATTGTGGGGAGGACTGAAGCCCTTTGCTGCAGAGCTCTTTCCAGGGCTGGGAACGGGACTTTCCAGATCTTCGTTGCACTTCATGCTTCGTCAAGGTGCAAAAGTCAAGGTTGGAACATGAAAATTCTAGATCCCGTCAGCTGATTCACATCCGGCCTTCTCTTGAGATATGTTGTCCTTCGTCTGGGACTGATTTGTGGAGATCTGGGGTCCGTCACATTCACAACATCTATGAGCATATAAAATGTACATATTTATGAAAATCAAAGGCCTCAAACAATCCTGCCAAATCAAAGGTTCAGACCCCATCAAGCAATGTAGTTCTGGGAAATGGCATCTCATGAGAAGTTTTCAGAAGGTCAGGAGTCTTGCAGCCAAGCAGCAAAACGAGGAATGGGACACAACAAGCAGTGGTAGGTGGCTCTGCACCCCTCAAAAGCCTCCCAGCCACTCAGAGCCTCTTACCGCAACAGCTCAAGAGGGCCCTCCGGATCCTCTCCAAGGTGGACCTTCTTTCTGGGTGGTGCACGGAGGCCTTGCTCACAACCTCCAACCGCGACCTGGCTGCCACTTGTAGCTCTCTGTCTTCAACATCCAACATCTGCTGAAGCCCTAAGGAAGCAGGAGAGGTCAGACTGGTCAGCCCCAGGTGCCTGCGGATCCTGCAGAGGCTCTCTCTTTACATCAAAGCCCATCCTGTTACTCAAGCTGTGAGCAGGTGCTCCAAAGACCCATGCCAAGCCAAACTGAAGGGTCTGCACTTGTCTGGACTGGACTCCAGGGAACCTGGGCCTGCTTATGAGAGGGGCTGGAGTCCAGGCGGAGACCCTGCTGTGCCCAGAAGATACCCAAGCTCAGCCGAGGCTCTTCCTGGCCTGCGCCCAACACCCCGCTTGGGAGAAGCCCCTTCCTTCCTCCTTCCCCAGACCCATCCCATGGTCTCAGTCACTTACATTCACAGATGGAGCTCACGTTCTCCAATGACACGCAGCTGGGCTTCTGCTGGACTAGGTGTGCTAGAGAGACAGAGGAAGAAATGGGATCACAGGAAAGCCCCTGGAGCCAGAGTCAGGAGGGAAGGAGTGCTCTGGAGGGGGCAACAAGCGCTGGAACATCCTGGGAGGCAAAGGAAAAGGAACACCTTCTGAGGAACACTGTGGGTGTGGGTGAGCCTCAGCTGGGTGGAGGCTGAATTCCATCACTAACCATGGGGACGAGACATTCCTTACCCACAAAAAGTGCTGCAACCCTCGTGACTGATGGCAGAGTCCTCGGTTTGACACTCTGGGCCACGGCATGTGGCAGGTGATCTCGGCTGTATTTTCTGATCTGTGGTTGGAAAATAAATAGAAGATGCCTCAGGTCAGTTGGCGCATTGTTTTGAATCCTCTCAACCCGCCTCAAGAAGCTCTGCTTACAGCCAGTGAGCATGTGGTGCTTCTGGAGAAAGGAGATGCGCCACTGAACTCAGTGGGTCAGCTTGGGATTGTCATCTGCCTATAAGCTCCCCTCCTAGGGTCCTTCTGAAGATGAAAGAGCATGAACCCCAGGAGGTTCCCTTCATCTTTGCTGAGGAGAGACTCACTCTATGACCAGGAGGAAAGGTGGGGGAGGAAGCAAAGCCCCTGGATCTCCTTACCACGTATTTTGCAGCCTGGCTGAGGATCCTCTCAAGGTTGAACTCCTCGGGGGCCACTTTCCATCTTCTCCCAGGGGCCAGTTGCTTGAGTGCAGCCCTTGCTGCCTAGAATGGAGGCAGAGAAGGGCATATGGAGACATATTGGCCTGACACGGAGGCCTCCCTGGGGGTCCCTGCTGAAAATCAATCAAAGTATTTTTAAATTGCTTTTCACTCACCTCAGCCACCTCCTCTTCCTCATTCAAATGGATCACGACCCCCACAAATTCCTCCAGGAGGAGAATTTTGGGGGTCTGCTGCTTCCTGAAGCTTGTCCTCAAAAGGCCAATGTTTTTTATTGCTGCTGCTCTGACCGCAGCTTCCTTCTGCATGCAGGAAAAAAGAGAAGTACAAAGTGTACATGAGTTAATGACCCAATGAATCTCAGCAGATTTTAATGCCAGATTGCAGACAAGACGAGGCTGCTCTCGTTTGGGGTTCCCTTCAGTGCAGGGACCTTTTGGAGAGCAATGGGTCCAGCCAGCTTGAGGCCAGCCCTGAGGGCTCAGCCTAATTCCCAGCTCTCACTGAGATACCTTCCCAATATTTCTGCAGTTCTGCTGACTACATGAACGGAAGGTGCTGGTTGGTTTGGAAGGGAACCCACAGTCTTGGGGGGATGGACCCCAAAACTATGCCTTCTCACTGCAATTGTCCTTGCAGGGATGATCTACTCACATGGTCCATGTGTTGGAGGTAGATTTCGGCCAACTGCTGAGCGAACAAATGTTGTGCAGTTCCTTTCCGTGTGGGAAGGAAACTCAGCAAGAGGTCCAGCAGGTCTGGGATCACCTCAACACGAATTGGTGCACTCAGGGCTTCCAAGATGGTGTCCTTCAGCAACGTAGTGTCCTGTGTGAAAGAGGGGCTTCCTTCAACACATCTTCAAGCCAAGGAGATGATGGGCCTGGTTGATCATCTAAACCCAACATTTCCCCACGTTCTACTTGGGAGGAAGAGGTAATGCAAGCACTTGCCATGGATTAGGACAAGCAGAATGAGATCCTGGACCAAACCAAAGATCAAACTATTCCAAACCCCTTTCTGAGATTGGAGCTGCTGCAACTCAGAGAAGACAACTCTTCCCTTCTCACCCTAAACGTTGGTGTGGCCCCCTTGATGAAGGTCAGGAGAGTGAACCAGTTCGCGTCCTGGACCTTCTCCCAGGTCCACTTACCATTTCTGACTGGATCAGGACAGTCAGTCCCTGAAGGCTGAGCCGCCGCACTCGGGCATTGCGGTGTTCCAGCCCATGGAGAAGACAGGGAACGGTCGTGTGGTCCTTCAGGAAGTACCTGCAGTGCAGCAGCTAAAGGAAGCAAAGTTACTGTATCACACAAAGCACAAGAGAAACTGAGGCAAGTTCTGTTTCCTACCAGGAATCTGGTGCCTGGGACACTGAATCAGAAAAGCCCAGGCAAAACCTCTGAAATAGGAGGGTCAGCTGACTGTCTTTTCCTTGGAGAACCCATCGCAGACCCATTGCAGAACCCATCGCAGGACTGCTGGATCAAGCTGTCCTGCAACCTCATCCCCAAACACGCTAGCCTTACCTCGAGGTAAACTGTCATGGCCACTTCAGGGAGATTGTTGGAGATTTTGAAAAACAAAATCCCCAGAATGTGAAGGACCAAGTCCTTCACAATGAAGGTCTCATAACTGATGAGTTGCCTGCAAGAGAAGACAAGTACATGAGTGAAAGAGACTGGAGTGCAGGAAGGTCTCCTCACTCCCCCAACCAGCTGTCCATCTCCTCCTCTTCCACAAACCCAGTTCTCACCTCAGCATGGTGGACAGTCCATGCTGGAAGGAGTCCTCTGCAGCCAGATCTCGCATGGCCACATCATCCCTATGAATGCCAGCAGCATCATAGAGCTGCTCCAGGACGTGCTGGGCCAAGCTGTAAGGAAAGGAGGTACAGCATGACTGGAGGGAGTACGCCATCTGACATGCCACATGGGACCCTTGGCTGCCCTGAGGAGAGACCAGAAGGCCAGAGACCTCGACAAAACTGGGCTCACAGGGTCATGATGTGCCTCGGGAGAGGGAAACTCCTGAGGAGGAGCCAGAAGATTCCTCTTGGAAAAGCAACCATTCCAGCCCCTCCTTTCACAACTTACCTCCTCAACTCCTGGTGCTCGGCCTCACAGGCATGGATTTGCCCCAAAAGGCTGAGGAACATCAGGGGGAAGAGCTCACGGTTGAAGCACAGGCAGGCAGGCCCAGACATCTCCAGGTACTCCTCTAGCACCAGAGTTGCACATTCCTAGAGGAAAGAGAGACCCCCATGAGTGACCCTTTCCCAAAGTCTTCTTCAGTCTTTTCACCAGGAAGGTCTGTGGGGGCAGTTTGGAGCCAGAACCTTTCCCTGACCTATCGGGGGGGGGGGGACTAATCAGGGAAGAAGGGAACTCTTTGCCTTACCGCCTCTAGAGTGTTGTCTGCCATTGCGCACGCCACAGTGAGAAGAACGTCCCTTAGAGAGGGTGAGGCAAATAGGAGTCTCCAGCAGTCCCGGCAGTCGCTGCAAAGGAAAAGGAGAACATGTCGGATCCCTACATCAGCAGAGCATCTTGCAGGCATGATTCTAGCAAACATGCACCAGCCTCTCCACAGCACTGCAAGTGGCTTCCCTATTGGGGAGAAAGATCTTTCCCAAGCTAAGATAAACCTTACCGGAAGGGGTGTCTCAAGAGGAATTCCACCACCTTTCCCACATCATGCCGAGCGAGCACTGGTATGATGAGCAAGATGGTGGACCTCCCGCCTTCAATCTTCCCCTGCAGGAGGAGGATGTTGTCAAGGACCTCCTCCACCTGCAAAATAAAAAAGTGGGGTTCCTTTTTTACAAAGTACTCAGAAGGAAGCCCAGCTGAAGGGGTAGGCAATGGATTTTTCGAGCCTGAGCAGAGTGGATTCAGGGGCACCACAGATCCCCATTTTGTCATCAACACTCTGGGCAAACTCATTTGTCCATCCTTCAGGGATGTGGTTCAAGACCCAGGATCTTGTCTATAGGATCTCAGCTGCTCCTCACCGTCACATTTTTCCCCAGGAACTGTAACAGCAGTGCCCTGAGGAAGTGGGAGACATCCAGGGAGTTGAACATCCCCACTTCCCCACTCAGGAACTGGATGGCTTCCAGCAGCTGTTCTTTGGGCAGGAAAGCCCCAAAGACCTGAAATGAGAGGAGAAAAACGTCTGCTTCCCTCTGCAATCAAAGGGTCTGAAAGAACCCAGGAAGAGCTCAGGCAAAATAGGGAGGCTTCTTTTGGTGGTCTAAACAGACCAGACTGCTTTCTACAGGACAGCCCTTTTTCCCCTCTGAGACTGTCTAAAGAGGCAACTGTTCTGGCTGGGTCAAATCAAACACCTGCCTCGTCAGTCTCCTTCTTTGAACTGGCAACTAGAGGTTGCGGCAGACAAGCCAGTCCAACTGCACCATTGCTCCCAATGGTGATTTGAAAATCTGGGGCTGGAGACCTCAGCCAGCCTCCACAGCCATCAGTGCAGAAATAGGGGAGTGGAGAAAGGAAGGGGAATGGAGGACACCTGCAGGACTCTGGATGCTTCCTTACCCTGGCCTGGTTGAAGCAGTTGCCTCCAAACAACTTGGGGCTTGCTCCGTCCAAAGTCAGCTCCTCTGCTCTTTTAATAGCATGCCTGCCATGATTGGTGGAGCTGAGCTCATCTGCAATGTAAACCAAGGGAGGCTTCTTTAGAGTGTCCCCTGGAACCACGTCCGGAGACATGGAGGGATCCGATCCCTCACAGACATGGGGGTCTTTGCACTACGTGAGTCTTGGCACTGGTGGTCTATGAGAGTCCTCCAGGAAGAACTTACAGAAAACTGGCACATCTGGGGTGGATCCAGAACATGATCTGGACTTGATGGTGTGGCAGAAGAGACTGACGCTGGTTTAGAACACTGGTTCCCATCCCACATTCCCAGGTCCCCAAGAAGTGGTCAAGGAGAGCTCAGGAGAGCTCAGAGCTCCTCTCGGTTGGGCCGCTGCTTCAGCGACTACACTGGCTGCTCGTTTGTTTCTGGGCTGAATTCAAAGTTCTGGTCTTGACCTTTAAAGCCCTCTACAGCTCAGGTCCTGGGTACCTGAGGGACTGCCTTGGTCCATACAATGCAACCCATCATCTAATGTGCCGTTCAGGAAAGTGAGGGGCATGGCAGCCAGGAGTAGGGCCTTCTCGGTGGTTGCACCCCAGCTCTGGAACTACCTTCCCCTAGAACTAAAAACTGCTCCCTCCATGCTGAGTTTTTGATGGGGCCTCAAGACATTTCTATTCACCAAAGCTTTTGTCTAATGTGGGGAGTGTGGGTTGTTCCCAGGTTGTTTAATGTAATGTTTTAATTTTTTTTACATTTTAACTGTATATTGACTGTTTTACTTATTATAATTTTATTATTATTTATAGCCACCTTGCATCCATTATGGAGAAAGGTGGGATACAAATTTCGTTCATTCATCAATCAATCAATTGCGGGAGAGGCTTCCCCACTAATCGCCAAAGAGGCAGAGAACGGCCCGTCCGCAGCCATGGGCACTTCCAGAGTCTTGCCAAGGAAGCCTTCACTCACTGACCACCAGAGAGGGGGGAAAACGGCCCACCCACAGCCACAGCTGGCAACTTAAGCAGCAACCAACAAATCTTCTCCTGGAATCAAGACTGCTAGGAAATGCCTGCTCCATCTTCTCCAATCATGACAAATACAATTGTATATTTTCTGGGTGGGGTGAGTGGGGGTCGTGACAATTCCCATTTCTGCCTCAGTGGTCTGTGAGCAAAAGATGGGAACCTGGTTTAGGAGAAAGCGATCTCTCATTTCTGCGGGCAGGAAGAGGCTTCAGACTAGCACTTAAACCACGTTCTCACCCCAGGGCTCCAAATGTAACGACCATTCAAGGCCCATCCAGGAGGCACATCTTACACTAACTTTCTTACACATCTTACACATCCCAACTTTCTGCCTCCCTCTAGAACAGTGATTTTCAACCAGTTTGCCATGGCACACTGCTATAATTCTCAGGTTTGCCATGGGAATTGGGGAGGGACATTTATTAATAGGAAAACTTGGGGATATGAACAGCATGGTGTGTCTTGTCAATGGTAAAAACAACTGATGGTGTGCCATGAGACGAAAAAGACTGAAAATCACTGTTTTAGAGCTCTACATGCCATGCAGTCAGAAAAATGGACGTGGCCATAAGGAACACATCAAGGAAGACAGTGGACCCTTTTCCTTGCCGGGTCCTTTCAAGAGATTGTCCCTGAAGTTTGAGAGAATCCAATTGCTTTGGGTAACCATTTTTTTTGGGGGGGGGGGGAGGGGGGGGTGAGGAAAGATGTATAGCATTTTTGAGACCAGTTTTCTTTCAGACTTACCCTTCCTCCGGCGCAGGATGGGCAGGAGCTGACAGAGGGTCTCCGCTCCCTTCTGGCCACACTGACTGTCCAAGGCGCACAGGCAAGTGGCGGCCACCAGACGACCGAGCTCCGTGAGGGGCAGCTTTGCTGAAGGCTGAAAAGCAAAACAGAGAAGTTATTTTGGGGAAAAGCTCCTCGTCTCCAAGGATGGGACTCTGCCCTGATCTTCGGGAGCTCCAAGAGGGTAGACTTGGGAAGTGGGCGGTGGGAAAGAAAGACTGAGATCAGACTGACGTTGGCCTTCACAGATCGCACTGCAAATGGCACTGAGAAGGAAGTTCAACTGAAGTCCTGCAGGCAGGAAAAGGGGACCTGAGGCTGGGTCTTCTCCAAGAGGGGCAAGTTACCCAGACAAGGAGGTGGTGTGAAGGCTCACCAGCCACCATCCTTAGAGGAACCTGTGTGTTCAGATGTGTGCACACAAGGAGGGCACCATGAGGTGCCTCCAGATCTTGTCTTGGGCCTGGAAGTCTGGCTTGGGAAGACTCAGGCAGGTCTCCTCTTGACTGTGAACTCCTTTGGCAGACTTTGGGAAGCTCCTCTCGGGGCCAGACCCACAACCTGCCATGCAGGGATCAGAATTCTCCCTTTCGTTGGCAGTTGTGTTGTCAGCTGCTGCGGTGCGTAGAGTGTGTGCTGTGTTATTCAAAGCAGTGACATGTGGGGAGGTCTGGGGACGCACATGAATACTGTCTCTCCACCTCTCTCCCCCAAATTCCCCCCTCCCCAAAAATCAATTGATAAAAATATCCACCTTGTCTTCCCCCACTCAAGAGCTATGCAGAGCAGGGATAGAAGGCAGTTTCCTCCAGGCGGCAGCTCCATAGCAGCCTCCCTGGTGCACTCTCCAGCAGAAGGCTCCCTACTGCTTTCCTTTCTCTGGACATGAGAGGAGGCAGTGCTGCTCCCTGCCTCTCCTGTGACTGCTGACATAAGAGTTCTGCCTTTTCATGGGAAGGGCACATGACTGCAGCCAAATACGACTGAGGCTGTCCTGTCTGCTGCCTCCGCTGTCCGGATTTTCCTTAGGAAGACAGCCAGTCTTTTCAGGCTTGCAACTTCACTGGCTGAAGGGGCTCTGCTGGCTGCCTCTGTGATTTCTGATGTGTCTGTCCTGCTTAATTTACTGGACTGGGCTATTTTTTTTCTTAAGAACCGGTTAGATGGTGAGACTCTTCCTCCCCACCTGGCCATCACTGATGGAAACATCCAGCTTTGGGATCATGCATTGCGTGTTGGGGGGCTGCACGTTGGGCCTGGAAGGGGGACTCGGGAATGTCTGCCTTTGGTCATCCCTCCCCAATAACTCACCTCCTTGGTCATTTCCTGAAGCATACAAGACAGTTTTTCTAGGCCTCGGATCTTCAGCACTGGTTCCTGGGTCAGCAGATGGATAAGTGCCGGAAGCTCCAGGCTGTTTCAATCAATATCAATCAATCAATCAACAGGATTTATATACTACTTTTAACAAAAAGTTAATTCACCTGCATTGCTCAGGGTGGTTTCCAGGGATCTGCTTCTGGGTGGGAACCTTGAAGGTTGGGAAAGGCCTAGAGATCAGAGCTGCTCACAGCCCAAAGCAGGAGTGAGGATGGAGGACTGAACCATCTCCAGAAACGGAGCCCAGCTGCTCAGAGCTGAGCCAGAGATGCCATCCATCCCTTCTTGGGATTTGCCTTCATTGCGAGGCCTTCTCCAAAGCCTGGCCTTGGAAATGCCATATCTGGCTGCGCACAGGGAAGATGGCAAGGAAAGGCCCAGACTACCTCTCGCTCATGGCCCCCACAGTTGTCTCCTCCTCCACCTTCTCCTCCATCTTCCCCTCTTCCAACTCCTGCTCCTTCTCCTTCAACTCATCTCCCTGTCAATGAGAAAAGGACCCTGAATGAGAAGCAGAGGAGACATGGCTGAGGATCCCGAATGGGACTGGAAACCCCCGATTCTCAACCTACCACATTAGGGGCAAGGCTGTATGTCCAGTGGGACGGCAAATGGCTGCATCTCTTTTGGTGGAGCGCATCACAATCCGAACTTGTGCTGGAACAGGCTGCCAATCCTGTGCTGCATCCAGAACAAGTTACAGGCTGCTGCTGGGTGAGCCTGAGGCCAGGGGGAACGTTTTTCCTGACCCTGGGGATAGCCGCAATGGCCCCAATGGGGAGCTCCACGCACCCTCCAATGACACTGCAAATCCCATCAGTCCAGACTGCCCCAGACTGGCAAGGAAAGGGGTTAGAACAGGATTCTGGCCCTGCCTCCACTTCTTGCCCACGCATCGGCCAGGGTCATTCCTGCATCAGCCAGGGTCAGGCAATGCAAATGCACCCCGTCTGGGGCCCACATCAGCAGAAGGAGGACAGTGCGCATCCACTCACCTCCATGTCCGCTCTTGGAGTGGTGCATTAGTGCTTTGTGGCACTTTGGTGACACTCCTCGGCTTGCGCAAGTGTCTTGTGCCAGCCCAGGGCACTCTTAGCACTCCAGGCCACCTCCCCAGTCAGACCGTCACAGGTAGACTCTGCTTGGAACTGGGAAACTGGAATGGATGTTCCAGTGTTCTTGGGAGGGGGACTGGGCAAGCCTGGCGGACACAGCATTGCCACCCCCACGAAGTGCCGCCTGGGATCACAGCATTCCTGGGATCAACCCAGCTCCACCAGCCTCCAGAGCAGACTATTCATTGCTGGGGCAAAAAGAGCTGGAAGAACCACCTGCCTCTCAAAGAAAAGATCTGCAGAAGGAAACCCACCTTTGAGGTTCTCTGCGGATCACTTGTCGACATCTCCGGCATCTCCTGCAGAGAAAACAAGCGGGAATTAGTGGTCTTTGGATGGGCTGTTCCAGAGGAAGGGGGTCTGAGCTGGGCAGAGCCTGAAAACCTGCTGCCTTGGCTACCTTTTCCTCGGAAGGAAGTTCTACTCTGGCTGGCTGGGTCTCGTGTCCCAACTCAAGCATTGCCTCCCAACCAGTTCCCACCTGTGGGGACCATTTTCCCAACCCCAATTTGGGTGCCAAAGGGGTTAGACGTCCTTTGGACGTCCAAACACACGTCCACCTGGACCTTTCACATGGGACCTCTTTGCATTTCCCTCTCTGCTGACCTGGCTGGGCCATCAAATGTTGATCCTGTCCTTCCTCCTCCAGGGCTGGGCAAACCTTCCCCTTTAAGGCTCCTGCCCTTGAACAACTGTACAGAAGAGGGAAATTGCCTCTGACCTGCCTTCTGACCTGCTGAACTTCTCTCTCCTCCACAATCCTTCAAGGGCAGGATCCCTAAATGTGAATATTTCCCCAGTCCTGGAAGGTCGGGACGATGTCAAATGTTCATTGGATCCTTGCAGACAGGAAGAGGGACTTTATGGCTTACTGGGATTCAAGCAGCACTTTCAGGGTCTGCTCTGTTGCTCTAAACATATATAGAAGATTTTTGAGCTTTTATTCTGTTGGGAAGAAAAGAGACACCACCAACCTGTATGTGTCAGAAGGAGGCAGTGAACCCCCCTCTGTCCTGAGCTACCTCTCTACCTGTCCCCTCTCAATGACCAATGCAGGTGGTGTGGCTTGGACCCTTTTTCCTCTTCCTCTCTTGAGATGTGAGCACATGGCTCTCCACCAGCCCCCAAACCCACATGCAAGCAGGGGTAGCTTTAGTGCCTCTGGTCTGATCAAGTATTAGGAACTCTGATAGTAATCAGATGCTGTAACGTGGTTTGTAAGTAAACCTGTTCTCAAATTTGATTCTGGTCTCAGTCTTGATTTTTTGCATGCGCCTTGATTTTTTGCATGCACCCTAAGCTAACAGCCAGGGTGGAGGGAAAGGCTCCTGAAACACAGAAGGGGGATGCTCTGTGGTCATCACTCTGCTGAGTTGATTCACCTTTCCAATACACCAGGCACTGAGCACCACCGGTCACCACTGGTTCACTAATGTGAACCAGTGGGCAACAGGCATCCCAACCAGGCATCAATGGGCAGTACTGGGCACGAGTGGGTACCAGGCACCACTGCACACCACCATGCAGTGTGCAACACCGGGTATCCCTATGAGATACCACTAGCTATTATCGAGCAGCAGCCTCAGAGCACAACAGGGCACTGGGCATCCCTACTGGGCAGCAGGCAGCAAGGGGCAGCAGGCATCCTTGCGAAACACCAGAACATGGGGCACCAGACACCGGATGGCATGTACTACCGGGAACCACACATCCCTACTGGACACCAGCAGGCACTGGACCACCGGGTGTCTGTGGGCAGCAGGCATCACCGGGCACCAACATATATCCCTACTGAGCTTCAGGCATCCCTGCCGGGCACAAGGCAGCAGTGAGCAACACTGGGCAGCAGGCACCACCAAGCACAAAATTGGTTCTTAGTGGGTCCTTACATCACAGATGGAATGCCCTTCCCTTATTTCATGCTGCTAGGTCCAGAGGTTGGGGCTGAGTGTTGATCAGTATAGTATATTGAACCCAGAAGAGAAATTGGGTATACAACCAGGGGAAACACTGGATATACAACCAACGTCTGAAGCCGGAACATCATCTCTACCCAGCCCATTACAGAGTATATCAGCGGATATGAGAAATTAGATCATGTCCAAACTAGCCGCAATCAATACTCGGGTACGATAACCAAGACTTAGCAAAGAATTACCATCAGATAGTATGCTGAAAGATGCCAACAAGGCCCTCATGACAATCCCCACCACTACCATAACTCAAACTAACGAAGTAATATATATGCTACAGCCATTGTAATACTGGAAATGCCTGGCTATTCAATTAAATAGAGAAACAACAACAGCACACACGCACCCCTTGGAAAATGAGGCTAGAAGTTAGGATCAAGACAACTCGAAAAGAAGTCAGCCAGTTGGTGGAACTACAGAAGGGTGTGAAGATCAAAAACAAGTCTCGGATACTTGGAAAATATAAGGGCCTGACTTCATCTGAAGCTCTCGAGACTGCAAAACAAAGGCTCACAGCCCTGGCTGCCAGATTAAAGAGATATACAAAAGAAACAGAGGCTAGAAAAATAACCATTCAAGGTATACTCTCAACTGCAGTGCAAGAACATAGTAAAAGCAGAACCCCTAGTAGTAGAAACTGAACAGTACTGGAAGAGCATATGGGAAAAAGAGATAACACGTAACACCAGTGCAACTAAAAGCTAGCCACAGCAATCTCCCAGAACAAGAGCCAGTCACCATCACAATAGAAGATGTCCAGCAACAAATCAGGAATATGAAGAGCTGGACATCAACAGGCCCAGACCTGATCCACACTTACTAGTTAAAGAAGTTAACAGCAGTGCATGAACACCGAGCAGCGCAAATGCTTGCAGCAGGCTCCCACCCAGGTTGGCTCACACAAGGAAGGACAGTACTGATTCAGAAAGCCTCCCGAAAGGAACAACAGCATCCAATTATCAGCCAATATCAGCCTTTCTACAACATGGAAAATCCTATCAGGCATCATAGCCACTAAACTACAAAAGCATATGAGCCAATACATGAGCACAGCTCAAAAGGGCATTGGGAAGGATACCAGGGTCTCAAAACATCAGTCGCTCATAGATAGTACTGTAGCCCAAGACTCAAGATCTAGGCAGACTAATCTGGGTACAGTTTGGGTTGACTACAGGAAAGCCTATGACTGAATGCCACATACATGGATCTAGGAGTGCCTGGCATTTTACAAAGTTAATGGGACCCTAATGAGCTTCCTTAAGAACTCCATGGGGCAATGGAAGGCAACACTGGAAATCAATGCAAAGGAAATAGCACAAGTATCTATCAAGCATGGTGTATACTAAGGTGACACACTGTCTCCTCTACTGTTCTGCATAGGCCTGATTCCCCTAAGCCGGGTAATTGTAAAGACTGGATGTGGATTCAAGTTCAAGAGTGGAACTTCCATCAGCTACCTCCTCTATATGGATGACATCAAGCTATGTGCTAAGAATGAACGAAACATTGACTCATTGATACATCTGACAGGGATCTACAGTGAGGATATTGGGATGTCATTCGGACTGGGTAAGTGCAGCCAACTGATAGTCAAGAGAGCAAAGGTAGTTAAGACCAGTGGTAGAACTACAAACAGGCTACATAATAGACACAGAAACTAGCTATAAGTACCTAGGTATCCCACAATCCCACGGAAATCATGAAGAAGGAAGACAACAATATCCAACTACCATCAAAGGATACAACAGATTCTGAAAAGCCAGCTCAATGGGAAAAATAATATAAGCCATAAATACATATGCCCTGCCAATCATCAGATACCCTGCCAGTACAGTGAGTTGGCCAAAGAAAGAAATGGAGGCAGCCAATGTGAAAACTCTGAAGCTTCTCACAACATATACGGGTTTCCACCCCAAGTCCAACACCCAGAGACTTAAACACCAGTTGGAAAGAGGGCAGCTGGGGTCTGGTGAGCATTAAAACCACTATCCTGGATGAAACTCAGAATATCCAGGAATACATCAGCAAGATGGCACCCAAAGATGAGGTGCTGAGAGAATGTCTCCAGCAACAACAGATATGGAAGGAAGATCAAACCAAGGAAGTGTCCTGGCAAGATAAGACCCTGCATGGGATGGACCATCACCAGATAGCTGAAGTTGCTGATATTGGGAAATCCTGTCAGTGGCTAGAAAGATAGCACTGAAGCCCTAATAATGGCAGTACAAGAACACTTACCCTACAATCCAGAGTAACTACGGGAGCACGTAAGAGACATTACGTACAACCGTAATTACTGCACCACCTAGTGAAAACCTATGAGAAATTCATATTGCAATCCAGAGTAAATTGTTCTTACACCGGAGCAAGGACTCCCCGTAGTTACTCTGGATTGTGCCCTTAGTCCCAGATCCATAGAAGCGGGGATTTACCATCCAAGACAAGACCCAAAGTGCAGGCTGAGCAGAGAAACTTCAGAGACAGTCCAACACATAGTGGCAGGGTGTAAGATGAGGGTAGGAACAGCACACACTGAACAGCACAACCAAGTAGCTGGCATCGTGTACAGGAACATCTGCTCAGCCTATGGATTAACCTCTCCCAAGACCAGATGGGAGACCCCTCAGAAGGTTGTGGAGAATAACAGGGCTAGATCCTATGGGACTTCCATATCTAGCCAGAGAAGAAGGTACTGGCCAACCAACCAGACTCTGTGGTGATAGATAAGGCCCAGAGGACAGCCCTAGTGACAGATATAGCGATACCAAATGACAGCAACATCAGGAAAAAAAAGCATAAAAAGGTGGGAAAGTATCAGGGTTTGAAGGAGGAATTAGAAAGGATGTGGAAAGTGAAGGTGAATGTGATCCCAATAATGATTGGAAGGCTAGGGGCTGTGACACCCAAGCTGGAAGAATGGCTCCAACAGATTCCAGGAAGGACATCAGAACACTTGATCCAGAAAAGTGCATTGCTAGGAACAGCTAAGATACTACACAGAACCCTCAAACTCCCAGGCCTCTGGTAGAGGATCCGAGATGGAGGATAATACACACATACCACCCACTGTGAGACGTTACCAATATACAGAGCATAACAGAGTTAATCAATAACATATCTTAGGTCTGAAACCTATAGCTAAAAACAGTGCAACATAATTCTCTCTGTCAGCTTAATGTTGCTATAGCCAGAACTATGCCAGCTAAACAGAGACAGTCAGGTCTTCTTCATGGCTGTGATCTGGTGCCAAAGTTGATGTGAACAATGGCCACTCTGTAAGTTAACTATGAAGAGCAATGCTCCCAGGTCTAAACACAGCTCATAGTTACTAAGTATAAGATACTACCCAGTCTGGTGCAGTGTGACCTAAAGAGGTGAGATCACTCTAAAGTTCATCCCTGGTGCAATTTTGTATGTCTCAATCCTGTCCCCCCTCAAATCCCTAGAGCCCCAAATGCTGTAGCCTTTCCTCATCTGGAAGGTATCCCAGACCATCTGTCATTCTGGTTGCTCTCCTCTGAACCTTCTCCATTTCCTATAAATCCTTTTTGAGATGTGGCGACCAGAACTGGATACAGTTCTCCAAATGTGGCCTCACCATCCATTTGTACAACGGCATCATCATTTTTGCCGTTTTATTCTCAATCCCTTTTCTAAAGACCCCAAACATGGAATTTGCCTTCTTCTCTGCCACCACACATTGAGTGGACATTTTATCACGCTCTCCACTGGCACCCCGAGCTCTCTCCTGCTCTGTCACGGATAGCCCTGTTCCAACCATTCTTACAGGGTCATATAATATGCAACAGAGAGCATAGTGTGACCATATCTCTTTTCAGGACATATCCTCTTTGTTTAGCCTCTGTCCTGCGCAAAACTCAACACTCAAAAAAGTCTGCCAGTTTCCTTCTCCATTTTCTGGTCTTCTCCATTTTCTCTCCATGGACCTTGCAGGCCACAGGTGTGTGTCAACCTCCTTATACATCAAAGACCATCTTGTCTGCCTCAATCTGCTGGGAAAAGTGAAACTCTCCCCACATCAACTCCCCATATCAGCCTCTAAGATGGTGCTGCTGGTGAAGACTTACCTCCGAGGACTTCTCAGGATTGTCTGCTGGCATCCCCAGGGTTTGCTGCAGACAGACAGACACACACACAGAGAGAGAGGGAGACTCAGACTTTCACCAGACTAACAGACAGACAAAGAGCACAATCCTAATCATGTCTACTCAAAAGTAAGCCCCATTATGTTCAATGGATCTTACTCCCAGGAAAGTGTCTTTAGGATTGCAGCATAACACAGTGAGAGAGGGAGACTCTGATTCCCACCAGACTCTGTCCCAGACAGAAAGACACACACAGAGAGGGAGACTCAGACTCCCACCAGACTCCAGACAGAGAGCGAGAGAGAGAGAGAGAGAGAGACTCAGACTCCCACCAGACTCTGTCCCAGACAAAGTGTCCCAGAGGCTGTCAACTGTGACATCAGCAACAGGGCAGCGCATCACTTGTGGACCTTTAAATAGGGTTGCCAGGGTGACCTATGGACAAAGTTCCGATCCGTTGAAACCAGCAGAGGAAATCTTGGCAGGCGCCTCTTTCTAAACTCTTCCACGTGAAGCTGCACCTCCCCAAATTCCCTCTTATAGACAACGCTTCAAGGTCTTCCTAACAATGGGACACAGGAATCCCCGGCAGAGGTCAGCACAATTTACACATCACCCTGTTCCCACAGTGGGTGGAGAAGATGGTGTGTGTTGGTGCTCTGGTCCATCTCCCCTCCCCACCCCAGCCAGAGGTGGAACAGAAGTCATTTTTGTGACCTCACCAGGCCATGTGCCAGGATGTGTGCCAGCCGAATAGGATTGGCATAGACACCACCAGGCCAGCAAACAATTTGTGCCAGCTTAACCCACTCCCCTCCCTGCCTGGCACAGGTTCCAGACTATTCCCGCAGGAGTGGTGCAGATACCCCAAGATCAGTATAGGTTTTGTGTTGGCTTAAATCCCCTCGCCACTCCCAGGAGCAGCGCAGAACCCCCCAGGCCTTATGCCAGGACTTGTGCCAGCCCAACACAGCAGGAGTGGTGCAGACCTCACCTTCCAAAGCTTTGTACCAGGACTTATGCTGGGGTTTTTGATAGCCTAACCAGTGATGGGCTTCAAAGAAATTAAGAACCGGTTCTCTGTCCATCTGGCAGCCACTTTTAAATGGCTATTTTTAAACTTTATATGTACTATCTCTTGTTAAGAACCGGTTCTATAGAGTAGGTGCGAACCTGCTGGTGCCCACCACTGAGCCTAACCCCCCCCCCCAGGTGTGGCACAGACCTCCCTGGCCTTGTGCCAGGACTTATGCCATCCTAACCAAGGTCAGGATTGTAGTTTGGCAATTCCAAGGGTACTCAGGGGAGCAAAAAGCAGCACCTGCCCTCCATTACCCAGAAGTAAACCCGCTTCTCCGGTGGGTCTCCATGGCAAAGCCAGTCCTTTAACCTGGAAGGCTCCACTCTGCCCTACCCAAGAGTATATGCCCTTCTCTTCCTGCTCTCCTCCCTCTTGACCAGTGGTGGACTTCAAATATTTTAACAATGGTTCACTATGTTCTAATGACCATTTTAACCCTTAGTTTACAAAAAAAATTTGTATCACGTCTGACCATATCAATCAGTATTAAGCCCCAGAGTTCAGTGTAATTTATTCTTATGCATTATGCTTTGTTGTGCTCTCAGGTGGAATGTGTCCAGGGGTGCCACAAATAAGAACATAAAAACATAAGAAAAGCCTCCACTGGATCACACCAAAGACCCCATCTAGTCTAGCTTCCTGAATCACACAGCGGCCCACCAGCTGCCTCAGGGAGCACATATGACACTTGCATCCAGGTGCCTAAGTACCAGCAGACACTACCACAAGTTCCACTGGTGGTACTCATACCACTGGTTGAGAAACACTGATCTACAGTTTAGGACCAGAGTCTGTGGTGTCCCATCTACAGTTTGAGGTTTGTCTCTAAGCCACGACTTAAGGCTACAATCCTGTCCACACTTTCCTATAAGTAAGCTTCATTGACTATTATGGGATTTACTTCTGAATGGTCATACATAAGATTTGGGCTCTTAGAATCCCAGCCTCTTGCTGCAATACCATCCAAATAGGAGTAAGCACCATTGAATATAATAGGACTTCTGAGTAGTCAAGAAGCAAAGGACTGAGCTCTTACTAACCAGCCTCTGGCTGCAATCCTATTCACTTTCCTGGGAGTAAGCTCCACAGTCTCTAATGGGACTTACTTTTGAGTAGCCAAGAATAGGATTGGACTCTAATGCTGCACTCCTATGCACACTTACCTGGGAGTAAGACCTATTGACTCTAATGGGACTTCCTTCTGAATGGTCAAGCATAGGATTAGGCTCTTAGAAACCAGCCTCTGCAGTTTCTATTCTATAATCATTTTCACTTCAGCTTTAGCCTAGCTTTAGCTAGGGCACTGCTGCTCTCCTCCCTCTTGACCACTTCAGGGCCTCCCTCTGTCAGAGGAGGCCATTTTGTGGGCCTATAATCAATGATAGGCTAGAAAAAAATTAACAACTGGTTCTATGCCCATCTGGCAGCCACTTTTAAATGGCTATTTTTAAACTTTATATGTCCTGTCTCTCATTAACAACCGGTTCTATAGAGTAGGTGCGAACCTGCTGGAGCCCACCACTGCCTATAATCTATTGATTATAACGGGACTTACCTCTGAGTAGGGAGGCAGAGGACTGGGCTCTAAGGCTGCACTCCTCTGCACACTTTCCTGGGAGTAAACTTCATAGATTGAAATGGGATTAACTTTTGAGTAGTCAGGCATAGGATTATGCTCTTAGAAACCAGCTTCTGGCTGCACTCCTATGCACTCTTTCCAGGGAGTGAGCTCCACTATTATAATGGAACTTCTGAGTAGACAAGAGGATTGGGCTTTGAGGCTGCACTCCTATCCTCACAGGAGAGTAAGACTGACTGACTTTAATATGATTTACTTCAGAGTAGGCAGAGAACTGGGCTCCGGGGGGGGGGGCAGGATGGGAACTGGGGCTATTTCTTCAGGGGCACCCCATCCTACCTCTCCACAATCCCAGGTGGGGAGATTTCTCAGGGGGTAGGGCAGGATAGGCTGGGGAGATTTGGGGGGGGGGGGCAAAAGGACTACAGTGTGGATAGGATTGCAGCCTCAGAGCCCAGTCCTAACCATGTCTATTCAGAAGTAAGTCCCATTCAAGTCAATGGGGATTACTCCCAGGAAAGTGTGGTTAGGATTTCAGCCTTACAGTTCAATCCTATGCAGGCTTACTCAGAAGTAAGTCTCATTCTAGTAAATGGGGCTTACTCCCAGGTAAGTGTGGATAGGATTGCAGCCTCAGATCCCAGTCCTAACCATGTCTACTCAGAAGTAAGTCCTATTATAGTCAGTGGGCTTACTCTCTGGAAAATATGGATGGGAAAGCAGCCTTTAATCCTCATCCAATGCATGCTACTCAGAAGGAAATCCCATGATAGCCAATGGGAATTGCTCCCAGGAAAGTGTGGCTAGGATTGTGGCCACAGGCTGCAGTCCTCTACTATACAGTAAAGTTCAGTGAGGCTTACTCCTGAGTAGTACTGGGTAGTACTCCATGCCTCCAGTACTCCATGCCATCCCCTGGGCTGCAAAGGCACCCGGGGAGTCAAGCAGGCAGGCATGGCCCCCACCAAAAGCCCTGGAGGACCTCATCCTCACAACACTCAGATGGTTCTCCTACTCACCTAGACCTCCCAGACCTTTTTCAGCAGCTCTAGCGTCTCTATTCCTGCCTAAGGACACCTTTTAAAGCTGTCTATGAAAGTGCCGCATTTGAAAGTATAGAGCTTTTAGACCTTTATATACTGAACCCAACATCCCCCAGTTTTAGGAGAACACCAAATCCCTGTCTGAATGATTGCAATTGGAACATACCATGTTCATTTTAAAATTAAAAAAATATAAATTTAGCAGCTTAGCAAGTGGCTGGGAGGGAAGAAGTGGGGGAGAAAGAGAGGCCAGGCAAGAGTCCTCCTCAGTTTCAACTGTGGGAAGACCCAGAGACCTTTAAAGAGGAATTTAAACAGACCTGCATGCAATTCAAAGATGGTGGCCCCTCCTTACCTAATGGTTCACCAGGAGGGTGTCAAAATTAACAAGCGGTTCTCCCAAACTAGTCAGAACTGGCTGCAGCACACCTCTGCTCTTGACCTGCTGCTTTCCTCCCTCTTGATCACTTCAGGGCCTCCCTTTGCCAGAGGTGGCCATCTTGCTCTTGCCCACTTCAGAGCCTCCCTCTGTCAGAGGAGGCCATTTTGTGGGCCTGGAGAAACTTTAGATAGGGCACTGCTGCTCTCCTCCCTCTTGACCACTTCAGGGCCTCCCTCTGTCAGAGGAGGCCATTTTGTGGGCCTGGAGAAACTTTAGATAGGGCACTGCTGCTCTCCTCCCTCTTGACCACTTCAGGGCCTCCCTCTGTCAGAGGAGGCCATTTTGTGGGCCTGGAGAAACTTTAGATAGGGCACTGCTGCTCTCCTCCCTCTTGACCACTTCAGGGCCTCCCTCTGTCAGAGGAGGCCATTTTGTGGGCCTGGAGAAACTTTAGATAGGGCACTGCTGCTCTCCTCCCTCTTGACCACTTCAGGGCCTCCCTCTGTCAGAGGAGGCCATTTTGTGGGCCTGGAGAAACTTTAGATAGGGCACTGCTGCTCTCCTCCCTCTTGACCACTTCAGGGCCTCCCTCTGTCAGAGGAGGCCATTTTGTGGGCCTGGAGAAACTTTAGATAGGGCACTGCTGCTCTCCTCCCTCTTGACCACTTCAGGGCCTCCCTCTGTCAGAGGAGGCCATTTTGTAGGCCTGGAGAAACTTTAGCTAGGGCACTGCTTCTCTCCTCCCTCTTGACCACTTCAGGGCCTCCCTCTGTCAGAGGAGGCCATTTTGTGGGCCTGGAGAAACTTTAGATAGGGCACTGCTGCTCTCCTCCCTCTTGACCACTTCAGGGCCTCCCTCTGTCAGAGGAGGCCATTTTGTGGGCCTGGAGAAACTTTAGATAGGGCACTGCTGCTCTCCTCCCTCTTGACCACTTCAGGGCCTCCCTCTGTCAGAGGAGGCCATTTTGTAGGCCTGGAGAAACTTTAGCTAGGGCACTGCTGCTCTCCTCCCTCTTGACCACTTCAGGGCCTTCCTCTGTCAGAGGAGGCAATTTTGTGGGCCTGGAGAAGCTTTAGCTAGGGCACTGCTTCTCTCCTCCCTCTTGACCACTTCAGGGCCTCCCTCTGTCAGAGGAGGCCATTTTGTGGGCCTGGAGAAGCTTTAGCTAGGGCACTGCTGCTCTCCTCCCTCTTGACCACTTCAGGGCCTCCCTCTGTCAGAGGAGGCCATTTTGTGGGCCTGGAGAAGCTTTAGCTAGGGCACTGCTTCTCTCCTCCCTCTTGACCACTTCAGGGCCTCCCTCTGTCAGAGGAGGCCATTTTGTGGGCCTGGAGAAACTTTAGATAGGGCACTGTTGCTCTCCTCCCTCTTGACCACTTCAGGGCCTCCCTCTGTCAGAGGAGGCCATTTTGTGGGCCTGGAGAAGCTTTAGCTAGGGCACTGCTTCTCTCCTCCCTCTTGACCACTTCAGGGCCTCCCTCTGTCAGAGGAGGCCATTTTGTGGGCCTGGAGAAACTTTAGCTAGGGCACTGCTGCTCTCCTCCCTCTTGACCACTTCAGGGCCTCCCTCTGTCAGAGGAGGCCATTTTGTGGGCCTGGAGAAGCTTTAGCTAGGGCACTGCTGCTCTCCTCCCTCTTGACCACTTCAGGGCCTCCCTCTGTCAGAGGAGGCCATTTTGTGGGCCTGGAGAAGCTTTAGCTAGGGCACTGCTTCTCTCCTCCCTCTTGACCACTTCAGGACCTCCCTCCATCAGTGCTCTGTGCCTCTTGGGGTGTTGGGGGCAGTTCATGTTTGGAGAGCCCTCAGCACCAGGCAGAGTGGGGCTGCATCTGGCTGAACCTCCTAAGCTCCCACTTCTGGGCTGGTCAGTCTTTAGGTGGGGACATTCTCACTTCCCTGACATCAGGGACCCCCCTCCATGAAGACTCTGGAACACCTTGCCACACGATTGAGTGGTGTTGGTCCTTTGTGCAAAGAAGTGGAGTAAATGTTCTTGAGTAAATGTTTCCTCTGCAGTCCGGTCTCAAATGCATCTAAAATGCATTTAGACTAATGCATCTAAAATGGTAGTTGGTTTGAGAACGTCATAGTAATATTACACAATCTGTACACAGACAGAAATTATATAATTGGACGAACACAACTGAAATGACTATCTTTTAGTTGTTCCTTGTGTTATGGGTGAAGCTGTGCAGGTGGGGAGGTGAAGTCCAGATTTCAGGCCACTTGAGCAATGCATGTATTTGAACATGGAGCTGTCAGGCTTAAGTCTGACTCTAGAATGACAACATCCTGGCTCGTGATTTGGAGCAGTTTCTGATTCTTTCCTTTCAGGTGAATTGGACTGAAAAAGGAGGCAGAGAGAAATTGGGATGTGGGATGGACCCCACATCAGACCCCTAATCCTGGTTCCTCCTCAGACTGGGCAGACCCAAACTGCCAAAGCAAAAACTGGATGTGATAAACTGGATGTGATCACAACTCATTGGAGATCAGGTTGCAGCCCGACTTCTGCAAACCCACACCTTGGGGGCAGTGGTGGGCAGCAGCAGGTTCGCACCTACGCTATAGAACCGGTTCTTAACAAGAGATAGTACATATAAAGTTTAAAAATAGCCATTTAAAAGTGGCTGCCAGATGGACAGAGAACCGGTTCTTAATTTCTTTGAAGCCCATCACTGCTTGGGGGCTTCTGGATCTTCAGGCTACCAAAGGAAGGATGGAGTGGGGTGCGAGGAAAGGGATGTGATGTTCTTGCCCCATTTTCCTCTATGAAATGCTGGAGGGTCCACAGCCCCAGGGCAAGGGGAAAGAGGTAGTAGGTACAGCAAGAGGGTTAGCAGAGGCTGCAGCTTTGTAGGCTTTGAGTACTGCAAGACTCAAAACAAACTCTGCTGTAACGTTCCATGTAATTGCAGATGGTCGTGTATGGCAGATGCAGAAACACACAGAGACCACAGTCCAAACCATGTCTACTCAAAACAGTGTGTTCAATGGCTCTTACTCCCAGAAAAGTGTCTTTAGGACTGCAGCCAGAGATACACAAAAGCACGCATACAAAACATTTTATTAATTAAACATGAATTTACTAGCATTGACAAATAATTACTTAACCTTTAACATATTATTAACAAACAATTATCAACAATTATCAATAATTATTAACAAACAATTATCTACCAAAAAGTCTATTATCAAAGAGTTTAATAATTAATTTAGTAACAAGTATCAGATAAATACTTAAAATCTAACAAATTAACTAACAACCAACAATTCGCTTTCAAACTATTTATTATCTATTAAAGAATTATTATCAATTAAAGAATTAATTTATAATTTACAACAATTAATTAACACTGAACACAGAATTAACTAATGGATATGACTAATGAGTTGGCTTTTTCTCCACAGGAAGTTCCTCAGGCGACTTTTCCACTCCTCGTCCAGTCAGTCTGCAGTTGGCCTTTCCACAGTGCTGGGCCTCGGAGGACGCGGGTTCCAGTCCAGGTGTTGCTCGGTCAGCAGGAGGCTGTACCTCACCAACCGGTCCTGTTGGTCCAAGCGATGGATGCCTGAGGAAGGAGCGTGTTCAACAGACACTGCCATGGAGGCGTCCCTGAGGGAAGAGCTGAATGCCTCCTCCACACCCACTCATAACCCCTCCAAGGACCCCGACAAGGGTCTTGAACTCGGGCTGTGCATCCTGGACACCTCTTCCCCTCAGCTGGGGCTCCACCTCATTCAAACTCATGGCTGACTGTTTCTGGGATCCCTATCTGGGATCGGAGCTGCTCTTGTAGAGAGACAACTCTTTCCCAAGCCCTTCTCATCTAAGCAGCTGATGTGGCCCAGCCCCCTTGACAGAGATCAGAACAGTGGACCAGTTCACCTCCTGGACCTCCACCCAGGACCACTTACCACCTCTGACTGGATCAGGAGAGTCAGTCCCTGAATGCTAAGCTGCTGCACTTGGGCGTTGAGGTATTCCAGCCCATGAAGAAGGCAGGCCCTGGTCTTCCCATATGTCAGGCTGTACTTGCAATGCAACAGATAAAAGAAGCAAAGTTACTGTATCACACAAAGCACAAGGAAAACTGAGGCAAGATCTTGTATGGCCACATCATCATATGCTGGCAGACCCATAGAGCTGCTCCAGGATGTGCTGGGCCAGGCTGTAAGGAAAAAAGGGACAGCATTACTGGAGGGATCATGCCATCTGCTTGTGTGATGTGCCACATGGGACCCCTGGTTGCCCTGAGGAGAGACCAGAAGGCCAGAGGCCTCAAGATCTGAGTGCAAACCAAACTGGGCTCAAAGGCTGTGTATTTTGCAGCATGGCTGAGGATCTTCACCAGGTTGAATTCCTCGGGGGCCACTTTCCATCTTCCCCTAGGGGCCAGTTTCTTGAGCGCAGCGCTTGGGGTCCCTGCTGAAAATCAATCAAAGTATTTCTAGCCTGCTTTTCACTCACTTCAGCAACCTCCTCTTCCTCATCCAAATGGATCAGGATCAAAATTCTCATCTAGGATGAGACTCTCATTTGCCGCTTCCTGAAGCTGGTCCTCAAAAGGCTAATGTTCTTTATCGCTGCTGCTCTAACTGCTGCTTCCTTCTGCATGCAAAAAAAAAAAAAGAGAAGTACAAAGTGCACATGACTTAATGACCTAATGGATCTCAGCAGATTTTAATGCCAGATTGCAGACCAGACTAGACTGCACTAGTTTGGGGCTCTCTTTGGTGCAGGGACCGAAGGGACCCTTTGGGGAGCAATGGGTCCAGCCAGCTTGAGGCCAGCCCTGAGGGCTCAGCCTATTTCCCAGCTCTCACTGAGATACCTTCCCAAGATTTCTGCAGTTCTTCTGACTATGTGAACAGAAGGTGTTGGTTGGTTTGGAAGGGAACCCACAGTCTTGGGGGGATAGACCCCAAAATTATCCATTCTCACTGCAATTGTCCTTGCAGGGATGATCTACTCACATGGTTCATGTGTTAGAGGTAGATTTTGGCCAACTGCTGAGCGAATGAATGTTGTGCAGTCCCTTTCCGTGTGGGAAGGAAACTCAGCAGGAGGTCCAGCAGGTCTGGGATCACCTCAGCACAAATTGGTGCATTCAGGGCTTCCAAAAATGGTGTCCTTCAGCAACGTAGTGTCCTGCATGAAAGAGGGGCTTCCTTCAACACGTCTTCAAGCCCAGGAGATGATGGGCCTGGTTGATCATCTAAACCCAACATTTCCCCAAGTTTTACTTGGGAGGAGGAGGCAATGCAAGCACTTGCCGTGGATTAGGATGAGCAGAATAAGATCCTGGACCAAACCAAAGATCAAATTATTCCAAACCCCTTTCTGAGATTGGAGCTGCTGCAGCTCAGAGGAGGCAACTCTTCCCTTCTCACCCTAAAAGTTGTTGAGGTCCCCTTGACAGAGGTCGGGAGAGTGAACCAGTTCACTTCCTGGACCTTCTCCCAGGCTCACTTACCACCTCTGACTGGATCAGGAGAGCCAGTCCCTGAAGGCTGAGCTGCTGCACTCGGGAGTTGAGGTGTTCCAGCCCATGGAGAAGGCAGGCAATGGTCGCGTGGTCCATCAGGCCGTATCTGCAGTGTAGCAGCGGAAGAAAGCAAAGTTACTATATCACACAAAGCACAAGGCAAGACCTCTGAAATAGGAGGGTCAACTGACTCTCTTTTCCTTGGAGAACCCATCGCAGAACCCATTGCAGAACCCATCGCAGGACCGCTGGATCAAGCCATGCAGCAACCTCCTCCCCAACACCCCTAGCCTTACTTCGAGGTACACTGTCATGGCCACTTCAGGGAGCTTGTTGGAGATTTTGAGAAAGAAAACCCCCATAATGTGAATAAACAAGTCCTTCATGATGAAGGTCTCCTGATTGATGAGTTGCCTGCAAGAGAAGACAAGAACATGAGTGAAAGAGACTGGAGTGCAGGAAGGTCTCCTCACTCCCCCAACCAGCTGTCCATCACCTCTTCTTTCGCAAACCCAGTTCTCACCTCAGCATGGTGGACAGTCCATGCTGGAAGGAGTCCTCTGCAGCCAGATCTTGCATGGCCACATCATCCCTATGTATGCCAGCAGCACCATAGAGCTGCTCCAGGACGTGCTGGGCCAAACTGTAAGGAAAAGAGGGACAGCATGACTGGAGGGAGCACGCCATCTGCTTGTGTGACATACCACATGGGACCCTTGTTTGCCCTGAGGAGAGACCAGAAGGCCAGAGGCCTCGACCAAACTGGGCTCACAGGGTCATGATGTGCCTCGGGAGAGGGAAACTCCTGAGGAGGAGCCAGAAGATTCCTCTTGGAAAAGCAACCATTCCAGCCCCTCCTTTCACAACTCACCTCCTCAACTCCTGGTGCTCGGCCCCACAGGCATGGATTTGCCCCAGAAGGCTGAGGAACATCAGGGGGAAGAGCTCCCGGTTGAAGCACAGGCAGGCAGGCCCAGACATCTCCAGATATTCCTCTAGTACCACCTTTCCCACAACATGCTGGGCAAGCACTGGCATGATGATGAAGCTGGTGGACCTCCCGCCTTGGCTCTTCCCCTGCAAAAAGGGTGTTGTCAAGGACCTCGACCTGCAAAATAAAAAGTGGGATTCTTTCTTTACAAAGTACTCGAAAGGAAGCCCAGATTAAGGGCTAGTCAAAGGCTTTTCTGAGCCTGTGCAGAGTGGATTAAGAGACATGACAGATTCCTGTTTTGGCACGAACACTCCGGGACAAACTGAAGTATGTCCTTCATAGATCTGATTCAAGTTAAAACAGAAAAAAGTAAACTCTTAGTTTGTGGAACTCTTTGCTACATGATGTTAGTTGAATTAGCACAGTTGAACTGCACATGGCATTGCAAACTACCCAGGTCTGTGCAGCCTGGTCTGCCCCCCTTTATGGGATGAGGATCCAGACCAGGCAGCAGAAGGCAATGAAGATGGAGCCCTCAGTCCTGCATCCTGTCTCAACCACCTCATTCCTGGCTCAGACAAAACCCTTACACTGCGTTTTCCACACAGGCATCTTTCATCCCGTTCTGTGTCGAGCCCAGAACCCCTATCATCCAAGCAACTGAGAATTCTGCTCTGGGCAAGGCATAAGTAGTATCACATTCTTGATGTGGTCCATCTAAGGATAGGTGTGCTCTCTGTGGGGTCTGTGTTAAGGATACATACCCCTCTACTCTCCTGCTGTATGTTGTTGAATATGGAAAAAGGAAATGCCACTCCCTTTCTGGTCTGGGACCCATGGCAGTGTCCTAGCATAGGGCTCAATGTCTATATGGGAGAGAGGAGGTGTAGCAGTCTCCTTGGTGGTATGGCAGAAATCCTTCCTTCTCAGTTAGAGTGGCCTAGATAGGTTTTGGGTGGTGCTTTACTGCAGTAATTAAAGAAGTTCTCCCCTCCCCCATTTTATTCCAGTGACCTGCAATGGCTCCCGACCAGGTTGACTTACCCTCCACCGACCCCCTAGTACACCACTGGGTGTTGGTGACCCTCCTCATCAAGGGCCCCAGATGAGCACCAGCCATGCCCAGGTTGTGCAGCCTCATCCACCTCCAGAGGACAAGAGGTTCCTACCTGGAGTATCTATAAAGAGCAAAGGTTATTCCTTACCTACAAAGGCGACATTTTCAGAATTCTCGACCATCACTCCTTCATATTTCTGCCTTGGGCTGGGACTGAGCAGAGCCCATTCCTCACAGCTGAAATAAACAGCTATTTCTGGGAAGTAAATGGGGCTCTGAAAGAAACAGGATAATTGTCCTATTAGCAAGTCAGTCAAGGCAGGGGAACCAAACATCCTCCTTTCCAGGACACATACTCTTTTTGACCTTGTGCCCAGGAGAAAGAACTCAAATGTCCACCTTTTCCCTGGGAGCAGACCCTGTGGGGAATGCCAAGTCTTCCTTTAAGGGGGATATTGTTCAGAGGGAGGGGCTGCACTGGGGAGAATGCTGCGCAAGGGGTGTTGCACATGGGGTGATGATGCACATGGGGAGGTGAAGTGCATGGGGAGGTGATGTGCATTGGGGGATGATGCACATTGGGGATGATGCGCATGGGTATGATGCGCTTAGGACGTTGATGTATATGGGGATGTTGCACATGGGACGTTGAAGCGCATGGGGGATGATGCATGTGGGATTTTGATATGCATGGGGGTTGATGCACATGGGGTGAATGTTGCACATGGGGGGTTGAAGCGCAGGAGGCAGTTGTTGCACATGGGTGGTTGATGGGCATGGGAGGGTTGATATGCATGGGGGATGTTGCGCATGGCAGGGTTGATGCATATGGGGGGGTTGATGCACATGGGGGATTGATACAATGGGTGAATGTTGCACACGGGGGCGAGAAGGCTGGCTTTGTAGCTATGAAATTGTCACCAACTCCATGTAATTTTAAACCATGACACCCTGAGTCAAAAACACCAACTCCAGGGATGCATTTAAAAATCAACTTCTTCATTCCTGGTTTCCTTGCCCAAGGGGCAAAAATGCAACCAGACCCCAAAACAAATTCAGCCAGCTATTTCATTTGGGGCATCTTTTATTTTCATTTACCAAAGACAAGCCTCCCCGCATAGAAACCCAGGTTCCCTCCTTTTTCTTCTGTCTCCTGAGATTCTGTTTGATCTGCTTCTGTTTTGATCAGCTTCTGTTTGATTTGATTCTGTTTGATCAGCTTCTGATGATCCGCCATATCTTCAGTTCTATCAAGAACTCTAAGGAGGAGGAAGCAAGGTTAAGGGGTTGAAAAGCAGACCAAGCAATATGATGATGATGTACTACTTAACAGTCGCCAGGTGTTTGACTGGAATTGGCTCTATTGTGATTCGGTTCAGTATGTGTGAAGATCCCAGAAGCACTGCTTTATTAATTATTATTATTAAAGGGTAGGAATTTCTTACCTGGAAGTGTCCTATTCTTGGAGGAAGGAAAAGAGGGGCATTGATACAGGTGGGAATTGCCCCTCCCCTCGCAGGAGATAGGCCAGATCTGTTCAAGGTCTCCTCATCGAGGGGAGGGTGACCCAGGCCCAGGCCAGTTCCCAGAGCCTAGGAGGGACACCCTCTGATTATGTTCTGTCACAGTCGTGAGGACCCACTTGGGGCCAGCTGGACAAGGTCTGTGAAAAGCAGACCTTGAACAGATCCAGCCTATCTCCTGCAAGGGGAGGGGCAATTCCCACCTGTAACAATGCCCCTCTTTTCCTGACTCCAGAGAAGACTAGAACCTCCACCTCTAGTTGTGGGGCTATATCTCCCAGGATGCTCTTTTGCATAAGCCTCAATGTAATGAACAGCAGTGAAAAATCACTACTGCATCTAGTACAGCTCCTTTTTATTTGAATGGGGCTTATGCAAGATAATTCCCCCATTTATCCAATCTATTCAATAGTCATCCAGGGAGAACCACCTCTATCTGGGGCTAAGATCTGGAGGTCCGTAGTTCATGAGGGAGGGAATAGGAATTCTTCCAGGTTTCCGGCTACGGGTTTCTCTCTCGCTGTCAGAGAGCCATTCCTCCCGGCAGTACCTGATACTGATACAAAAGGCTACCATTAGCTGATTGATATGTCTCTATCATAATTGGGACTCTGCTCAAAATCAGTCTTAAGAAAGTCAGTACACTGACCACCTATCTCTTTGTACCACCTAATGATTAACTGTTGTGATTTCACTGTGTGCTTGTATGTAACCAATAAAAGACCTGGCCTAAGAGAGGCCAGAGAGAGATTCTTCTATCCACTCCACTCTGCATGTCGTGTGACTTATTACAACAGTACACTACATAAAAAAACTCACCTTCTTACTTCATAAGTAGAATCAGCACTATAGGTTACTACTGCTTTGGATGATGTTGATCTAAAGAGCGGTCCTGCCAGGAGCAAAACATGATTTTCTTCCTTAACCATTGATGTAATTCCCAAGGTTATTACCATTTCCCTTTTAAGAATTGCCGGAGGATATCTGAACTGGGAAGATACAAAAAAGTTAACTATCGGATTCACAAGACAGCTCTTGTCCTTAGCCCAGCTCCTGTCAACCCAAAATAGGCAGCCCCAACACCTGTTTGCAAGCCAAGTGGGCTCTGGGGATCCCTGGAATAAAGGCCATAAAGATCAGAACTCTTGCTCATGTGCAGAGTGCTTTTGTCTCTCTCACAGGTTATGCCACCTGCTCAGTTCTTCTCCAGTGCCGACCTTAGCCAAGGCCTTTAGGAGACAGATTGCAATCTAAGGCTGCAATCCTATGCACACTTCCCTGAAAGTAAGCCTCATAGAATACAATAGGACTTCTGAGTAGACATGCATAGGTGTGCTCATCATGTTTCCCTGATCCACCCTTCACCCCACCAGACTCATTTGACCCTTGTTTCCTGCCTTCTGCACCCCATAATTACCTCCACAGGGAGCCTAGGAGCATCCCAAACAGAGGGACCACATGTCATAACCAGAAAATAGAACAAGACCCCCCGCAATCAAAGGAGACCCAAGAAAAATGGAGGACAGAAGAAAACAAAAGCTAAAAACAATTATACAAATTGCTTTCATGTAGTTATGGTAATTTAAACATCATACTGTACTACTTAATAAAGGATGACCAGATGTCATAACCGCAAAAGAGGACAAGGCCCCCACAAATGTAGACACCCAAGAAAAATGTAGGACATGACAAAAACGAAAAACACTCATACATATTGTCTTCATGTGGTTAAAGACCATATTACTTAATATTAAATTGAAGATTATTACATATAATTAATTACAAGAAGGTTACATGTGGTCATAATGACTATATTACCTTTCAAACTATTACATATAATTAATTACAAAAAGGTTAAATTCTGCCTGCTTACAAGGGAAAGGAGAACAACTAATATTTTTTCCAGGACCCAAGGGTAAAAAAATAAATACATATCCTGGGAAATGAGCAGACATGGTCACCATGCCCAATACTAAATTTTAAACTATTGCATATTGTTAATTACTTATTAATTACAAGAAGGCTATATATATGCTACCTTGAAGATTTTCCCCCAGAACACTAGGCTAATAAAAAGAGGGCAGCCCTGATGAGCCCTTGAAGGTTTGGATTTCCCCCCCCCCCTTTCCCATTTTTTCTTTCAACTCTCACCCCATCATTTCTGTTGAAGCACCTGCAGCAAACTAGAGACTGGGCAGACTGGGCAAATTTGCAACATTTCTCAGCCTTTAAGTTCTATCACATGACCACCCTCGGCCAATCACTGCAGCAAATTGAGTTGCACTGAATTAATTTCATGTTGCAAAAATTCCAAAAGTTTTGCAATTCCTGATACCCCTCCAATTTTTCCAGCATGAAAATAATTACTTATACATTTGCATGCCCAGTAATCTTATCAGGTCATAGTGTTTGTTTCTGTCAAGTGGTTTGGTAAATATATATCTGCCACTTTTTCATTTGATGGACAATACAGTGGCGCCTCACATAAAGAAAGCCTCACGTAAAGTACGTTTCATGTAACAAACAAAAATTTCTCTAGGATTCTGCTCCACGGAACAAACTGTGCTTCACGTAAAGAACACACTCGTTGGCAGTTGCGGCAGACGCGCTGGCCGGCAGCCTGTTTAAAAAGCATCAGGGCTGCCTAGCACACCTGCCCATAGTGAAAGCAACACTTCCATGCTGTTCCTCCTGTGGCTGGGCGTCTGTAGTGCAGAGGGAGAGAAGAGCAGTGGAGAAGAGGGAAGCAGCTCAGGGCTAGCCAGAAGGGAGCAGGGGAGAGAGAGGCTCAGGACGGAGAGAAGGAGAAAGTGGGGAGACACTTTGAAGGTGTCTTGGATTGCAGTCTCCTAACCATGTCTACCCAGAAGTAAGCCCCATTGTGTTAAATGGGTCTTACTCCCAGGAAAGTGTCTTTAGGACTGCAGCCTAAGTAGACTTCATAAGATCATGCACATTGAATGCATTTTTTGAATTCAATCCCAGTGTTCTGTCATCATTTCTACATCCAGTTAATATTTTTAGATGAATATTTTTGGGGTTGTGGAACCAATCATCTGAGTTTCCATTATTTCCTATGGGAAAATCTGCTTCACGTAAAGAACGTTTCACGTAACAAACATGCCTCCAGAACGAATTAAATTTGTTACATGAGGCATCACTGTACATACAGTAAATAACAGTGTTTTATTACAGTTAATATGTTATATTACAGTGTTTTGAATTCAGTTCCAGTGTTTTGTCATCATTTTTATGTTGTTAATATTTTTATATGATTATTTTTTGGGTGATTGGATTGGAACAAATCGTTTGAGTTTCCATTATTTCGTATGCGAAAATCCGCTTCATGTAAAGAATGTTTCACATAAAGAACATGCCTCCAGAACAAATTAAATTTGTTACATGAGGCGCCAGTGTACATTAATTCAAACAATTTATCATTGATATACTCCTTTACATTTTTATAGCGTATATCAGTATGCTTGCTATGCGACTTTGCTCTTTGTGACATAGCCATGGTTATACAGGCTTCGTTGTCCTCACACACCACTATGGGATTTGACATAGGTATCCCAGTATCGCACAGCAGTTGTTTATATCAGACCAATTCACTACACATCAAGAACAATGCTCCAAATTCGGATTCTACAGAAGATAATGACACAAATTTCTGTTGCACAGATCTCCACCCCACCAGTACATTTGCTAATTTTACTACTAGCCCTGATGTTGACCTCCTTGTATCTACATCCGAGGCCCAGTCTGAGTCACCAAAAAACTGACAAGATCAAGGGACCTGTTGGTGCAATAGTGACACAATAATTTATGGTCTCCTATAAGTACCTGAGTACTCCCTTTGCAGCAATCCAATGACTTTGTGTGGGGGAGGCCACACTTCTAGCGGGTAAGATATTCACAGACCCAGCCACATCTGGCCTTGTCCATTGACTCAAATATAAAAGGCTTCCTATTAATGACTGATAATATTAAGGACTTACTACATCATCTGCCTTTAAAAAAATCCACAGCCATCGGTGTATTTGCACCATTGCAGTGCTCCATCTCAAAACGCTGTAAGAGCTGCAATATTTTTTATTTTTGTGACAGTACAACACACATCCCCTGGACAATACCTTTGAGGAGGAATACCCTTTGTGGCTCTGGTAGACCTACGAGGTGTCTTATCGACCTGTTCCTCCTTTTGCTCCTTAGGGATTGATTCACTAGTAGTGCCTTCAGATTCAACCTTTTTTACCCCTCCTGAAGGCATACTATCTACATGCAAAGGCTTGGGATGCTGACTAGCTGGAATTGAAACAAATGGTTCTGATAGTCTATCCCGACCTTGATGCTCTAAGAAGGTAGCACTTCTAGTAACGTAGACACGTTTTGAACCATTCAGGACACAAAATTGCCACCCTTTGTGCCACTCTGATAAGCTAGAAAAACAAGCCATCTGGCTTTTTCTTCATTTTTGGATCTTTGGGCCTTTGGGATGCATACTCAGAACTAAAAACTCTAAAATAGTCCAGCACAGGAGCTTTCCTGTACAATAACCGATAAGGAAAGTCATTAACTGCTAACATCCATATGCGGTTTCGTATGTAACACGCAGTTAAAATTGCTTCTCCCCAATATCCGGGACTTAGGGCATAATCCAGAGTAACTACGGGGAGTCCTTGCTCCGGTGTAAGAACTTTTTACTCTGGATTGCAATATGAATTTCCCATAGGTTTTCACTAGGTGGTGCAGTAACTATGGGTGCACATAATGTCTCTTATGTGCTCCCGTAGTTACTCTGGATTGTAGGGTTAATCCAGTAACTTTCATCATGGCGTTTGCCATGGTTTGCAAAATTGCTCCCCTCCTTTCAATAGCTCCATTTTCCTGAAAAAGGTAGGGGTTTGTCAGTCTATGTTTTATTCCTGACTTCTTCAGAAATTCTCTGAATCTTTGATTCACAAACTCGGTCCCATTATCAGTTTGTATTTGAATCACCTTTGTATTATACCGCCTTTCAACAAATGCAACCCACTGTACAAATTCATTAAATGTTTGATCCTTTGAATTTAGCAAAACTACAAAGGAAAAACGAGAGTAATCATCCATTATACTTAGGAGGTATCTTTTACCCCCAATAGTGGGTGCTCTCGGGCCAATCAGATCCAAATGTACCAACTGAAAATCTATCTATCTACAGTATTTATATACCGCTTTTCAACTGAAAAGTTCACAAAGCGGTTTACACGAAAATGAAAAAATTAATAGCTAATTAATAGCTAATGGGTCCCTGTCCCAAATGGGCTCACAATCTAAAGTGCATAAAGAACACCAGCAGAAGCCACTAGAACAGACATTGCTGGGGTGTGTAGGGCCAGTTACTCTCCCCCTGCTAAATAAAAGAGGAACACCCACTTGAAAGAGTGTCTCTTGCCCAGTAAGCAGGGGGGCAGTAAAAGTAAAAGGAGTAAAAGGAGTAGTTATTGTATGGTTATTGTACGGGAAAGCTCCTGTGCTGGACTATTTTAGAGTTTTTGGTTCTGAGTACGGATTCCAAAGGAGTAAAAGGAATAGTTGTCTGTCTTAGACTTTTCTTACAGACACTGTTTTAGATTTACCCTACAATCCCGAGTAACTACGGGAGCACGTAAGAGACATTACGTGTACCCTTAGTTACTGCACCACCTAGTAAAAACCTATGGGAAATTCATATTGCAATCCAGAGCAAATTGTTCTTACACCGGAGCAAGAACTCCCTGTAGTTACTCTGGATTGCGCCCTTAGTGGCTTGATAAGCACCACACTCAAGAAAATTCTTACACTCTTGTAACTTAACTCTTGATGCTGACTGAGCTGTCCTTTTAAGTATCTTATAACAAGCATGGCCCAACATCCTGTGAAAGAGATGCACACAATTATCAAGTAAAGGCTTGTTATCAAAGATATTCTGAGCAGTTTCAGCCTCAGCCCCAGTTTCCAACTCATACAAACCATTTCTCATTACACCACGAGCACACAACTATTCCCTTTTACAATCTCACATTTCCCCTCCTCAAACATATCATGAAAACCTTGCTTTGTTAGAGAAGAGACACTCAACAAACTAACTTGAAGAGCAGGTACATATGATACGTGAGTCAAAGGAAAATGTAAACATGGTAATTGTAGAGTTCCTTCACTGGCGACTGGAATGCACTGGCCATTCGCAAAGCTCACATGTTTCTTGGTAGATTGCAAGGAAGAAAACAAAGAAGAATCATTAGCAATGGTCCAACTCGCTCCACTGTCAATTAGCCATAAGGAGCGTGACTCCTCAGATGGTTTGACAAGCACAACTTGAGCACAGCTGGATTTCTTCTGTGGAAATTTCTTCTTGACCTTGCAATTTCTTATCAAGTGTTGACTTGATCCACACCGAAAACACCGCCGCATGGACCTTTGGCCCTGCCTCTTCCTCTGCTTGCACAGCTGCAGATTCCTTGGGCTTCTGCAAAGAGCTGGAACTTGGACCACGAAACAGACGATTATCTTTCCTTTTCTGGTCTTCGTCCAGAAGACGTCCAACCACATAGGAGAAGGTTAGATCCTCCTTCCTCGTAGATTCCAAGGTTGTGGTGAACACATCAAAGGATTTAAATTTAATTCGTTCCGGAGGCATGTTTGTTACGTGAAACGTTTGTGAAGCGGATCTTCCCATAGGAAATAATGGAAACTCAGACAATTGGTTCCACAACCCCAAAAATATTAATATAAAAATATTAACTGGATGTAAAAATGATGACAAAACAATGGAATTGAATTCAAAACATGCACTCAATGTGCATGATCCTATGACGTCTACTTAGGCTGCAATCCTAAAGACACTTTCCTGGGAGTAAGCCCCATTTAACACAATGGGGCTGTGTTGGCCTAAGACCGTAATAAAGGTTTATTATAACACAATGGGGCTTATTTCTGGGTGGACATGGTTAGGAGGCTGCAATCAAAAACAATTTCCAAGTGTCTCCCCACTTTCTCCTTCTCTTCATCCTGAGCCTCTCTCTCCCCTGCTCCCTTCTGGCTAGCCCTGAGCTGCTTCCCAATCCTGTTAGGCTGGCACATGGCCAGTGGTGGACTGGTGGGGTTGGAAAAGTGACTTCTTTTCCACCCCTGGGAGGGGGGAGGTGTACCAAAGTACCAACACACACCATCTTCCCCACCCACCGCGGGAGGAGGGTGATGTGTAAGTTGTGCTGACCTCAGCTGTTGATTCCTGTGCCCCAGTATGATGAAGACCTCGAAGCATTGTCTAGAAGAGGGAATTTGGGCAGGTGCAGCTTCACGTGGAAGAGTTTAGAAAGAGGTGCCTGCCAAGATTTCCTCTCCTGGTTTCAACAAATTGAAACTTTGTTCATAGGTCACCCATAGGGACCTGTGGGTCTTGCACCACCTTCAGGAAGAGAAAGTGTGGGGGGCATCTCAGGAGTCGGGAGGGTGGCAAAGTGAGCCTGTCAGGCAGGAAGAACCTGAGGCATCCATCACCTTGATCAGCAGGATGGGGGTGGTGGTGGGTGTGTCGTGGGTTCAAACACCCCCAGAGATTTAGATAATAAAGTTTCATGTAAAAGGTTTATTTCCACTCAAAATACACATGATAAAATCACTCAACATACACACTAAAAACACCTCAGTATATACATTCCACTCCTATCTAAACCTCACATGATTGGACAGCCAATCAACAAGCAATCAATTACATTTCCCACAGGTAGTGATTCACACATACATTAAAAGGTGGATGCAAGCCCCCACAACCTGAGCAACTCAAGCTGTTCTTGTGAAATATATGCTTTTTTAACAGAGTATATATTGCTGGATCCATCTACAGAGACATAGGAGCAGGGAAGGCTGGGGTTTCTCTAGTCAGTTGGCAACCCTACTTTAAAAAAATTAATTCTTCCCCCTCCTTTCCCTCCAAGCCAAACTCACTGCAAAGTTTCAGAGAAGCAGCAGCTCCACTTGCAAGGCTCCCTCCTTCCCCTGCTCTCAGGGGAAAAAATTGTTGCCTGCTCACAAGAAAAAGGAGGACAATGAAGATGTTTTTTTCCCCAGGACACAAGGCTATTGCTGCAATCCTAAGACACTTTCCTGGGAGTATGAGCACAATCCTAACCAGGTCTACTCAAAAGTAAGCCCCATTGTGTTCAATGGGTCTTACTCCCAGGAAAGTATCCTTAGGATTGCAGCCTAAGACTCATTGAACACAATGTATGGAGCTTACTTTTGAGTACTTTTGAGTAGGATAGCTCTCTGTGAAAAAGAAGACACATGATCACCATCCAAAACACAGAAATAAAAAAGTATTTTAAAAATTAAAAAATACAACAAAAATAAAATATTTTATATCATTGTATTTAAAGTATTTAATATAAAGTATTTAGTACAAAGTATTTAATATAAAGTATTTTATTGTCCTGGAAAAAGAGGACATACGATCACCACCAACCCATCCAAAACACAGAAATTTTAAAAAAGTATTTTAAAAATTAGGAAAAATATACCAAAAATTTAAAGTATTTTATTTTAAAGTATTTTATTTAATATAAAGTATTTAGTATAAAATATTTAATATAAAGTATTTTATTGTCCTGGAAAAAGAGGACATACGATCACCATCACCCCATCCAAAACACAGAAATTTTAAAAAAGTATTTTAAAAATTAGGAAAGATACACCAAAAATTTAAAGTATTTTATTTACAATAAAATTTAAAGTAAAATTTACAAATTTTATTTACAATAAAATTTAAAGTATTTTATTTTATTGTATTTAAAGTGTTTAATAGAAAGTATTTAGTATAAGTATATTTAATATTTATTTTTAGATAAATATTTTTAGATAAAATTTTAAATAAATATTTAATATTTAATATTTATTTTAATATAAAGTATTTTATTGTCCTTGAAAAATTGGACCACCACCATCCCATCCAAAACACAGAATTTTTTTAAAAGTATTTTAAAAATCAGGAAAAAAATACACAAAAAATTAAAGTATTTTATTTTATTGTATTTAAAGTATTTAATATAAAGTATTTTATATTAGTATAAAGTATTTTATATCAGTATAAAGTATTTTATTGTCCTTGAAAAAGTGGACTACCACCATCCCATCCAAAACACAGAATTTTTTTAAATTATTTTAAAAATCAGGAAAAAAACACACAAAAAATTTAAAGTATTTTATTTTATTGTATTTAAAGTATTTAATATAAAGTATTTTATATTAGTATAAAGTATTTTATATCACTATAAAGTATTTTATTGTCCTTGAAAAAGTGGACCGCCACCATCCCATCCAAAACACAGAATTTTTTAAAAAAAGTATTTTAAAAATCAGGAAAAAAATACACAAAAAATTTAAATAAAAAAATTATTTTTAAAATATTTCTTGTATTTTTTTTTTTAAACGACCCCCAGTAGAAAGTGATCCATGCACTGAGACCTGAAACCCTGTCTACTCAGAAGCAAATCCCATTATAGTGAATGGGGCTTCCTCCCAGGAAAGTGTGGCTGAGGATTGTAGCCAGGAAGGGATGCAAGCCTGGCTGGAGTGAGCAGAATGAATGGGAGGAGGCGGGGCCACTCCTGACCAATCAGCAAGCGAGCTCCCCAGAGGGGTCCAGCAGTGAGGCGGTTGCTGGGCAACGGGGACGCTTCCCTCCTCCCAGTCCCTGCCTAGGCCTTGCCAGGAGCCAGGATGGGGGACTCGGAGGGGGAGGTGTTGAGGGGCACCTTCCCCAGCCTCATGGCTGAAGGGCTGATGCTAAGCCGGCGTGGGGAGCTCCAGAAAGCCCTGGCTTGCTACACCTATGTGAGAGGAGTGGCTGGGGTGTTGGTTGGGGGGGGGGGGAGAAGTGGGATGGAAGCTCAGGGGATGAAACTGACTCATTCATAGGGTCAGGGTGGGGGGCACTGGTGGGGCTTCAGGCAGAATGGGGGGCTGAGCCTTTGGGTCTCTTGATTTGATGGGTCTAGGTAGGAAGGATGCTTAGGGTCTTGTGCTTTGGGGGCTGCAGTTGTGGGTCACTAACTGGGGGGCACTGGGAGGAAAGGGAGTCAGGGTGGGGGGCACTGATGGGGCTTCAGGCAGAATGGGGGGCTGAGCCTTTGGGGTCTCTTGATTTGATGGGTCTAGGTAGGAGGATGCTTAGGGTCTTGTGCTTTGGGGGCTGCAGTTGTGGGTCACCAACTGGGGGGCACTGAGAAGGAGGATAGGGGTCAGGGTGGGGGGCACTGATGGGGCTTCAGGCAGAATGGGGGGCTGAGCCTTTGGGTCTCTTGATTTGATGGGTCTAGGTAGGAAGGATGCTTAGGGTCTTGTGCTTTGGGGGCTGCAGTTGTGGGTCACCAACTGGGGGGCACTGGGAGGACAGGGAGTCAGGGTGGGGGGCACAGATGGGGCTTCAGGCAGAATGGGGGGCTGAGCCTTTGGGGTCTCTTGATTTGATGGGTCTAGGTAGGAGGATGCTTAGGGTCTTGTGCTTTGGGGGCTGCAGTTGTGGGTCACCAACTGGGGGGGCACTGAGAAGGAGGAAAGGGAGTCAGGGTGGGGGGTACTGATGGGGCTTCAGGCAGAACTGGGGGGCCTTTGGGGTCTGCTGATTTGATGGGTCTCACTATGAGACCAGGTAGGAGGATGCTTAGTGTCTTGTGCTTTGGGGGCTGCAGTTGTATGTCACAGACTGAGGGGCACTGAGAAGGAGGACAGGGGGTCAGGGTGGGGGGCACTGATGGGGCTTCAGGCAGAACTGGGGGGCAGAGCCTTTGGGTTCTGTTGATTTGATGTTTCTCAGTATGGGACCAGGTAGGAGGATGCTTAGGGTCTTGTGCTTTGGGGGCTGCAGTTGTGGGTCATGGACTGGGGGGCACTGAGAAGGAGGACAGCGGCACCCCATGGGCATGGTGTTGGACCCATCACCTAACCAACACACCCCAAAGGCTCACCCCTCCTGTTCTGCCTGAAGCCCCATCAGTCCCAAACATTCAGCCCTCTTACCCCAGGTCTCAGAAAAAAGCTGGCCCATTTTGGGGGTGCCTGATGCAATGGTCTTCGTTGGCCTCACAAATGGGCTAGCCCTGCTCTGTCTTAAGCAACCAGTGCCAATAGTTCATTATATTGAGAATTTTTTAAAAAAATAGATATAGTATAGTCAGGGAATAATGAAAAATCAGTATGGAAAAATTAATAATTGTAAGTGAAAGTAATCTTAACGATGGTTTATTTATTTGGATTTGATGAATTTGATATTAGATGAATTTGGTCTAAATTTGATAAAATAAATGGATTTAAGGAAGAAAGAAAAAGAAGGTATTGTTGATGCATTTGAAATTATATAGAATTTGAAAATAAATGTAGATAGCTGTCATAATTATAATTAAGCTCAAATATTGATAAGCTAAGCATAATTATAGATAAGTAAAAATTTTAAGAAAGAAAGAAAAGAAAGAAATGAAAGTGATATTTAGAGATATTTTATATAGGTGAATATACATAATTTAAGAAAAGTTCATTGAAAATGAATGTGGCTGTCAATGAATAGTTGGAAATGTTAGAAAATATAACAGATTAAACTGGTGGCTTTGCTGTTGTAACATACCACTATAGCATTTATTTTTTATTATTTGAATAAAATTATTTGAATAAAAATATTATTTAACCCAGAAACCAGTGCAGTCCCTGTGGGTTGCCTCTCTGTCCTCCTTCCCAATGATGCCCCCCATTCACTATCTGTAACTGCAGCTTTTTCTCAACTTGCCCCCGAGGCACAAGATTGTCCCCAGCCAATTGTCAGAGTCACAGCACAATCCTAACCCCTGGTTAGGCTGGCACAACACCTGGCACAAGTTCTGTAATGGGTTGGAGGTACTGCAGAAGTGCCATAAGGCATTTCTGCACCACTCCTGGGGGGTTAGGTCAGTGCACAGGTATACGCTGGCCTCTTACACCACTGTAGGAATGGGAGATGGTGGATTGTACTGGCCTGAATGGGTTAGGATGGTGTCCCCCATAGAAGAACCAGCCCTGCTCTGCCCCCCAAAATCAGCATGCTTTCCATGGGCTGTTTCTGTATCCTCCTTCCTAATGCCCTCCTCTTCTATGTCCATATGTTATTTCCTCATTTTGGACAGCCCCAAACTATCGTATATTATTTATTTCCCAGTTTTTATTTGGCCACCTTATATCTGAATGTTTTTGTATCTTTGTTTTTTACTGTACTTTATCTATTGTATATTAGCTGACTTCCTTTTAAGAGGAAAGGCAGCATATACAGGCATTTCCCACTAATTGGAGGGGACCAGAGTGGAGGGGACCAGAGTACCATCCAAGAGTGAAAACCAAAAGTGAAACCCCGTCTTTTTCATTTTGCAAATGCAAAATATACACAAAAAAAGACATAAATATCACTGGAAAAGCCAAGTAACACAATTATTAACAGAGGCTACAATCCGGAATAACTGGGACCTTTTACACCTTAGTTATGGTGCCACTTATGGGAAACCTATGGGACCTTAGTTATGGTGCCACTTATGGGAAACCTATGGGAAATGCATAGAGCAAGCCAGAGTAAGTGCCTCTTACATCTTCCCGTAGTCACTCTGGATTGTAGGGATAATCAAAACACATAACAAATGACAGTAAAATGAACAAAGGCATTTATGAATATGAATATCTCCTATATTTGAATGATGCTTATTGACTGTGGCTGTGGGTGGCGCAAGTGGTTAAGACGCTGTGTTTGTTAACAGGCCAGGGTTTGAGACCCGGGTCAACCCCACTAGATAGGGTGAGCTCCTGTCCTTAGCCCAGCTCTGCGACGTCAGCTGGATCCAATCGTATTGGCTCTGCCTTTCCATTGGACTAATTCAGTGGCGTGGAGAGGGGGGATTTGTTGCTTGGGTAACAGCATATCCTCCATAACTATTTAACCCAGGCTTTCGTGCTTCGCATGCAGCGTATGCAGCGCCGAGCACGATACCATAGTCTTTCAAGACTGACGGAGGCCTGCTTATTGACTGAAAGAAGTCAGAAATGCCAAAAACAGTTTGATCATCATGTCACATGCAAATCAACATCAGGGAAGACAATTTTAGCCTTTAGACCAGCAGAAAGAGGTTGAAAGGGTGATGCATGTGTTGAATGAGTGAGTCCTGGGTATAATTGAAAAGTGTTGAAAGAGCCGAACCATCAGAAAATGAACTGTCAGAAACTGGGGGATGCCTGTATATATATTTCAAACAATCCCTTTTTCATCTGTGAAATGTTGGCAAGCAGCTATACAGAAGTAACAATATTGTACAACTGAGATAATATAGTACCCCATTTTGTATCTTAGGCCCTGCAATTCCAGCCAGGGGACAGGAACTGCCTTGTTGCCCGTTCAAAATGCTATTTAAGACTTGGTGATACGGAAAATGCCCTGAAAGATGCAGAGGCCTCCCTGATACCTGACAAAGATTTTTCCACGGTAAACAACTGGAAGTATTGTTTTATCTTTTTATTTTTCAGCTGGCTTGTGTGCCCTAAAGGGGGTATAAATTCCATAATTAAATAAAAAGGTGCTCAAAGGACAGGTACAACTGGATGGGAGCAGAATCCCATCCTTGAAGAGGGACTGTCTTCAGCGCAAGTAAGAGGATGTAAGTACATATGAGGAAGTAATGGGAAGGTCCTTGGTGCATATTTGGATTTCTTATGTGCCCAGAGTTGTGTTCAGCCCAGCGTAGGACACTGATAGCAGGCAAGCTTCTGAGTAAAGTTTTTTGTACTTGCTGTTCATATACAAGACAACACTGTATAACTCTTAGGACTGTTCCCCCCCCCTTATTATTTCCCATCTCTTTTACAGGGCCTATATCAGAAAGCAGAGGCCTTGTACACCATGGGAGACTTTGAATTTGCCTTGGTGCATTACCACCGAGGCTTCAAGCTTCGTCCAGAGTTGCAGAAATTCAAGCTGGGCATTCAGAAATCCATTGAGGCCATTGAAAATTCTGTTGGAAGTAAGCCATGTCATTTCATAGAGGGTGAAGTCTGATTTTAGTCACTGGGCATTACCTAGCCTTGAGCTTAGCAGACCTGCATGAAAAAAGATATAATTTTAGCAAAGGCTAGGATTGCCCTAATTCTCTTTCACAAAACCAAGACAGGATTCCCAGTCAAACTTGCCAGTATGTGAACACAAACCAGGACAGTTCCACACATGGCATTCCTAGCAAAGGCATTTCTACTTCTGAGTAGGTAGGAAAACATAGTGCAGGATAAGGGCATCAATCCTTTACACACCTACTCATCTATTTTCCACTTTTTTACTCCATGGATTTTTTTTAAATCCATGGGAGGTCCCTGAACGAAACCCCGGTGGATAACAAGAGACATTTGCAGTTGTTAAGATGCAGCCCTGTTGATCTCCAAAAGCCAGAGGTAAGGGTCTTATAGCCACACTTGCATGTTCCCCTCCAAGTAGGGTGCAACGAGAACTGTATCATGACCCCCTCCCCACCCCTGCTTAATCTTTCCATGCCAAAAATTGACATGCTGTATCCTGTGTATGTGTGTGTGGAATATTCTGTGGAGTTACCATCACCTAATTTCAAGAAAAATATCTAACCAATGAAAGAAGGCAACTATAATGAGAGTCAGAGTGTCTTCCTTGGTGAGGTTGGCATGATGTCTCCCAAAATGAATGGCTACTTTTGTTTGCAGTCGACATTTTGTAGGGCCTTCCTGATGGAAGCTTACTGGACAATGGCAATGCTGTGGATGTCATTTATCTTGACTTCAGCAAAGCATTTGACAAGGTCCCACATGACATTTTAATTGGGAAGGTGGAAAAATATGGGCTAGACGAGGCAATTGTTAGGTGGATCTGCAACTGGCTCGATGGCCACACTCAAAGAGTTTTAGTAAATGGGTCTGCATCAACCTGGAGATCGGTTTCAAGTGGGGTGCCCCAGGGCTCTGTCTTGGGCCCAGTCCTCTTTAATATTTTTATCAATGACTTGGAGGAAGGGGTACGGGGGAGCCTGAACAAATTTGCGGATGACACCAAGCTGGGAGGAGTAGCAAACACATCAGAAGACAGGAGAAACCTCCAGGAGGATCTGGATAAACTAGAATACTGGGCTGTAATAGAATGAATTTCAACAGTAGAAGTGCAAGGTTCTTCACTTAGGAAATAAAAACCAAAAATACAGGTATAAAATGGGGGATACTTGGCTTGGCAGCACAACATGTGAGCGGGATCTTGGAGTCGCCGTGGATCACAAGCTGAACATGAGTCAGCAGTGTGATGTGTCTGCAAAGAAAGCAAATGCCATTTTAGGCTGCATTAAGAGGACTGTAGCTTCCAAGTCGCGAGAAGTTCTAGTTCCTCTTTGTTCAGCATTGGTCAGACCTCACCTTGAGTACTGTGTTCAGTTCTGGGCACCTCACTTTAAGAAAGATGCAGCCAAGCTGGAGCAAGTCCAGAGGAGAGCAACAAGAATGATCAGGGGGATGGAAGGGAAGCCCTACGAGGAAAGATTGGGGGAACTTGGGATGTTCAGCCTGGAGAAGAGGAGGCTGAGAGGAGACATGATTGCCCTCTTCAGATACCTGAAGGGCTGTCATAGGGAGGAAGGGGCTCATTTGTTCATAGCTGCTTCTGAAAGCAGAACTAGAACCAATGGGTACAAACTGCAAAAAAGGAGATTCCGGATGGATATCCGGAAAAAATTCCTGACAGTTCGGGTGGTTCGACAGTGGAACAGATTGCCAAGGGGGGTGGTGGACTCTCCCTCACTGGGGATCTTCAAGCAGAGGCTCGACAAGCACCTGTTGGGGATGCTCTAGGGGGAATGCCTGCTGCAGGCAGGGGGTTGGACTAGATGACCTACTAGGTCCCTTCCAACTCTATGATTCTATGATTCTATGTCTTGGCTGGTACGTTTTCTGTTTGTAGGCCCTTCTTCTGTGAAACTGGAGAATAGAGCAGACATCTTCTTTTTGAGCCGCCAGGCAGAGGTATGGTCTGAACAACTTTTCCCAAACTGGGTTTCTGATCCCTCTCTCCAGTGAGAATAAAATCCATGGTCAGGGGTCCAAGGCACGGGAAAAGGTAGAGGATGAGGATGGTGGGCACTGGCAGCTGTTTGACGTTCCTGTTTCACCACAGTGGATGGAATAAGCAGTGACAATAAATGAGGAAACTACATTTCTCCCCTAATCAGTCCTGTTCTCCCAAATTTTGTGTTGAGGATCAAACTCTGACCCCATCCTATTCCCCAAGTATCTATTCAGTTTGCACTGGGAGGCTGAAAAGTATCATTAAAACAAGAAGACAGTTATGTTATAGATACCATAGTTGTCCCTGTGTTAAGGAGGTCTTGGTATCTCCAGAGGGAGGGTGCAATCCTAACCAATTTAGGCTGGCACAACTTACCAGTCTTCTCATCCCCACGGTGGTGTGGGGAGGCCAACTCATGTCTGCGCAATAGTCTTAACCACAGGTGGGCCCAAGCCGGTTCGCGTCCAGGACGCGACCGTGCTTGCATCAAGCTTGACTCAAGCGCAGTTGCGTCCTCTTTAGGATGCGACTGCGCATGCGCCAACCTTTGCCCCTCGCCCCTCGCCCCGCCCCTCTCCCTGCCCACCCACACCGCAGCCTCCCGGCCCACCCCCAGCCCCGCCCTCTGACCCCCGCCTGGCCCGCCTACTTCCGGCGTACCGGTTGTTAGGTTGGGCCAGGCCCATCCCTGGTCTTAACCCCCCAGGAGCTCACAGAAGTGCCTTAGGCCACCCAGGCCACCACACACTTGTGCTGGGAATTATGCTAGCCTAACTGGGGATTAGGACTCCATGTTTCAAGTTTAGTAAATATAGCTGCACATGCCTGAACACCTCGAAAGGAACAAATGTAAGAGTATAAAATATTTGGACAGCCAAGTCTGCAAAAATATCAGTCAGAAGATCCTTTATTTTATTTGCTAATCTCCATTTTGTTTTTCCTCTTCAGCTCAGCATTTCCAGTCCTACCCAACCTACCGTATATGAGGAAACTTTTAGGTGTAGCTGGAATAGATTGTTCACACAATTATTTGATGGGGAAAGATGGGGGGGGCAGCAAAGATGACAGGTCCATGAGAATACTGTAAAAAAGTAATAATACTTTTGGCACAATCTAGCAAGTTATTCTGCATTTCAAGTCCTATTTATTTCAGTGAGAGAGTTAGGATGCAATCCCATATATGCTTTCCTCGGAATAAGGTCCACTGAACACAATGATACTTAATTCCAAGTAGACATAGATGGGATTGCTATTAATCTTAACTTTATTAAAAATTAGCTAACTCTTAAAATCAGTGGGACCTGAAAGTGCTATGTTGTGGTAGGAGAGTATTAGGATTCCCCTAGTAAAGATGGTGTGCTGAAAGCAACTTGTTTAAAGGTATAAATTGGGGGACTTCTCATAATTTAGGCTCTTGATTTTATCTTACTTTAGAGAAAGGATTTGTGTAGGAATTCAGAAGTCCTGTTCTGACCACTACTTGGTATCAGAATTCTTATCCCATTTTCTGAAGGCTTTTCTCTGGGTGAAAAAGAATGCAATTTTAAAAAATCAATTTGACATTTTAAAAATACCAGATACTTTGCTTTGAAAATCTATGCTGTTGATTTTATTCTGTTACGTTATCTACATATCCTTGCCTGTAGCCCAATGAGCAGGATTTTTACCATCTCAGGGTGCAGCCCTAACCAATTTTCTGGCTCTGAGATAAGGACACTACTCCCTTCTCATAAAATTTGCTTTTTATATTTTTCTCTGTGGTAGAGTTTGAGAGCGAAACAGAAGGTTCAGATGAGATTTGCAAAACAGGACATGAAATACAAAGCTAAACAAGAGCCTGTGAGGAACGAGAAGACAGAAAGGCAACTCCTAGGGGAGCTCTACGTTGACAAAGCTTTTCTGGAGAAACTGCTCAAGGATGAAGGTTTTCAGTTACTGCATTTGGCTAATGTTGGTTTTGGGAGTCTCCAGACAGTAAGCCCCATCAGCTTGACCTCCCCCATGAAGCTGATTTGAGTTTGCAAGGTTCCTTATGTTCCAAGGTTCTCCAAGGAAGTGCTTTTCAAACTGTGTTCCTGGAACTTCACAGATCCTTCATAAGGTTCCTTAATCAGAAGATATGTAGGAGGAGATAAGCAAGTTTAAAATGCAGGATGATGACAGAGCATAAAAAGAAGGGTGTCTGGAGAAGTGACTAGATGGTTTGGGTTGACATTCTGTGACATTTGAGGTGCAATACTAACCTACGCTGGCACAATTCATTGGTCTTCCCATTCCTGTGATGTAGGGAGGCAAGCACATGTCTGTGCACTGGCCTAACCCTCTCCCAGGAGTGGTGCAGAAGTGCCTTACAGCACTTTTATGACACTCCCAGGCCAGCACGGGACTTGCGCTGGGATTTAGGCCAGCCTAACTGAGGATTAAGATTGCAGCCCAAGTTTCATCTGGACAGGCAAACTATGTTTTCTGCTTCTTCTAAAAAACCAGTTTTCTTGGATTTTGGTCCTGGGCAATCATCAAATGGTAAAATATGGTTTGTCTCAAATCATGATCATAGCAAAGGAACTATGGCTGTGAGGGGAAGAAAAAGTGCATAATCCTGAGTTGGCGTTACATATGAACCGTCTCAGTGTGTAATAGTAGTTAAGGGGCCTCCAATCGAGGCAGCCTGGGGAATAGGGATTTGCAGCTTCCTTACTTTATAATAAACACCACTTTATAATTCCAGAAATAAATACTCTTTTTAATACAACAGAGGGTGGGATATGCAGTCCTCCACCTGGCCTTTTATGCTCACAATAATCTTGTGGGTTAGGCAGAGAGATGGTTACTGGCTTTGTGTCTCCCTCTGGTAGTTTTCAGTTGCTACTAATAGTTATTCAAGCAACATTACAGCAACACCTAGCGACAAATCAGAAACACTACAACACTTAAAATTTTTCCAGTAAAAGTCTGCATATTTGATGAGATATCATAAGAGATCATATTTAGGGAGAGATACATTTTATGCATATCATTAGAGGAATTTGACATTGCTGGAGTAAAATTTCAAGAATATTTGTGGGCCCTACACATCGGTGGTCACTGGCAGGCACTGCTTGGCACTGGTGGGCACTGTTGGACTCTGGGACCAAGCAACAGGCACCAATGGGCAATGGGCACTGCTGGACACTGGCAGGTACTAGGCACCAGAGAGTATCAAGGAGTAGTGGTGGGCAGCTGTTGGCACCAGCGGGCATCCCTGTCAGGCACCAGGCATTCCTGCTGGGCACTGATAATCCCTGCCAAGCACTGGTCTTTAGGATTGCAGCCTTAGTCTTAATGTTATGTATAAGGACAAAAATGAGTTGCACCCCTTTTCACCACCTGAGGGATTAAATTTCTAAAAATGGGTTCTTAGTGGATGCCTGCCTCATAGAAGGAATACTCTCCCCAAATTTTATTCTTCTAAGTCTAGCCATTGTGGCTGGGCATTGATGAGACAGTCAGTCAGTCAGTCAGTCAGTCAGTGACTCTTCAATTTTATATATGGTATATCGATTAATAAAACTCTCTCTCTCTCTCTCTCTCTCTCTCTCTCTCTCTCTCTCTCCCTCCCTCCCTCCGTCTGCTTATTCTTGTCTCTGGCTACTGTGCAGCCTTAACCAAAAGCACTACAAAGCAAGGAGTATCTGTTGGAGACTTGATCCAAGAAGGTCTTTCCTACCTAGACACCCGCACAGATTTCTGGCAGCAGCAGAAACCCATCTATGCCCGGATCAGAGACCGCAAACTTATGCTAAAGAGGTGGACCAGAGATCAAAAGAGGAAGCCCTCTGATGTGGCCAGATACATCCTAAAAAGCATGGAGGAAATTGATATGTGTATGTGGCTCATGTGAAAGTATGCAGATGGCAGGAAATGTCTAGAACTTTGTGTTTGTGGTTATTTGCAGGAATTAATTGTGACTCAAACCCCCAAATCCAGAGTAACTATGGGAGCACATAAGAGACTTTACGTGCACCCGTAGTTTCTGCACTACCTAACAAAAACCTATGGGAAATTCATATTGGAATCCAGAGTAAGTTGTTCTTACACTGGACCAACGACTCCCTGTAGTTACTCTGGATTTTGCCCAAATTGAATTTCCAACATTTTAGGCACTGAGCAAAATACAAAAGAACTTTATAAAAACTTAAAAAAGCTTTTCAAAAAGCCATGTAGGCCTCAGGACTTCATCTAATATGTTGTCATGTAGGTAGAATGTTGCCCAGGTCCTATCAGAACATTGTCCCCTAGCAGGTGGGCAAAAAAGCGTTGTGCTGGCAACTGTTTTATGGTTGTTAGAAAACAGCCTCTGCTGACAAGAACATTGGGCCCAACAGCAAGGAGACTGCAGAACTTCCCATGTACTGGCTGACCCATTGTCACTGTCAGAGCAGGTAAACAGCACAGAGAAAGAGGTGGGGAGAAAAGATGAATGGATGGAGAAGGCTGAATCAGGGGAGGGAGTGGATGGATTGGGGTGGTTATGAAGATCAAGCGTTGTAGTGGAACAAGATTGGTAATGGTGGCTGATGCCAGATCTTGAGCCTCTTCCACGGCCAGATCTGTCTTCATGGAACAAACTGGACTTTAGCAGTAATTGAGCTGCTGCTGGTGAAGGTCTGAGTTGCCCCTTAGCAGCTGTTGGGGTTTACCTTGGGGCAAGGGGATAAATGTTGCTTTGCCTTGAGAGGACTTTCAGATGAATATAGAATGCAACAGAAGTCTTGCCTGCTTCGCCACATTACCTGATGGGTGTTTACCGTAGGTAGAATTGGGCTGTTTGTAGAGTATGTTATTGTGGCATATTTCTCACACTTTCTTGCTACAAGGGCAATCTTTCATCCCCTATCATATGAATGATTCTACTGTGGAGGATCTTTGGAACCTCCAAAGTATTGACGTCCTCAGGTTGGTCTCTCCCCACTTGGTGGGAGTGTATCATATACTTCCACTACGTTTATGTGGCCAGATCACTTTCATAGCCTGAAAGGAAGGACAATTGGCTATTTATGTTCAGCCACAAATGTTCAGCCACAAACAGGCCACAAACTCATAAGCCACTACCAGAGAGAATAGTTGTCCAAATCAGGATGACCCAGTTGATCAGGAGGGGTCTTGATAGGTGTATCCATGGCACTTAGGAACACATCATATGCTTTTTGTCTCTGCTACCCAGTGCTGACCAGTGCCTGCCCTGAAAGAAGCTGCCAGAAAGCCGAGCAAGTGTTGAAAAAAATTCAAGGGTGGTCTGATGAAGAAATCCCCAACAGGAGTGAACTGGTTGGAAACCTCTACAGTTGTATTGGAAATGCTCAGATTGAGATGGGGAATATGGCACTGGCTTTACAGAGTCACCAAGTGGATCTGGACATTGCTAAAGAAAAGTAAGCAAAAGGGACCACACTTTTGGTACCAGTCAAAATGCACATCATATACCCAGGGTAGCATGCTTTTGCTATTCTCAGACTAACTTTACATACATATTTCTAACCTTTATGAAGAAGAAATGTTTGGAGATGTGCAGCTTTGGAGATGTGGATATTAGTATCTATAGATTATCTGGTATATTTAGAGTAGCTAATTTTGGGTATTTTTCTTTCCTCCTTTTTCTGGTCTTGCTGAAGATTCTAGTTCACGGGATACTTGGGATAAATACATCCAGCTTGGGCTATAACTTTTAAATTATTCAGATCTTCTCAGTTGAATAAATTGTACATTGTACCTCCCATGTAGTAGACTAGAATCCAGCTGCTATGTCCCAATACTCTACTGTTTCATCCTCTGCACCTTATCAGCCTTATGACAGGGAGGATCTTATCATACCTAAAAAAGCATTTCACTAAATTTTTCATCTGACTGTGACACTGCGTCTTAGGGCAAGGTGCTGTTTCATTATCTGTTTCTTTGTAAATTCTTATGTGTATTGATTGGATGCTATAAAGGAATGAATGAAATAATACAGGATTGGGGTTGGGAAAGAAGGATGTCTAAGAGACTACACAGAATATTTTGAATTTATCATCCAGCTTTTTTCTTTTTTTGTCTTTGTTTCAGCAACCTGACTGACACAATCTCGAGAGCCCTTGACAATATTGGCAGAGTATATGCCCGCATGGGAAACTTTCAAGATGCCATTAACACGTATGTAGAAGCCAAGATCATGGGCTGTGGTGCCAAGCTGTGCTCCCTTCCCAGCTGAGGGTGAAATCTTGTTCTTTCCCACAGTGATGATAGTCTCAGACCAGCCTATGTGACATACTTTTGTCTCTTTGACATTATACACTGAAACTAGTTTAATTATTATGACTTCCTCCCAGTGTGCTCTAGAGTTTGTAGCTGTTAGATGGCACAAGTTCCCTAACAAAGCATTCTCAGCATTTCCCAAGGTAGCTAAACTACCTTAGGTTGCTCCTGGGACCCCTTGCTGTGCACGCATGTCTACCTTCACTCTCGCCGGAGGTCAGGTCCAAGGCCAGGTCTGGTGAGAGTGAAAGTGCAGAGGCACGCACAGCGAGGTGTCCAAGGAGTGGATGCTCCACCCATGCCAGAGTGTGCCATATAGGAAGCTTTGCTTCTGATAGAGAAGCTGCGCGCATGCGCAGTCTACTACTTTTAAAAATGGCTGCCTGGACAGCCGAAACAGACCTGTGCTATGTTGGGGCAGCCACTACTGAAACATAAGCACCCCCCTACACCCACCAGATGACTGGACATTTGCATATTGAACTGGACGGTCTGGTCCAATAAGCAAAAGCCGGACATGTCCGGTCGTTTCCAGTTGTCTGGGAAGTCTGAGTGATGGGAGTACTTTTGCAGTACTCAGGTCTTGAACTACTGATCTTTAGGTTATCAAGCACAGTGTCTTAACCACAGCCCTTTTAACTCCAGGTTTATGGTGGGGAAAGTGTGAGGTGGTCTGAATGCAGTGCTGTTGTGAAAGCTTAAGAGCTGTGATCTTGAGTGTGTCTGAAAAGCTATTGGGGGGTTAAAATTCTTACCATAGCAGTTTGCAAAGTTTTATTTTTTTATTTTGCAAAGGTGGGAAGAGAAAATTCCACTTGTCAAGAGTAACTTGGAGAAGACTTGGCTGTTTCATGAAATTGGCAGATGCTATCTGGAACTTGGTAGAGCAGCTGAGGCTCGAGACTATGGTGAGAGGTCCTTACTATGTGCCGAGGAGGAGGGAGACATTGAGTGGCAGCTGAATGCAGGCGTACTGGTGGCACAAGCGCAAGGTAAACAACTTTGGACCAATCTTGCACCGTGACAGCTTTCTACATGAGCAGCATTGTGCCTATTCTGCAATGCTGTGCACATAGAAGCACATAGAAGGATAATGGGGTGAATCGTTCAGCATTTAAGTTCACCATATAGTTGTTTCTTTGATCATTTGTGAGCTTGAATTGTTGCTTTACAGTTATTCTGCTAAAAGGAGTACCAGTACTTTGCCCAAAAGGCCAAGAAGCCTGATAACATTTCCTTAAAATGGCAAAAGCCAGTGCTAGCCCAGAAGACTGCATTGCAGCAATCTTGTGTACATTTATCTTGGAGTTAGTTCCATTGAACTTGGTGGAACATCTAAGAAGACATGCATGGGATTGCACTGTGTGTTTTTCATAAGAAATGACATATAAAATACTATATGGATGCATAGGATTGCAGTGTGAGAAACTGTGTTTTGCATTTTTTTAAAAAGTGAAGATAGCATACAAAATATTACCTATTTATATTACTAGCAGAATGAACCCGCTGTTGCAGTAGTAAGATTTCCAGAATATTTGTGGGCTCTGGGCATGGCTGGGCACCACCAGACATCAACAGGCACTGGGCAGCAAATGGTACCAAAGGGCAATGGTGGGCAGCAGCAGGTTCTGGTGGGGACCAGGTATCCCTACTGGGCACCATTGGGCAATGGGCACCAACGGGCACCACTGTGCAGTGTTAGCAGGCAGGGCCCATTAGCCAGCAGGCACCAGTACGCACTAGGCATCCCTAATGGACACCACCGGGCACTATTGGGCCATGGGCCCAGCGGGCACTATCAGGCACCAGTGGGCAGTGGCTATCCCTACTGAGCACCAGGTATCCTTACTGGGCACCACTGGGAATTGGGCACCACTGGACATCACCATGTAGTGGACAGCAGGCACCACTGGTAACCACCAGGCACCACTGTGCAGTGGGCACCACCAGATAGTGGGCATCAGTGGACACCAAGCATCCCTAGCAGGCACCAGGCACCATTGGACAGTGGGTACCAGCAGGCACCAGCAGGGACCCGGTGCATCCCTGCAGGACACCAGGCAGCCAAGCCTATCGGCACTTGGCACCAGTGGGCAACACTAGGCACTGGCACCACCAGACAACAAATTGTTTCTTACATTACAGAAGGAATATGCTCCCAAATTTAATGCTTCTACATTCAGGGGCTGGGTGATGATCAGTCAGTCTTCAATATTAAATATAGGACAAAAACATGTTGCACCCTTATCACTACCATAGGGGTTAAATTTCTAAAAATACGTTCTTAGTGGGTGCTCATGTCACATAAGGAATACCCTCCCCAAATTTCATGCTTCTAGAGTCAATGGTTGGGGCTGAGCATTGATCAGTCAATAATTCTTCAATGTATAGGGACACAAACGCATTGTGCCCCTTTTTCACCCCTTTCTGGTTTGAATTTTCAAAAACTGATTCTTAGTGGGTGCCCACATCATGGAAGGAAAACCCTTCCCAAATTTCATGCTTCGATATCTGGCAGTTTTTATGGGGCATTGATGGGTGAGTATGTTAGGGCACAATCCAGAGTAACTATGGGAGCACATAAGAGACATTACGTGCACCCGTAGTTACTGCACCACTTAATGAAAACTTATGGGAAATTCATATTGCAATCTAGAGTAACTTGTTCTTACTCCAGAGCAAGGACTCCCCATAATTACTCTGGATTTCACCCAAAGTCAGTGAGTCAGTCAGGGACTTTTTAGTTATATTACCATATATGTATAGTTTATTTAGTTTATTTATAAACTATATATATATATATATATATATATATATATATATATATATATATATATATATATATATATATATATATAGTTACATATATTATAATATCTTGTTCTGCCTATATTACCTCTGGAACTTGTACCTGAAAATGTATCTGTTAGACATTATTTATTTATTTAGATTTCTCTGAAGTCTGTATCTTGGGTTAAGGATGATTTTTATTTTATTTTTAAACCAAATCAACAATTATAAATACACAGTGAAACTGCAGGATTTCCAATCAGCAGTGACCTATTTTGAGAAGGCGCTGGAGAAGGCAAAACGGATCCATAATGATACAGCTCAGCAGGCAATCATCATTGTAAGTGATTGGCTATTAAGACAACCTTTAAAAGGGAAGAAGTGGGGGGGCAGGGTCAATAATTTTGTATACATTATGATGTCCAACTTGCTTGGGTTTTCCAAGATGTCTGCTATAATTCTAGAGTGCTTGCTGAAAGGTAAGAGTAGAGACATGAGTAGAGACATGCTCAGATCCTTTAGTTAGATGATCATGGTATACACATGATCATGGTATACATGGGGAATGATCATGGTATACATGGTTTACATATACATGGTATATGTGTGGCTCAGATCCTTTAGTTAGATGATCAAAATGGCTCCAGGTGGGTTTAAGCATCATGTTTTAATTTTTTTTACATGGCCACTGACATGGTATCAAAGAGTTAATGTGAATCAAAATGTGTGCCTACTCCTAATGTAAGTGAATGTTTTGTGAGAACTGAGCATGGAGGTTGAAGTAATGAAGATGTAGGGCATATGATTTAGGCAGGGACAAGAAAGAGTGGAAAAGGAAGTAGAAACTCAGTGGGCATAGTAGAAGCATTGTAGATCATGTACAAGCAAGGGGATATTCTTAGTGCACAAGCCTAACCTACACCAGACTAACTCAGCTGGAGTGGCATGTACTGTTTCCAGCATATATAGGGAGGCTATTGGAGGTCACCTCAGAAATAAGAGGATATTTTTTGCCTTACCCTGTGTCAAGCTCCATTAATCTGGACTATTCATCAGACGCAAATCCAAGCAGCCCATGTACATAGGCCAGGTGCTAGCATTTTGTGCATGGTGCTGCCGCCAATCCTGCCCTCTCCCACTCCTGAACAGGAAAGCTATCAGGAACATAGTTTGGATTGGGCTGCCGGTAAGATTTCTTGGTTGTGTAGCAGGATGAAATCCAAAAATGGATTTCTTAAAATGGGAGACACATCCCCTACAATCCAGAGTAACTATGGGAGTGCATAAGAGACATTACATGTCTCTTTACGGCACCACCTAGTGAAAACCTATGGGAAATTCATATTGCAATCCAGAGTAAATTGTTCTTACACTGGAGCAAAGACACCCCGTGGTTACTCTGGACGGCACCCATCATTAAGATATAAAATATGCTGCTTTTATTTTTGTTACCCTTTTCAAGAGGACGCAAAACAAACTTTCCCCTGTGATAGTTCTACCTTTTAGAAGATGCATACTGATAGCAATGTTGCTATGTTGCACTCATAGGGACTGGGGAGATAATTTATCAAAGAAGCTATTAGAAGTGTCATGTTAAGAATCCTTCTGCATTTTTGTAGGCTCTCGATGAAGCCAACAAAGGGTTTATCAAGGAGCTGAAAGAAGAGCAGCTACGTGAGAAAATGGGTGAACTCAAAGGTTGGTTTATGCCAAAGCTGTGTATGAAATGTTCCTGGCAGATCATTGCCCCTCTTCATTTAGATGTATTTTTTTTTTACTGGATTTGTATCCTGCCTTTCTCGACAAGGCCAACTCAAGGCGGCTAACAACCAAAATAATAATGCATATAAAAACATTTTAACACATTTAAAAACATTTTAAAATGACCCACCACCCTAAAAATTATCATAAAAACATTGGCTAAAATCATGGCTAAAATCTGCTAAAAGAAGTAGCCTTGCCAACCAGCTGATAAGGGAAGTTAGATGGTTCTGGAGCCTGTTTGGATGTTGATTAGAACCTGACTAGCAGGATATACTTTTGATAAATATACTTTATAAATCACTCAATGTGATTGAGGGCACAATCTTAATCACTTTAGGCTGGCTCAAGTCACCCGCTCCCCGTTCCTGTGGTGGTGCGGGGAAGCCGGTGCACGATTGTGCAATGGCCTAACCAGTGATGGGCTTCAAAGAAATTAAGAACCGGTTCTCTGTCCATCTGGCAGCCACTTTTAAATGGCTATTTTTAAACTTTATATGTCCTATCTCTTGTTAAGAACCGGTTCTATAGAGTAGGTGCGAACCTGCTGGTGCCCGCCACTGGGCCTAACCCCCAAGATGTGGTGCAGAAGTGCCTTATGACACTTTTGCAACACCCCCAGGCCAGCACAGGACTTGTGCTGGAACTTGTCCTGGCCTAACCAGAGGTTAGGATTGCGCTAAGAGGATTTACCCAAAATTCGCACACATACTGTATACTGAAATGCTGTATCAAGGTTGACCTCTAGGTGGTAGCACGTCTCCATTTTCCCTCTTGGCTCCACTGGTCCAAAGGATAAATCCCTTGCTTGCTTGGCTACTTAAAAGTTTTAGAAGTGTTCGAACCATTAGTGTTCTAGTTAGTGTTAGAACCATTTTCCACACCCAAAAATTTCCATTGAAAGCGGGAACCTGTAGACATCTTGTCTTCACAGTGAATATGAAGTTTCATTGCAAATAACTGTGAAATGAGAACTAGGAATAAAAGAGAGGTCTTAAGATACAGGTTGAGTGAGCAGTACCATTCTAGCATGAATTGACCCTGAGACTGCATTTCCTTCTCAGAGTTAGAAGATACATATGAAGACGAGGAGGAAGAGGAAGTAAGGGAAGATGAGGAGGAAGAGGAAGAGGAAGAAAGCAGTAAGGAGCCATATGATTCAGAAGCATACAGTGAAAGGAAGGAAAAAGAAGAAAGTCAAAGTGAAGAGTCTGAGAAAACTGAAAGCAAATATGAGAAACGGGTATCAGACACATCTGGAGGAGAAATATCTGGTTTTGATGACAGGGAGTTGAAAGAGAGAACAGAAACTGAGAGAACAGAAGATGAGAAAACAGAAGATGATAAAACAGGAGATGAGAAAACAGAAGAAGAGAAAACGGAAGAGGAAAAAACAGAAGGTGAAAAAACAGAAGATGAGGACGAGTTGGGAAATATGAGTGAAGATGCTCCAGGATAAAATCTGTGAAATTTTGCCCTCAGTTATTCTTGCTTTTTTAACCCTCTATGTTTCTTTTCCATGGTCAGCCATGTTGGTCCACAATATTTTTCCCCAAACCATTTTTGGGGCCCTACAGGATATTCAAAAAGGGGGAGATATTTTTTAGGGGGAGAGAAATCCAACAATGTAGGAAATGTCATAATTTTAGGTACAATACTGAAGACTTTAATTTGTGCAGTGGATAAAAGGAACAGTTCTGTCCATTAAAAATCCTTCAAAAGTTTACTTTAGTGATGTATATTGCAATATATAGCTTTTTACAGGTACTAACCATTGCTTAAGAAATACTCGTTTCTATTCCACCTTTCAGTTGTTAGTCCCAAGGTCAACAGTGCTCCCCAAATTGTGACTTGTAGCTCCCCAGGGAGCCATGGAAACCACCGAGGGAAGCAGTAACACCATCACAAAAAACTCTCTGCCCTACACAATGTATGTAAGTGGTTCTTAAAGTGGGGGTCCTGACTTCACCCCTTGGGAGGGTCATGTCTCCATTTCAGGAGGGGGGGTCACTAAAATCTGGGTGCTGCCATCTTGGAATCTGGCACTGGGTGCCACCTTCTTGGTATTGGGCACTCAGGCTTTCCATACTTTCCTGGGAGTAAACCTCATTGAACACAATGGGATTCATTTCCGAATGGACAAGGATGACATGTCTGACATCTGACACTGTGACATCACCGTGATGGCACTTCCTGTTGGATGTCACTTCTGGTCATGACATCATTTCCAGGGGGATCCAACATAGATTTTCAAAAGGGGGTCCAGGCTTGAGAACTACTGACATATATGGTTGTGGTCCTAATGGGGAGCTATATTCAGTCTCTCTGTTGGTCAGGGAAACCATCAGTCAAAAAAGTTTGGGAATCTCTGGTATACAAGCATAAAAAACAAATGCAACCATTTGTCTGAAGTACATTCTAGAAGAAGCAAATGCAACACGGGCAGCTCACCTTCCTAACTCATAAACTGTGTAGAAGGAGTGCATCTTGAGCAAAGAATGAGCAGCCCTTTGAAATGCCAAATGTTTGTTCCTTCTCTCTCTGGGGCTGTAAAACAGCACCTTGAATTGGATCCAGAAATTGAAGAGAAGCAGTTAATTGCAAGCCATTGAGTTGATACAAGGTTTCCCATTCAGTTCAGATGCCATAATATGTAAAGGAACTCTAACAGGCAAAGGGACAACATGAAATTTATGAGTTGTGGGAGAAACAATTTATCGGATGTGGATCCCAAAATTTACCAGTAGATGCACCCACAGACTCTATATTTAATAGAGTGATTATTTAATAGAGTGATTATTTTAAGAACAAGGAGTTCAGATTGTGGTAGTGAGCAAGTATTTGTATACCACTTTTCAACAAAGAAGTGGTTTATGGAGTATAAACAAATAAATGGCTCCTTGTCCTGAAATTGCTCACAGTCCAAACAGAAGCAGAAAAAAATAAAAAACTCAGCAAACAACTGAAACAGTACACTGGGTTGTATATTAATAATACTAACTGGTATATCTCTCTTTTCAACATAAGTACCGGTAGTTCAAAAAGTGGTTTACATATAAACTAACCCTACAACCAGAGTAACTACAGGAGTACATAAGAGACATTTATGTCGATGTAGTTACGACACCACTTAGTGAAAACCTATGAGAATTCATATTGCAATCCAGAGTAAATTGTTCTTACATCGGAGCAAGGACTCACTGTAGTTACTCTGGATTGTGCCCTAAATCAATCAATGGTTCTCTGCCCAAAAGGTTCACAATCTTAAAAACAAACCCCCAAAAAGACACCAACAATAACCACTAGAATGGATGTGATGTAGGGTTGAAGAGAGACAGTTGCTCTCCCCCTGCTAAATAAGAGAGCTCCATTCTTTAAAAAAGAAGCCTCTTTGCCCAATTAGCTGGGATTCTACAGGATCTGGTGGAAATGTAGCTGATCAGAGGAATTTGAAATCTTTCTAGCATGAGACGGGAGTTACACATGCAGCATGCTTATCCAGCCATAAGGAATCTGTATGAATGAGAAGTAGTCTCCAGAGGCATTGATGCATAGAGAAAGAGCTATTGATTTCAGCAGTGGTGTGCACCTGGGTGAGCATGTACTTCTTTGTTTTAATCTGTGACACTATGACAATTGCAATATTGTATTGCAGGGATAAGGATGATATGTGTGAACTACCCCCGTCCCCCAAATGGCACAGTTCCCTGTTTAGGATGTCATATACCTGTATGTGTGTTTTTTCCCCTTCAAACATCTTGTCCTGCTTCCAAAGTTTTCTTTCAAAATCTTGCATTCACTAGCAAGTAAATGCTAGCAAGAAATTTAACCAAATGTGACGTTGTTGATTTTGCTAGACCTATAAAATTGGCAGAAAAAATTCCATCTTGATACAGTCTACACATTAAAACAGTGTTTCTCAAGGTTTTTCCTCTAGCCAATACCACTTCAGATGGTCCAGCAAAGTCCCACCAATGATGACAACTAATGTTGACATCATTTCCAGTTACTTCCCCAGATATAACGCTACAAAGACCAGTAAGAGGCTCAGGGTGGATGAGCAGGATTTTTCAAGTATGCAAAAGCATGCTTTCACGCTCTGGATACCTGAAAGCATTTCAGTCTCCTACCACTGTTAGTTGCATCATGCTTCTGCTCTCACTGCTGGATGGCAGGTGTGAGTGCCACCTCAGGTACCACTGGTGGTAGCCATACCCACTGGTTGAGAAATACTGAAGTAAATTATGTGTAAAAGAAAACACACATAGATCATGGATAAATTAATTCTGTAGGAGAAACCATAACCACAAAAGAGGACAAGTTGCCCCAAAATGTAGGATATCCTAGAAAAATGTAGGTCTTGATTAAAAAAGCTATAAAAACTCAAAAATATTTCTTTCATGTGCTTAAATGAAACTATGAAAATATATGACTTATTATTAAATGAAATTATTGCTGCAATTCTAACCATACATTGGTGGGAGTAATTGGACACAATGGGACTTACTTCTGAGTAGACATGCATAAGCAGGCCTCCGTCAGTCTTGGAAGACTATGGTGTGCTCGGCGCTGCATACGCCGCATGCGAAGCACAAAAGCCTGGGTTAGATCGTTATGGAGGATATGCTGTTCCCCAAGCAGCAAATCCCCCCTCTCCACACCACTGAATTAGTCCAATGGAAAGGCAGAGCCAATACGATTGTATCCAGCTGGTGTCGCAGAGCTGGGCTAAGGACAGGAGCTCACCCTGTCTTGTGGGGCTGACCCAGGTCTCGAACCCTGGCCTGCTGGTTAACAGGCAGGATTGGGCTATATATGACTTATTAAATTTAAAACTATTACAGATAGGCTGCAATCCCAAGCTGCAGTTAGGCCAGCTTAAGCCGAGGCATAAGTCCAATGACGACCTGGGGGTGTCATAAAAGTGCCATAATGTACTTCTGCTCCACACCTTGGTGGTTAGGCCTGTGCACAGGCATGCACCAGCTTTCCTATAGCACCACAGAAAGTTATGCCAGGTGAATTATGCTGGTCTAAATTGGTTAGGATTGTGCTTTTAATTTAGTAATTACAAGAAGACTAAATGCTGTCAGCTCACAAGGAAAAGGAGGACAATGAAGATTTTTTTCCAGGACACAAAGCTAACATCCAGAACATATCCTGGAAAAAGGGGATGTATGGTCACTATGCTGGCAGAGCCATCTAACCACAGGGGCTTGTGTTTAATTTTCCTCTCCTAAAGGAGTCTTTGCAACCCAGATGGGGGCAGAGTGACCCTATGCCCTCTTTTTCCAGGACATGTTTTGGCCTTGTGTCCTGGAAAAAACTACATTCTCCTCCTTTTCTTTGTGAGCAGAGAGCATGTAGAGCACAATCTTAACCATGTCTACTCATAAGTAAGCCCCATTGTGTCCAACAGGTCTTACTCTCAGGAAAGTATCTTTGGGATTGCAGCCATAGGCTGCAAATTGCAATCCTAAAGACACTTTCCTGGGAGTAAGCCCCACTGAACACAATGGAGCTTACTTTTGAGTAGACATGGTTAGGATTGTGCTCATAGTCTTCTTGGAATCAATAAAATCTACATAATTTATCACAATAACCAATTATGTGTGCAATCCTAACAAATTTAGGCCATCCTAACTCACATGGCATATCTTCCTGTGGTGGTGTGGACAGGTTGGCATATGCCTGTGCAGTGGCTTAACCCCTGCTCACTCCAGCTCAGTGCAAGATTTTTGCTGGCCTAATTTGAGCTTAGGATTGCACCCTATAATTGTTAACTTACAGCAATTTATTATATTTACTTTATAGCAGTTTAATTTATAGTTATAGCGGTTAATTTAGAATTATTGTAATTATAAAATTACATATAATAATATTTTAATAATATAATATTATATATTACTAGTGGAATTGTGGGAGAAAAATGTCAAGAATATTTATGGCTCCTGTCATTGCATGGCTGCCATGGCATGGCACCACCAGTCAGCAGGCACCAGCTGGCACTGGGCATCCTTGCCGGATTCCGGGCACCAGCAGGCAGAAGGCATCGGGCTCTAATGGGCAGCAGACACCTCTGGGCACTATGGAGCAGTGGGCACAACTGGGTACCACCACATAGAGGGCAGCGGGCACTGGGGACCACTGGGAAGCCTATGCACTAGGTATTCCTACTGTGTACTCCTGGACAATGGGCACCTCCGGGCACTCCTACCAAGCACCTCTGGGCAGCAGTGGGCAGTGGGTAACAGCAGGCACCAAATCAGTTCTTAGTGGGTGTCTTCATCACAGAAGGATCAATTTCAGGCTTCTTGGTCTGGGGGTTTTGTCTGGGCATCGGTCAGTCATTCAGTCAGTCAGTAACTCTTTTATTTTTTATATATAGAAGTTAAAATATAAAATATATAATAGTTATATAATAATAATAAAAATATTTAATAAATATAAATATAAATTATAAAAATATAAATATTTAATTAAACATTTAAAATATTATTAATTTGTAATTATCTTTATAACACAGTTAATTTATAGCAAAGGTTAATTAACTACGAGCACAATCCTCACCATGTCTACTCAAAAGCAAGCCCCATTGTGTCCAATGGGTCTTACGCCCAGGAAAGGATTGCAGACTATCAGCCCAAACTTATGCAGGTCTACTCTGAAGTAAGTCCCCTTATTGTCAATGGGGCTTACTCCCAAGTAATTTCACCCAGAAAGACACTTTCCTGGGAGTAAGAGCCATTGGACACAATGGGGCTTACTCTTGAGTAGACATGGTTAGGTTGTGCTCTTAAGCATATGAAGGCGACCTACAGTGTGTGTGGGTTTTGCTCTGTGATGTCCTCCTTTTGGGGGTCCTCTGTGGGGGGGTCGCCCAGGACTGGGGGAGGTGATGCTGCCTTCAGAGCCAGAGAGCCCAGCCAGCCTCAGCACCACCCCTCCAGGGCCCGCCGTGCCAGGCAGGGACGAAGCGGGTGTGGCCTGCCCTCCCCTACGGGGTATGAAAAGCAGGGGCCGGGCAGGAGCAGCCGCTGAACTCAAGCGTCGAGGAGCACAGCTGCGCTTTTCCGGCCCCTGCCCTGCCTGAGGCGCCTTTCTCGCTGCGTCCGCCCCTGTGCTCGGTGGCGCTGCCATGGTGAGTGTCTGAGGGGAGCAGAGGGGCGACAGGCTCATGAGCCCCTCAGAAGGGGGCTGTCAGGGCTCTGCCTTGCACCAGGGGGCAGGCACCGTTGAGGGACTGACTGCTGAGTAGACCTGCCTGGGAGTGGACTCAGGCTGAACGCCTGTCCACTGTTTACCTGGGAGTAAGCCCCACTGACTATAATGGGACTGACTGCTGAGTAGACAGACATGCCTGGGAGTGGGCTCTGAGGCTGAACTCCTGTCCACTGTTTACCTGGGAGTAAGCCCCACTGACTATAATGGGACTGACTGCTGAGTAGACCTGCCTGGGAGTGGACTCTGAGGCTGAACTCCTGTCCACTGTTTACCTGCAAGTTAGCCCCACTGACTATAATGGGACTGACTGCTGAGTAGACAGACATGCCTGGGAGTGGGCTCTGAGGCTGAACTCCTGTCCACTGTTTACCTGGGAGTAAGCCCCACTGACTATAATGGGACTGACTGCTGAGTAGACCTGCCTGGGAGTGGACTCTGAGGCTGAACTCCTGTCCACTGTTTACCTGGGAGTAAGCCCCACTGACTATAATGGGACTGACTGCTGAGTGGACAGACATGCCTGGGAGTGGGCTCTGAGGCTGAACTCCTGTCCACTGTTTACCTGGGAGTAAGCCCCACTGACTATAATGGGACTGACTGCTGAGTAGACCTGCCTGGGAGTGGACTCTGAGGCTGAACTCCTGTCCACTGTTTACCTGGGAGTAAGCCCCACTGACTATAATGGGACTGACTGCTGAGTAGACAGACATGCCTGGGAGTGGACTCTGAGGCTGAACTCCTGTCCACTGTTTACCTGGGAGTAAGCCCCACTGACTATAGTGGGACTGACTGCTGAGTAGACAGACATGCCTGGGAGTGGGCTCTGAGGCTGAACTCCTGTCCACTGTTTACCTGGGAGTAAGCCCCACTGACTATAATGGGACTGACTGCTGAGTAGACCTGCCTGGGAGTGGACTCTGAGGCTGAACTCCTGTCCACTGTTTACCTGCAAGTTAGCCCCACTGACTATAACGGGACTGACTGCTGAGTAGACAGACATGCCTGGGAGTGGGCTCTGAGGCTGAACTCCTGTCCACTGTTTACCTGGGAGTAAGCCCCACTGACTATAGTGGGACTGACTGCTGAGTAGACAGACATGCCTGGGAGTGGGCTCTGAGGCTGAACTCCTGTCCACAGTTTACCTGGGAGTAAGCCCCATTCACTATAATGGGAGTTATGAATAGACATGCCAAAAATTGGGCTCTGAAGCTATAATCCCATCCACAGTTTACATCGGAGAAGCCCCATTGATTATAACAGGACTTACTTCTGGATAGGCATCCCAGGCTCTGAAGCTGCAATCCTATCCACACTTTATTTGTGAGTAAGCACCACTCACTGTAAAGGGACATACTTTTGCGCAGTCATGTGTAGGATTGGGCTTTAGGCTGCAATCTTATCCGCACAGGGTGACCATATATCTGCTTTTATTAGGACATTAATTTTTTTAATTAAGAAAAGCCTTTTCTCCTGGAAAAAATTCATCCCTGTTCCCCCTTTCCTTGTGAGCATGCAGCAAGTAGTCTTCTTATTACTAAATTATAGGCAACCAATTATAGCAATACTTTAACATTTTATAAGTAATATAGTGCTTAAATGAATAACATGAAAGGAATATATAAATGTTTTTAGCTTTTATTGTGTTGTGTCCTCCATCTTGGTGAGTCCTTGGTCTCTTGGTTCTGACCCTAAATCCTATCCACGCTCAACCTGGAAGTAAGCCCCGCTGACTATAATAGGATGTACTTCTGGAGTAGATATGCATAGGATTGGGATAGGACCTGGAAGAACCACGTTCAAATCCCCACTCAACCACGAAGTATCTTGGGGGGATTGGGCCAGTCACTGTCTTTCTCAGCCTCCTCTATCTCAATGGGTTGTTGCCAAGATAAAAAGAAGGAAAGGAACCATGTGTATACCATCCTGAGCTTCTTGTGGGGATGGTAAAAGGGGATATACAATTGTGAAAAGTAAAATTAAAAACAAGGGGGCAACTGAGGATTGCAGGTAGGTAGGACTGTCCTTCCCTGGAATGGAACAATAGGGTTTACGGCATCCAAACTTTCAACTTTAGGATTCCTGGACCTTTAACAAGTGTGTAATAGAGGGAATTTCAGCAGGTACAGCTTGTTATCTGGGAGAGAAAAGCTGCACCTTCTGAAATTCCCTCCTTTCCACACTTGTTAAAGGTCCAGGAGCCCTGAAGTTAAAAGTTTGGACACCCCTAGTTTACAGGAAATCAGAGAGGTTTCCTTGGAGCCTTAAGTTAATTGCCTAATAATTTCCACACATTCCCATTCCTTAATGGCTGCTGAAGTGCAGATGCTGTAAGACTCTTTAAATCTAAAGGCAGTAGCAAATGCAGTACACCTGCCCAAGTATTTTCAGCTGCAGGTGGGAAGAGAAGGGCCCAGGGTCTGTATAACTTACACATAATCCCATATGGATCCTGCATGATGAGAAGTACAAAGGAAAAGACTGTGGGGGTGAAACTTTTAGTCTTTAGGCTATGGGGCAACTTGCGAAAAATACCTCAGGGCAAGGAGGAGAAGGGAGGTATAGGTTGGCCTGCGCAAATGTAGGCAGAAGCTGGAATCCTAAAGTGAGAGATCTGGAGAAGAGCCTTTGACAGATGGGTTTAAAATACATCCACTTCAGATATGTGGCTGAGTTTTATGAGCAAGGTGAGGCATTTATCAGGTTTTCAAAGGATGCAAGCCTACAAAGTGGTTTATATAATTTACTGATTTAAAACTGGCAACTAGCTATTGATGTGAGCTACTTGATCTCTCCTAGAGCACATTATATGAAAGTAGGAATACTGTCACTTTCATAAACACTTTAGTAAGCACAGTGGAGAGTTATTGTGAAACCTTGATTAAATGCTTCTAGGAAAGATAACTATCAATTTTGAGAGCATCCTTCATTTAACTAGGTGTATATATGCTGTTGCTTCACATCTGGTAAATCCAACCCTATTTATATCATTTGGAGATTTATTTTTTTAGATGAAAGTTCTATTTTTGCATTGTTCAAAACAAATCTTGCAGTGTTTTGCATTGTTCAAAACAAATCTGGGCATTAACATTTTCTTGGGCATTAACATCATATCAATTTTTCCCCTTTTTATCTTCTCTCCAGTCTAAAGCAATGGGAGGATACCACAAAGCATGGCTTTGCTTAAGGATGTACTTAATACATAAATTATTGCTTTTTGCAGTCTTGCCCAGCAGTGCATATTGTGTTCGATGGCACTATGAACAGGAGTAGGAGTGTTAGGAGTAAAACATGGTGCAGCAAAAATTATTTTGTGTATGTCGAGAAAGAGGCTGTATAGCTCAGCTGCTTGCTATGCTGGGAAATGAAACTTATCGGTAATTGCTTTACAAGAAAATGAAACTTGGTTGCTGTCCCAGGCCAATGATTTTCAATAAACAAAATATCTCAAATAGGCCCATGCTATTCAGCTAGAATTTGCTCTCTGAATATCTTACAGGCTGGGTTTTAAAGAACATATTTCTGTTACTATTCTTTCAAATAACTTCTGGATCTTTTACAATATACTGTATACTTAAAGCTTGCCTCCCTCGACTCTGTTTTTGTATATGCAGTCCCTAATGTTGTAGTCCTATTTTAGACAATGGTAAGACAAAGAAGGTTGGGCAAGGTTATCGGTTTCAGAAGGAACAGCCTCTTATTTGTGATTCTGGCGGAAGCTTCTGAGTGTTTACATTCCCCTCCAGATCTTTCTGCCGGAAAGAAAAACAACTTTCTTTTTATCGCCTTCCTTCTTGACAAGTCTCGAATAGAAATGTTACCCTGTCTAAGAACTTGAATTAAAATTGGACATGCTCTCAATTTTAATAGTCTAGTTAAAAGTTAGACTAAAACCAGTAGACTAAAACTAGTTAGAAGCTTTACTTCTAAAAGTTAGATTACTAGTCCCACATACTACTGTATTTATTCAAATTCAACACTCACCTTTTTCAGCCAAATTCAGTCTCCAAAATTAGGGTGCGCATTACATTTGATGGTTATTAGATGAGACAAAACAGTATTTTGATTATAAGTACAGTGGTGCCTCACATAAAGAGCTTAATTTGTTCTGGAGGCATGCTCTTTAAATGAAACGCTCTTTAAGTGAGTGGATTTTCCCATAGGAAACAATGGAAACTCAGACAATTGGTTCCACAACCCAAAAAATATTCATATAAAAATATTAACTGTATGTAAAAATGATGACCAAACTCTGGAATTGAATTCAAAACACTATAATACAGACCACAATTACTGTAATAAAGCACTGTAATATTATGTACAGTAAAAAAGAAAAACCTTTATGGCGAAGAATGACTAATTTTCACTAAAAGTCACAGGTGTCTTTTGGCGCATCCTTAACAAGGAACCCATCTCTGTGTGTGAGATTGATCTGTGCAAACTAGATAGGCAGTTTGCAACAGCAGAGGAGCAAGATTCTATCCTATTTCCTCATAATCAAGCCCCATTGAATCCACTGGGGCTTACTCACAGGAAAGTGCATAGGATGCAAGCCTGACTCTTTCCGTAGGATGCCAGCAGCAGGAGATTGGCTTTCTGCTTGCATTGAAAAGGGGCCAGATCCTAGGATGTCTTGGGGGGAAGGGGTCTGTTTGAGGGGGGCTCCAGAGGGGGTGCAGGAGGAGTTTTCCCTCATTCTGATGGAGGCTGCAGAGGTTGGGCTGGCCACATGTTTGCTGGCTGCAAGAGCAGCTATCTTTGTTGCTCTACTGAAGAGGCTCCTGAGCTTCCTCTGCTGGCCTCTTCATGTACTGCAGGCAGGAGGAGAAAGTCCTGCCTCAGTCCCTCAGCCCAACCAACGCAAACAGGAGGAGAGGGAGCTCGGCCAATGAGCATTTGTTATTCAAATCATGCTCATTATGAGAGGCAGAAGCCCACACAAACGTTTACTCATTATGTGGAACATTCATTATTCGAGACACTCGTTATGTGAGGTACCACTGTAAAGGTTCACATTAGATTCGATGGCACATTTAGAGTCAAGTAAATATGATAATAGTAAGTATGATAATACTGCTAACATACTGTGCTTAGTCAACTGTCAAAAAAAATATGGTGGGCCTTGATTTTAGTGCCTTCTCAGTATGTTGTGAGAAGGAAGAGATTGAAAATTGCTGGTCAGTTGAAGAAATATTCAAATTACTGTATTTACACAAATCTAATGCTCATTTTTTCATCTGAATTCAGTCACTAAAATCAGGGTGTGCATTAGATTCTATGGTTAATTAAATTTGAGTAAATGCGGTATTTTGATTATAAGTATAGGGTCACGTTAGATTTGATGGCGCATTAGATTCAGGTGAATTTGTGTATACTTGATACAGGAACAGCAGAGGTTGATTAGAAGGCGAGGGCTGCAAATCATACAAACATATACTGATTCTTTATGGCACATTGCTTGGAAATTGCTGACCCAATATAGGAAAGGTTTCATTTTTGAAGTGCATGCATGGAGGCTTGGCTTATTTCAATCTTGCAAATAATTCCATAGAACTTAATAGCCTGGTTGCTTACTCTTATGACACATTTTCCAACTAGAAGCTGTATGCTTTTTCCTTCTCTCTCTCAGCCTCTAGCTCTCTCTTAGGAAGGGACATTTGCAATTCTTCACCCCCTTTTCTTATCCAGAAGAAATAGTAAGAGGAAAAGGTGATCTAATCAGTACTGGACCAAAAGCAAAGGAACTGTGTAACAAGTATAAATATGCAATTCCTACAAAGGCACAATTGACAATGACTAGTACAGTCTAGTCATTCATAACATATATTGTGAAAAAAGTTCCATACATGGGAGGTGTTGAAAGTCCCATTGAAATTAATGGGTCTTGAGTCAATTGCTGTTAATAACCTGCTAATGCTGGATGCTGTTAAGTGCTCCTACTTTTCTCTAGATAATTGCATGATGCTTGCATGATGCTTACAGCCAATATACTCAGTAAAAGACATTGTTCTCAGCTAGAAAAATCGGCGACTTTCAATCATTTTCATCTCGTGGCATACTGACAAGTATCTAAAATTGTCAAGGCATGCTATTGTTTTTTAAAAACAATTGATAAGGTACACTGTGTTGTCTGGAGGAAATACATGCCCCCCACTGGCCCTACCAGTACTGAGTTCTGTTTCTCAGATCGCTAGTGGATTTCTAATCCTAAAATCTTTATTCATCATACAAAAAAAAAATCAATGAAATGAAGTCGTAGCCAGTATCCCAAGTTCAGGAACAATTGTGGAAGATCAGTAAAAGAAAATTCTGTACAATACCACAGAAATGATACTTCCAGTCATGACATCACTTGGGGGGGGGGAGTGTGGGCAGATTGTCATTCTCAGATGGGTGTTTTGGGCTGAAATGCTCAGTACCACTGGTCTAAAACAAGAAATACCTAATTACCTATGATATTAGATTCAGTGGTGCAGCAGGGACAGTCAGGGATAGTCTTGATTTGGGGGGACTTTTGGGGGGATTTGGGGTTTTATTTAATCAAAGCTAATTCTTTTTTCTGTTTTGGCTATGAACAATTAACGGTTACATGGGTGAGCAGGCAGGCTAATAAAAATATTTATTGACAAGTAATGTTAGTGAACATATTTACAAAGCTGAAATAAACTATAAAAATACAGCCTCTTGTGTCTTTTAAAAACCTCCATTGAAACTGTTTAAAGCGAACTTCTTATAAGACTTGATTAATTCAGCTGTTGGAAATACAAAGTTTTATTAAGTACTCAAGTGGTTAGCAAATGATCCCACAAGTCCAGGATTGGATAACAGGAGCAAAATAGGGGAAAAGCCAACAACAGCCCAAGTGATTACCGGTAAATGCTTCTGGGAAAAATAAAGTTTGAGGTTACCATTATAAATCTAGCAAAACTATAAAAATAGCATTGGGAATTTTCTTTGAATTGCTGAATGAAATTTATTCTCCTCCTTACAAGACTGCTTTTCCTACCTCCGTTTTTGTTAGATTGCTATTTACTCAGTGTGTGGTGTTTTGTTTTTGCAAACTCGTCAGTACATTAATGCAATGTTTCTCAAAGTACTTCTAGGAACTAGGACACTCCCTGAAACATCTTCTGGGCCTTGGGAACACACCATGAGGCAACCAGCTTTCCTGCACTGTGCCGTTACACGCATGGCACCGGCAACTCTAGGACTGCCCCATTAGGACTGCCCCATACTGCGCATGTACTTGCAAGAGCTCCCTGTGACATCTTTACATGTTTAAAGGGTTCTGGGGGACCAAAATGTTCAAGAACTGCTGGATTAACTATTTTGGCTATGTCCTTTATATTGAGCAACCATACTACCTAAAATAGACATAGGGCACAATCCTAACCATGTCTACTCAAAAGTAAGCCCCATTGTTTTCAATGGGCCTTACTCCCAGGAAAGTGTCTTTAGGATTGTAGCCTATAGTGAATTTGTACTTGAATATTCTGAAGCATAAGACATTTTCAGGCCATACTAAAGAGTGCAGACACATGATGTGGTCCAGTTGGCTTGATAAACCAAAATATAAAGTATGGGTTCTGCCTGCTTGATTTACACAGTCTGCAAAATTACTCAATAACCAAATGATCCTGGGTTCAGAGTCTTTCATGGTCTAATCTAGGCGGCTCTACATCTCTTAATTTAAGATTAACCCCAATAACTAAGGTAGACTGGCATGAATTTTCAGGATACTTTCTGTTAAAACTGGTCTAAGAAGTGCAGCAGTTCAAAGGATGATGCATGGGGTACCCTCGAGCATCTGTCTTCTTTTTAATTCAGTTGGCTTGCAGAGGACTTTTAGTAGCAGGCTTAACTTAATTTGAATCAGTCTCTTTTGGTAGGTAGGTTTTTGTTCACTGTAATGCATTTTATAATGTAGCAGTTAATTGCAGAAATATATTTGATAAATTTTAAAAATAAAAAGCAGGATCAGATTCTGAAATTCTTTGTTTACTAGAAGGTAGGAATGAGGATGGCTAATGCAACTTGCTGCAAAATTTATTGGGCATCATTTTTCCCATCATGATTCCCTTTCTTTGCAAGCATAATTAATATTCATAAATAATGAAGATATCTGGATAAATTTCTAATGCGGGGAGGCTGAGATGAGCTGTTCTGCTTTTTGCTTATTGCTTTATGGGGGGGCGGAAGGGAAAGGAAGGTGGTGAGGGGGCCTGTGCAGAATGGGACACATTGTTCAGTAGAAAACCATCCATGTTCTCTTAAGACGAGCTTGTGTGGTACCATTGTCCATGTTCCCTCCCACCCAGCTTAAACACAAGCATTTATTATTTCAATTTCATGGCAAAACAATTGAAGCTCACAGTGGTGGCCCCCTTCCACTGTTATCATTGTCTTGTTATGTCTTCTGTGGGTTTTTTTTACAAGCTATTGTTAACTTCTGTTCCCCGAGCAGCTGTTTTTGTCAAAATAGCGTGATTACACTCAGATTCCCTTGTCTTGGTCAAGTACAAGCAGTGTCTTCCCCTGTGCCTTGTAACCGGACATATGCAGAAAGGGGTGGGCAGTATTTTTCAATTGCACAAGGCTCTTTGTCAGGCAGATACTCACTTCTTGCTGAATTCAAATGGTGCCTAGTGATATTTCAAAAGCAGTTATGAACGGCTGCTTCTTCAAGCACCTTTTTCCCCAAAGGTCTGGAAGGGGATAAGTATAGTCTTTAAAGCTGCAGCTCCAAACTGCAACAAGATAATCTCAAACTGATTTTGCTTTAATGTTGCATTTGTTTGTAAGGTCCCTGTTTGTTCTGTACACTCAATCAGACTCTAGGTCAGTGATTTTCAACCAGTGATTTTCAATCAGTGTGCTGTGTCATACTAGTGTGCCATAAATAGTCCTCATGTGTACCATGGGAATTTGGGGATTGACATTCATTAATAGGAAAATTGGGGTATTTGAACAGTCTGGTGTGCCCTGTTAATGGTAAAAACAATTGATGGCACGCCTTGACAATTACAGTGCCGTGTGCCGTGAGATGGAAAAGTTGAAAATCACTGCTCTACTGTAGGTATTTTTCAGATGTGAGTGCCCATTGCCACTCATCTTTCCTATTTGGCAACTTCTCCGGTTCTGTGCTCAAGGATGATTGATCTCCCAACCTTTTGTCTCCTGCTTCCATCTTTTGCATCCATCCATTAGGATCATTTGCTGCTGCCTGGGAGAAGAAGCGCCCAAGAGCTATGTGAACTACTGCGGTCTTGCTTCCTGACCACTGGAAAGCCCCCTTCTGGTTTGGGAGATCTCGCCAGATGTTTCTTAACCCACTACATAGTCAGAACCTGAACTCTGCACTTTTTCTATGATGGGGTTTCTATGAGGACAAAACTTGTCCTGTAGATCCTTAGCCCAGGGCTCAGCAGGAGCCAAACCCTTAAGCATAAGAAGTAATCCTTGAAATAATTTGTGCTCTCTACTCTGAAGTTAAGTAAGTGTTAATGCTTACATTATTTTTAAAAACTTTTATAAAAGAAAGATATTTTCAAGTTAACATAATTAAGAGCACAATCCTAACCATGTCTACTCAAAAGTAAGCCCCATTGTGTTCAATGGGTCTTACTCCCAGGAAAGTGTCTTTAGGATTGAAGCCTAAGACAGTGTTCATTTTGTAGATTTACACTTCAGCAAGCAAGGAACTTTCACTTTCTTCTACTCTCTTGAAAGTGTGTATTGGTTACTAAGCCACTTTTTAAAGTTGGCATCAAAACCAAAAAATAAAAAGTAGTGATGAAAGGGGATAAACATTCTTAACATTTTGTTTGACTTGCTGCACAAAAGTTTTGGCAACAAATCGGGCTTGAAAGCCATTTCCTCTCACTTCTTTGCTAGATCCTCTAGCTCTTTATACATCACATCTTTACTTTCTCAGTAGCTGCGGAGGCAGCAAATGTGCTTTTTATGTTCATATCATAGATAACTATGCAAACTCGTAGGGGAGGAAACCGCTGTACTTTCCCTAGGGTTTTGAAATAACACTCTTAAGAGTAACACTGGAAGCTGCAAGCCTGAAAATTTGAGCTGCTTGTAAGTACAGTGTGGGGAGGGGCAGAGGAGATTTACAACACCTTGGCAACTCTTGCTTGATTCAGCATCAGGAACTCAAACATGAATACAACAGGAAAAGAAAGTGGGAGGGGGAAGAGAAAGTGTGTAGCATGTGTGTGTGTAGGGGTTGAACTAAAAAATCTATTGCTCTGCTTATGCTATGACAAGCAGTGCGCAAGAAACATCCACCTTGTTACCTGAAAGTATGAGTAAAGAATTACAGAAAACTGAATGTATTAACACTATAATCCTAGTAATTCTTAACACAAGTTGTTGCACAAGTTGTTCCACAATGATTGTGGAAGCTAAGAATGTAGTAAAATTGAAAGTAAAAGCAAAGGGATAAGATTGCAATGGAAAGGAAGGTACTTTTTAAGTGTGTAGGTGATTTTTCTCTCCTGCATAGTCCCTGGTCTGTGTATATACTTTATGGGGGAAAGGGCAGAGTTTGGAGTTATAGAAGGTGTCCTTTCTTTCCAAGGGGGAAAACCCCAGAGAAAAGGGAAATCCGATCCAGTGTTCCCAGCACCTGGAGGAACAGTGCCAACAAAATAACTACCACTGTGTCCCAGGAGTGCAGGGAAGCCACCTGATAATCTTCCTGGGGAAAGGGGACTTTTATGGCATGTTTACAACACCAACCATTAGAGCTGGAGCTGATCACCAACTGTATGGGGCAATAACGATTGGGCTGTAAGAAACAGTGGTTGACCTTGTGATATATGCATGGAAGGGAGAGGTCCACTTCTGTCTTGAATCTATGGCCCATCTTATTTCCAAGGTACATTACTCAAAAATTGCCAGCTTCATGAAAACAGGCAAAAGCATGCATCATCGTTGAGGAACAGTCAAAAAAATGTAAACATTAAGGCCAGGGAGGTTTGTTTTGGGCCAGAATATTCAGTTAGATCTGACCCACATAGTTTTAAGTACTATGTTCAGATGGCTATTATATGGAATTTATACGCATGCTATTCTTCATAAGGGTTTCTATAGTAAGTACATACATACATTTGATTCATGAGAAGTTGAGGGTCCCAGTAACTATCGAATAGCTGTTGGATCTGCTTGTTCCTGTTACAGCAGACTATCATGGCTGCTGCTCCTGGAATGCACTGAGTTCTTATTTGAAATAATAGCATCATTTAAAAGTAATCACTAAGCCATTTATGCCCATCTGAATAGCCAACAGCAGTAACAACACAATCTACCCTCTCCCATTTGGATTGGAAACAGAGGCCTATTATTAAAGGCTTAAAGATGCTATCTCTCTCCGGAATGTTCCAACAGAAGCACATAACTATTTTTTTCTTTCCAATTGCAGAACAAAGGCTTCGCCCGAAAGAGCCATACGTTCCTGCCCAAGATATTTAGGAAAATGTCTTCTCAGCCTAAAGAGCGTCCTGAGAGCTTGCAGTTCCCCTTCCTGGATGATGACGAAACTATCACAACCATTCGGGAATCGAAAACGCTTTTTGTGCTCCGGGGGCTACCAGGTAGTGGAAAGTCTACCCTGGCACAGGCCATTCAAGACAAATATAAGGATGCTTGCAAAGTAATCTCTGCTGACCACTACAAAATTGCACCTGCCATCAGGAGCGCCATTCCTGAAGACTACAGCAAGGTGGACGAGGAACTAGCTGATTATTGCAAGAGGGATGTGTGTGTGCTGGTGGTAGACGACACCCACCATGAACGGGAGCGGCTAGATCAGCTCTGTGACATTGCCGATAAATACCGCTACAAAATCATCCTTGTGGAGCCCAAAACGCCATGGAAAATGGATTGCTTGCAGCTCAAGGACAAGAATCAGTGGAAACTCTCAGCAGATGATTTGAAGAAGCTGAAGCCCAGCTTAGAAAAGGACTTCCTCCCCTTGTATTATGGATGGTTTTTGAGCAAAAGGAGCTCTGAGAACTTGCGGAAGACTGGGCAGGCATTTTTGGACGAGCTTTCCAATATCAAAGCCTTCAAGAAGGAGTCCAGTAAACACTGTGGGTCCCCATAAGCTTTTAATGTATTCAGAACCTACCTTCTACTAACCTACAAGAGTTGGTCTTCTCCAACTGGTCAGTGATGCTTTCTGGCTAGTTCCCAGGTTGCATACATATGGTTTTATTTTTAAATCTATTTTCTTGCACCAGAATCATCTGCAACATCTGGAGAATGCCAGCATTCTTTCTGTTCATGGCCAAGTTGCTAGCTGAAAGCTCAGGAATGTCTCCTTGTGATTCCTGTGCATTACCCACTGCATTATCCTAAATATTCTCAAATTCAAGTTATGTGAGATCTTTGGCAAGGTCAGCAGCTTGATTGACACAATGAATGATTAACTTTTTCATTCTCATGACAGACTGTTTTAAGGTGGATTTAATGTAGGACACACAAAACTCCAAGCAATCTACCAGGAGGTTCTGCTTGTAGTAAAGTAAAATAACCAGGGATATTTTTCTGCAGTGAGGTGTGGTGAGAATATAGTTATAATAACACAGTTCCATGAGCTTCAATTAACATCTTCCTCATGTTGTTTGGGCCAAGGGGAAACCTTTATAATCTCCTAGGAATCCTCTTGGCTCCCTTTATGAGGTTTTGAGCTCCCTCCCCAGCTCCTGCTTTGTTGCAACTGCCTACAACTCACAGTTGGACAAGTGGCAGGAGTCTCTTCTTGTCACTCTTATGAATCTTCTACTTACTAAGCAGCAGGCATCAATCTCCTTTGGGTCTAAAAAATGCACTAAGTACATGTACCTCACTTTAGATGCAGTAGGGGATAATATGTATAAATAGCATTTATTGCAAGATTGATTCGTTTTATTTTTCGTCACCTTTGCCCAGTCTACTAGAGGTAATCTACTGTAACCTTTTAAATAGACAAATCTTTTCACCAGTACCACAGTGGCAGAAATAAGTTTAATGGAACGGTGCTGATGAGACAGCATCAATCCCATTGGGGATCATTTTTCCTTGCAGACCCCTGCCTATGGGGGTATTCAGTCCTGGGGATCACCAACTATCCACGATCTATGCATGCCTTGTGGCTTCTGCTGTTTTTTGGACCACCTTGTTAGAAAGTGGACTTCTTAACTATTGAAAGCCTATTTAGCCTTGTGCAGAGAGTTCTCTAACCTCTCTTTAGACTGAGTCAGTGCCTTTCTGGTGTTAAGATCAACTCTTTCCTTCCCTTATATGAATGCAAAGCTAGTGAACACAAAACTCCTTAAAGATTTGCTTCTTCTGAATCTCCTGGCTGCTGAACTGGAACAGCTTTATTGCTTCCAAAAACATAATCCTACCTAAAAATTTGCCTGTGAAGATTCCACTAAAGAAACAAAAACCAAACATTACATACTAAAAGAACTAACTGGTGCAGTTGACAGGGGTTATGCAAATTTCCATATGCATTTTTTGTCCCCAATTTTGCTTTGCCTAGCTAGAAAATACATTCAAAGCTCCATATTGGAATACCTGAAAAGCTGTTACCTTCTGTTTAACAACACTTTCAAACCTTGTAGTCTCTTGGGGAGGCTAGGAAAAGCGTGTTCCCCTGGAATTGGGGGGGGGGGAATGGGTTGCTGTTCAGGCTGTGAGCCATAACACTTTTTCAAAGGAGAAAAATGGAGCAGATACAAACTTAGAATGTTTCTGAATAGACAATAATACAGCCCTGTGCAAAAACTGCCTTCAGATCTAGAAATGGTCAACTTGGAGGTTACTTACCATACTTAATGACATACAGTTACGTGTAAACTGAGTCCTACCCAGTTTGGTCTACAAACCATGCAGTGACAGATTTGGGGGTGAGTGTAAGGCAAAAGTCCTGCATTAGGGGGCTTCGTAGCTCATAGTATCTCCATAGTGCCTCTGTCATGACACCTTGAGTGCTGCCAATATCTCCTGTACTGGAAGGTCAGAGGTTGGGCTGCTGGTGGTGCACCCCACCTATGTCTTGTTGCATCTGCCATCATCTTCTAGCTTGACTCCAACCACTCTTCAAATTCTTTATGTTGGCTAAACCTTTTCAGCTTGTTTCCTAAGTTTTAGATATTGGTCTACGTCGGGTCATAGTCTTAAGCAGCCCTTTCCAACCTTGCTACTGCTGTCCTTCAAAAAGCTGTTTCCATTTTGACCAGAGCTAACCATTCTACTCCTGAACGATGTTCATTCACAATGGTGCCCAGCACAGTGTTCCAGAAGGCTGTACGACAATGCACTCCCCATTAGCCATCGGTCATTTCATTTTCTTTGTAAACTGCTTTGTGAACTTTTTAATGTAAAATGCTATATAGAGTTAGTTGATTGTGGTGCCCAGATCTACTGCAGATCTACCACAGAGGTGGAAGGGTAAGCTTCATTCATGGTGCAGAAAGCTTTTCCCAGATCCTGCCCCTGTGCTGGGTTTTGGAAATCTCTGGTCTAATATAATTAGAATATGCTTTCTGTTTTTGCCTCTAAAGAAATTAAATGCTGAAACTACCAGTAGTTTGATATCACTTTTGAAGAGACAACATGGAAGGAAAGCAACTGTTGAATCTGCATGTAATCCTTGGCTAGCATGCCTGGAGTAAGGTCTTTTAATTAGGATATTAAAGGGTCACACGGTCACCCATCAGAAGCAAGAGCAGTACCACATCTTTCCCCTACTAGTGTTTAGTGTCACACAAAGGAAATGTACATCATGCTGTCATCTGTAGTAGTCTGACTGTGAGGACAAAGCAATAGCTATGCAAACTCCTGTTAACTTCAAATTATACTCCTCAGTAGGAATGAGCTGAAGTTGGCACGCATCAGACATATATTTTTCTTCCGGTTCAGTCCTAGGTAGCTGGTATTTAAACCCCAAAGAAGCTGTACACACTGGTCTCCCAATTATTAAATTTGCTAGACCACAAATCTTATCAGAGAGCAGCCATTACAGGTTTCTGTAACTTTCTAACTTCCTTTTTTTCTAACTTACTAATCAGGTTGAAACTAATACTACCTATTATACTGATGAAAGAAGATTGAGGGCTGTGTATGGAAATTGAGAGTAATTTTCATTTTCTTTTGCTTGCAGTTGGGGCAGCCAGCGAAGACCCCAAAATGAAATTTGACCTGACGGGCTACTTTGTGAAAAGGCCACCAGGTGTCTTGCACTGCACAACAAAATTCACTGACTATGGCAAGGCTCCAGGATCAGATGACTATGCACAGCAAGAGGTGAGAGGTTTTCCTTCCTCCTTTCTTTCTATGCAGGAAAGTGGTAGCATTGGGAAGCTCCCCTGATGGCCTTTGTTAGAAGGTTCCAACCTCTTTACCCAATTCTTGTTTCCTCCTATAAGGAGGAACAGTTCCTATATGGAGGAACTATATGGAATGGACTGTTTTTGTGTTTAGGAATGCATGTGCAGACTGCTCCAAACACAAGATTACTTTTTAATACTTGGTTTCATGAACACACAAACCTGATAAGATTACGTAGACTAATACAAGCACCCACATATTGCTTGTATATAGTTGTACAATCCAGATTCAGGCTAAATCCTAACCTGAAGTTAGGCCGGCATAAGTCTAGTGCTGACCTGGGGATGTTATATGCCCAAATCCCCATACCGCCACAGGAAAATATGCCAGGTGAATTATGCTGTCCTAAATTGGTTAGGATTACACCCTCATTCTTTCAAAATCTGAATTTAATTTTTTGCTTAACTTGGAATTTTTTAAGCCAAGTATTGAGCCTGTCTGTTCCCTGTACTGAGCAATCTGCCATGACCAGAGATCATGACCAGAGATCAAATGAAAAGCAAGCCTTTGATTGAACTGGGAATCTGGGAAAAGATTCTTAGGAATCTGTTTCAGAAAGCTGTTGAAACTTTTTAACGCACGTAGGTGTAACTTAAACATAATGACTGATTTGCGAAACAGACCAATATCTTCTATATATCTGCAGCCTTAACAATACAGAAATTTTTTTCCCAGGTAGTGAAATCATCTTATGGAAAGGCTTTCTTCTTAACCATCACAGCCCTCTTCATCACACCAAGAACCGCTGGTGCCCGTGTTGAACTGAGCGAGCAGCAGATGTTGCTGTGGCCAGGGGATGTGGATGTGATCCAGCCAGGAGGCAGCCTCCCAAAAGGCAGCCGGGCTCACATCACTCTGGGCTGTGCCAGTGGGATAGAAGCTGTCCAGACGGGTATTGACCTCCTTGAATTAGTCAAACTGGAAAAGGCAGGGAACAAAGGGGAGGAGGTTGGGGAGATTGGTGGTGGGAAGCTCTTGTCCTATGGGAATGGCATGTGGCTGTTGCAGCTTTCCAAAAAGATAGAGGTGAGGACCATTTTTTGTGGGTACTATGGAAAGGGAAAATTAGTGCCAACACAAGGTGGCAGCAAGAGGGGATCGCCGTTTAATGCCTGCATCATCCTCTAAGGACCCTTCTTAATATTGGAACCTCTTTTTATGAAAGTCAGGCTATTCTTTTCTAAGAAACCACCCCTCCCTACAATACTGTAATACTTCCCTCTCCACTAAAGTCAGCCTTCTTTAAATGGTAATATACCGTCTCTTCAAAAGGGACATTTTCTTTTGCTTTGGATTATTTTGGGGGGTGGGGCGGGGGGAGAATGGAGGCCTGGGCACCTCTTGTGGAGTGTTAGCATATATAAATTGTTTGGTGTGACACAAGTACTTGGATTTTTAAACATGTGAGGGTTATCCCTTCTCCTCAGGGGTATCGTTTCTACTGGCGCTCAAGGCTTAAAAATCCACTCATCACAATCTTGGATCCTAAGCAGCATTAGTTGGTAAAACTGATGGCACCACCTCAGACTGGGGTAACCTTTTTTGGCATTGCCCCACATAGAATACCAGTAGAACAGGCAAGGGTAGGCAAAAACTGCTTGCTGTGTTTTCTGATTAAAGGGAGGTTTGTTATGGTTTGTTGTTGTTGAATCCTTTCCCCATATTTTTTTTTAAGTGGCATTCCTTACCTTATAGTTTGAAGTGGTAGTCTATTTTACCACTTTAGGCCTCTTTCACTTAACTTAAAGCCCAATCTTAGGCATGTCTACTCAGGAGTCAGTCCCACTGTAGCCATTGGGGCTTACTCAAGTGAAATTAGGTTCATATCCCAACAGACCACCAACCAACCATGTGCGTTCATGGTCTCTCTCTTCCTCTGTTACTTCATCTTTGTAAAGGACTAATGGTTTAAAAAAGGCTGAACCTTTCTCTGCTTTAGTGAAAAGCGGTTCTCAAACTTTTCAGAAGCCCTAGAGGCAGCTGGTTTCATGAATACCCATGCAAAGCCAGAAAACCCATCACAGTTCAGCCACTGCTCCTTCATGAAATGCAAACTTTCTAAAAACATTCATACAACTTTTTGTAATTCCAAATGGACAAATTAGGAAGGCAGCATCATTTAACACAGTAGGACTTATTTCAAAGTAGTCTTGTATAGGATTATTACCCTGTTCACTCCCAACTGCAGACAAGATACCCCTTTTAACGCAATGCTCATCAGCATTCCACACAATTTAATTCATTCCACTCTCCTGAAATTTTGAGAAACAGAAAAACCCCTCAAAACTAAACTCGAGAAGAGTGGATATGATAACCTTCATTCTACAATCAGATGTGAATCATCTGGGTTTGATCACTCCAAAGCTGTAAAAAGAACAACACAACCCAATTTTAATTGTTCACCACCCTTCTTTCACATGCCCTTTGCTTTCAACATTAACCACATATATATTTTCATTCACCATTTGTTTCTGACTTTTGTGTCTTCAAATCCTCTATGTGCCCTTCCCCTAGTTAAGGGAAAAAATGCTGTGCTGTAAAGCCACAGATGCAGGATACCCAGAAGGGGTTGGTGCTCTCACAGTTGTTGCAAAACACTGGCAACTGATGCAGGAATGATTAGACACTTAATGAAGATTTTGGTATAGCGGTATGATATACCATATACCATATACATACATATATCATAAATATATATGATATATTTTGGTATAGCAGTATGAAGATTTTGGTATAGCAGATTTTGGTATGGGGGAACAGCAACCCTTCAGAGTTACATACAGCACAATCCTAACCATGTTTACTCAGAAGTAAGCCCCATTGTGTTCAATGAGTCTTACTCCCAAGAAAGTGTCTTTAAGATTGCCGCCTCAGTAACATGTCAGGATTAAGCATAGATTTCATTAGTGTATGCGAACACCTTCCTTGAAACTGTTAAGGAGAATGGCTGAGTCTCACCTGCCATATGTGCAATAAATGGAAAGTGGTCAATAAAATATCTTCTGCCAGTGAATAAAAAGTCAAAGTATTTCAGATGCAGGTAGAATTGCTCATTGATCTTTCATAAGGATTTGAACATGTTCTTATACAGACAACTTTACCAGTTTGTAAGAATGGCAGAGATAATACTTATCGCACTCAAGTGCTACACAAACATCGACTACTGTTTAAAACCTACAGTACAGTACTCACAATTCATTCATTTACATCTGATATGAATATACACATCAGAGAAGAGGCTGATGTTTGTTTAAAAACTTCAGTTCTCTTAAGTACGTAAAGAACCCAGTGAAATTGCAGAATTGCTTGTGGATTCTGCAGAAACTGATTAAGTAAGAAAAATACAAGTTTTTATATACATTTTACTTTGTAATTATTACTTATACTTGTTCATAGGATGTCTAGTTTTGCCTACAGTTTAAACATGCTCTAAAAGTGCATAGCTTGACATGACATATGTCAAACTAAGCACTTTAAAATCCCAGTGCTTTTCAAGTTGGGGAGGTGCTTCACTTTGGCTGGATCATACATAGAGTATAATGGCGATATAATATTTTGAACATATACAACTGAACAATTTGATTCTCCTTTGCTTTTCAGGAAACAAAAGGTTTCTGTAAGATAATTGCTGATCAACCGCTGTTTTATGCATTAATTCTAAGTAGTAATATAGCTAAGCTTGACAGTTGTGGCATACATTTCAAATTTCAGTTTTTCTTGGCACTGTTACCTTTCCCTTGGCCTTAAAAATGCCTATAAAATTAAGAATGTGTATCTTACCTCACCATTTTCTTACCTGAAGGATTTCAGCCATAGCAAAATTAATCTGTGACATGTCAGCATCAGATTGAGCACTTAAATTGGGAGTGTGTGTTTTGTCCCTTTTACTCTCTATTGTAAATATACAGAGAACCTATGGCTGTAAACTACTCCCTCTTAAGTTGATATGAGTATGTTAAAAGATCAGGGTCCTTCTCCAGCCCTCTGCAACATCCTTATATGACCTCAGTGAACATGACCCTCATTTTGGAAAATGATCTAGACAACAGTGGGAACAGCATGGAAGTAAGGCACACCCTTCTGAATAACCCTGACATATTTACAGCTTTGTTCATGTGTCAACATTAACAGGACTTTACTGAATCATAATCACCTTAAAATGGAAGGAATTGGCATAAGGCTGCAATCTTAATCATGTATACTCAGAAGTAAGCCCCGTTGTGCTCAATGGGTCTTACTCCCAGGAAAGTGCATTTAGGATTGCAGCCTAAATCTAGAATCAAACCTGGATTCCATCAGTCTATCATGAGTCTTTCTTTTATTCATACTTCAAAATCTTTTATTCTCTTGAATGTTTAGTTAAACCAGGGAAAGTTGATCATGCTAACACTGTCTATCAGGAAGCCTATTCCAGTCACATCATAACTTCATGTGTGTAATACTTTGGTGCCAGATCTTAAGATGTCTCCTACTGGCTTGTCTAATGATCAAATTTCTGTTAATGTTTGTTGTGATGCACAGTCAAAGCCAATGTTTACCCTATGTATTTCTCAGTGATTCTGACTGATGCTGTAACTTTTTTTTTTTAAATGCTTTAACTCTGATTCAGGGCTAAACAGCAGCTTGAACTTAAACTGTAAAATATATTGAAATAAATCCAATATTAATATACAGAAATGCTTGCTGTGTTTTGATGTGAAAAAATTGATACTAAAGGAACTGCTTGAGCAACACCGGGTGAACTTTCATGTTACATGGATAGGATAACTATCTTGTAATATCTAGATTCTCGTTCTCTTCTCCTGTGTCAAAACTAGAAAACATTTGCCTCTTCTGGGAAAGGGGCAGCACATGGCTAGCTGCCTAAGGGGCCAATTAACCGAGTGAATCACTCTGGAATGTGTCTTGCAGATTGCGGTTCTTTTTGGGGAACCGCCTCCATGATATATAATTCAGAGAGAAATCTCTCTTGAAAGAAACCGTAACAAGATAGCATGTAACAAGCTTTGCATAATTTGGATTTGTTACAATAACCTTAATATGCACCCTCCCCACATCAAGGTGAAGATCTCATGACAAATTATGTCTTGTTCTCCCAGCATTTAGTGCTCTGTAGATTCAGAGAAAAAAGCAGAATGTAAATAACCTACAGCACAATCCAGAGTGACTACAGGAGCTCTTACGTCAACGTAAGAAAAATTTTACTCTGGACTGCTCTATGGATTTCCCATAGGTTTCCACCAGGTGGTGCTATAATTACGTAGTTACTATTAACACATAGCTATAATTACATAGTTACTCTGGATTGTGCAGTTAAATAAAGCAATTTAAAAAATTGACCATCAGATTTTTTGGTGAGCCCTTTTAATTCTCTTGATGCGACTCTATACCACCACTTATACTAAACTCAGCAGTGTCTGATTTATCCAAGACAATAAAAATCACCACTGAGATCCAAGTGTTTTATTAATCGTTTTGTACATCATATACAATTTATAATAAAGTTAATATCAATTGCATACGGTTTTTGCTTCAGTCTGGTTTGAAATTCTGCATATAAACACATTTCCTGCCTTACAAATAAATTGCCCGTTTAATTTGTTCTCCTTTTAATATTCTTCATCTTAGAAAGGTAGAAGGGTTCAAGTGGATGTATCCATGTGTGAAGCCATTCTGTGGAGAGAGCTTGGAGGAAGGGAAGGAGAGTTGGGAGTGCTGTTCTATAAACAGAGCATGCAACAAACTTCTTAACAGGAAGGCTAGATCTTTACACGGTGGTTAAAACGGAGTATGTTAAGTATTTCTAGCTAAACAGCCTCTCTCCAAATGGCTTCAACACAGGCCTTTCTGTCCTTTGCTTGGGTAATTCTTGGAAATCTATCTTTACAGCAAAGAGGACACAATGCATGCATGGAAAGATGATCAGGCAATGTACAGAGGAGAGGGCAGGGTAGAGAAGAGTTGGAAACATCTGCTGAAAGCAACCGTTCCTAGAAAGCTTTGTCCCTTGATTTGCAGCTCAATGAGCAAGATCTCCCACTTCTTTCTATCTAGAAAGCCCTTGGTTCTTTGACTTCTCCTATCCTACACAAGGGTTCAGTCCACAAAGGCAGCAGAATGGTAGAGTCAATGAAACAATTTATTTGAAATATTTATATCTTGCCTTCCTTCTCCCATTAGGGAGCCAGCAAGATCCTAAAATAATATACAATAAGTGCCTCACTATTTTTTTTAAACCCATAAACATCAAGCTAGTTACAGTGTCCAGTTCAGTACCTGTTGTGTCAGATTTGAAAAGTATAATCTACTAACCATCTACCATGTCATGCAGTTCTGTATACAGAAGTTAGCCGCAGACAGATACAGAGAGACAAGAAACCTGTGGGGCCATCATCAGTCAATTTATTTGGTAGCTCCTATCTGCAACAATGCTTGTTAAATTCCAGTGACTGAGAACAAAATGCAAAGTACTATTTACATGCCACATATTGTGTGGAAAACAGCATTGCTACCTACTTTACTGCAAAAACCCTTGCAACCTACGAATTGCTCAGAGGCTGCTCTGAGGACAGAGACCAACTCTTAATCAGAAACAGAATAAAAGGCAAGATGCTGCAGAGTATAGTTTTTAAAAAATTGGCACTCACCAACTACCAGATTTACAATCAATGGCATGTTCTCAAATTCTCACCCTTAGCTTTTGGGTGACAAAGAATTTCAATGCCCGACACGTGGAGAACGCCACTTTTAAAAGCTGAGACAGTTACACCTGTACAGTTTGTCTGAAAAGCCAGGCAACCGTTTACCAAAGCTATTAGCAATATTCCTGGAAGCCACGTTTTCAATGTCTAAAGACAATGCAAATGTCAACAGCGTTCTAAGAGGGAAAATTCATTGGAGGCTTCAAGCCTGCTTTCCGTTTGTTTGGTAGTACTAACCCTCTGTAGACAATATTGGTATAATTTTCCTTCGGCATAAGGCAACTATGAAGTTCATGAGTTCATATTTTTGTCTGCCAACCATCATATTTGTGGTTAAATGTTAGCTGAGAAGGAGCATGCAATCTACACTCCTCTGGGGTATTTCAACTCAGCTACCAATGGAAATAAATTGCTTTATGGAAATCTAAGGTGGCCAACATTCCCCCAAACGTAGGAGTCAACATTCAAAGGTCTTCACATAGCTGAGACTCACAGCTTCAGCTCCGCTCACCTATCTGACCTCCTCTAGCACATCTCCGTACGGATTCCACTTCTGCCATCTCTGTATCTTTCTGATATCCTATATCTCGGTATGAGAGTAAGAAGGTGAACCGGATCAAATCTGCAGGAGTCACAGCTTGAAAAATGGAACAAAACTCCAGACTACAATCTGGTCACCTCTGAAAAGGATGCCTTATTCCGACTGAGCAGAATTCTAGATACTGTACAGGAACTAGTATTTTACAGGAACAGGCCTTCTAAACACATTACACCCATGGTTGTAAACACATAAACCTTATGTTGTCCCAATATTAAAACACCCTGGAGACCTAAGTTTGCAATCCTAACCGAATGTCCAGTATCAAAGTAAAGACAGTGCAATACCCAAGATAAGGGACAAACATTGCCTTACCTTGAAGAGGGCATCGTGACTGCCCTCCAACTACAGGATGCAGCAGATGCCCCAGCGACACAGCTGTGCCAGTGCTGGAATGCTGGTTAAGATTGCACCCAAAGACGAAGCAAGCTCTGGACAGGCATAAGGCAAGACACACAGTAATAAAACCTATTTATGTGCAAACATGTTTGATCAACCTTTTAAGTTGTTACAAGGTCCGTTCCTACAGCAGTTCATCTAGGGTAGAAACTTGCCTAAAGCTTTTCACATCTAGGCTGACAAACATTTCCTTCACCTAATTTAAACTGAGCTCTGTAGTATTGGGTCTTAACACAAAAGTTGCAAGCTAAAAGTGGATCACAACTTGGATGGGTGCGGAGAGAAAAATCTGCTTTCAGTGACTTGCTACTGCGGAGAACAATAAGCAAATTGTGCAGCAAAAAATGAGGTATCATGGAAGAAAACTTGGTGTGGCCAACATACACATTAAAATCAGCATTGGACAGAAGTAAAAACTTACAATTGTCAGTCAATTCAGTTTTGGTTTTTACTATTTCAACCGCAAATGGTCATCTTGAAAGACAACGTATTGGGTAAGTTTAGGACAAGCGGCTTTGCCCATAATTTGAGGTTCCACAAGTAGAAAAATGTTCCCAGAACATTTTAAAACTTGACTTTCAGCACTAAGATTGGTACTTGGAGAAAGCAAGTACATTTGTAGCATATTATAAAAAGGGCCACCCAACTGCCCACAACCCACCCAAGAATTCTTTGCTGATTTTTTTGAAAGGTGAAAATCATTACTGATCAAACAAACAAAACAAAACAGAAATCTATCCAACACAATATGCAGTTTGAGATCCTAATCATCAGTTTGTTGTTAAAAAAGACGGGTTCTTACACTTGGGGTGAACTTGCACAAGCATGTATAAACTGCAATGAAATTTCAAGTGCTGACTTGCATGTATGAGAGAGCCATTCGAGATCTGAGTCACACTGAGGGTAACCTCAGATGCCATATACTTTTCAACGGAGGCAGTTTTACATGTTGAGCAAGGAGTCACCGACAAGTGATGAACCCTTTCCATGTCCCTGAACTGTGAATCAGCCCTTACCATGTCCCTGAACTGCTCGAGAAACTGGAAACAGAACAAACTGTCCCCCCAACCACAGAAAATCTCAACCATATGGAGGTATTGCAGACAGTTGCAGAGAAGAGGGTCCTCTTCTTATTCCGAAGGTAAAACTCACAAAGAGCAATGCCATGAGCTCCTAGTCGGCCTGGATTTCTCAAGCTTGTGAATGCCCTTGTGTTTATATTTTGCAGTGCTTACACCCAGGATGATGAGATTGCAGTGAGGAAAATCTAGTTAGGCTCCCCCTACTTACGTAAACATGAAGGTGTGCCATGTCCAGTTGCACTTGAAGAAAGTTTCAGGCCTATCTTGGAAGGCAAGGACTCTCCCATTTAAGTCCCAGCAGCCTGGGAGTCTGACATTACTTGTTATGGAGGAACTGAAAGATTTTATTTTTCTCTCTTTTTTAATAAAGTTAACAATAAAACAAAACAACAAAAAAGGAAGTATATTCCTTGACTGCCCCCTCCCCCATCTCCCTTCAAGCGCTGGTTTTCTCATCACACTCTAAAGCACACACAAAAAACTGAGGTCTCCAATGGAGAAAATGCCACAGCCCTAAGGAACGGCGAGATGTGATGAAGGGAGAATGTAACTCGAGGTTAAAAGAAGCAGGTCGGGGAACGTGTGGATTTCAGGAGAAGAGATGGGCCTCTTCTGCAATTTAGCCAAACTGGAAAAAGAAATTCCCAGGCCCAGAAGCTGAAAGACAGAGGAGAGCACAGAATTGAAATGGGCACCCCCCATAGCAAAACCCCAACTCTACCAGCACGGCATGCACAAGAAGCAAGGAGCCAGAACAGTGACTTTCAGGACTTCAAAGGATGCTCCCCAAGTCTACTGTCACAGGCATAAGAGTGCTCGATCCACCTCATAGCATGGAAGTGGACGCAGAGCCTCCAGCTCTGGAACAGCTTCCTTCTGGGTGATCATTATTCAAGTCAAAGGAGCAGGGTGAGCATCAGGGACCCATGTGTGTTCATGCATTTACACACACTTTTTTGTCTGTGCTGAACAGCCCCTATTTAGTTCCTATTAGGTGGACAATAGTTTTTCCCCATATTTGTCCAGGGACCTGGAACGGGGGTTAAGAGATGCCAGAACTGAAACTTATGCATCATCTCTATGTACCCTCAGGTGTCCCTTTCTTTAATGAACAGCAGAAGGGTGTGCCACTTACCTTCAAAACTGAAGCCTCCTGGCCCGCCAAAGAAGGCCTTGAATATATTATTAGCATCAAAATCTATTGGAATGGAAGATGGAAAAGAAAACAAAGATCAAATGAGGAGTTCCTGATAAGCATCTTGACTTCAAAGATCAATTAGATGAATTATACTGAAAAAAGTTTCTAAAAGGTCTGAGGAGCTTTAAAATGTCCACCATTCATTGCGTTTGTCCGACAGTGTCTCCCCGCCTTTCATTTTCATGTCCTGATGTTTCCTAACGTTTGACTATAGTTCCCTTTTGCCACACAAAGAAAGTTACTACACAGAAGGGACCAACAAATCTCAGACTCAAGGTACAATCCTAACCAATTTAGGACAGCAAAACTCAGACATCACCACATGTTCCTGCAGTGGCATGGAGGCTGGCACATGTCTGGAGGCTGGCACATGTCTGTGCATTGATCTAAGTCCCCCAGAAGTGTCTTACAGCACTTACCAGAATGGGACTTATGCTGGGACTTCTTCTGGCCTAAGTAGGGGATAGGATTGCACTGTCTAAGTGCTAAGGCTTCTGAGGAAACACCCCACCACATCTGCAGGAAAAACAATTCCCTTCTCATCCATAAAGCCTTCTCTATGTAGCCTGTAGCCTTCTCTATGGCAATCCAAGCTCCACTTAGGCCAGCCTAAGACCTGGCATAAGTCCTGTGCTGACCTGGGGAAGACATGCGCTTGCTCCTACATCACCAAAGGAATGGGAAGACAGATGAGTTGTGCCAGCCTGGGTTAGGATTGCACCCTTACAAGTACCACAGAAAGGAAGAGAGCTCCTCTTACAACTGTGATCCAGTGGACAAGAAATGCCCCAACCCCAATTCCTGTCATCTGCTGCCATGTTTTTCTGGTGAACACTTCCACATCAGATGTGAACAGACATATCTGGAGAAGCCTTCAATGAGAGAGTTGGCTACTTGCTAACAAAATTTAGTTTTTAGTCGTCTACATGGAGAGTGTGGACTAATTACAGGATTTTGAGCATATCTCCCTCCCGTAAAAATAGTGACCCAGTGAAAAATCCTCCAAGGCACTCACCTCCCATATTCATGCCGTCTTCCTCAAGATCCTGCCCACTGTCATACCGCGCTTTCTTCTTTGGATCAGAAAGAATGGTGAAGGCTTCGCCAACCTCCTTGAATTTCTTTTCTTCCTCTTTCTGGATTTCAGCACTTGCACCACTATGTCGGTCTGCCAGGAGGGAAGTGGAGAGAGAAAGGAAAGATCTCACTTGTGGAGCGAAAGAATGATGGACGCATTCTTAGACTCTACTACAAGTAGGGCTGAGTAGATACGGCAGGGTAATTCAATTCAACACTAAGAAATCTAGTTGTCTTGACCATTTACAGCATAAATGTATGGAAGGAAAAGAATTTTTTGCAGGTGTCGCAATTCATATAAATTAATCTATTTTTGCTTTTGCATCTTGTGTTCTGTTTTTTCCTGTCCTGGAGGGAGAAAAAGCCACACACTTGGACAAACCTTTTCTGTGGACAAAAGCTTTATTTTTAGTGGTTTTTATTGTACATTTTTTGGGCAGGATGCTTAATCATTTTTGTATAATCTAATTGTATTTTAACTGTATTTTAATTGTGTTTTGACTGTATTGCTATTTAGTTTTAGTGGTATTTTATTGTTCTTTAATTGTTGTTAGCCACCTTGGGTTCCCTTTGGTTAGGGAAGAAAGGCGGGATACAAGTCAAATAAATAAATAAATAAATAAATAAATAAATAAATAAATATTTTCATGGCACTAGGATTAAACACTTGCTCATGGGGGTGGTGGAGGGAACAGAATTCTACATTAACTCAGTGAATACTGCCTTCTCGACATTTCACCCTCCCCTAGGCTCTCTGAGCAACAGTGCCTTCTGGAATTCCTCCATATCTGTGAGTTGTAGAATGGCTATTATCAGGGTATTCTGATGCACCCCTACTGAATGCTTCAAGAGGATGTCACCGTCTGTTGTACATATTGGCAAAGGAGAGATTATCTTGCACAAGGCTTCCTTGCTATAACAAGCACAGAGTTGAGAAACTATCCTATGCGATGGCTTGATTGTTTTAACGTATGCTTCAGATCCCTTCTCAGGTCACACTCGTTTCCACCATCTAAGAATTACAGAATTAAAAGCAGAGGTGGGGGAAGTTTTCTGTGTACCGGGATGATGCATCAGGGCCCGTTTGCGATACGCCTTCTTGATCTCATCTTCGGAGGCGTTCTTGTCCACACCCAGGATCTTGTAATAGTCTTTCCTCTTACTTTTCTTCAGTTCCATCTGTGCATTCTTGAGGAGCCGCTTGTGTTCTACACAAGGGTAAGAGTCAAAACAGCTACTTTAACATATGTAATCACTCACACACACATTCACATATCATCACTCATAGAAAATACAATCACTCATACATACAAACAAAAACGGAAAGTTTGCCCATGGCAGAAAATTATCACTGACATCAGAAATATATAATTTCCTTTACAAGTAATGACCAGCTGAACCCAAGGCTATATTAAGCCAAACTGCAAAACCCTCCAAATTAAAAACTAAAAAAGTTAGTCAAGGCAATGGCCTATTGCTGTTTGTACCTTTTGTTTTCTCTGTCTGGTAAACCTTTTCATAGTCCCTCACGGCATCTTCATATTGCTCTGTATCCATGTAACTAAGCAAGGTAAGCACAGTTATCAACACCTTATCAAAATCAAAAGTTGCTACTGATGGGTCAAACAACTGACCCAAGCTCCATATATGAGACACTACTCATGCTAGAAAGGATAGTGGGGTGAATGTGAAGATGACCTCAGTTTGAACATAGCCAACCTGCCAAGATCTTTGGGGGGGGGGGAGAGAGAATTTACTTCCACTTCTTTGGTAAATCAAGTTGGACATGAGAGGAACACTGGACCAGCCAAAGCCAATGTTCATTTGGACACTTAGTACAGCCACCTGATGCTCTGAAATTGAAGATGTCAGGGGTTGAAGCTGTAACCTTGTACATTAAGCATATGCTCCTTGGCTGTTGCCCTCCCAGGTTTTACTGACAGGTGCTCACCACTGCGCTCTCCTCAGGTAGGCTTTGATGTAAGTGTCGTCCAGTTTGATGGCGCTTGTGCAGTCTTCTATTGCTTCATCTAACTTCCGAAGCTGTAAGACAAGATGGGAAGTTAGGAAGTGAATCTATCTGCATTACAGTATCAAGAGTTTTAAGAGTGAGAGGCAAAAGTTCCACAGCTTTGACAGGCTATCTGCTTCTTCCAAACCAGTTAACAAGGCATTTCAAATAATTTTTTTAGAATTTTTTTGTGAAAGGTTAAGGGGGCATCTGTTAAGGTTGTTCAAAAAAGAAAAGAATCCTGACAATTCTACAGAGCTACTAGGGATAACAAGCCAATGAAAAATATATATACATATACATGTGTATGTGCAACTGAAATATAATAAATGGATCAAAAATATTAATTCACAACAAGTCAGAGATCAAACAGGAAAGAGGAAGAGGATGGGAAATCTGTTTCTGAACCAGATTAAAAGGATTATTAATTGCAAGCGGATTTTGATACTGAAATTTCAGAACTGTATTAAAATCCAAATACGCTTGCATACATATCAGCTAACTTTGAGCACAATTCAAGGTGCCTGCCTTATAAGAAAGCCCAGAAAATCTTGACAACCAGTCACAACTGCAGTACCTCTAGTGGAGGGTGGATGCTTGTAGTGGCCTACTGTACCCCTAGGTTAGTGGGCTGCCATAGTTGTGCCATATCCTGAGGTTGAGAGGCAGGGGTTGCAGATAGGCTGGCCAAGAACTCAGATTTTTGGTCAACATTACCATTCTTACTCGGGCTTTATCATGGACTCCTATGAGTTTACTCTTTACCTGCTCACAAGGTGGTATAACTCTGAGGAGCTGGAAGAGGGAATTTCTGCCTTGGAAACAGGCTCTGGATACAGAGCAACTGCTCTGCCCAAGGCAATGCTAAACATGCCCTCAACATGCCTCTCCTGAACGGCCTAGTCTGTCCCAGTTAGAACAGCCCAGGTCCACCTGCCTTGGGGCAGCCTATGTTGCCTTAGGCTGCCTCAAGCCTTTTCCAGAATAACTAGGATGGAGCATCTTGCAGTTGCTCCACCGTAGTGATAGACAGGGCAACCCAAGTGCTACTCTGGATTGGGCTGTAAATGATCAGCGAGCAGATTATCCCTGAAGATTCATGCCGATCAAATATCTGATCCTCTCTACTTTGTACTCAACATGTTAAAGACTGCAGACCTTGCCAGACTGGATACCCTCAGCGGCCCTTTGCCAGCTGTAAGTCCTCAAAGGCCCTTATTGGAACAATCCTGGAAGACTCTTCCCAATATTTATGATTTTTGTAGGTATTCTGAGATATTCTCGATATCTGTGATGACAGCAACTCTTACAGAATTCTCTAGTAAAAAAGAAAACGTCAACAGCCCTTATCACCTTTGCGTTCACTGTGCCACGGTTGCAGAAGAGTTTGGCATTGGTTTTCCTGTTATTTGGGTCTATTGCCAGGGCCTCTGTATAAAGTTCAAAGGCTAACTTGTAATTTCCTTCATTGAAGGCTTTGTTGCCATCGTCCTTCTTCGCTTTCAGTGCCTTGGCGTTCTGGAAGAGAAAATAACCCACAAGGTGACTTAAGGATCTGGTCGTAAAAAATAAAATATTAGCCCTACAATCCAGAGTAACTATGGGATGACGTAAGAGGCACTTACTCTGGATTGCTCTATGGATTTTCCATAGGTTTCCCAGAGGTGGCACCGTAATTACGTCGGTGTAAAAGGTCCTGTAGTTACTCTGGATTGTAGCCTATGGCCCATATCCTAAAGTCAAATTAAGCCCTTTGTGATGGAGCAGTTAAGGTGACTTTCTATAAGATAACACTAGAGGGTGACGTAACTGTGTGGACCCGTAACTGCTCTGGATTTTGCCCTATGTGTCTTGTTCAAAGAAAAGAAGAACCTTAAGCTCTAGAGAAGTTTTGATTGAGATTCAAGTAAATCTACATATATTTGCTTATTAGAACTAATTCTATAGAAAAAGTAGCATCCTTCCTTGGTTTTTGAGGACACTCATGTGCTCCATAGAGTGAAGGAGGCCCTTTTTGTTCAGGCAAAAGAGAGAACATGTCTCTTCCAAGGTGGCAACTGCAACTTGCCATTTTAGAGGCACTTGCATAAATGTAGTAATTTTTAAAAATAATTCTTTTCTGATTAATTGTTGTACCTTTTTAATGGACTGAAGTGCTTTTAACTGGTTAATCTAAGCAACTGGTTAAACCAGAGGTCCCAAAGCCATGCCTTGCAAGCAACATCTGACCCACCAACACATTTGGACCAACTAATTGAGACATGATTGCCAGAAGTACAGTTGCAGAGCTTCAAAACCTTTGTCCCTCTCCTTCCCATAACGAGCACACAAACGGTTCTAAGGCTGTCTACTCAGAAGTAAGTCCTATTCAGTGATGGGATTCAAAAAAATTAACAACCGGTTCTATACCCATCTGGCAGCCACTTTTAAATGACTATTTTTAAACTTTATATGTCCTATCTCTTGTTAGCAACCTGTTCTATAGAGTAGGTGCAAACCTGCTGGAGCCAACCACTGGTCCTATTGTTTTCAATAGGGGCTACTCCCAGGGAAGTGCGTTTAGGATTGCAGCCAAAGAGTTACTATAAAATAAGTTATCCACTAAAAATATTCAATATATGATTAGTCATTCTTAGCACCTTCCTGCATGCACAAAGAGGAATAAAACATTTCTGTTTAATGTTGTACATGAATAAAAACAATTTCTGTTATTGTTGCACATGACCCTCTTGGACGAGCACAAGCCCTTGATGCTCCTGTGTACCCAGTTAAAACAGGTTGCTTCTGTTCACGGAAATGTAGATGCCAGTTTTCCTCTATGCATACTAGGCCATCATATTAGGACTGTTTCTCTTTCTACTCACACGGCAAGCAAGGCAAGCTTTATCGTGGTCAGGAGCCATTTTGAGCGCCTGGATGAAAAACTGTACAGCCTTTTCAATGCAGTCTTCATAGTAAAGGCAAAGCCCTCGAACATAGAGAGCATCAGCATTTGTGGAGTCTATTCGCAAGATGTCACTGAAACACCAAAAAGGACAATCAATCAACAATATTTATAAACTGCTTTTCTATGAAAGGTTGAATTTTGTTTCACAATTCTGAGAAAGGGTGGTGAGCATCAAACAAAATGGTGGACGGGGCCAGACTTAAAACATGTCCAAGTACAGAGGCCGTTTCTCTCTGAAAAATCAGATATTGGGAATCAATAACAAATGAGGGACTGTTGACCTCATGTTGGGCTTTAAGATTCCTGGAGGCATGCAACCTCCAGGTTATGAGGCATGCAACATTTATTCCAATGTTGGAAACTTAAGAGTGGCCTTCATAGCATCGTTTTAGCCCGATCAAGAGGGCCCTCCTTATCTAATAATATAGTAGTAAAGATGGTGAAACCTGAACAGGCATTTCACTTAACAACATATACAACTTGGTTTGACCCAGTCAACCAATTTCTCTTATAAGAGCCTGCCACGAAGCACAATGCAGAAGAAAGGGCTTGCTTGCCAAAGTCAACTAGACAAGTACAGCCAAAATTGAAGCCTCTAAAAAGGGACCACAAACCAACAGCCTCTCATTCTCCGAGGGGGTGGGTGATTGGGTGAGTTTTTAGCTGCAGGCGTGTGAACCCTGTAAATATATCATCACTACCAGCAAGTTGACTGGGAGTCTGAGCAGGCCTTAATCCCAACACAGAGGAACAATCAAGTTGACAGATATACACTCAGCTGTGTTTTATCCTAATAAAAGTTTTATATATGTACTGTATATATGTATGCTAAGTTGTTTGTGTGCCAGCCAGTTGAAGGCTCCCCAATGGGTTGCCTCTGTGCTGCGTGAAGCTTTGGTGACCTGGAAGTTGGTAGAGATATCAGCACTGATTTCTGGAAAGATGCAGGTGTCCTATAGTGTGGCACGGAAGGTCTCCGTGCGGTACAGCCAAATCCCAAGAGCAAACGCTGGCAGCCTCACCTTCACCTGAAAGATGTGTGAGGAACATTTTCCTGCACCAGGGAAGACTCTCAGCTCCACCAAAATGTCAAGCCACCTTGGAATAGGTGTTTGAAGAGATGGCTTCTGCTTTTCCTTGACATGCTCTATCATAGTATCTGAGCAGCTCAGCCAACAGAAGTCAGAAACTCTTCTGCTTTTGTTGTCCATCTCTGACATTAAGGCTGCAATCCTAAAGACACTTTCCTGGAAGTAAGACCCATTGGACACAATAGGGCTTACATCTGAGTAGACATGGTTAGGATTGTGCTCTAAGGCAACTTGGCTAAGAATTACCAGAGCTTTTATTACCGCAAAATCAGCAATTTGCAGAGATTAGCAGGAGCACATTTATGCAGGTCACAAAAAAGGGGGAAAAAAATCTTCCAATCCAAATTTTGCAAAGTCTTTGTTCCTAAGAAGAGAATCAATTGTGTAAAGCAACAGGAGGAAAGCATCAATTCTGTTCAAGGCACAAGCTTGTTTATTGCTACGGTTAACCAAATAATTTTGCACAGTGTTTTCCAATCAGCATGGAAAGGTTCCAGCAATTCCTACCTGGCAACTGACTGTGCTTCAGGATAGCGACCCAGCAATGCTAAGCATTCTGCTTTGAGGATTTTGAACCGGTGGCAGGCAGGAGCAAACTCTAGAGCGCGGTCCATGCAAAAGACAACCTGGCACATAAACAACAGCAAGAGAACAGCCACTGAGAAAGCAGGTATAGACAATGAACATGGGAGCTCCAAGGTGTTTGGTAGCTGGGTACAACTGGGAACAAACCAGCAGCATCCTGCTAGTTATCCTGCAGACAACCAATTTCTATACTGACAGGAAATTTAGACTACAGAAAGGAAGTCTCACATAATAGTTATTAATGTATGGAATTAGCAACTACAACAAGTGGAGACAGCTACAAGCTTAGATGGTTTTAAGGGGATGACACAATGTCAGAGACAATCTAGGACAGTATGCCTCTGCATATAATGTGCTGGGAAACCACAATAAGGAAAGGCACCGCACAGTTTGTTCCCCAGTGTGATTTGCTGCTAGACCTCGAATGCAGCAGGAAGACGGAAAATAGGCAGAAAGTAGGCAGAAGGTTCCACACCTTACTCATGTGCCACCTTTGCTCTTTAACAGAGCATTCATGTGCACCCCACACTTTCCGCTTGAACGGGGAGGTGAAGATTTTAACATCTCACATCTGCCACAGTTGTGTCTAGTTAGGCCTCTTGTCTGCTGATTCTGAGGTTAAATATGCACTGGTGATTTCTGAGGTAAAATATGAAAAGAGGAAATAAATAAAAGAATTTCAGAACCCCATTTCTGCAAAAATGTTTCCCACTCTGATCACCTGAGGAAGGGGGAAGCACTAAAAATTTAATAGGGCTAACAGTGTTAAAAGTAAAAGTAGAAAGGATGTGGAGACCATCTACCCATAACTAAACTAGCAGCCCATGCCTCGGTGAATGACTTCAGGCTCTCTTGCAGCTTCAGGGCAGAGGCAGCTGCACAAGAAGGGGCCATTGTTTGGCTCAAGGCTCAGCTGGATTCTCAATCCCCCCCTTACCACAGGTGACATCACCATTGGGCGTTGTGGGAAGCACCAAGAAACTCCAGATGATGGAAGCTGTGGGAAAGAGGCGCTTCTTCTCGCAAAACAATGGGCACGTTTGACGGTGCCCAAAGGATGGAGAGGCCTGGAGAGAGCTGGCTCGACTCTCAGACAAGGCAGGGTTCTTCCTTAAGACAAACTTCAGATTGTCCCTGGCAAAACAGCTGCTCTTGACAATCAGAAGCAGTGAAATAGCAATTCTCTGAGAAGGATGGAGACCTTAATGGAGAGGTCATGGGGGCAAGGGCAAAGTTGTTCTGCCCCAAGATGTAGGTGGACTTGAGCAGGGGTACACGGGGACAATCAAGAGCCATTAAGGCAAATTTCCTATTATTGTGGGAAGTACAATTCAAAGGACGACCTAAAGATTACAGGCAGAGAGGGGGGAAACCAGACCCATTTCCAAGTCATTTTGAGGGAGATAAAATTGAGCCACAGGGATGAAGTGATGGGCTTTAAATTGGGAATCAGAACGCCTGCTAAGGCTTTGGAGAAATCATTTTCTCTTGGTCCCTAACCCTGCAAAAGAGAAACTTATACTGTAAAACAGTTCTTTGCCATGTAGTGCTCAATCGCATATGGATATTAGTTACCTATCTTGGCTTATTTTTTAAAAAAATCAATGGTAAGGGTTCTGTTTTTGTCAGCAGGAAATTAGGCAGTGTCAAAAGACAGGAATTGAAACACCTTCTCAGTGAACTGCCTTTTAAAAGAGATCCCAATTAATCATAGTAGAAAAGCTTATTGTTTCAAAACATCAAGGATGCGCGGGGCATCCCTGCTGCCTCTGCTGATTAATGCAAACTGGGCTCTTATAAATAAGAATATTTGGTTATAGTGAACTGTACTGGAAGGGCATCATGGGGGCAGGGAGAAGGCTGATAGGGTTCTGGAAAGGGGATGGGATAAACAATAGGTTCCCAGTCTCATTATTTGTTGGAAAATGTTGAAGATCACTGGACAAGACCAATTCAGGTAAGATGGACTTAATGCTTTGACTTAGCTTCAACACACCTTCCGGAAATCACGTTTTTCAAAGTCACTTTCAGCAATCTTCTCATATTCTAGGACAGTTCTGGCATTGTTAAGCTGCAAGGAAAGGCAAGAATACTATGAGTGTTCACCATAAATGGCTATGGCACAGTAGCATTCTCCAGGGACTTTGCATCCATGCTGGGCTTATTGCTTCTCTCCAGTTTCTGAATTACATACAACCCAACACCAGCTATAAATGTCTGGAAATTGCTGTTTTTATTTATTGAAGAATCATTTCCAGCGTTCATTTAGTTTGCTGAGGGATCTGCATACATATACTAGGCAATATCTGCTAAAAACTCCTTTGTCTAGAAAGAAACCCTTGTCCTATATGACACCTATGCAGATTCTCATGGGTCTGTCACTCTAAGGAATTGTAATCCAGACCAAATTAAGAAAACAGAAATTCTGAAAAGCAAACAAGGAGATTTGAGGTTAAATATTACCGTACTTCTTGCCTTCTTAAAAAAATAATATGAAGATCTTAGTCAGAAGCTTTCATATAGGCAGGGTAGGTGCATTTCTCCAAGCAAGGGTTTGCTATGAGTTAATCATCTGCTTATATTTTGAGGGACAAGGAGGTAAGTTTGTTGCCATACTGCTCTTTGTATGAGTTTCTTGAGGGATGGAATGTTATAAATCAGAGGTTCTCAATTTTTGACTGGAAGCTCTCTTGACTTTTGACTGAGGCTCCTCAACTGGACTACAATCCTATGCATTGTATGGAATTGGCAGCTCCTCTAACTGGCTTCGAGCTAGACCTAGCTCACAGTTTAGGAACCACTTGTTATAAACCTACAAACTAAAACGAAACTCCAAATTTACTCATCGGCAACCAGATAGATAACTAATGACATGAATACAAGCACAGACTAACACATTCCAGGTTCCAGAATTACTGGGGTTCTGTAATTGTCAAATAAAGATTCAGGATGAACTCCATTCTCTTCACCTCTCTGGACAAATCTGACCATGAACACCTTACCTCTTGTTGAGCTTGTGTGTTTTTGTGATCCAATTCTAGAACTCGCTGAAAACAGCGGCTGGCAGCCATGGCATTTCCCAGGGATAGATGGCACTTTCCCTCCCTTAGATGACCCTGAGATGACAGAGAAGATACAAGGAACCCTTAGTGGCACATGCTGTAAATGGGGGTTAACTCCAGGGAATCGGAACACATGAAATTACATACCCTCACAAAGCTGTCATCCATCCTGACAGACTGCTGAGCATCTCCTAGGGCCTCACGGAACTTGCCAAGCATCATGAGAGTAGCAGCTCGGTTTCCATAGTAGCTGGCGTTACTGGGGCATGCATCTAATAACATGCAATAGGACAGTTGTTAAAACAAAACAAAAAATGTGGTTAAACACATTGCCCTGTATCAAATCCTCAGTTTCTTTGTACTGTTTTCAATAAAGCTTTCAATAAATGAACACCACACAACAAAATTGTGAATTTTGGGTCAATCCCAACATTCCTAATGTTTCAACAGCTAAAAGATTTTGGGATTCTGTAAAGGGTTCTTCACCAATTAAGATGTAAAGAACAATAATAAAACTAGTTTATATAGTTCAAGTGTCCACTATTTTTGGTATAAATTTTTAAGTTTGTATTAGTTACCAACACCACCCTAGCCAGGCTTCACAAAGCTTCCTTGGACAAATGTTTCAGCTTGAGTGCTTCAAGACAGATTCCTCCTTAAAAACCTTTCCTCCCTTCTCACCATTCCTCTTAGCCATTTTAAGCCTCCCATAATGCCGAAAGTATAGCACAGAATAACTGCAATGGGTGATGGAGCTTTAGCTCCACCTTATTAGGCCTTAAAATGTCACATCAAGTCACTTCAAAGAAGGCCTTCTGAAGCCTGCAGAAGTCACGTGTGGGTCTCAGAAGAAACTCTGGAAGTGACCAGAGAACTGCTCTGGTTGTCACCAGAAACATTAAAAGAGCTCCAGGTCTGGGAATGGATCCCAAGGCATCTGAAGGTCAATGTACCACTTTTATCCTAAATACCAGAAAAATCAAAAATATTTCTGGTCCTAAGGACACACAACCAGTACAAAATTTTGTGGAGAGAAATCAAGGGCCAAGATATTCCCATCACACAATCTGCAGTTTTTAGGTTAGCAAGTCAGGCAAACCCCCTCACCTCTTAAATCTTCTTACCTATGGCTTTTGTATAGTAGTTGTATGCTTCATTATAGTCCTTTTTGGCATAAAAGACATTCCCTTGCTCCTTGAAGGACTCTGCTTCTCTGAAAAGACAAGATATTACAACATGGAAGAGGCAGCAGCATCCAGCATAGATAAGACAACAGGATGGATATCCAGACACATAGACTAGATAACATTCCTTGCACCACAGACTTTATCTGAATAATAACAGGTTGAAATGTGAAATTAAGGTTGAACTGTCATTCATCCCATTCATTCATATGCAGCACTGCTAAGTAAAGGCTATAGCATTGGCATCCATCAGTCTTGAAAGACTATGGGCTACTTGAATTGTAAATACTATACCCAGAACTGTGGCAGTCTCAGGTAAGTAAATGGTAAATGGTTCTCAGGTAAATGGTTCTGTGTCAACCTGGAGGTCAGTTTCTAGTGGGGTACCCCAAGGCTCTGTCTTGGGACCGGTTCTCTTTAACATTTTCATCAATGACTTGGAGGAAGGGATACGGGGGAGCCTGATCAAATTTGCAGATGACACCAAACTGGGAGGAGTAGCAAACACATCAGAAGACAGGAGAAACCTCCAGGAGGATCTGGAGCTGGAATCCTGGGCTGTAACAAACAGAATGAATTTCAACAGGGAGAAGTGCAAGGTTCTGCACTTAGGCAATAAAAACCAAAAACATAGGTATAAAATGGGGGATACTTGGCTTGGCAGCACAACATGTGAGCGGGATCTTGGAGTCGCCGTGGATAACAAGCTGAACATGAGTCAGCAGTGTGATGTGTCTGCAAAGAAGGCAAATGCCATTTTAGGTTGCATTAAGAGGACTGTAGCTTCCAAGTCACGAGAAGTTATAGTTCCTCTTTATTCAGCATTGGTGAGACCTCACCTTGAGTACTGTGTTCAGTTCTGGGCACCTCACTTGAAGAAAGATGCAGCCAAACTGGAGCAAGTCCAGAGGAGAGCGACAAGAATGATCAGTGGGATGGAAGGGAAGCCCTACCAGGAAAGGTTGGGGGAACTTGGGATGTTCAGCCTGGAGAAGAGGAGGCTGAGGGGAGACATGATTGCCCTCTTCAGATACCTGAAGGGCTGTCATATGGAGGAAGGGGCCAATTTGTTCATAGCTGCTTCTGAAAGCAGAACTAGAACCAATGGGTACAAACTGCAAGAAAGGAGATTCCGGCTGGAAATCCGGAAAAAATTCCTGACGGTGAGGGCGGTTCGGCAGTGGAACAGATTGCCAAGGGAGGTGGTGGACTCTCCCTCACTTGGAGATCTTCAAGCAGAGGCTCGATGAGCACCTGTTGGAGATGCTCTAGGGGGAATTCCTGCTGCAGGCAGGGGGTTGGACTAGATGATCTACTAGGTCCCTTCTAACTCTATGATTCTATGATTCTAAGTATGTCCTGAACTGAATCCATTAGTGCATAACTTTTTATGTTTTATCTCAAGATCCATATTTTTTGTTCTTGTTTATTCTTTTTATTTATGTATTTATTTAGAAAACTTGTATCTACCCACCATGTGTGGGGCCCAAGGAGGTGTACAACAACACAAAACGAAGTCGATTATAGATATAAAATGCAAGAACTTGACTCAAAAATCGTCAGTAAGATAAAGCAATTGATGCAGCAAAGAAAGATTTAAGTCAAGGGTTGTGTCCTAAGGGTTGTATCCTGTATGCTTTCAGAAGCACCACAATTTGAACATGGAGGGAGGGATAATATTAGTTGATCTCCATTTCTTTCTGCTGCCCCCTGTAATATTGCCCAGAATCTCTTCCTGAGGGCCTCCCAAATCCCAATAATAAATTTTTATTTAATAAATTCCTGGAGAGAACATGGAATACAGATCCCACTCCTACAATTAGACTTTTAAACATTGCTACATATTTATATTGATGCATGTCTACCTATTTTTTGCATCCTACTGAATCACTGAAGATAACTCTTTGTTTTCAACCTGATGATTACAGGAAACAAGAAGATTAATAGATGGCATCATCATATTGCTAAAATGATAGTGCAGAATATCCTTTAGCAGTAGGGAGAAAGTGAAAACTTGACTAAAAAGTACATTAAAGAGGCATCCTCCTCAGGTTGCCCTACTAAGTCATGACTGAAAAAATCCAGAGAAACTACAGGAGCATGTAAGAGACATTTATGTCGACGTAGTTATGGCACCACCTAGTGAAAACCTATGGGAAATTCATATTGCAGTCCAGCGTAAAGTGTTCTTACACCGGAGCAAGGACTCCCCGTAGTTACTCTGGATTGTGCCCTGAATCTAGGAAGCAGTTCTTATCCCTGTTACAAGGCCGAAGAGCCAACACAGTCCAAAGATGTCATATGGCCAGCACGACTAAACGCCAAATTGCATGGAATGCTGTTACCGTCCCACTGAAGTGGTACAAGTGTACGAGTATCTACTTGCATTTGCATGCCCTCACTCCATCTTGCAATACTTGGATCTCAAACTGTGCCAACAAGCTGAGAATCCAAGATCTCAGGCACTCGCCATTGAATCAAGTAGAGAAACAAGTCAATTCTGAGTCTCAAACGAGAAAGCTCTGAACTGGTTTCTTCAGCAAAGCCAGAACACAGCACAGAGCTCTACCCCCTCACTACCCGTAACAAGAGCTAAGCAAAAGGCGTTCCAGAGTGGACAATGCAAGCTATGTTAGGAAAGTCCCCAAGAAAAGCAAAAGCAAACAAAAGAGGGTTGTGTTGGGGCGTGTTAACATAGTTTTAACCTCATTCTGGTCCCAACACTGACCACCCCCACTGTGCTCCCTTCCCCCAAGGCCGTTCTCACTAGAATGGAACAGTTCATCAGCTCTCAAACACAATAGGACCCAAGAACGTTTCAGATCCAAAGGGGGCTTGTCGAGGTCAAGACCAAGAGGCATGCAGCTCACATTTACTGTAGCCAATCCCATTTGGCTCAAAAAGTCGACAATGACTCTTATCTGTCATTTAATCAAACTGATGGCAAACGGAGAAGTATATGGAGTCCAATAGGCTCGAGGCAGTCCAAAGAAAGCAACTGATGCATTTTCAACAAGTTCAAAATTTCTCCCTTTTTTAGTCCTTTTCACGTTTTTTTTAATCATCATCATTATGGGCAGGCACCAAGACTCCATAAGGAGTTGGAAAGGGAAAAAGAGAACTTGAAAAGTGATGGGTTTAGGAACTGGCTCTTGTTTTGTTTTGTTTTGCAGAAACAGTGGTATGCAAGTGGTATACTGTATGCAGTAATGCATTCACATTACTGAATCCTTCTTCCAGATCAAAAACTTTGCACACTGAGAACTAGAAGGTAGGGAGAAGACTCTAGCCTGTCTGAGGATGCTATTCTATGTGCAGGATTTTGTATTTTTAATATATGGGGGAAATCTCCAGAGGTGAAACCATAAACCTGCAGTCTGAAACTGAAGATATTTTGACACAGGGTTGCCAGCTCATCTGCTGTTTGTAAAGATTCAATCTAAAAATCATAATTCTGGACTATTACACTTCAGAGTATGATATAGATGGGGAAGTCAAAAATCCTTCAACCTCTCCTACATAAAAAGCTTCCCGTGTGTAGTTTAGGGAATAAGGGAGTGATACGTTCACAACCTTTCCTGCAATGTGATATTCAGTGAGGTGTGTTGCATGGAAGGCATTCTAAAATGTCTGCAGTGGAAAAGTCCAAAATCTGATGAACCTCATGTTCAAGGAGCAAAGAGGAGGCCACAACTTCACAGCAGAGCACTATGCACACGAGTCTAGAATCAATCTCTGGCATCTCTGAATTTGAGTATCCTTGACCCTGGTATCAGGTGAACAAATAATGCTTACAAGTATTTTACAGAGTTAAAACGAAACATTTTTAGGATTTGATTAATACAATACTGAGGTTGCACTCCTATCCACACTTTCCTGGGAGTAAATCTCATTATAATGAGGCCAGAACGCAGACAAATTTTTCTGGACAGTTTTAGAAAACATGAACTTGAATCTTGTTATAAGGTGAGAGTCAAGTCCAAAACAAACACTATAATTCTCCTGTGTCACAGCGTAATAATTCACTCATTATTATTTTAGGAGGTTTTAACAGGTCAGGAGGTAAACAGAAGGAATAATCATTATGTGCAAAGGAAATAAACAGACCACACTGACGCAGTGACTTTCAATCTTCCTGCCTTCATATAGCATTTCTCACAGTCTCATCCTCTGAAGAATTCCTGCCTATTGCTGAACATATTCTGGACAAAATGTTCACAAGCTAAGTGTGCTGGACCTCAAAGTTGTATCATATGAATTGAATGTGTGCTGTAGAAAACCACCTCCATCACTGCACACTGCAGGGGAATATTGGTAGCTCTCTTTCAGGAAGGTTAATCTGACAATATTGATTTAATATAAATTATTTATTTCACATACTTTAATCCATCTTCCTAGTTAAAAACCTCTGACAACAACATATGATGATCAGTCAGTGATATTAATGATCTCTTTAAGAAACCCATCTATTCCCAATAACACTACAATCCAGAATAGCTACGGGAGCATGCAAAAGACATTTACGTCAACGTAGTTACAGCACCACCTCGTGAAAACCTAAGGAAAATTCATACTGCAATCCAGAGCAAATTGTTCTTACACCGGAGCAAGGACTCCCCGTAGTTACTCTGGATTGCACCCTAAGAGTCTGAAAACAAAAGTGTTAAGAATATTTAACTCTGATTTCTGTCTTCGGCTTTGTTTTGTTGCCAGGGATTTCATTTCATATTAAGGAGATCTTGCAAGGGAAAAAGCATATTCCCCTAAGTTTTTTTCTGAACAATCTGCCTGAGTCCAAAATGATCCACTGGTCAAACACCAAAATTGGAGCTAGTAGGGTCTACTACGTTTCATCAATGTAGTGCTGAGGTTTTTTAATTTTTTGAGAAAGAGTGCTGCACTTGTTTACTAAAGACTCTGACTGGACAACAAGGGAAAAAAATTCTGATCTCCTGATATCACGAGTGATTGTTTCTGTTCTGAGCAGATGCCACGGCCTGAATGAGGTCATTCTGTATGGCCTGCGCTGATGTAGGCTGCGTTCCCCGCTTGCTACTTTTGAAGCTGGAGAAAGAATCTGGCTTGGCTAAAAATACAATCCGTCTCTCTCAATGCTTCTTTGTTGAGGAACGAGTTGGTGTCCCTCTCTGGTGAACCCTGGAGGCGGGGGACAGAGCTACAACAAAGCCCGAAAATATCTCCTCCCACTACTACAAAGATCCTAGACGTTGCACAGCTGCATTAAGAAGGAATCCAGTGCTTTGAATATGTACAAGTGTCACATACCTCAAAGCTGCCATGGCTCTGAACCAAAACTGAAACTCGGCCCCTTCCCGTGGCCCGAATGGACTAGAAAGCATTTATCTCAAAGGCCAATGTGATGTTTCAAAAACTCATTCAACTACATTTAGGTTGTTTAGACCAGGCGTGTGCAAACCTCAGGGTTTAGAACAAATCACAGTACTTTACAGGTCGGCCTTGCAATGAAGCGGAATGACTGAAGAAGGCAATGAATTGAAAAGGGGTGCACTGCACTTATGTCTGCCTGCTATCTCCCTTAGGCTGGACACTTCACACCACATTCCAGTCTTCTTCTTGATTAAGAAAGAGGACAACTGGGGAAACAGCAACCCAGTCTGTCTTTTGACATCAGCTCTTTGACACAGTGTCAGGGTGGGAAAAATGATTTACACTTCAAACTAGAATAAATTTACATACATTTACATATAAAAGTGTGTTAGAGGCAGATCTACAATGCTTGCTTTTGGGCCAGATGGAGGGGTCTTATCATGGGCTGCATTTGGCCCCCGGGACAGGGTTTGGACATCCTTGGTCTTTGATTAAAAACACATCAAGTTCCTAGTTCTTGTTTTAATCAGTGTTTAAATCAGTGTTTTAACATAGATGTTGTATATTGTTTTAAGATGCCAGTTTTAACTGTTTTAATGTATTAGATTTTATTGTTGGAGTTTTATTGTTGTTTTGTAAGCTGCCTTGAGTCCCTCTGGGGGTAAGGCGGGACATAAATACAGTTGTTTATTATTATTATTATTCTCATGGCTATAAAAACGAGAATACAGCAGACCTCCAACCCAAAATTGTCCATCCACAAAAAACATCTTCACTCAATTTTTAGCTGCCGCAGCTTCAAACATTATTTTTCAAGTCATTCTCAAGGGCTGATTAAGGTCTCACAAATATACACCAACTGGAAGGTCTATCTATTTAATGCATCACAGTAGAAAAACATCGATTTAGTGCAGCAACTCATGCTGGGTAGTCTGTTCCCTCTGAAAATTGTGGGTATAGAGACTTCTCTAGAAGAATGTGAAGCAGAACTGGCTGCCCGGAATGATTTGCTGCCAAGAGTTTGTGTGAAAAAAGGAAGGTGCAACACTGAAAGGCAAGGCTTTTCCACCACCATCCCACACATGATATTACCATCATGGTGCACCAAATTTGAGCCAAGGGTTGAAGACCCATGGTTTAAAACACTATTATCTGGAGTCTCCAGAAATGTTGTAGCATGAGCTGGATGCTGTTGGTAGGGAGAGATGACCCAGAGATGATCTGTGTATCTCCTCCAGTGGTATGTACATTGCAGGTTGAACAGCACATATATGTGCTGGTTGAAAAATGTATGTTGCAGGTTGAACAGCACACAATGGAGTTTATTGTAGCATGCTGGAAAATATTCATCTGTGCACTGCTGCCCCCTACTGTTCAACGTAAAGGACTGGAATCACCGATCTGCTGCAAAACAGTGTTAAAAGAGCAAACACCTGCCCTGCTCTCTTTAATTTATTCTGCAGATTCCTTCCAGACACACACACACTGCTGCAGAAAAAATTAAAACTGCTATACATTACAGTACTTCTAAACAACTACAACCTCAAGCCTGCACCTTTAGAATTTTTCTTGCTTTTGAGGTTTTCGTCATGAACAACTCATAACCTGTCAGTGTATCACTTTCATCACAGCATACTGCATTGCATTGCTTTGCTAGAAATTCTGCAGGCTTCGGTTTCTCTTTCCTGGAAATCTGTTGGCTGTCAAGTAGACAAATGCTATTAAAAAGCTGGAGAACTTTGTTCTCCAAATAGGAGTACAAAACCTAGATAGAAGAATTTGGGGATAATCCTAACCAATTTTCCAGCTAGGACAAGGACGAGGTAAGGGAACAAACATTGACTTACCCAGTGATGCCTGTGTGACTGCCCCCAAATACAAGCCCCACTGGCACAGGTATGCCCATGATGGAAAGTAGGTTAGGATTGCACCTTTCCTTGGATAGAACACTCATAAAACAATGGAAAAACTGCAATTACAGTAACAGGCTGAATGCAGCCTTCAAGGCAACAACCACCCACCTAATCAATCTTTTTGTATAGCAGGCCTCCGTCAGTCTTGGAAGACTATGGAGTCGTGCTCGGCGCTGCATACGCTGCATGTGAAGCATGAAAGCCTGGGTTAGATTGTTATGGAGGATAGGCTGTTACCCAAGCAGCAAATCCCCCCTCTCCATGCCACTGAATTAGTCCAATGGAAAGGCAGAGCCCATACGATTGGATCCAGCTGGCGTCGCAGAGCTGGGCTAAGGACAGGAGCTCACCCTGTCTTATGGGGCCAACCTGGGTCTCAAACTCTGGCCTGCTGGTTTTCTGCCTTCAGAAAAGAGGTACAGTATTAAGATATTCCCTTAATGGGCTTATTAAGCTATGGAGATTTACCCCCAAATCCAGAGTAACCACGGGAGCACATAAGAGACTTTATGTGCACCCATAGTTACTGCACCAGCTAGTGAAAACCTATGGGAAATTCATATTGGAAATACAGAGTAAGTTGTTCTTACACCAGAACAAGGACTCCCCGTAGTTACTCTGGATTTTGCCCTTAGTATGTTGAAAGTAAGAAAAAATTGCTTTTAAAAAAAGAATAAATTTACCACTACTGGATTTTCTGTTTTCCTTGGGTAATAAATAATCAGTCTTCCTCGGGTCAAGGAGGATTGCTTCTATGTTCAATAAATCGTGACTATTGCCCATTGCTGCAGAATTTCCTAGAATAACTGGATAATTTAGAGATAACTTATGGTTTGGATAGGGCCCGAGTATATCAATTTGTAGGTGTATATCATTTTATGCCAATTAAGTGGGAAATGGGTAAAAGCCAAAACTATTTACAGTATATGCCTGAGGTTAATGACAGAATTTCTTCCCTCTTAGACAATTTAATTTGTGATATCTGTAGCTAGACGAATTATATGAACACTTCTCAAACAGGAGCCAGGTAATCTGTTCCCTATTAAAGAACTTGTATGAACTCAATGGATTTGTGGGTTTTATTCTCACTGCTGTTCTAATTCTAATGGAGTCATTTCCAGGTCAACACTATTAATGGGTAATTAATGGTTTGCAAACAGATTATCTCTGGATACAAGTGAAATGAAATTCCTGAACAGTCCAAGTACATGAAACCCTATCCTGCACCATACACGCATTAAGTCACAGTAACTTGTACACAAGTTCTCACTTCCACTGTCGCCAAGACTTTCTATTCCTGTCATAGTGATTTCAGAGACATGTGTACAAGAATGAGATTCACTACAGACTTACATGGCAAATGTTCCAATTTTAGGGAATACAGCATTTTACAGATGACTATGGATGACTGTTAACAATCACAATCTATACTTGCAGATATAGTATTCACAAGTTGACCTGACATTTTGTTGTGACAGTAATGGTCACACTTCTGATTCAAAGACATACATAGTCTTTGGATGACCTTAACACTCAGGTCTCTCCATGTTATGAAATAAAGACGATTGTATTTACTCCAGCAGAGGTTATCATTCTGGATACTGCTGAGGGATATGCATGCAGTTCCTTCCTGGAGACACCACCAACCGGCAACATGATGTCTCTTAGTAACTAGATAGGTTTCCTTTACAGGGTGACCTGGAAGCAGGGTCAAAAGAAGGTACTGGCCAGTTTTGTGGTCCTCATATATTTACCACCTTGACTTCTCTATTTATTGACCATCTGTGCTTAGAAGCTATGTCAATAACATGCTCTATGGTTACAATCCAGTTACAGTGCCACCTATGGGAAACCAAAGAAACGCATAGAGCAATCCAGAGTAAGTGCCTCTTACGGCTTCCCGTAGTTACTCTAGATTGTAGGGTAAGTCAGCTTCCCTCTGACATTCCCCACTATTTCCCACCCCCCCACACTTTGCATAGCACAACCTGGATTAAGGCATGTCTCTTCTTTTCCATGGTCCTCAAGACTCTAACACACAGGGAATACAGCCAGGATCAAGGAAACATAAGGGGAGCTCACAGTAAGTGGCCCAACTAGAGCAGCTAGATGCAGGTGTTGCAAAATGCTTAGTACCCTGTATGAACAGCGTACTATACTTAGTCCTTAATTATGGCTATTAGCCAAGGCATTCAAGGTCCTCTGAACTGGAAAAAAAGCTGGAGATGTATCTTGTCCTTTTATTAAAATGCATTTCTATTATTATTCCAGTTGGAAGCGGCAGTGAGTTCCAGAGATGCTGCAAGTCTGACACCGCTCTTGATCATGGATAACATTGCTAGCAATGTGCAAGCTGGGCTGCAAACAGGAACACCCAAGTAGAAACGGTTGAAGCAGTTCGTATACGCACCAATGCAAGCAATGCACCAATATATCTGTGTCCCTGTGTTAGGATAATACAGGGCATAGGGTACAGAGAACAAATGTCCACTGCGCACAATTTTTACACAAACGTACAAATTTTTAAGCTTTTATATTGTCAGGGAACTTTTTCCACACTGACTCATTCATTGAGGAACCCCTGGATGTTCTGGAGGATCCTGAAACACGTTTGGAGTGGGGAAGAGCACATTTAGTTTACTGCTTTCTAGACATGTTTTTTTGCATACGTTAGCATCAAAGGAAATCAGATGGAGCAAAAAGAGAAAGCTAGATCTGGTCCTGCCAATGATCACTAATTATGGCTGTGGCAGGAGACACAGTCCCAGCTTTGAAAGGGTAAGACTTGCATTCAAATCCCACTAAAACGATGAACGATCACTGTGGGCAGGATACTATCCACCTAACCTAATTTCCTGGGTTGCTCCGAAGATAAACCATACAGTGATTAGCTACTTGCAAAGGGTAAGCAAGGCAATCCTGAAAGTCACCCTGTGAGACACAGCAGTTTGCCAGTCACTCTATGACACAGAAGCACATGTGGGGCAGGTCAGCTAAATCAGTCATTTATCATGTCTGGAGACCTGAGAGGAAAAAATAAGGAGAGCTATTTTAAGGAACAGGAAACTAAAACCTTGTTCTTTTATGGGTGGGAACTACACAGATAATTTATTCTATTTCTCCCTTCACATTCAGCCAGCCAAGGTCATACCCAGCCCTTCAGAAGTTATAAAGTTAACAGCCACAGTAAACAAATCATCAGCTATTTCAGAAACTTGCCCCAAACTACCAACCCAAGACAATTGGTGTTCACCAAGCATCTCTGGATTAGTCACGCTTTCCCCTAAAGCAAAGGTTCTCAACCTATAGGGCCTTCACCTCTAGAAAGTGCATGAAGGGAGACCAAGATCTTTAAGAAATAAAGTTTAAAAAGCCATGTTGGTGCTCAAGAAAGTTCCATAAAACAGAATATTCCATATTTCAGAATTATGGATAAGGGATGACCAAAGAGAAACATTTTGGTCTTGAGCATCTTGAAATATTCCAGGGAGTGCATGTGACATAAAGGTTACAAATCTCTGTGTTAAAGCTGACAGTTTATCCATGAGTAAGAACAGTAATAAGTTTCTCTGTACCATGTATAAGAGCACAATCCTAAGAATGCCTACTCAAAAGTAAGCCCCATTTTCAATGGCTCTTACTTCCAGAAAAGTGTCTTTAGGATTGCAGCCTAAGTCTCAATCATGTCCTCATTTAATGTTTCCTCCACCCCACCCCAAACAATAAAAAGTGTCCAAGATAGTAACTTTGTATAGGGATATTATAAAATTCACAGTCTTAAACAAGCAGCCCTGCCATCACATGGAACAAATGCTGAAGAAGTTGTCTTCTACAGTCTTACTCTCTAGTACTTTCCAAGTGAAACCTATTATGAAATTTGCCTTCTAGGTCAGTTTGAAATATCCACCAGGACTCTTTGATCTCTCTACTTGTTTGTCAGATCCAATCAAATTGAGAGCCAGAATGGCATGTACTGGTTTGAGAGTTGGATCTAGATTTAAATCCCTACTTAGCCATGAAGTGTCCTGGGTGAACCTGGGGCCAGTCACTTTTTCAGCCTCATCTACCTCACAGAGTTGTTGTGATGACAAAAAGAGGAGAGGAACTATATACCTCACTCTGAGTTCCTTGGGGGAAGAGGTATGGCATAAATGTGACAGATAATTAGTAAATTTACACCCTGGTTTGTCTGGAACATTAAGCTGTAACAGGGTTGCTGTAATTTGAAAATTAGCAAATTTGCATTTCAGTTCCACATGAACTTAAGAAGACATCATCTTGAGTCAGTGATTTGTTATTATTTAATTTGTCAATATGCTCCAGAAAAGGGATATCAAACATACCCTACTATCCAGAGTAACTACAGGAGCACGGAAGAGACATTACGTGTACCCGTAGTTACTGCACCACCTAGTGAAAACCTATGGGAAATTTATATTGCAATCCAGAGCAAATTGTTCTTACACCAGAGCAAGGGCTCCCTGTAGTTACTCTGGATTACGCCCATAAGGTCTGAGGACCAGATATGGTCTCTGGAAGCCCTTTATTCAGGCTGTGCAATAATTGGGCTCTCCAATATCTTGAAAACACAATCAAAATTTACATATTTTCTGTCATTTGCACCTAATGAGTTGCTAGGTGAAAATAAAAAAGCAGTGAGAATTGAAAAGTGGTGACCTTGTGATTTTCAATCTGTTCATAAATGACCTCGAGAATGGATAAGCACTGAGGTGGCCAAGTTTGCAGATGGAACCAAGTGATGAAGATCAGAAGAGACTTTGAAGAGCTCCAGAAGGAGCTCCAGAAGAGCTTCTTCACAGTCAGAACTTGGTCAGGAGATGATGCCTTCCCTTCCAGTGGGCGTCCCCAAACATCCCCTGATCGGAATAGCTGAGCAGGAAATGCCCGTATGCTCCAGAATCAGTAGAAACAGAAACCAACTAGAGACCTGGAGAAAAAAACTACGCTGTTAGTGCAGCTGATAAACAGTGAACAGGCAACTGGGCACGGTGAGAAGTTAGTACGGTTAATCCTCACCATGCAACTATATACATAGATACCCACCCAAGCCTGGCTAGATTAGTGGTGGTCCGAATGGCATCACTCCCTCTGCTGGAACCAGGATTCACGGTAAGGAATCCAATATTTCCCGGGAGATGGGGAGTGATGCCATTTGAAAATTTGGGATCTAACAGAGTTGTAAAGAAAAAAAGAAGGGTAGGACAGACAGGCGAGGGGCCTCTAGTTGTGCTCCACAACCTGCTGAAGAATCCTTCTGCCCATGGCAGCCTCTGCTGAGGCCAACGTGTCCACCCTGTAACGCTTAACAAATGCGTACACCAAGGACCATGTGGCAGTCCACACTTTCGAATGGCATCACTCCCCATCTCCTGGGAACACAAAGTCATAACTTACGTTAGGGAGAAGAATCACAACTTTACATATAAGTTAATAGATTTTTATCTGTCAGTGACAGATCATAAGAGAGATCTAAGGGTATTGGTGGATAACTCATCAGTGTCAATGATGATGTCAACCGTATGTGCAGCAGTGGTAAAGAAGGCCAATTCCATTCTTTCTTCTTCTTGTTGTGCCATATCCATCATTGGATGCTGGCGGTCATGTTGGTGATCCTATTTTTATCAACAGCTGCACAAAAAAGTGTTGCTGAGTTTTGTCAAAACCAGTCCCTTAAATTTTGAAGCCATGATGTTCTCCTTCTGCCTAGATTTTTTTTGCCTTCAATCTTTCCCTGGAAGATTAAATGGAGTATGCCATATTTTTCTGGGCGTCGCATCACATGCCCAAGATATTAGAACTTTCTTTTTTATTGTTTTGATTATTTCCCTTGGCTTTCCCAAACAACGTATCATCTCTTCATTCCTGATTTTGTCAACCCCGCTTATATGTAACATTTACTACATGGTTATATTCCATGTTTTAGGACAGGTGATTACCCCGGAATGTACACCCAGACTATGAGGCCTTTGGCCTGATCCAGCAGGGTTGTTCCTCTCTCTCTGTATATAAAATTGAAGAGTTACTGACAGACTGACCTGACTAACTGGGGCGCAATCCTAACAAATCTAGGCTAACACAACTCACCAAAAGGGCGGCCCTGCTCAGGTCTGTACAGTGGCCTAACACTGCACCCCCAGGACTGGCACAGAAGTGCCTTATGACATTTTTGTAATAATCCCAGGCCAGCAAGGGACATGTTCGGGGACTTATGCTGGCCTAACCAAAGTGAGCGTGACTCACTGACTCAAGGCTCAATCCTAACCAATTTAGGTCAGCATAACTCACACATCTCCCCATTTCTGTGGTGGTGTAGGGAGGGTAGCGCATGATTGTATACTGCCCTAACCTTCCCAAGTGTGGTGCAGAAGTCCAGAAGTAGCACTTTTATTACATCCCCCAGCCCAGCACATAACTTACACCGGGACTTTTGTTGTCCTAAATAGGGGGTTAGGACTGCACCATCACTCGCTCACTCATTGACTCATCAACAACCTGCCCAAACCTATGGACCTAGAAGCATGAAATCTGGGGAACATACTGCTTCCATGATGTGAGCACCATCTAAGAACCAGATTCAAACCAGAAGGGGGTGAGAAGGGGTGCAACGTGTTTTCATCCCTATTTTTAACATTGAAGACTGACTGATTCACTGACTCTGTCAACACCCAGCCAAAACCCCAGATCTAAAAGAATGAAATTTGGAGAGTGTACTCCTTCCATGATATTGGCACCCACTAAGAACTGATTGTAATGATCCGTATCTGGTGATTGTCTCACTTCGCAGGTTACCCAATGGCTGCCTCTGTCCACCCCAGCACCGCAGGGACTTCTAGGCTTGTGAGGGCAGAGCCCATCTCAAGGGCTAGGTCACCCTGATGACTGCCTCACCTCACCTCACCCACAGGCACATTTTCTTGAGCTGGGGAAGGAGGTGCCAGGTGCCTATCTCAATTCCCAGGTCACTCTGACGACTGCCTCTCCTGCCCCTCCCCCCACTACAAGCACTTTTTCTTTGCTTGGGGAGGATAGTGCCCAGTGCTCACTGTCCCCTGTTGCCCACCACCTGCCAATGCCCACTGCATGGTATCCAGCGGTGGTGACCAGTGGTGCTTAGTGTCTGCCAATGCCTGCCAGTTCCTAATGCCCACCGCTGGCCGCCAGTGCCCAGAGTTCACAGCTGCCCACTGCCCTCAGTGTCTGCTAACACTGGTGGCAACCAGTGCCTGCTGGTTCCCAGTGCCCGCCAGTGTTGACAAATGTTCTTTTAATTTTTACTCTCGCAACAACAGGACCATTCCAGCGTATACTGCTCCTCCCTGTGGAGGGTCTACTGAATCTTATCACCTGCATTGGCTTCCAAAAGCCTCCCTACCTCCATCAGTGGCCTGCCAGGCCCCTATGAGAACGCCACAGCCCTGTTTACCACCTTGCCCATTCCAGGGTAGACTGCCTTCTAGTAGCCTCCTTATATTCACCAGTGGCCTTTAGACCCCTCTGGATCCATTCCATGGGTAGACTGCTCCTGCCAATGTAGGCTCTATCAGCCCCACTGACTTCCACCAGCCTAAGTATAGGCAGCCTACTTACCTCCAGAGTGGCCTGAGACCCTCTAAGCAAGCCTATGATGAGCCATAGCCCTCAATCCCATCCCAGAGGTAGACTGCTCCTGCCTGTGGAGTCTCTACTGAGCTCTATCAACCCACTGGCTTCTGATAGCCTCCCTACCTCCATCAGTGTCAAAGACTCTCCTATGAAGCCTATGGAGAGCCACAGCCCTCCTAACCCATTCCAGGGGTAGACTGCTCCTGCCTGGGGAGGCTCTACTAAGCCCTTTTGGGAGAGTCCTTCCCTTTCCCAACAAGCCCCTCCCACTCCCCCACATGCTCCTCCCACTTCCCCATAAGCCCCTCCCACTTCCCCATAAGTCCCTCACTCCCCACAAACCCTCTCCTGTCCACAAGCCCCTCCCACTCCTCCGTAAGCCCCTCCCCCTGCCCACAAGCCCCTTCCCCTCGGAGGCAGCACAGACCCGGCCGGGGGGGGGGACTCTTACCTGCGCGTGCCCGCATCCTCGTCCTCGTCGCTCAGCATCCCCGACGCCGCCTCCGGGTGCGGGGCCGACACGGCTGCTGCCGGCGCCATAATCACGTCACACTCGCCTCCCGCAGCCGCCATCTTGTTTCTTTCCTGCAGCCGATCCAGGCAGAGAACGAGAAAGAGAGAGAGAAGAGAGAGACGGAGCGCGAGGGGGGATAGAGAGGGAGCGGAAGTCCGGCTCGTCCACTTCCGGAGAGCGAGGAGAAAGGAGGGAGGAGGCTAGAAAGGCCACTTCCGGCACAGGAGACAGTCCGCCAAGAGGCGTCCGCTGGGTCCAAACGCCCGGTGTATACAGATTGGAGAGTGTGTCCGTTGGATCCTAATGCCCGCAGGCTCCTGACACCACCAAATCCTGTGGCAGGGAGTTCCTCAGGCTGTTCACATAGGAATAGCCTTAGAGGCCCATCTAGTCCAGCCTCTTGTATCTCACAGTGGCCCCTCAGGGGCCACACAAGGCAACAAGAGGCCTTGTGTCATCACCAAATCCTGTGGCAGGGAGTTCCACAGGCTCTCCATATAGGAACATAAGAATAGCCCCCCCTGGATCAGGACAGAGGCCCATCTGGTCCAGCCTCCTGTAACTCACAGTGGCCCCCCAGATGCCTCAGGGGACACACAAGGCCTGAATACTGGTCCCACCACCAAATCATGTGACAGGGAGTTCCACAGGCTATTCTCATAGGAATAGCTCCACTGAATCAGAACAAAGTCCCATCCAGTCCAGCTTCATATACCTCACACTGGTTCACCAGGGGCCACACAAGGCAACAAGACACCTGCATCCTGGTGCCACTACCAAATCCTGTGGCAGGGAGTTCCACAGGCTCTCCATATAGGAACATAAGAATAGCCCCCCCTGGATCAGGACAGAGGCCCATCTGGTCCAGCCTCCTGTAACTCACAGTGGCCCCCCAGATGCCTCAGGGGACACACAAGGCCTGAATACTGGTCCCACCACCAAATCATGTGACAGGGAGTTCCACAGGCTATTCTCATAGGAATAGCTCCACTGGATCAGAACAAAGTCCCATCCAGTCCAGCTTCATATACCTCACACTGGTTCACCAGGGGCCACACAAGGCAACAAGACACCTGCATCCTGGTGCCACTACCAAATCCTGTGGCAGGGAGTTCCGGAGGCTGTTCACATAGGAATACCTGCACTGAGCCATAGGCTTCCCGGATCTTATAGTGGCCCACCTTAAGAGGGGCAGACAAAGAACCAGAGATCTGCATCCTGGTGCCACCACCAATGAGTAGCAATGAGTTCCTCCAGAAATCTCTCCAGCCCTCTTTTAAGGACATCTAGGCCAGACGCCATCAACACATCCAGAGGCAAGGAGTTCCAAAGATGAATGAAACTAATGTTTCAAAAACACAAACAAAAGGAATTCTATAAGACCACCCTATAAGACCAGGATTGGTCTTAAAGGCAGGATTGGCTGCTAAGGCTGGGATTTTCTATACAATATTGGATACACTGGACAGTATGTGATTCATCTGAAAACAATTCCTGCTTTGCATGCAGATCATCCTGGTTTCAACTCTTGACACTGCCTGTTTGGGCCAGAGGAAAAAAAAATCCAGTCTGAAAAGCAGTCACAAAAGTGTGGGGTTAAATAGCTATAGATGGAATTCTGTGTCGTTTGTTTTTATATCTCTGTATGTGCTGGTCAAAGACCATAATATATATATTACAGTCTTCAACCAGCACATACAGAGATATAAAAACAACACAGAATTCAATCTATGTGCGCTTGCATGAATATTAAATGTAAATAAAGTATATTAACTTAATAAAAGATCCTGGTTGTTGACATTAAAATTATCATTAGACAACATTAGGTGTGGGGATAGCACTGACCTATGGAGTAGTGGGATGATTCGGTTGAGCATTAAACACAGCATCAACGTGATACCAAAACACACACCAAGGGCAGCACCAGCCTGTCCATAGTTTGCAGGATGGGGCCCTTCACAGGGTGATCCGGCATCCTCTTTTTCCTTTGAATGGCCCCTCGTAGGCAGTGCATATCCTTCTTTTAATAACTAAGTTATACATAATAATACACTATATTATAAAGTTTAATCAAGTTTAATGATAAATAATAAAGTTTAATGATAAGTAATATACAGTGCAATCCTATTTGTGTGTACTCAGAAGTAAGAGCACAATCCAGAGTAACGGGCGGGGAGTACTTGCTCCAGCGTAAGAACAATTTACTCTGGATTGCGATATGAGATTCCCATAGGTTTTCACTAGGTGGTGTCATAACTACGTCGACGTAGTTACTCTGGATTGTAGGGGATGTTCCATTTGAATTCAATGGGGCTTTCTTTCTCCCAGGAATGTGTTCTTAGGATTGCAGCCGACCAGTGCAATCCAAACCATGTCTACTCAAAAGTAAGCCCCATTGTGTTCAATGGTCTTACTCCCAGGAAGGTGTCTTTAGGATTGCAGCCATAGTGTTTGAATTAACCATGAGAAATCAACAGATGTGAGTTTTTAGCTTTTATTTTGTCATGTCCAACATTTTTCTTGGATGTTTGACATTTTGGGGTGCCTGATCCTCTTTTGTGGAGGTTACCTTGTACCTTCAGTGATTCTCTGGAGCCCATTGGAAGATGCACCTGGCCAGGCTGTTTACTTGAATCCCAAGTAAACAGAAAACACACTTCCTGAACGATCCTATAATAAAGGCATAGACCAGCATTTGCTTGTCCCGCTCATGCCTTTTAATGATAGTAGTTATAATCAATGCCTGCTGTACCTTTGAACACCAGACTTCAGTTGATGTTAGAACTTTTGCACTGCAGTAACTCGTCATCGTCGTCGTCGTCATCATCATCATCATATCATCATCATCATCATCATCATTCTTGAGATTTATTCTTGAATTAATACACACATTTGGGGGGCTGGGGGAATGGGAAACATTGTGGAATTGAGAGTTTGTTTTTTCAAGATTTCCCCCAAAATTCAGTCCTGCAGTGGAATTATTCAACTTCAGTAAGCATATTTGGAAAAATGATTTTGGATCTTCCAACATTTGCTTCTACTAAAGCAATTTTTCCCAAAAGAAACTCATTGTCTTGAAGAAGAGAAATACTGTATTTACTGGAATTTAATGCTCACCTTTTCCAGCCAAATTCCGTCTCCAAAATCAAGGTGCACATTAGATTCAATGGTTAAGTAGATTTGAACATTTGCCATTGTGAATCTAATGCACCATTGAATCTAATGCATACCCTATACTTGTAATCAAAATACCATAATACCATTAGATTCGATGGCACATTAGATTTGTGTAAAAACCGGTATTAGTCAGATCATGAGAAATATTAGCCAGATCATGTGTAACGGAGCCGGATTATGTTCTTCATAACAAGAACTCTGCTGGATGGACCAGATGAGGTCCATTGAGTTTCAACAACAACATGCCTCGAATAAGCTCACAAACAGTATGTTGGAAATGGCTCTCCCAGGCCCTGGAGGAATCCATGCATTCTATATAACTATTATATCTTATAGCTGGGAATATTCCATTAATCTTTTTCTTTCTCAAAGCTATCCCAGCCAATGACCACTCACGTCATGTGGCCGTGAATTCTATACTGTAGGTTAAGTATGTGGCGTGAGAAGAAGATGTATAATCATTGTCTCCACAGTAGATCTTCCACCCAACGCCTATGCTTGGTGGAGCTCCTCTGCAGGATGCACTTTTTGCAAAAATGCTCTGCATTGCAAGCATGTAGTAAGTAAAGCAAGTAGTAAAGCAACCCTAGATGGAGCTATAGGCTGTATTCTCTCTTTTTGCTCTTCATCTCTCCGAACTGCTGCCTTGTTGACTCTCATTTCCTCCCCTGAGCAAGAGGAAAACAGTAGGGGAGCCTGAAAGCAAAGACAGCCCTGCCTGGAAAAGGTAGGTTCACATGTCACTCTTGCAGCTATGCTTGAAAAACCTGGATTGACAAGGCTTTTTTTGATCAGTCTCCCAGAGAGGATGCTCATGACTGTGAAAAGGCATGTGACAGGTTGTGTGATGTACACAAGGCTTTGTACACTCACCACGGGGTCTGGCACAGGGTGATCATGTATCCTCTTTCCAGGACATGTCCTCTTTTTTAAGCCTTGTGCCCTGGAAAAAAAATATTCATTGTCCTCCCTTTCATTCCCTCCCGCAGCATGTAGTCTTCTTGTAATTATATATAATAAATTACGTGTAATAGTTTTAAATTTAATAAGCAATAGAATATATTTCTTTATCTAGTTTACAAATTTGTGCCCTGCCTGCGCAGCCCTTTGGTGAGCATCCAGAGTCAAAGTGGGGATCGAGTCAGTTACAACAGAGTGGGTGTCAAGGGAGAGATTGAGAACCCATTAGGGGGGACAGTGACTTTTTCACTGTAGACTTCACTCCACTTCTTCACAACCCCCAAGGAGGGCAGTAAAGACTTTTTTCAGGACACAAGACATGTCCTGGAAGTAGAGGACATGGCATCAGTGCAATCCTAAGCCTGTCTTCTCAGAAGTAAGTCCTGCTGTAGTCAATGGGGGGGCTACTCCCAGGAAAGTGAGTTTAGGATTGCATCCTAAGGGTGCAATCCTAACCTTGTCTACTCAGAAGTCAGTCCCATTATATTTAAAGGGGGTTTACTCCCAGGAAAATGTGTTTAGGATTGCAGTCATAGTTACCCTGCAGTACCCTGCCTGATTACCCTCATTCGGTGGTCTTAGCCAAGCCTCAAAGCCTCCAGATGCAATACCAGCCCTGCAGAGTTGTTGAAAGGATAACAATAATGTAGTTCATGTGTAATACTTTGAGTGCTCAAAAGTGCCATGCAGATGTTTATTATCTAAAGTTAGCACACACAGAGTGGTGCAGAACAACAACAAAAAAGTAAATATTGAGACAAAGGCAATAATATAAAAGGCTGTAGTAGGTCTCTGACACTTCTATGTATTTCCTACATACATACTAGTTATAAACTGTGACCTGATTACAACAGTAGTAACTGGTGACAGTATTATCCTATAGCTAGACATTGCTAATTTAATGCTTCTATGGGGCAAGAAGGCTGCAGTCCTAAGAGCACTTTCCCGGGAGTTAGCCCCCTTGAACTCAATGGAACTAACTTTTGAGAAGACATTAATAGGATTGCACTTGTCATTGTACCACATGTTTTAATACAACAGACTTGGATTTGCTGGTCATTCTAGTATTTGAATGAGATGCATGGTTCTAAACACATGTGCATCTCAACACAAACTACTAAACATTATAGGCAACACAAGGTTACCACCAAAACCGGCAACTCTCCGCTATGTTCTCCATCTTTCCTTCACATGGTATACATGTTCTCATACCTTAATTCCCCAACATTGGCTGGCAGGGATGAGCAGGGTGACCAGATGCCAAACCCAAAATTCCTGAACCCCAAGGCCAAAATGCCTAATCCCAGGCCAAAATTCCTACCCACTGAAAAAAATTGCCAAAAAATGTATTTTTTTGTTTTTATAGTTTTTGTTTTTTGACCATAACCTTTGATAGGAAAGAGATAGCTCAAAACGGATTTTTGCATTGGATTCTGCTCTTCAATACAAATCCAACGACATATGGCTTGATGGGGTACTGTGCACTGTCATGAAGTTTCAAAAGAAAGCCAGAATGTAGGACAATGAAGCCAAATTGTAGGACATCCGGACAGGAGGCTTAAAATCCGGACAAATCCGAGTTTTTCCGCTCATATGGTCACCCTGACTGGATGAGGAAGTACAAATTGCAAAGATATCTTGAAACTGCATTAGCATTTCAGTGCATTATTATTAGGCAGGACTTGACACAGAGGTACATCATGACTACTGCACATGGTTTTGGGTGGCATCCTAATGTCTTACCGCAGTGTAGGTGACATCCTAATAACACATGCTGTTCAGCTCCACACTTTACATTTTTAAGTACTGTACTGAGTATTCACCTTTAACAAAAGGTTTGCGCCTCTCTGCAATATATATTTTGCACTGTTTGCCCTTGCTTCATAGACTCCTGAATTGGTCTTCATCCCCGTCCAACAACCAAAGATGGGGAAGAGTTGTAAAGTGGTCGTATGTGGGCAAGCAGCCGTTGGGAAGACCTCCATCCTGGAACAGCTTCTCTATGGGAATCACGTGGTTGGTGAGTGTTGTCTTTTGCTGTGTGGCTTTTTCTATGGTGAAGGCACCAGAGGTGGGCTTTAGCAAGTTCTCACCTATTCTATGGAACCTATTGTTATAGGACATATTTCTATAGGACATAGAACCTGTTGTTGATTTATTTGAATCCCACCACTGGGTGAAGCATGTGGTTTAGCCTTGAGATATAGCGCATAATCCTAACCATGTCTACTCAAAGGTAAGCCCCATTGTGTTCAATGGGTCTTACTCCCATGAAAGTGTCTTTAGAATTCCAGCCATAGGGCTCAATCCAGAGCAGTTATGTTAGTAGATGCATTGATGCACGTAAAAGTTACTGTGAATTGCAATATGAATTTCTGATAGGATTCCACTAGATGGCGATGTGGCAATGTAAATACCAGATACGTCAATGTATTTACTAACATAACTGCTCTGGATATAGGGGACACTCCTAATTTAATTCAAGTAGCTGTTATGAGGTGAGCAGTGTAATTTTCTACCTAGACCCATCTCACCTCTGCTGTTGGTTGATGGATGAAAGGTCAGTTTGGTTGAAATACACAGGACTTTGGGATAATGGGTGTGTGATGATTGAGGTTGCAGTTCTAACTGTACTTAGGAGTAAGCACCGTTTACTTTTTTAAAATGTTAAAAAAGATGCCTGTTTTAATGGTTTTAGGCTACAATCCTAAAAACACTTTCCTGGGAGCAAGACCCATTGAACACAATGGAGCTTACTTTTGAGTAGACATGGTTAGGATTGTGTTCATAATGTATTTTAACTGTTTTAATGTACTGGATTTTATTGTTGGTCTTTTTATTGTTGTTTTGTAAGCCACTTTGAGTCCCTCAAAGTGAGAAAGGGAGAAAGGCGGGATATAGATAAAGTTATTATTATTATTATTATTATTATTATTATTATTATTATTATTATTATTATTATCCATAAATACACAGCGAACAATTTTGTGCTGGTTTCATTCACATCACCAGTCAGACCCTTCCCAAGAGTCTAGGACTGTGTGATGTAGCGGCGTATAATTCGTGCTGATCCCAGAAGAGCGGCTTTCTGCAGTTGGCAGAGTGATGTTTTGTCAATGCCAATAGTTTTCAGGTGCCTCCCAAGGTCTTCGGGCACTGCACCCAGTGTGCCAATTACCACTGGAACCACCTGCACTGGCTTACACCAGATACGCTGTCATTCGATTCTTAGGTCTTGGTAGCGGGAGATCTTTTCCAGTTGTTTCTCCTTAATTCTGCTGTCACCTGGTATGGCGATGTCATTATTATTATTATTATTATTATTATTATTATTATTATTATTATTATTATTATTATTAGGTTGAAATACTTATCGTTGTGGTAAGACCATGCAGCTAAGCAGTTCTGTGGATTTCTTATCTTCATCTGCTTTACTCCAGACCAATGATCCTGACCAGCCCACCTCCTGGGAATGACTTGCACCAGTTTTTCCGCCAACTAAATGTAGTTGATGGGGTTTCACATACTGGTATTCCCTGGCTTAAACATGTCCTGACTTATGGATAGCTGTGTTAGTGCTTTTATACAGGTGTAATCTGTCCAGACTTGTGTTTTTACACAGGCAGCATAGCCTGAAACTGCCAAGGACTTTTTTCTTTGGAAGATCTATGTAGCAGGATATATTTTGGAGTCTTCACATATGAAGATAAAAAATTTTCTTGCAAGGAATTTGTTTTCTGTACTTATAGAAATCATGGCATTTGTCTGCTTGGCTCACTGCAGGTTCAGAGATGATCGAAACCCAGGAGGACATCTACGTGGGCTCCATTGAGACTGACAGGGGGGTACGAGAGCAGGTCCGTTTTTATGACACTCGAGGCTTGCGAGAGAATCTGGAGCTGCCCAAGCACTGCTTCTCCTGTACAGATGGCTATGTGCTGGTTTACAGTATTGACAGCAAGGAATCCTTCAAGAGGGCTGAAATGCTCAAGAAGGAGATAGACAAGAACAAGGATAAGAAGGAGGTAGGTGAACCACACCCAATGGCATAAGAGTCTCTTGAGCCAGTCCTAACCAGCTAGGATTGACCATGTTCCATCAGTGGAAGTGCCACTGCCATGGTATGAGTGACAAAGCCACCAGTGCACATGGCTGGTGGCAACGTGCATGCAGCAGAGAAGCCACTGCCGGCACTGGTAAGTTAGCATCAGGGATAAGCAATGGGAGGAATGGGGCAAAGGAGGAATGGATAAGAGGAGCAACTGGGGTTGTGTCTGGGTGCCTAAGATAGGGAATATAGGGAATGATCACTTGTTCCTGACTGATACTCTCAGGAAATCTGTTTGCTTTGCCTCATTTTAAAAACAGTGTCAGAGAATGAGACTTAAAACTGTGCCAGTTGTTCTTCCACTTCTTAGAACTTGCCCCCTCTTGGCGTTCAGATTTGAGTTAGATTCATCAACATGGGCAAAATCTTTTCAACCAAACTTGTGGACTCTACACTGCACTTTTCATTAAACACCCAAAGCAGTATCAGTGGCCCGTGTCACTGGGAGGTTAGATTTCGTGTCTGAGCAATTTTGCTTCTCTGGTCTCAACTAAATTATCTTTTTCCTCACTCATGATAGGTCACCATTGTGGTCTTAGGCAACAAATGCGACTTGCAAGATCAGCGACGCGTCGACCATGACGTCGTGCAGCATTGGGCCAAGGCAGAGAAGGTGAAACTGTGGGAAGTCTCAGTTGCTGACCGTCGGACCCTCATCGAGCCTTTTGTCTACCTGGCCAGCAAGATGACGCAGCCGCAGAGCAAGTCCGCCTTCCCACTCAGCCGCAAGAACAAAAGCAGTGGTTCAGTGGATGGGTGAAACTCGCAAGACTCGCCTTCCACCTCTTGGAAAAATGCATGCAGGGACTTTTATCATAAATCAATGCAAGGCAGCTTATCCTGGAGAAAGCATCATCTTCTACCTCCGCTCTCCATTCCTCTTTCTACTTTTATTTTTTGCTCCAAGCTGAGTGTGCTCCCAGGGAAGTCCTTCAACTTTTCAAATGAAACATGTTTAGTGAAAGAAAATTCAAGTGGACGTTTAGTGCCTGGCCAGTGTCCAGATTTTTGTGTTAAACATGTGGGCTGTGTGACATTAATGGTTGAAATTTTAACCCTTTTTTGTCTGCTTGGGTCATGTTTGTACATCACAAATTTGTCTCCCCAGCAGTCTGAAATTAGAAATCTGTGTTAGATGGATCATGGTTTGGGGTCCTGCTGAGAGGAGATCCTTCTCTGAGTGATCTCATTGGAATAGTTTTGCTTTCTTGGAATAGTCTTGCTTGTACATTGCTCTGTGTGCTGTGGAAAGAGAGGGGATTCTATAAGATCGAAGATTTTTCTGGCCAGCTATAATCCACAACAGAGGATTCTGTTGGGGGGATGTGGCTGCAACATAGTGGCAAAAGAAGACAATGCAATCTTGCCCTTATAGGAAAGGAACACCTCCTTCCCTATAGATGACACACCCAGCCAAGCTAAACAATATTCAGAATTTTAGCTACCCGGAGCCATTTACAGAAAAGGATTTAGGAGTTCGCAGTTCACTGAAAAAGTCTGGGTGAGAAATACAGCTTTTTTGCCCTTTTTAAAATTAAAATATGGGTACAAATGGTTTAAAGAAGATTTTTATCACATGAATGCGGTATAATCAGTTTATGTTTTCCTATATATATTAAATTTATGATATGTAGGATGGCCTTGATTTAATTTGCCCCTGGAATGACTTTTGCAAACCCTCTTTCCTTGATTATGGATAATCTACATTAACCAGCTGTCCTAAGAAACTCATTGGTCAACTGGACTTAATAGTGGACTCTCATCTCCTTCTGTGAATATGAATCATAATTGCTGATTAAAATTGGATTCCCAACAATCTTCTGCACTATTTGTAGAGTATGGAAGGTGATTTGATTTTGTGGTGATCTGTATTTAAGAGAAACTGGGATAAAAGTGTTTTTCATGAATCAACAAAATACTTCTTGAATGCAAAATAGAACAGGGAAGGAATACGGACCTAGTCACAAGCTGGGAGTTTGGTCATTATTAAAAATTACTTATGGATTATTTGTATGTATTATTAGCAAGCTTTGGTTCCCGAGGGAAGCACTTTTAAAATAAATTTAGACACTTTAAAAAGAAATATCTATTTTAAGCCTCAATCTTATACATACTTTCCTGGGAGGAAGCTTCATTGTGACTTGCTTCTGCTTCATGCCTAAGACTGCGCTGTGAATTTTCTTAACAACAGCATGGAAATAATTATTCTCTTTGGGATTTGTTTATTTAGGTTATATTTATTTAAATTATTTAGGACATAATCCTAACCAATTTTCCAGCCATTTTCCAACTATGCAACTTGAGAATAAGGAAACAAACTTGAGGAGGCCTCTATGACTTGGCACAGCTATGCCTGTGGTGGAAAGATGCTTAGAGTTGTGCCCTCATTTATTTAAAAAATAATTAATTACTATACTTTTTAGCATCACTCTTCCATTTAGGCTTCAATCCCAAAGACACTTTCCCATGTGTAAAATCTATTGAACACAATGGGGCTTACTTTTGAGAAGTCATGGTTAGGATTGTGCTAGGAATCTCTAAGCAATTAATTTCATGTTACCCGACAATCCAGAGTAACTACAGGAGCACATAAGAGACATTACGTGTACCCGTAGTTACTGTACCACCTAGTGAAAACCTATGGGAAATTCATATTGGGTTCCAGAGTAAGTTGTTCTTATACCTAAGCAAGGACACCCCGTAGTTACTCTGGATTGTGCCCATAGTGAGAGAAACAAATGGAATGGAGACAAGGACAGCAATGAGATTTTCTTACATCTTGAAGTATTTCAGCAACAAAAATTTTTTTACAGAGATATTTAACATTCAGTTTTAAGGAAATTTTAAGATCCTGCTACTTAAAATCTCCCTGTTCACAAGAGTGCTGCAACTTTGGTGTAAGTCGCAGGTGGGAAAGTGAAGACACAACTTCAAACCCACCTCAGTGTTGAGGGTGTTGAGACCTGTATGGAGGAGGTACCTCTTAGTGCCATTGCAGAATATCTTCATTCCAATTGCTTCAGCCTGTGGTTGTTCAGTGATGAACATCCCCAGAGGTATGTCTTCTTTATTATTTCATCTTAGATTCATAAGTTTTGACTGATCTACCGAAATAATCGGGGAACAAAAATAGCAGTCTTAAAACTTTTTGGTCTCTGAAGACCCTTGCACTCCATCAATCTCAGGGAGTCCCACCAGCATTTGGAAAACATCTTGAGGAGCTCCAGAGGGCTGGTACATGTATGGATTAGCATTGGAGGAGAAAGATAGCAGCCTCTGAAGGAGTCTCAGGGAGCCCCAGAGTTCTTATAGGAATATACCTTGAGAAATACCACTTGAGATGATCAATGGGGAGGGGAGGGTGAGACTGAAAAGGTCTATCAGTCTATTCTTTGAAGCTCTAATGAGTAATGCAATAAACTTCAATTTCATTAACTTGACTTTTCTCACTTTGCTCTTTTAATAGTTTTCAATTATTAAACACATTCAATTATAACCTCATTTTAATTTTGATTAAGTTTTATCCACATGTATTCATTCCTCTTTTGCCTGATTTCATCCAACCTTTCACAGTGTTCATTGGTGTTCTTATGTTGATTTTTTTATTTCTGTTGATTGAAAGTTTTGCATACATTTGCACATATTATATAGTTATGCATGTATTTTCTTCCATTCAAAATCTATTTTCAAGCTAAATCAGACTATTTACATTGACATTTGACATTTATTTGTTGCTTACTTTCATCCATGCTGTGGTCCCTTCCCATACAAAAACGCAAGGTAATGCTGTGTTGTGATAGGGAACAAGAAAATCCTATGTTCACAATTGATACTTTTTATACAGAGGTGGTAGCAACCTGAAAATATAGGTGGGCAATATGCAAACATATTTAAAGTTTTATTTAAAAATATAATTTGGGGAAAATATGCAAACCATGAAGATTCTTTCTAGTTAGGATTATAACTACTGTATTATTTATATAACAATACAACTACTATTATATAACTATTGATTATAACTATTGTAATACTACTATTATAACTACTGATTATAACTATTGTAATACTGTGTCCCACCAAAGACTATCCTATCTGGGTATACTAATGCTAAGGAATTGGTTTGCTGCTACAGTGTTCTGCCAGAGGTCTTGGGATATACCATAGGTAAGCTTTGTCTAGGCTGCATATTGTTGAAAAGTGGTATATAATGTTGAGTGATTGATTGATTGATGTAGTGGTTTATAATGTTGATTGATATTGAATAAGTTCAGGTATCTGGGATTGATAAGGAAATCAAAATACTGTAGTGACAATCTCCTGGATCTCTATGCTCAAGCCTGATCGTTGGTCCAAGTTGGTCAATCCAACTAGTCACAGGAAAATGGTACAATTCCAAATTGTGTCCATAAGGGGATGCTACGCCTACATCATTTTTTTTGTAGAAACCCATGCGTTGCCTTGAACTGTAGCACTGTTTTTCTATGTGGACGTTACCGGAACGTGTCCCAATAATCTGGTATGGCTGTGTGTTATTCTAATACAAAAAAATGCTTAAGAGCTTTTGAAATTGCAGAGTGGCCACGTAAGTAGGACATGGATTTCACACAGACTTGGGTCTTGTCAGTGCTCAGGAATTTTAGGAATTAATTTTTGCCAGAGGTTAGGACAGGGTTCTGTTTAATAAAAATATTATTTTAAAAAGGACAGGTTTCAGCTGTAGTTTTCCTGTATCACCAGCTGTGGCCCGATTCGATTGTTGGTCAGCCTACAGAGCATTGTGGCACTGACACAGCTCCTATAGCATTCGATGACTGGTAGGAAGATTTGATCCATCAGCAGAAAACAACCAGAGGATTGGGCTGTCTGTCTCCTTAAAGTGTTGCTGCATCCTAGAGAGTGACATGCGACAAACTTCACGATGGCCATCTTCAGGACCTAAAGGCCGATCTGCACATACAGTGACATTAGTGTGGTGCAGCCCTCCTGAAGTGTACCCAACAATATTCAAAATCCACCTCCCAAGGACATGCCTCTACTGACAGTTCAGCAGATTGGATTCAGGCAGCGAAACAGCACAAGTTGTGGAAATGGACTGTACTGTTCTTCAGGTCAACATGTGACCCTGAAGGTGGCAGAAGGTGTGGTCTGGTGGATGAGTGAGGAGTCTACTAAGGAAACCTAAGTTGGAACAGACCTAGATACCATAACTTGGATGGGAGACCGAAAAAGCTGTCATAACACAAAAGAGCCAGAGGTATCACTGTTTACAGCTTGGCTGACCTGAAATCTCCTGTGCTCTTTCTTACACATATGCATTACAGTCATGTTCTTTAATGCGCTGTCTTTGGGCAGGAGTTATCAACAGCACTAACATTTTATCTTACAGCAATCATCTATGTATATAAAATTGAAAAGTCACTGACTTACTCATTCATCAAATCCCAGCCAAAATCGCTGGACCCAGAACTGTAAAATACCGGGAGGGATTTCCTTCCATGATGTAAGAACTGATTTTTGGAAATTCAAACTGGAAGAGGGTGAAAAAGGGCACAACACATTTTTGTCCCTATATTTTACATTGCCTATATTGTCCCTATATTTTACACTGAAAGATCAATGCCCAGCCCCAACCCCCGGGACCTAGAAGCAAGAAATTTGGGGAGGGGTTCCCTTCCGTGACATGAGCACCCACTAAGAACCAATTTGGTGCTCAGTGTTGCCCACTGGTCCTGGGTGCCTGGTGATGTTCAGTGCCTGGTGCCTAGCAGGGATGACTGGTGCTCAGTAGGAGTGCCAGGAGGTGCCCAGTGGTGCCCACTGGTGTTCACTGCCCCCTGACGCCTGGTGGTGCCCAGTGCTACTGCTGCCTGGTGGGGCCTGGTAGATGTGCCCAGTGGTGTCCACTGTGCAATGGTGCTCGATGGTGCCCAATGTTCAGTGGTGCCCAGGATACGGCACAACTCCCACAGCTCACTCCAGCAGCCAATCCTCTTACACCCATAGGTGTTTCCATGAACCACATGACAACAATGGATGTAGGTGTTCCCAGCTTTCCTTTGGTCTTGTCCCCCATTTATCTTGGGTGCCCTACATTGGGAAGGGGAGTTGTTGCCCTCTTCCTTTGGCAGTTCTGGCATCTGGTCCCCCAGACAGTCATACTCTTTCTTTCCATCATGTTGCAGCAGTGACTAGTTGCCAGGGACCCCTGGGCTTCCTCATATGCCAGGCAGGGTGCAGGCACCACAGCTGTTCCTTGTTCAGTGTGGTCTGAGGCAGGTCTCCTCAGGAGCAAGCCTTCCCCAAGCGTCACTGACTTGGTCCCCAGCAAGCAGGCCTGGAATAGCAGGCTTGTGTTTCTGCATCCTCAACAGCAGTTAGGCCAGCCTAGAGGTCTCCTTCCCTGTGGAGTTGGCTCAGGATACGGCCTTAGGCTGCCATAGCTAGGCCATTCTCTCTGGCATAACTTAGAACTGCTCTGTTAAAGGCTAATATTGAAAAAACTGGATGAGTGCCCTCTTACTGTTGTTTAAAAGGATTGAATGCCTTTTGATGTTATTGACTTTTGAACGAATGGTGTATCAACAACAATTATGACTGAAAATATTTGAAAGCCAATCCTTGAAATCTATTTAATAGCTGTGTGAAGAATACAACACTGTACGTAATCCCTCGAATATCAGGATTTTTTAAAAGATATCAGTTTTGTTCTTTGCAATTATTTGTTGTGTATTCTATGTTTTTACACTTTTTCCCTTTCTTATTTCATAAAATAAAATATTTTTTAAAAGTTTCAACTCTCCATCATGGAAGAAAAAATAATGATGCAAAGATAGCGGGGATGTAAGGACAAAGCTTCGAACAGAAATCTAGTGGTTCCCAACTTTTTTAAACTGAAAGTTTTCTTGACTTATAGGGCCATTGGCCACAGCTACCCATTACAGGCTACAATCCTATACTTCTTAAAGTGCAGTGGATTTTTTTACAAGGATTCTATGGTTTCCGTGGCTAGTTACCACAGCTTTCCAGGGACCATGGCTCATAGTTTCGAACCCATTACCATGCCATCTAGCTTTCTATGCATGAGAAAATTGCATGCAATCAGGCATTTCCCCCTGAGTCAGTGTGGTCTAGGAAGTTTGAGAGCAGGGTTGATCAACACACTTTAAGTCCAGCTTGTGGATAACTTAAGGTGTTATAAAAATGCAGTTTCACCCCCCTCTCCCACCAACAAAGCAGATGAGTCAAAAGTTGTTCCTCATTTATCCGTGTTCCATTTATTGACCAAGTAACACAGTAGAGCAATGAAATTTGATTATCAAAATATTTTTTTTACTTAAATCTCAACAGTTTTATATATATAGTTACATCAAAAATATACATTAAACCATCAGAGGGTGGAGTGCAGACAACATACTGGCCGAGTCCCTACAACTGTTTGAATTTCCTTTTATTTCTTTATTTTATTTTGTTTAAAAAAGGATCAAACATTGTCATACATCACTCCCTTTTTTCTTTAAAATTTACACTGGGGGGTAGGGTGGGGGCACACATATTACCGAGATCTATGGCCTAGGCGCCCTACCTACTACCTGGAGTACATGATATGCTATGTTCAAAGGCATTAATGCTTTGGATACAAAGGAAGAGGGCTATAGAAGAAAGCACATCCATGTTGTGTTCGTAAAGCAGCCTTTTGCTATGTTATTATTAGCAGAAGGAATGGCTTTCAAGGGGTTAAAGTGCCAAGTGTATCAAAACACCAGCGCCAGAGTGGCAGTGGAGGGGTGGCTGACTTTCAGGCCAAAAGTCTGATGGAAATTCTTATGGCTTCGCAGCAGTAAAGTGGCCAAAGGAGCAGCAGACAGTCCTATTGGGGTTGAAATGTGCCCAATGCTGTACGTGCAGCTCCCTAAAATCTCCAAAGCTACTGTTGTGAGCAGACCAATGCAAGTGGAGGCAAGAGAGAAACCCAAGTGAAAGGCTAAGGGTGGAAGGATTTCCAGCTGGAAGGAAAAGAAACGCACAGTTGTAGGAGCAACTAGTTGGCAAACCTAAAACTATGCAGAAAGAGGCACAATGTAGGTTAACATAGAATCAGGGAAGCACAGTGATAGGCCAATGGTAGGCAATCTAGAACTATAGAAAGGCAAGCAAAAACAATGGACCACAGCAGAAGAATCTAGAGTACACTTTCAGAGAGAAGTGGAAAAATGGTTTAAATTAAGATCAGAGATTTCTGGCTCACTACAACTACATGTTCTCCAATTGTATCATTGAATCAGAGTTGGAAGGAACCCAGTGGATCCTCTAGTCCAACCCCCTGCCTGTAGCAGGAAATCCTCGTCTTAATACTCCAACAAATGTGAATATACTAAGGTGCTGGTTATCAAAATTCCTTCAGCCACTTTTGAACCGAGCATGAAAAATTGTGCTTGCAGAATTTTGCAGCTTTGTAAGTCACCCATTATCCGAGATGCAAACACTGCATTTATTTATTCCCTTGCCTGCTCTGGTTCTGGTTCTCTATACCTGCCTAATAAGGAATTATTTGAAACTCAAAAAGCTTCTCCATCAACCTGGAACCTTCTGCACATTACACCGCAGCCAGTGGGAAACTGTTCCAGCTCTCTGATTTGTCACACACACTATGAAACATATGCACCCTATGAAACATATGCCTTTGCATATGTCTGCAAAGTATATTGTGATTTCACATTGCAAAGTGCAAAAACGACCCTGGGTTGGTCCAAGCAAAAGATAAAGTTTTGCCTACTTTGTTTCTCTAGAAAGGGAAACCACAGTGATGCACCATTATAGAACCTAGAACGGAAAGCACAGTGATAGGCCAAATGGCTGAAAGATTTAAAATTGTACAGGCAGAAACGCTCAAGTGATGGGCTCATTTTAGGAAACACTTGAACGAGAAAGGAAGTAGGAGAACCACAGTGAATGGCCATTGGGTTGGGGAAATAGGACAGAAAGGGTAGCATCAGATCAAATGAGAATCTTCCTGGGAGTTTAGGCTCAGGAAGCACACATGAGGTCATTATGTGGGAACTTGGAACTAGAGAAGGGAAGCAATAGGAAATGAATAACACCTGTCAATGCCTGGGGATATATTATATTGTTAACCCATTTGGGATTTAGAGAATGTCAGACCTTTGGTCACACAAGTGAATAATGGTTCATTAGTGTCTTCCGAGATTTGGAAGGAAGCCATCTAGTTCTGCATGTGAATTTTCCCTTCCCAAATCATGTTAGACTCATTTGTTCAGTAGGGAAATATAATGCAACAGACTGAAGCTGATTTTTCTTTTTGGCATCTTACATTAGGCAGAGGAGGGAAAAATCCTAGGATTTAACTGTGAATTAAAAATGAAGCAAAAGCTTTCACAGGCAGAATGTTTGGTTTCCAACATTCTCCCTGTATGCAAATGTTTCCTGCCTAGAAATAGATAAAAAATAAAATAAAGATTTTTTTTAAGCAAACAGCTATGGATGTTGAAATGGATGTGGGGGATGTCGCTAAAACAGCTTTCACACCTATGACAGAGCTTGCCAAACATCTAAGGTGTTGCAGGTGTTCCTGTGAACCCCACCTTCGTCTCTAATTCCCAGGCCAACGGATCAGCTTCCACTTGCATATGGCTACACTGAAGGTGATTGTCCCACCAAATTCAATTCATCCAAATCCAATTCATCCAACAAATTCAATTAAATTCATCCAACAGATAGAGGCAAATGTACGCATTTGCCTATCACAGCCCTTTCCAACTGTCTTGGTCTTTAAGGCAAGCTTTTCCAGCCCTGAGTTTAGTTCCTTAGATCGCCACTTTCTACAGAATTGGCCAATTCTCTTTCTATTTCTACTCTAATCTAATTAGACATCTTCCTTTTTCCTGCCCTGGCTTCATTCTGTTGGATGGGATGGAGCCCTTTAGACTATTTGTTCAAACAGAAGCATCCTCTGTTATTGCATGGGTGTTTCACACTATCCATTTTCATCAATTTACCCAACTTCTTAATTCCTCTGTCAGGAAAAACTGATACTTTGTAGTTATAAAGATTTTTTTTAAGTTCAACCGGCATGAACTTAAATTTTTTGCAGTGTTGTGAGGGATTCTGGGAATCGCCTCTGAGATCACTTGCTGTAAGTTTAATCCTAAAACTGCATCTCAAGGTCCTTTGTCATCTAAATGGGATATGGAAGAGGGTCCCTTGGCTTGCTCATGGTCACTGCTACAGTGTGATTAGACTTACACCTAGGACTTAATGGTTCTCAAACTTTTAACACTGGGACCTACTTTTTGGAATGAGAATCAGTCAGGACCTATTGGGAAGTTATGTCATTACTGGAAATGACATCATCAGGCAGGAAATTTTTTTAACAATCCTAAACTGCAATCCAACAAACACTTACCCAGGAGTAAGTCCCATTTACTATCATTGTTAAGAGCATATACATAGTAAAAGCACAATTCTGTATTATTTCCCAAATGCACCCGCATTCCATCATAGCACTGTCTAATATATTAAAAAAGAAAATACTGAAATAAATGGGAACTCATCTGAAATTGGTTCGTGACCACTTAATGGATCCCGAGAAACATTTGAGAAACATTGCCCTAGGTAGTCAGCCTTGCAAGTATGTTTGTAAAAATATGTTTAACATCAGCTTTCTATGGATATGATACATATAAGGATCATCTGCAGAATTTATGATCAGTGGGGTAGGAAGGAAGGGTTAATTCTTTCTCAATTTTTTAAAAGGAAAACCAAGTTTCCCTCTTGGTTACCCAAGGGGAATTCTTACTTGTTACAGGTGAGCAGATAAGTGTCTACTAAAGCCCGTTTTTAATGTAGTGTGATCATTGTATTTCTATGCTGAGAATACAAATGCAACAGCAATATAATTAGCAAAAGCAGAAGCTGATGGCAATAAAATGTCCATAGGATGCTTCATGTAGGATAATGGACATATTTTTCTCCTAAAAGGGGAAAGCTTACCTTTAGGGCCTGCTGGAACCCAATTTAATCTTACAACACATACTGTATCTATGCATGTTTAATAAGTAAGTTCCACTGTGTACGGTAAGACTTACTCCTTGGTAAGGGTGCACAGGATTGAAGCTTAAGTTCATTAATTAATCAAAATGTGCATTAATTTGCCAATGAATAAACAGTTTTGAAACCATAACTGATGCTCATGCAACATTTTAAGGCCAAATCCTGTATGCAGTTTGGCCATAAGCAGTATTTATAAAAATTTAAAAATAATTCGTTTGGTAGGGAAATATGACACACATATTGAACCTGATTTTCTTCCATGGCAACTTACATTGGATCATGGCACACCAGAAGTGGGTATTTAATTCTTCTCCACTATGCTACAGTACTTATGAAAACTGCACCATTGGGGCTGATATTATGCTGAGGTTGGTGGTTCCTACTGCTGCCAATAAAAGTCTCACTTCCATGGCTAGTTTAGGCTTTGAAGGTCCCATCTGCACCATTATAGAAAAGTGTTCGATAAACATAAATGCTATGGTTCTGATTGTCCCATGGCACTTGTGATATAACTATATATAAACAAAAGGAAAGGGCCAAATCACACATTTGTCATAATGTATTAATGAGTCTTTAGCAGAGGCATTCTCTTCTTTAGAAGAGGCATTCTCTCCAGTGTAAGAGAGGAGACTTGTCATATATGAAGCTGCACCAATGCTTGACAAAATTTGGCATGGATCCAGGAATGAATCCATTGTGAACATGACGTCTTTAATCTATTTTCTCAATTGCAATAGTCCTTAATACACATTCTATAATGTGTATTATAGAATGTGTATTATATCATAGCTAGTGTTCCTGATACACACGGGATGCAATCCTAACCTAGGCCGACACAACTCATTGGTCTTCCTGCTGTGATGTAGGGAGGCAAACGCATGTCTGTGCACTGGCCTAACGCTCTCCCAGGAGTGGTGCAGAACTGTCTTACAGCACTTTTGTGACACCCCCAGGTCAGCACAGGACTTGTACCAGAGCTTAGACTGGCCTAACTGGTGCTTAGGATTGCAGCCATAAACTCAGTTGTGACTCAGGCTGCAATCCTAAAGACACTTTCCTGGGAGTACGACCCATTGAACACAATGGGGCTTATTTTTGAGTAGACGTGGTTAGGATTTTAAGTCCTGCTGAAACCACTAGAAACATCAAATTATGACTCACCTATTGCTTTCAGTGAGACTTAATCACAATGAACTATGGTTGTTATGGATTATACTAGAAAGAATAGATGGCTCTTCTCACAATGTGAAGCATCTTTCAGGCAGCTGCCACAGAATCCTAAGCTGAGGTTTATTTCCTTAAAAGACAGTGTTTGTGGGAGGGGAACTGAGGCTATTCTATATAAAATGAAACCCCCAGAAAAACCCCCGTGTGCTATTCAGATTTGAACAAGTAAACAAATGAATGAATGTTTGCACAGGTCAGGTCTACTACATACTGAAGGTTTCCAATTGGAGATTTTGTTGTGGGAGCCAAAGTATATAAAACAACCAATTTACCCCCGCCCCCACTAGCAATATTGTTGTCAACCACCTCATTTTGCCGCAAATAGTCCAGAAGCATTAGCATCAGACCAGTTGCAGAACTGGTCAGCAAGAGCTTTGGTCTTAGTTATGTCACAACCACCAGCCAATCTGCATTAGTTACTTTGTGCTGGAAACCTGGAAAAGGTGTGCTTGTTTTGAATGAAGTGTACTTTCAGCGTGGCTCCTCTGCTCCAAAAATGCTTGCAATCTTGTGGTACGTTTCTAGGGTGCTATCTCTATAGGAACTATAGATGCTGTCCTGAGAGAAGGGAGAGCAAGTTAGAGCTACTTCCTGCCCCTTGCTAGGTGAAATACTTTCCTTATGAGCTTGGCAAGCAGTAAAAATGATAAGTTAAGCAAGCAAAAGGAACGTATCATTGGTGTCCATCTGCTGAAGCAAGGAAGACCCATAAGCATTAGATCCTGAGACTTGAAATATGCTTTCTAAACTAACCATAATTCCACTTGACCTCCTCTTGAAGAAGCTTGAGTGAAACCAGCCTGAAATATATGGTTCATCTGACTAATGCATATATTTGAAATTTGTGTCATAAATAGAGAGGGATATCCATATCCTGGGACACATGAAGGAATTTCACATGTGAACCAAGGAGACCACTATTTCTACTATGTCCACCATGGACATTACTCCTTATCACCTAAATAGAAACAAGCAAAGCACAGGAATGGGAAACAGGTAAGGAAGCCAAAGAAGGACTCAGCCTCTCCATAAGTATTTTGCATAGACTGGAATGGCTCATCACTCCTTTATGGTTGGCAATCTTCCCTGTTTGAATATAGTGGTCCTTTGGGAAGCAGCTGCATGCATGCATGTGTTTAGGGGTGTTTCAATCATGAGTTATAAGACTCACATTTCACCTTGAAATATAGCATAGGAAAATATCATTGCTGGTCTCACGAAATAATCTTCAAACAAGGTTCTTTGCATTGCTCCTCTACTGAAACTGACTCTTAGGAACTGCTTTTTGTTTCCACCAGTGGCCAGGACAGATGCCTCTAGAAGTTCACAAGCAGGGCATAAAGGACATGGTTCTCTCCTAATTGTTTGATGCCACCAGTGTCTGGTAGCTCCAAACTCCCTGATGTACTTAGTTTAGGGTCTAGGACCATAGCCCTAAGGGCACATGCTTTGTGTGTTCTAGATTCCATCTCCAGTTAAAGTGATGGGGAGTGGGTAGAGAGCGATGTTGCAATGCCAGTTGAGTATAAAGGTTGGTCAAAGGTGAGGCTGCATGATCATCTAGAGCAGTGGTTCTCCAGTATTTCAGCCAAGGACTCCCTTCTGAAAATGACAATCTGTCCAGGACATCCACCATGAAGTGATGTCATGGCCAGAAGTTATATCAAACAGGAGGTGTTGGCAGGGTTCCTCCATGTCTACTCGGATGTAAGACCATTGTGTTTAATAAATTTTACTCCAAAGAAAGCAGCCTGTGTGCCCCATTCCAAGATGGCAGCAGGCAGTTCCAAATTCCAAGATGGTGGTGTCCAGATTTCGCAACTCCCCCTGAAATGATACCCCAAGAGAGTCCAGACCCTTCCTTTTGAGAACCACTGTTCCAGAGACCCGTGGCTTTGGGTCAGGCCGTTAAATGCAGTCGAAGCCTTATGAGAACATGACTACATTAGACGAGGAGGAACAATGCCAGCCCTGGATAAGAGATGGGGAGGAGGAGCTCATTCACTTACCAGATTGAGAAGCAAGTACCGTTTTGATTCTCAACAAGATCTACTGACCTCCCAAACTCTGAGATAAAGGAATTTTTTTCTAAGCAAATAATTTCTTAGGGTGCATACTTTTTCTTTTAATACATCATTATCTGGCTAATGGAAAGGGTTTGATGCTCTTCCTGCCTCTGTATTTAGTGGGGAGAATAACAACAATTATTTATCAAATGATAGCTTGCCTCAGTGTCTGTGCCACTGTTTGGTAAGCTGTTTGCCTATAATGGCCTCTAAATGGTAAGGAGGCAATAGAATTCTATCACTTCCTTGCTGCAAATATCCTGGAGGATTGCTGGTGGAGGGCTGGGGGGTGGAGTGGGACAAACCAATAAGAATATTTTCTCTACATTGCTCTTTCTGGATTATTTGAATGGCCCTGCTAAACTCTTTGAAAACCTAAACTCTAAACATTTCAAGCAGGTGAATGTGCATGTGTGTGTGTGTAGGCTGAACATCCACTCCCAAGCATAATTAACTGCTAGTGCAACTTTTTGCCATTCTTCCCCCCACAGCCTGATTCACTTGCTAGAGTTATACTGAGCAATGTGCCTTGCTTGTACCTATTCTCCACCTTCAACATTTTGTGATCTGAATCATGTGGTCTAGTTGGCATTTTTGTGGCAGAGGTGAGAGCAGTTAGGATTGGATTGCTCATGGCCCCTTCTAACCCTGGAAGGCTTCCCTAGGCCTCCCAATGCCTAAAAAGGCATTAAAATGTCACTTCTGATTTCTCAGTGAAACCAGACATTGCTTTTTTGCCTTCTGAGCTCAGTCTGATCTTGGCAGAAGCCAGGGACAAATGCTCTCTGGAGGTGGCCCACGGGGAGTATGAGAACAGGCATTCACCCATACCCATGGTCTCAGGTATCTGCAGGGGGTTCTGGAAAGGAACCCACCAAGGATAAGGGGAAATACCTAAACAGTGGAACATGTTTTTGATAGGTATTCCCATTGTATCTTCTGGACTCTGACACAATAAATTCTCCAACCTCACTTGGACAAGATCTACTTCTTGAGCTTTTCATGACATTCACCTTTCCACCAAAGAGAATAAACCCAATGATGAGGATACAAAACTTTCTTGCACACCCCTAGTGATATCCAATCAGACAGAACAAGGTCTTGCACTCATATGAACATGCAAAAGCATCTTCAAAAATGACTCCTTGATGTACTTCCACTGCATATTGTCTTCTCTTTAAATTCCACAATGCTCACCATACTATGCAAAGCTGAACATGTGACAAATGACCACTACATATGGAGAGAATAGCTCCAAGAGCCAATAAAATCTGGTCATATATTCATAATCTATGCAATATCACTTTATATGTACCCACCCACCCGCATAACCTACCTACTCCAACGCAGGGAACAAAATTTGGAACTTCCAGTTCCAAAACTGAAAATCATTTGGTCATTTTGAGCACAATCCTAACCATATCTACTCAGAAGTAAGCCCAATTGTGTTCAATCAGTCTTACTCCAAAGAAAGGGTGTTTAGGATTGCAGCCTTTGAAAACTATGGAGTTTTTGATTTTTGCCAATTCGCTTTCATTTTGGGATGAAACATTAAGGCATGAGAAGGGAGAATTAAAATTACACTAGTTTTTCTTGTATAGAATTTTGTTTGAATGGGGGAGATTCCACCACAACCCCATGCACCCTCTACTCAATATTCTCTATCTTTTAGAAGAACCAGCTCCATTCCTTGGATAGTTTGGCAATATCTTGGCACTTCTTTTTTTTAAAAGGAGAACATTAAATTCACCCATATAAGACAGCCTTCATTACCCTCCACAAAGTCTCAGATGTTGAAACCTGTATGGCTTCCAAGTCATGGCAGCTCTGTGTAAAGTGGCTATCCAGGCTTCTATTTACCAAAATTTAAATAACATCTTCTCCAAGTCTCTATCTGAATAAATGGGATTGTGCTCTTTGCAGATAGTCAAGGACACAGCCTGATGCACTGTGGGATTGTCAGAAGATAACAGAGAAAACTGCAGGGGTGAAGGACAATTTCCCACCCCAAATCATAATCCAATAAATGATGCAGGTGGAAACCCTTATAAAAAGATACTTGCTTAAAATAACAGAAGAGTCTCTGATTCACCTTGCTTAGAACACCAGGCCTGTTAAGACTCCCTCCCACTTCAATTTTCCCTGTACTCTTTCCCCTTGATTTTCAGCACATCAGTTTAACTAACTGAAGCAAAAAGAGTGCCAAGTTTTCTAGTAGGGGGAGAAGATGATGGGGCCTGTTGCTGCTCGCACAGGACCCGGAGGGGTTCGGAAAAGCGCTGGTCCAAAGATGGGAGCTTGGAACAGGGTAGCAGCGGCTGGTCGGAGCGTTAGCGGGCTGGGCAGAGCGCAAACGGTGGCCGGGGTGAGGGGACTTGGCAGGAACCGGGCAGCCAAGGTCTTTGTAAGATGTTTCTGCAAAGCCAGTTTGGACTGTGGAGGGTGAGAAGAAGAAGGGGTGTGAGACACACAAACACACCATGTGAACCAACCAACTGAACCAACCAACTGCAAAAGAATCCAGGATGCCAAGACCTGAGAGGAATTTTATCAAGGGGGACAAAATTTCTTTTCAGCCATTTCCTTTCTAATATGAATTTGGCTCCAGGGGCCCCCTTTTTGGTTCCTCTATCTCCTGGCCCCACTTTTAACCCTGAAACCCCCTATCAGTGGTCCTGGCATGACTATAAACTTCCAGTGCTTAGCTGTAGCCAAGGCTTCACCAAGGAACACACTCGTAATTTTGTTTTGCAAGACCACAGCTCAGTTCTAAAGTATGTGAATTCACAATAAGGACTAAAAAGTTTTGACTGGTGGTATGAAAGTGATACTAAACAACTTAGGACAAGCCATGCAAATCTGGACTTGAGGACACTGACTAGGAAGACTGGGCTGCATCATCTGAGGTGGAGTCCCAGCACCCTCTCATGATAAATTACTTCGAAAACCAGTAAAACACAAAGGGTGCAATCCTAACTTAGGCCAGCATATTGGTCTTCTTGTTCCCTTGGTGATGTAGGGAGTCAAATGCTTTCTGTGCACTGGCCTAACCCTCTGCCATGAGTGGTACAAAAGTGTCTTATGGCCAGCATGGGACTGGCCAGGCCAGCATGGGTCTTGAGCTGGCACGTTTAGGGGTTTAGGATTGCAGCCTAAAGCACCATTTCTTAACCACTACTGCTTGGTGTCCAGGTCTAATTCTCCACACACCAAGGTGGCTGCAGGTGGTTCAGGATCAAGACATCTCCCAAAGAACGTTGCATTCAAGGGACACCTCCCCACCACCACCTTTACAAATTACATTTTCTTTAATATACTCCATGGTGAACAAGTATCTTCAGTGACAAGTACCTTCAGAATACTCACTGCCAGGGCCGTATTCTTTTGCAACTTGCTATATGGGCTATATTTGGGCTTTGGTGGCTTCCCTGCCAGCCTGTCCTTGTGCCTCCTGCTGCTCATGTGCTGTGGGTAGAGAAGTAAAAAAATCAGAGTTATGAATTAAAATAGACCTCCTGAGGGACCTCAATGGATCATCCAGCTTGGGATGGGCAAGTGATAAATTGTAATAGATCACTGGCCAATTGTTTGTTGGGATTCTTACAAAGAAGATTGGATTAGCAATACATTTTTTATGTTCATGGCAAAAGCACAAGCTTAGGACCATTGGATAGGACTACATGCCCTGATAATTAAGAGATCATAAATTTATATTTTTACTTTTGTCAGTTTAACACATCTCCTTATATTTCCATATAAACTTAGAAACAAGTGTTTCCCGTGACAAGGGGCTTAGCAACCCCTTTGGCCCATGCCATTACTCTATTTCTGGAAAGAGATTTCTCTATTAAAAAGGACATATGGTGCTAATATGCTGGTATGGTTGCAACATTTTGGTTAAAACTAATGAAATTTCTCCTTTCAATGAGATTTCACTTTGTCTTTCTAAATTCATTTCAACATCATAACCAGGGTTGTGCCAAAATAGGGGAACAGACACTTCTCATGAACATTTGATTGGTAGCAAAACGTTTACCCCTGCAGTTTTTAGGACATAACAAAACATGTCAAGAGGTCCATCCTTTGCCCACTATGGTGAGGTTGATGTGATGAGAGAACAATTGCCCTCCTTTGAATTGGCTTTACTTGGTCTCAGTGATCTATCATCTAGCAAAACCAATTGGCTAGGTAGAAGTACAATGTTTAGATGATTCCTAACAGGTTGGGATCAATCCGACGAGAAGCAGCTCTTTGACAGTTTGGGCGGTTCGGCAGTGGAACAGATTGCCAAGGGAGGTGGTGGACTCTCCCTCACTAGGGATCTTCAAGCAGAGGCTCGACGAGCACCTGTCGGGGATGCTCTAGGGGGATTTCCTGCTGCAGGCAGGGGGTTGGACTAGATGACCTACTAGGTACCTTCCAACTCTATGATTCTATGATTCTTTAAAAACAACAACAAAATGGAACAGAAATAGTGTTGCTAGGGGCTGTAGGGGGTGCAGTCCATACCAGGTGACATGCATGGGGGGGGGGTGACACCACTAATGACCAGAATTGCTGCAGTTTATAGGAATAATACCATCAAGTAATATACCAGTCAATGCATAAGTTATAGTAGAATGCAGTAAAAAAAACCAGAATGAAGTATCTCCATTTTATCAAAAGTTATGACAAAAAACCCAACATAAAATCAGAGAACAAAAATGCAACTGTCTTTAAAAAAACACAGAACAAGGAGACTGACTTTTTGTAGAGACAATTATGACACAGCATGGAACCAATAAGGTGTTAGTAAGGTAATATCCTGGGCAGTGACACCTCTAGTGACCAAAATTGTGGTTTTTAGGAATAATATCATCATGTTATATCTATATAATACAATCATGTTATAATTTCTCTATTCTATTAAACGTTATGGCCAAAAAAACCAGTGGGAGCAGGCAATGTATATCACCATACCCTTCCCACTGCATAGGAAAAAGTCCACCATGCCGGCCTCCTGTACAAGGTGATGAAAGTCCATCATGTGCTGGCCTCCTGTACCACTGGTGATGCCGTTGGACAAAGAAGAGGCATGACAATTGTTGTGAACAGCCATGGATACTACAGTTGACCTGTGTCTTCTTTTAGGAGGAATTTTCCTCTTGCTGAAAATGCAACCTTCATCCAAAAATAAAAAATCTGATACAATCTTAGTTGTAACTTGATATCTATAAAAAGTACTTCTATGCCAGGGTGAAAACTTCTATGCTGGAAATTTCCGGATTTGTCCTCTTTTTTAGCCTCCTGTCTGGGTGTCCTCCAAAAGGGCTTCATTGTCCTCCATTTTGGAATTTTGCAATGGTGTGCAGTACCCCATCATGTCATATGTCATTGGATTCATATTGAAGAGTAGAAATACCAGTTTTGAAATAGCTCCTTCCTATCAAATGTTATGGCCAAAACACTAAAAATAAAAAAAATATGCATTGAGCTCTATGGGAAAGTGAAAGTGCCCAACATTGCGGCTTTACTCATGAGCAGGCAAACGTGCCACTGTCCACTGGAAAGGCCAGGCTGAGAGGAATCCAAGATCCTGTCCTCCTTTTGAGGTCTCCCTGTTCTATGCTGCCTTAGTACCTTTCTTCTCAGCAAGGGGAATTCAAGGTGGCTTACAAATCCATAATAAGAAAATTTAAAACAGAACCAAGCAGTGAACGTAAAACAAATGTAAATTTAGGCTGGAAATTAGTGGAAAAACATATTCACATTTATAGTGATTACATATAGCCTATCATGGTAGTAGAAAGAGAAACATTTCCTAGCCTAGATTATTCTCCTTACCTGTTTGAGCTGGGTTTCAGAGTTGACAAAAATCTCACACACTTTGCACTGAAAGGCCTTGTTTTGAATGCTAAGGCTGCCTTTGCTGCCAATTCGTTTGGGCTTGTGCCCCACTCGGGAGAGCACCTTCCCCCTGCCTCGCCTTGGTAAAGTTGTCTGGCCTTCCAGCATTGACTTGTGCTTTGCTCCTAAGAAACAGAAGAAAAGAAAAATTGTTCCCAAAGAAGAAGCGATAGTTTGGTTTTGGAGAATTGCTCAGTGTGAAGAGTTCTGTGACAATAGGAACACACTGGTGTAAGCTAATTATATGCATTTTACTCAGGGGTCTTTCTCAGGAGGTACTCAACTTTGTGGAGTACCGGCACCTCTGTCTTTGTGGGTAAGAACCAGCATACACATACATACACAGGTGAGTAAGTGTGAGTTACTGGCAGGTGAGTACAGCACTGATTTTACTTATATGTTATTTTCTCCACAATCCAGAGTAACCACGGTGGCACGTAAGAGACATTTCCATGTACCTGTAGTTACTGCACCACCTAGTGGAAACCTATGGGAAATTCATATTGCAATCCAGAGTAAATTGTTCTTACATTGGAGCACCTGTAAGAATTCCCCATAGTTACTCTGGATTGTGCCCTTTGTCTCAATATGCAATTTTGGCTACAATCCTAAAGACACTTTCCTGGGAGTAAGACCCATTGAACACAATAGGGCTAACTTTTGAGCAGACATGGTTAGGACTGCTGTTAGTCTCAGTAAGGCTGGCACTGAAGTAGCAGTTCATAGCTTAAAAGTAGCCAGCTTCCCATGACAATGTGGCAGGCAATGAACCTATTAATGCCTGAGGCTGCAATTTTTTGACTTGCAAAAAAATGGAACACTAATGGAACACTACACATAAATGGGTTAAGCTTGTCTAGGAAAGGTTCAGAAAGAGTTCAGCTTTGGTTTCAGGTCACAAGCGGGAGGCAGAGCCCTTCCCTTTCCATGTGAGCATAACTTCTGAATTGCCTGAGTTGAAACTAAGCTGTTTTAAGCCATTTGAAATGGAACTTGATTCATCTTGATTCGTTGCCTGCCTTGTTACCATGATAACAAATTGCTTTTGTATAATACGAAAATGGGTAACCACTGAGGTTCCAGGATCCAAATGTCTTGGATTGGGAGGTTCAACCTTTATTGGGTCAAAGGGGTGGGTAATGATGATGGAGATGAAGGGAGAATCTTGCCCAGTTGCTGCAAGGGATTTTTGTAAACATCTTGCATGTGGATGATGGCTTTGGAAAGGCTGGGGTTTTTAGGGAGACTTGAAATGTGCATTTTTGCAAAGTTTTTATATGTACTACTATAACCATTTTAAATGTAACTACAGTGTTTAAATTTAACATATGAAATCAATGTAACTTTTATTTTGTTGTGTCCTCCATTTTCCTTAAATGTCCTCCATTTGGGGGTGTCTTGTTGTCTTTTCTGGTTTTGAACATATGGCATGGCCACCCTGCCTATTGCTGCTTTAAGCAGGCCAGCAGGGTCACTCTAGCCAGCCCAGCTCTAGCAGTTGATGAAGAACAAGCCTTATGTTGAATGAAATGTGAAAGAAACTGCACTTTGCCAAGGTCTGCTCAGTGCAGAGTGCCACTTCCCTGTCAACAGTGCTTCTTTCTCTAGTGTTTTTTGCCAGCTTCTACAACATGCACATAAGTTATTCATTTGTTCCTGGGGCCGGCCTAGTTATGAGAGGAGAAAACTATCTGGCATGGCATATGGGTCCAGGTGGCACCACGCAGCCCCAATCTGCATCCTCTCCTTTAATTCTTGCTCTGCAACTCTTTATGTTTTGTCACAGAACACTGTTGAGAACCTCATTCTGAGCCACAGTCAATACCCAGCAGATCCAGGATCCATGGATATAGGGGCACCTTTAAATCCAGTTTCCCTTTGCTATAAATGTGTTAGGGTGCAATCCTAACCAACTTTCCTGCAATGAGGTAAAGGCAATGCAATTCTGAGATAAAGGGATGAACTTTGCCTTTTTTTAGGGAGCTCTCTGTTACTGTCAGCCAACTGCATAGGAAAAAGTCCACCATGCCACTTACCCCAGTGGCACAGCTCTGCCTATGTTGGAAACCTGACTAGGATTGTGCCCTAACTGTTCTATATGTGAGACTACATGGCCACCTCTTTGCCTAACTGATGTATCAGTTAAGAGCATCATACTTATAAGTGAAGATGAAGAAAACCAGCTCAGATCACTTTTTCCAACCCACCTCCAAATTATAGAGAGCCACGTTGAAGCTATACCTGTATTTTGACCTGGTCTCCCATTTTATTTAACTTAGGGCCCAATCTTATACTATTCAGTCTATACTAGTGTAGTTGTGCCAGTGGAGTGTGCACTAAATCCTGTGGTGAAGGGGTAGTCAGTGGGAACTAAGGTATGGGAACATGTGTTCCCTTAACATGAGGTTGCACTGTGGCTACACTGGAGTTGGAAAGCGGATAGGATTTTACTCAGCAATTCTAACCTTGGTTAGGATGGCACAAGTCCTAGGCTATACTGGGGGAAAAGGGTCTTTTTAAGGAGTATGCACCAGAACAGAAAACCAGCATGTCTGTGTGAGTATCTGCACCTCTGTGGGTGAGTACCATCACACACACACACAGACACACACACACACGCAAAAGTGCCATAAAGTTCTTTTGCACCATTCCTAAAAGATTAGGGCAGTACACACACATGCATCCTCCCAACACCATGGGCATGGGGAAACAGGTGAGCTATGCTGGCATAAATTGGCTAAGATTGTGCCCTTACTTTCCTACTTTCCCTCTCCCTCCCTTATGCAGCCTAACCTTTCTTCTCCTTGCTCTCTGGGTTTATTTATTTATTTAGCGTATAGCATACAATATAAAAAACTAGGCATCCATCTGTCTTGAAAGACTATGGTATCGTGCTCGACACTGTATGTGAAGCTGGAGTGTCCTCTCCAGAGAACGAAGGCCTGGGTAGATTAATATAGACGATAGGCTGTTACCCAAGCAGCAAATCCCCCCTCTCCACGCCACTGAATTAGTCCAGTGGAATGGCAGAGCTAATACGATTGGTTCCAGCTGCGTTGCAGAGCTGGGCTAAGGACAAGAGCTCACCCTGTCTTGTGGAGACCCGGGTCTTGAACCCGGCCTACTGGTTAACAGGCAGAGTGTCTTAATCACTTGTGCCACCCACAGCCCTATAAAATATATGGATTTATGGTAAATCAGATGTAAATGTCCAGTCCACTCAGCCATTCAAGGTCAGAGTGGTCTACGTTGAAAAAATCAGTCACTGGGCCACTATAATCTATTGACTTTCAGCTGGACACAATGTGATGCATAGTTTATCACTCTGTCACACACATTTAGGCACACTGAATGGTAGATACTAAACCCAATGAAACAGTGAGTCCTGGCAGACAATATGTTGGGTATGGATCCTGTTCAGAGTTGACCAATGCTAGTGAGATAGGTCAAAACATGACATCTTTTGTGTAGCATTGTCTGTCTGCCTGAGTCTGGGCATTCAGCAGCCCATAGAGTGTTCCACTGGACGTAATCTCCACAGATGCTAATTTTCTTCAATGAACAACCTGCTTTCTCTCTTTCTCTTTTAGCTGAGTGTGAGTGGATGTGAATTAAGGCTGCAATCCAGAGCAAATTCAGCCTGCTCTGACCTAACTGCACTCTCCTAACTATTCTGTATCCAGAGCAGAAAGTTATGCTGAATCCAGAGAGTCAGGAAGCCTGGGCTGCCCTAACTGCTCCAGAGCTAAGTAATTGACACAAGGGGAAGACTTGCTCCTGAGGAGACACCCCTCAGATCACACTGAACAAGGAACAGCTGTGGTGCCTACAGTGGTGACATGACTCTGCACATCACCTGAGTGATGACGCACATCATCTGTGTGTCATCCCTGGGATGTGCGCCCCCCCCCCCCCACCTGGACTGCACAGTCACCAAAGTTGGCGCCTGCGCAGTTGTTTCTGAAGCCAACTGGCTTCAGAAAGAGTACTGCGCAGGCACCATCTCTGACACCTGTGCAGTACTTTTCTGAAGCCTTTTGGCTTCAGGGGAGACTGTGCAGGCATCAGAGTTGGTGCCTGTGCAGTACTCTTTCTGAAGCCATTCGGCTGCCGCTCCGCCTCCTGAGTGACGCCGAATGGCTGTGCCGAGGCTCGGACTTTCTCTGCTCTAAGGAAGTCTCCTCTGAAGCTGTTCGGCATGCTCAGTGTGTTTCTGCGCAGTGCATCTCAGATGGCCGTTCAGGCCAGCTCCTCAGACAAGTGTCAGCTTCTGGCTGATTCTCCGCCTTGGAGCAGGCCTGAATGGGTGTGCTGACGCCCGGGGCCTGCCAAAGGACAGTCAAACTCCTCCGGCACATCACCCCATACGGAGCGCATCCCCAATGCAGCCCACACCAGCCGCACCAGTCTGGTGACGCCACTGGGTGCCTGCCTTATAAGGAGTCCCTGATGAGATGCCAGTACATTCTACAGTGAATACAAGGGGCTTCTTGGAGTGGCCTGCTGTATCCTGAGGTTTGTGGGCAGCCGTAGTTTGTTCCATATCCTGAGGTTGAGAGGAAGGGGTTGCAGCTAGGCTGGCCAAGAACTCAGATTTTTGGTCAACACTGCCATTCTTACTCAGGCCTTATCATGGACCCCTATGGGTCTACTCATTACTATACCTGCTCCTGAGGTGGTATAACTCTGAGGGCTGGAAGAGGGCATTTCTGCCTTGGAAACAGGCTTTGGATACAGAGTAACTGCTCTGCCCTAGGCAATGCTAAACATGCCCTCAACTTGCCTCTGCTGAGCTGCTCTCCTGAGCTGCTTGCCTCTCCCAGTTAGGGCAGAGCAGGTCCTCCTCTCTTAGGGCACCCTATCTTGCCTTGCTCTGCCCTAAGCCTCCTTCAGAGTAACTGGGCTGGAGCATCTTGCAGTTGCTCAAACCTAGTGTTAGATAGGGCAACCTAAGGGCTCTTATGTGGACAGATTAGTTGCTCTGGATTGGGCTGTAAATCTATGTTCTTTCATATCACAGCTCTTTTTTATTTGATTGCATTTTACCCTCAACTTCCCCTTTTCTTATTGTATACCTATCCTCCTAATACAGTGCTTGAATCTGTATCTCCATCTCTTTTGTCCTTGTTTAATATCAAGTTCAATTGAAGTGTGCCATTCTCCTCTGAATATGGCATTTGTACACATAAATTTGTTCCCCTGTGCACCTGTTATTGTATGTATTTTGCAACACATCACTAAAGACACTATTTGGTATTGAAACGAAAAACAACAAAACTGGGCCCAGCAAAAAATAAAAAGCATCGTGAGAGGAGTGGTGAAAACCTATCCCCAACTCCTGTGAAAAAGGAAAAGGAAAAAAACAAAGCCACAGAAACACTTAAAGAAACCTCATTGATGAAATGCATACAACTGAAACCATAACAAAATACTAGCTGAAAATCAAGAGAAGGAAAAGCCTGTGGTTGACTGTATTAAAAGCTGAAGAAATATTGAATTTGGCTCTTGTGACTACATTTCTCATCCAGCACTTTAAAAACCAGGGAGTGGATGGAGCCTTAAAACCTTTTACTTTAAAAAGGCTTTTTAAATGGGGCAGAGGTGGGGGGCAGTTGTTTTATTATTTTTAAAAATGTTTTTTAGTCTGCATGTTTTAACTGTTCTCAGTTTTTTATTCAATCTAATTGTATTTTAATTGTGTTTTAACCTGTATTTATTATCTATTTTAATGTGTTTTATTGTTTTCCTGGTGCTAGCCGCCTGGAGCTCCCTCTTGCAGGGGAGGAAAGGTGGGATATAAATTAAATAGAAATAAATAAATAAATAAATAAACAAATAAATAAATAAACAAAAAAAAACCATTTTTGCCTCTTGCTAAATTCAAAGCTAAAATGTCCCTTTATGATTTATGCTATGACGTGTGAGTGCATGCGTGTGTGTGTGTCTGTGCACATACACTTGGCATTTCTTAAGTTTTTTAACACCCATCAACTACATTATATCCCTTCCATGTTGCTGAAATGGAACCTAGTGATCAAGAAGGCAGTGTCATATTCTAGATTAATCTTTTTTTATTTCTAGCCACCTTCGTTATTTCAATTTCTTATTCTGTTAGAATACATAAGACATCAAAATGACAGCCCTAAACATTCAGGGTGCGAGCAACGCTGTTTGTTCTCATTATTACTTCAAGAGGAAAGTCTGGATAGAATTATAGAATAGTCTGTATAGAATGGACCCATGGAAACAGGAACCCACTGTATTTTGAATGCAACTATCACCTATTCAGAAGTGTTCCAAAAAGTGCTCTGGGCATGGAGGGAGCTGTGTGCATCCAATAGGTACCTGACACAAGGTCAAATCCTAACCTTGTCTACTCAGAAGCAGGTCCCGATATATTTAATGGGGCATACTCCCAAGAGAGTGTGTTTAGGATTGCAGCCACACTCTTGCGTCTTACAGGAGTGGTAGCTTTGCTTTTTGAGGGCTAATTTCAGCATCTTCATGATACCAGATAGAGAAAGAGCCTCTTACCAGAGTTGTGAGCCTCTAGTTGAGAGGGAGAATTGACTGTCACTTTGCAAGTGGGACAGAAGAGGTGCTGTTTATTTTTCTTCCCCTCTTTCTCCCCCTCTGGTGCTGAACTGACGGTGCTGCCTGATTCAGTTGCTGGAGTGTCTGCTCCAGGTGCAGCGGACGACGATGCCACACTTGCAGTGTCTGGAGCGCCCTCCGAGGGCTCAGAAACCGGTGGGGAGACCCACGACAGGATGCCACTGGTGAGCTCAGTAGGCGACTCCTCTAGAGGGGACATCAGCATGAGGCTGCAGTGCTCTGCTTTTGGTTGGTTCAGTTCCAGCAGGCCATTGGGTTGTGCTAACAAATAAAGCAGATTTTTTTTAGATTTCCCTTTAAGACAAGTTGCCACTTCTGCAGATCAACAAGTCCTTGATCTACAGATCAACAAGGCTGACCTTTAATTTCACGATAGGGAGGTATCCACTGAGATTAATTTTTTTTCACAGTACTTTACAGGGAGGATGTAAAGCCACTGCATGATTTTGGTCTAAACATCTTTTCAGCTTTTCTGGGTCATACATCACACATGATGCAAAGTCTGTTAGAATATTTAAACAGCCATTTGTAAAAATGGTCTTCGCCTATTTCTATACTGCCACACCTAACAGTCAAAAGGTGGTGTAAGCAATGCTGCCTTTGATACTTAAAGGATAATTTAAGTGGACCCCAAATCTAAAATGACATGAATTCAACACCAGCATATAAAGTGTGCTACAGTATTTTTTATTCCAGGTTTTTCAGATCAAATCACCCCTATCTAATCTGTCCTACACTGTATCCAAAATACTGTCAGACTTTAAATCAGGGGAGAGAGTTCCAAAACCGAAGTACCCTTGAAAATGCCTGCTTCTGAGGCAGATAGAGGGCCTTGGCCACCTGCATTGCTGGTGATGCTTCCATTGAGGTCTAGTCTGGCTTCCATGTCGGCTGGTTTTTCTTGCCGGTTGCTGCTGCTGTCAGCCATCTTCTGCTTGTTTTTCGCCGCCTCAATGGCTTTGAGTCTCCGGGCATGCTTGTGGCCTCTGTAATGTGCCTCAGCTTGGTTCTGAGAAAGGCAAGTGTGGGTGGGGGGTGGAAAGGAAAATGAAGAATGATATTAAGAGATCATTCTACATGTTATAGATGACGCAACAAAGGCTTGGGTGTGATAAACAGATTTGCTAAGTCCACCTTTGTAGCTGCTGCAAAAATATAACTTCAATGGCAAATTTACTGCCTGGCAAAACTGCAGATCTTCAGTCATTTCTTTTGGGGTTTTGAAAGCACCAGTGTACACTCTTCCCCCTCAAATCTATGCACACATCTTCTAAACCTGTTCATCACATCTTTCTAAACTCTGCTTTCATTTTAGATGGATTGCCCTGGGGAAGAATCCTAAAAGCACACCCTAAAATCCACTTGCAGCAGGCGTGAAACTGAGACACGTTTAATTTAACAAACATGAAACCAACCCAGATTGAAAAACCTGAATTTTAAAAGTATGGGGATTAAAAATGCAGTAGAGACTCTTTCCATACATGCAAAGCATTCCCTAGCACAAGAAAGTGGAGGTGTAAAAAGATAGGAAGGTACTGCCCTTTCTGTGAAAAAGGGAACTAAAACCCCTTTCCCTTAAACATTATGCAAAGTATGAGCACACTCCTAAGCATGTCTACTCAAAAGTAAGCCCCACTGTGTTCAATGGGTCTTACTTCCAGGAAAGTGTCTTTAGGATTGCAGTCTAAAATGAGCTGCTGAGTAACACCCTCATTTTAATTCAGAGTGGATTTAAGTTACCATGAATTTGCAGCAGTGCCATCCATTTTAGTGACAATGGGAAGCATTGTCTCTTACTGCTAAGTACATAAACATTTGGAGGGGGCCTTTCTATATTCTTTTGTATTCTTTTTTCTTTATCAGCATCAAACAGGCAGGAGACACAAACCATTTCATTAATTCACCCTTCCCATGGAAATGTGGTGAAGGATAAAGAAAAGCATATATATGTACACACATGCATAGCTGTGAACATACACTGCATGTTAGACATGCATCCCGGGATGTGACAAGAGTTGACACGTCCTTTTTCTCTACCCCCACCTACAACTAACATATTTAGCTTTTTAAATTTTGTATGGCAAAGCTGTTTGCCGTATGTATTTTTTTTTCTAAATCTGCACATTTTTATTTTCTTTTGCCCGAAAGCTCCTTTTGAAACAAGCAATGGGTTGCATTTAATCAGGGGCGACGTGCCTTATCTCTGCTTTGCCAGGCAGCAAGCAATGCCAGGAATTGAATTATATGGGTGCACGAGATGGGGGAGGATGAAGGGGGGGAGGAAATGTCAGTTTGAAATGGGAGGCTTATGGCAAAAAGCAGGGAGGAGAGAAAGAAAGAGGAAAAGACAACAGAAAGGAGACACTGCCTGGCTAGATGGCTGCAACACAGCAAAGAGGATAGAGCTGAAGGTCACTAAGCCTGATTGGGAGGCTTGGATCCTGCACAGCCAAGGGGAGTGTGAAGCAAACACAGAGAAGCAGTGCAAAGACTGATCTGTAGGCTCAGACAGAAGCAGGTGATCTGGTTGCACAGGCCAGTGAGCTAGTCCCTACCAGAAAATTTGTTAGGGGTCAGGGAGTCTGGCATATTCTGGATTATTGGTATTTCTTTGACTGTTACAGCTGATCCCCCTGCTATTCACTTCTTTGTCCAGAGCTGTCCGGTGGTGCATTGGTTCAATCTCTTCCAGACTCCAGGTTCCACTGTGAGTCAGTCTTGACCCTGATTTAGGTGCATTGGTATCCTGTTGTACTACATCCCTGGGGTATGCTTGTGTAGATTTTCTTTGGGGGAAAACTCATTTGCAAAAGAGGGGATCTGGGTAGATCACCGGAAATGTCCTGTTTAGAGGGGCCTCAAAAATACTGGGGGAATGGAGAGTAGCTTATACCAGAGATGGCTGAAATGTGTGGTCTGCAACACCCCTCTGAGAATGGGAGGGATTCTAAGATGCATGTGGCAGCAGATTTCCTGGATAAGAGATACTAATATTACTAAGCACGTGCACGTGCATGCATGCTCTTGCTTGCATGCATGCATTCATGAGAATGGGTGGCTGTTAAAAATTACAACAAAAAGATACAAAAGGAAAATGCAGTGGTGATGAGACTGCCAAGGATTTGGAACAAACAGTGGCCCCAGCCTATTGGACCCAGGAACAAATCACCACCAGAGGACCAAATTAGATGCAACCTTAATCATGTCATTGGCCTTCATTTGCTTGCTTTCTACAACCAGCACATGTGGGGAGGGGAGGAGGAGATTACTGAGCAGAAGAGTGTATGTTTGGGGCTGTTGGGTGAGCGTCCCAATCCAGACTGAACACTTATTTGTTTTGGGAAGAGGAAGCATCTATTGGAGCCAATGGATGATTTTCTTAACAGCAAATAAAAAACAAATAAACAGATAAACAAACAAACAAATAAATAACTGTAAGGTCTCCTGAACTAGACTGCATCTGTGGAAAGCAGGAGGAGAAGGATTAAGCCCCCTTTTCTCCACAATGTCAAGCTGGACTCCCCAAAATGTATGGCATGCAAAGGGTAAGAAAGCAAATACAAGGTCCAAAATGAAACCTTTAAAGTAACAGCTAGTTTGACCCAGTGATGAGCTCCAAAGAAATTAACAACCGGTTCTCTGCCCATCTGGCAGCCACTTTTAAATGGCTATTTTTAAACTTTATATGTCCTATCTCTCATTAACAACCGGTTCTGTAGAGTAGGTGTGAACCTGCTGGAGCCCACCACTGGTTTGGCCCTATCTGAGTCCTGTCCACCTTGTTGGCATTTCAAAGACAATGCAAAATACAGTTGCTTAAATGTAATTTGAACCTATGCCTGCTTATCAAATGCTGCTATTGTAACTTGTTTCTTTAGAGCTGATGCATGTTTATCTGTATATGGAAAATTGAAAATATATGTATATATTTTCCATAAGTATATTAGTGGGAAAGTGCTCCATCCTTTCTGAAATGGGATGCCTAAAACTGGTCTATAATTTAAACTTCAAATCTGCTCCATACCTCACCTCCATACATACTCCAGGAATTCTTATGTTGAATGAGCAGAGCTGGCCTACAACCCACCTTGCCCACCCACTTGCCTCCCCAAACTCCCTCTAGGACACAGCTTACCGCGGAGTTGAATCTGAGGTGACAAATATTACAAGAGATGAACTGCTTCTTCTTAAGTGGGTTTGGGACACCAAAGGTGTGGTTGATCACTGCTTTCTGTACTGGATCCATCTGGAGGGGAGCGTGTGGAAAGAAGTGGACTCAGTTAGCAATGCTTCAGAGAGTCAACAGATTTAAGATGATAAGATTCAAAAGAAGGAAAAACGCTGCCTTCAAGGAACCCATTCTGCATGAACTTGTTACTTGAGGAAGCCCTGAACATTTGAAGCCCAGGAAGTCCAGAACCACTGCGTAGTACAGAGGATTTTAAGATGGAGGACTATTTCAATGTTCTGTATGGAAGATTAACATAATGCTGGCCAAGGACCTCATCATTGCCCCATATAAATGGAGAGTGTGCCCTAATACTTCCAGTGATCCCTGGTTAAGCTCTGCATAGAAGCATTGGCAGTGATGATGAAGACAAACTATCTTTTAAGGATCCCTGCTAATAATTACTAGTTTTCCCACCAAGTTACCCCCAATAAACTCTGAAAGGAACCCCCACCATTCCATGGAACATCTACCCAATGCCAGGAAAAAGAGTTTGGCAGAAAGTCTTTATGTGGCCGACAGCACCCCACAGGAGGGGGAATTGTTTTAAAAACAGGCTCATATAAGGCACAATCCAGAGTAACTACGGGGTGTCCTTGCTCTGGTGTAAGAACAATTTACTCTGGATTGCAACATGAATTTCCCATAGGTTTTCACTAGTTGGTGCAGTAACTACGGGAGCACGTGATGTCTCTTACGTGCTCCCATAGTTACTTTGGATTGTAGGGTAAGTCAACTAAATTCAGATACTTCTGCTTTAAACCAAAGTGGAAATTACATTGCCTGCCACATTTGCTCCAGTTCTCATTTTCATTTTTTTCCATAGTCTTTTACTCCCTTAAAAGAGATTTGAAAGTCTGCAACAATTTCAACCAAAATAATTGTATTAAAGAATGCGGGAAGAGATTAGAGAGGGGAGGTGAATAAGGGAAGGGGGAACCTAATGTAAGAATAATGTGTTTGTTTGAGCTCTACCATAATCTATAATACAAGTATTGTTCTCTTAGCCCTGTGGCTGTGGCAGATTATCTTATCCAAGGCTGGTTGTCAGGAAAGGGGGAGAGAGAAAGAGAGAGAGATATTGGGGTTTGAAGGCGATCGTATTTCTCAGCAAAGCCATTTAGTTGTCCAGACAGGTGCATCGGTCTAGCAAGCAAAGTGTATGGACAAGGAAATCATTATCTGGACCCCTATACTCCATCCCTAAAGAAAGTGGAATTGGCAACTGAAAGTGATTAATGAAGTGGTTGCCTTCCCATGCCCAAAATGAAATTTTTACTCACTCATCTGGAATAAAAATGCTGAGGTATAATTCAGGGTCTTAGGCCAAGAGGTGTGGAGATAACAATAGTGGATCAGAGGCTTTGTGTGATGAAATAAGTCCTCTGTCCTGCCCTCAATGATGAATACAGTGGTCCTTCCAAAGCAACATCCCCTTGCTGCCAGGATGCTATACACATAGGGAAGCTGGCTCGTTGTCTGGCCATGAGATATAAGGAGATATGTACGTATAGGGTGGAGAGTGAAGTGGAGGAATCTGTGAAAGAAGCCATTGGGCCAAGAGGACAGACAGCTCATTCTATCCTCAATTATTACTGGTGCATTGCTTCAGTCAGAAAGCCTGCAGTCAGAATTACCTTTCTGTTATCAGACAAAAGATCCATCTAGCACAGGGGTATCCAAATGTTTCAGTATGAGGGCCACATTTTATATTTTACATGTTTTCATGTTTTAAAAATAAATCAGTTTTAGGGACTAGCGTTACCTGGATCATTTTTTGGAATCAGCTTGATAGGATTCAGAACAAAACAAAAATGTGATGATAACAAAAAACACTAAGCTGTACTTAAAGTGAGAAATTATGTATGAGTAGCAGATATTCTAACAAAAAAGCCACACACTACGAATTGTTGTGAGCCAGATGAAATCTTATGATGGGCTAGTTTGGAGACACCGACTGCATGGAGACCCTATGGGCATTGTTTGGAGACCCTTACTGTAGCAATCTGTTTATCACATAAGCCAGTCAGAAGCCTCTAGAAAGACCATAAATAAGCACATAGGCAAACCTTTAACCCCTTTCCCCCCCTCTCAAGATAAACCTGTATTTAGTAGTAGAATGTTCATTTATAGGTTCATTTCTAAAAAAAACAGCTAGTAGTCACAGATTTTCCTAGAATTTACCTATTTTTTAGAATATGTGTTGGTTTTGAGATCCTATTATTAAAAAAAAACTTCTAAGGAACCTCTACATAAAGAAAAAAACACAGAGTTTTTTTCACATGTGTTTTACAGAGCTATAATGGTTCAAAATGGGACCCATATCTTTATGAAATATCTTTAGCAGTCTCTACATTTACTTTTTATACTGGTGCTGTCTCCCTGTGCTCTCCTTCTTAAATGGTTACTGGACTGTACAACAGCAACACCAGTTAGTGGGTACCATCACAGAGGAGGCAAGTCCTGCTTCCAGCAGGCTACACTTCTTCTGAAAGCTGCCCTCTTCTACACTGTTTTTTTAAGAAATGGGAGAAGAGGGCAGCCCTCAGTTCAGCATGGAACTGCATCAGCAGTGGCTATGCTCCTGCTGCCATTGTCAACGCAGTACCTGATGATAAATAAATAAATAAATAATTAAATTTGCCATGGAACCCCCCTCCAAAAAAGCCTGGTGCACACGGCATTGCCTCAGCCTAGGGTTGCTATAATTTCTCTTCCAAAAATTCGGACAGGATCCCCTGTTCAGTGATGGGCTCAAAATAAATTAACAACCGGTTCTCTGCCCATCTGGAAGCCACTTTTAAATGGATATTTTTAAACTTTATATGTCCTATCTCTCTTTAACAACCGGTTCTATAGAGTAGGTGCGAACCTGCTGGAGCCCACCACTGCCCCTGTTCCATTTGCCAATATCTGCACAATCCCCCAGAATCAGGACTGTCCCTGTTTTTCAGGACATATGGCAACCCTTCCTCCGCCAACTATGCATCTCTGTCTGGTTCATGAAGATGCCATCAGGAGTGTGACCAGATCTCCAGCTCTGATAGAGCCTAATTGAAAATGAGCCCTCAAACAATTCAGAATGGGTTTTGCTTAAAATGAACTGAGACTGGGGAAATTTGCCCATCACTAATGCAATAATCCAAGTGATCAGAAGGCTAGAGGATCTTTCCTATGAGAAAAAGTTAGTGCTTTTGGCGAATACAATTCACACATGTACAAATGCACCTTTAGGACAAGCATTAGTTCATTAAGGGTGGAATCCTAACCTAGGCCGGCACAACTCATCTGTCTTCCCTTTCCCATGATGATGTAAGGAGGCAAGCGCATGTCTGTACACTGACCAAACCCTCTCCCAGGAGTTTAACAGAAGTGTCTTAAGGCACTCTGTGACACTCCCAGGCCACCTAGTGCTGAGGCTTAGGCTGGCCGAACTGCAGGTTATGACTTAAAGAATGACGAAGGTGTAGGAACACAGAGATTTATAAAATTATTGAATACAATATGGTATAGATCATCTTAACTTTAACAGAGGATTAGACAAACTCAGAGGATAGGTCTATCATTGGCTTCTAGTTGTGATGATTATATGCTAATTACAGGGATGGATGGCATACCCTCTATACATGAATTGTGCTCTGAGACCAACAGAAACTTTCTAGGCTAGATCCCTCTCCAAGAATATCGAGTTTCTTAGTTTTAGCTCCAGAACATGATGTTTTCCATCCAAGAAGAAAAACAATGCCCCAGATCTTCCCTAGGAAGCTTTGTATGCAATCTTAAACAACATTCTAGCTTTGCCATAACTGTGACAGTGGGCATGTGGTGCATCCTACAGCTGTGGGCAGTCATGGAGGCCTGAATTCTTCAAGGTAAGGCAATGTTATCCAATCTCTTACATCAGAGCTGGAAAATTGGTTAGGATTGTGCCTTCAATCTGTTGCTTAGAAAACAGACCTGGAGGGCAATACTACTGAGCTCTAGCTGGAACAAAAATGCTGAACTTAGAGCACAATCCTAACCAGGTCTACTCAAAAGTAAGCCCCATTGTGTTGAATGGGTCTTAATCCCAGGAAAGTGTCTTTAGGATTGCAGTCTAAGTCCATTTACACACAGCTATGACAGTTACTTGGCTAAATAATCCAAACAGGAGAATATGCCCTCTGTACTGTTCTAGTAAGATGATAAACTTATAATGGATTAAGTTTTAGACTCTGAGCCCTTTGAGGTCAAGGAACAATTTATTGATTTACTATGTAAACCACTGTGTGAACTAATTGCTTTTGAAAAGTATTTATAACAACATATAAATAACTATAATAACATATAAATAATTATAATAACATATAATAAAAGGATTTATGTTTATAATGTAATAGCAATAACAATAAGTCAGCACTTGGCTTGGTTTTTGTTTTGTTTTTTAAAGCACCTAGGGATTCATTTATTTGGCTTGGTTTTGAACAGGTATTCTGCCTGGAGGCAAAGAAGGCTAAAGATTATTTTATAGGAGCCTCCTTCCAATTTCTGATTCTGTATTCAGCAGCAACAAGAGTACTGCTTAAGGATATAATATTGTTACCTTAACATCTAGATAATTCCAGCTTCCAGAAGGAATCTTCAATCTGTCCTTGCAGCAGATTAGGCAGAGGAAGAAGATAAAATGAGCACTATTCAGATTTCTTCCAGCAGAGCAAGCACTAATGAACACAGATGTTGTGAGTAATGTTGCCCTGTTATGCAGTATCTCCCTTTAAGGCCAATTGTTGATGGAAGAGAACTGGCAGTGGACTGTTCGAGCACCTGGAATGTCAGCCACACTCATTTAGTGGACTGAGAGACCAGTTTTGTTTCGAAAGCATATGCACAAAAGCTGGAAAATCATCCTCGAGGATAATAAAGCTTTGGGGCTACCGATGAAGCCAATGTGTTTGCTTCTGCACCAGCACCACCTATAATGGCTCAGCCAATATTATTGTAAATAATAATAGATTATTATAAAACTACAATCAGTCTCTAGGTCTTAAGGGAACTTCTCTTATAAAGGCTGCTATCCTGGAAATAATTTTCACTGAACTCTGTGAGTCTTACTACTGAGTAGACTTGCATGTTCAGTTAAACTTCCCCACTGCTAAGGAGAGAAGAAAAGTTTAACACAGTGATTTTTGACATTTCAGCTAAAATTTTCAAGTTGACATTGTCATTAGCTTTTTGATAGTTGACAAGGCATGCCATGATGCTGGTGGCAGGCTAACATCCCCCAATGGTCCTAATAACCCTTCCTGAAATTCCCATGGCATGCCTGAAGACCATTCATGGCACATCATTGTGCTATGGCACACTGGTTGAAAATCACTGGTTTAGCACATATTTTACAGGAAGTCACAGGAAATTAACTCTTTTCCGTCCTCCTCTCACTCCTCCTCCTCAGTCTCCTCCTCAGTCTCCTCCTTTGTTGAGCCTTTGCCATGGGCAATCCAAACTCAGCAGATTCAAGAGTGTTCAGGGAGCTAATCTGCAATAAACTATCTTGAACTATGAAATTTGTGTGGCTTTTAGCAATTTGATACCAGCCTAAAGCATCAATTTGGTATAATTTTTTGTGCATAAGAAAAATTAAGATAAAGAGCTAAAGACCCTGAACTCTTAAGAGGAGAATTAAATGTTAGACTGGACACAGGAGGCTTTAGCAAAATTAACAGCCTGTTTAAAGTTTATCTCCCTCTGGAATACCCAATAAGTTTTCCCAAATCCTTATCTCATCAACCCAATCCCACTGAGCAGAAAAGTATACAGTATGATTTCAGGACATGGGGCAAGATATGCCTGTACACAATTTTTCCTATGGTTCAACAACAAAGTGAAAGAAAAATTTGTGCCTTGAAGTTCTGCAAAAGAGATGTAAAATATATGAGCTAAACTTCAGGTATTTTTAACTGAGAAAATAGATAACCGAGGCAAGAACAGGACATGCTATGAGATCCCAGCATGTGTCATGACAGCGCAGGGTGTCAAGAAATTTGATAGCAATTTTCCTTCTAGTCAACAAAAGCAGAATGTAGAGTCATCCAATGATATTGATTGTCAGCAGATGCAGGATGGGCCAAAGGGATGGACTCATTCATGCTCATGACATTTGCTGTGACAACCTGCAGTTTCAGTCAAAACTGGTTTGAAATTCAACATTCACATAGGACAAGTCCATCAATAGCTGTTAGCCATGGCAGACAAATGGAAACTCCACATCCAGAGTGGAATGTCAGATGCCAGGGACAAACACCCAGAAGGACTGTTGCTTTTGTGTCTTGTGTGTGAGCTTATTGAACAGAAGCTGGCTGGTCCTCGTAGGGAAAAATAGGATGGTAGGTTAGATGGAATCTTAATACGATCAGGCAGGAATACTTTCTTCTAATCTTACAAAAGATACACAAGAGAACAGGAACATGGAGCCATCTTTACAGAGCATTAGTTTTTAAGATTTTAGGCTCTTCAGAGGCTGAACATCCAGATATTATTTCTGGTTTACATAGTACAGAGAAACAGAGCAGAGATTGCTACTGAGAGGGGAAGCCAAAAGTTAACACACCTTTCTCAGAATCCCCAGCTACTCCCTAACCACCAAAAGATGCTGTTTCCCAGTGGCTACAACCTTCTCAAATGACCACCCATCTAGTATCATAACAACTTCGAGTGACCTTCACATCCCTTATTAAATGCTGTCAGATAACTTAAGCTTTCCTTCTGAAATGAAATAAGGTTGGCATGACTTGATGAGCATGAGCGGGTGTGTAAAGGCATCCTGCCCTTGCTGTTCTTCCATAGATACTTCACATAATTCCAGCCTTGTACATGTGACTTCTGGATGACCTTGAAGGCAGCAAGTCGGCACTGAAAATTATGTAAGGAATGAACAATGAAGGCCAAAAGAAATAGAAAGCAAATCAGCACAAATTTGTGGATTTCAGATGGTTCTTTATCAGTTCACACACCAAGGGCCAGTCTTGCCACTATCTGGCCATAGATTGCTAAGGGCAGCGCTTGGTAGGGGGAAGTAATGGATCAAAAAGGATGTTTTCATGCCATGACTTTTGAACATACAACTCATACACTAACAGTGCAATCCTATACATGTTTATTCTGTAGTCAGTCCCACTGTATTCAGTAAACAGCAGTGTAACCCAAGTCAGGAAAAACTCACCGTGTTGAAGTTGGGGAAGAGGTTGAGTGGGGATGTTCCATTGAGGCGAAAAGTCAGAAAGTGCTTGATATCCAATGGTGGATGTAGAGACCGACCAGGGAGGGGAAGAGATGTTAAGAGGGAGCTGTTGTGACCAGCTGGACCTATGGGCCAGGAGAGGAAGAAAAAATGTGAGAAACAGAAAAAGAGACAGGGTCACTTCCCTCCCACATATGATTCTGCTCACCAGTTAAGATAAGAAGATGAGGCTATGTCTCACCACTGTTGGGAATATTGGTGGACACCTGAGATACATCTTAGTAGCGGCACCCAGGTTATGAAGTTCCCTCCTCTTGGAAACCTATCTGACTCCTTACTTGCCAAGACTAAATAAATGTGGTTTTTACAGTTTCTTTTGGTGGGACTCTAAAATTGTGCCAATATGGTTCAACAGGCACCATGAGTACTGTTTTGACCACTATTGGCTATATCCTAAAGTGAAATTAAGCCCCTTGGTCCGGAACAGTTAAGATGACTTTCCTTAAGACAACACTAGTGGGTGATGTAACTGTTTGGACCTGTAACTGCTATGGATTTTGCCCTATATGAAACAAGTTGGCCTTGACAAGGAAACAGCCAAACTTTGAAGGATTTTGCTGGATGAACCATGCTATTGCTCAATGACTCAGAAACTGTCGATAGTCTTTGGCCTGCAAAGACCAAACAACTACATTGTCAGAAAGAAAGTTATCATTTGAGAGATTCTGAACTCCACTGAGATAATAAATGAAACTGTAGGGATGTTTTTGCGACCTTGGATAGATAGGAGCACAAACCATTTACCCCACACACCCAAAGGGAGAGTGTGACCAGCTGTTCTCTCCCGTTTTATCCAACATCTGTTTCAACTGTTGAAAATCATTTGTGTCAATGCTCCTTTATTATTTTTCTTGGCGCAGGCCATAGCAATCTCCTTCTTCTCCTTCCTGGAGAACCTTTTATTATCACACACCTGCCTCAACTGGGTCTGTGTTTCCCTTGAACCGTTTCAATCTATTGGCCACTTATAAAACCCATCTGTTTAAAAGTGGGGGACAGAATGGTTTCTGCTCATCGAGTTGGATGACTCTGATTTCAATCCTTATCTGTAGGTAGGTCAGCTTAAGCCCCTGCACAAGTCCTGTGGTTACCTGGGGGAATCATAAAAGTGCTGTAAGGCTTTTCTGCGCCACTCCTGGGGGTGGGTTAGGTCAGTGCACAGACAAGTACTTGCCTCCCTACATCACTACAGAAACAGGAAAACCAATGAGTTGTGCGGGCCTAGGTTAGGATTGCATCCTCTATAACATTTTCAACATAAGGATGTCTGGATATATTCTGCCATGTCTACCATTGGTACCAGCTGCTGGTTCATGGGTCGCACTTTCACTCCACAATAAGTATAGACAACCAGATTTCCTAAGGCAGTACAAATGGCTAGTTACAGAGATAGGATTCTGGCTACACAGTGTGCTAACCACTAGACACTACTTTCTGTTGGTGAGCTGCCAGCTTCCCTAGCATGTGACTCCGCCTCTGAGGGAGGACTGGACTCAGTTGGTGGCTGAGTGGACACCCTTGCCTTACCTTGGTGGCATAGTGGGTATTATGGAAGAAATAAAAGCAGATGACATGTAGTTGTAGCCAATGGATGCTCTTGCAATGTAGTACAAATATGCATTATCTGACTCCATGCAATCCTAACTAAGTTAGGCCTGCCCAATTCACCCATTCCTCGTGCACTCGCTGGCTTAACCACAATGTACAGTGCAGAAGTGCCTTACATTATTTTTGCAACCCCCTAAACCAGCATAGGATTTGGGCTGGGACTTATGCTGCCTAACTGGGGATTAAAATTGCAATCCTAACCAAACTTAACTCCCAGTTAGACCAGCATAAGTCCCAGCCCAATTCCCATGCTGGCCTGGGGGTATTGCAAATGTGCCATAAGACACTTCTGCAGCATTCCGGAGGCAGGGAGGTTAGGCCAGTGCACAGTGATGTACCAACCTCCCCATACGACTACAAGAATGGGGAGAAAGATTAGTTATGAAGGCCTAAATTGGTTAGGATTGCATCTCAGTTCTTTCCTCTCTAATTCAGCACCATAGTCCTATTAATGTTACTCAGAGCACCATCCTGACAATGTCTACTTAAAAGTAAGTTCGATTGTGCTCAATGGGTCTTACTCCAAGGAAAGTGTCTTTAGGATCGCAGCCTTATTTAACTTTATTTGCCAGTATAAAGCAGGAAGGGTTGGAAGAGAAAGGATCAAAGACCATTAAAAACACCCTCAGTTTGCACATTTTTCTACAGATTGTAATGCAACATGCCTGAAGATGCCTAGAAGGTGAAAGTGACCTCTTTCTAGCAGATTGGACAAATTTGTTCCCTTCTTGGTTGAGGGATCTGCTCCCCAAACCAGCTTTGACTCCAGGGGGGTAAACTACAGCTTGCTTCATCAGGCATGAAGTGATCAAATTAATGCCAAAGTCACCCAGAAGGGAAATCTGGGGAACGGCAGACGCACACTCAAAACAAATGCTTTCATTTATTCATTCTTAAAGTGATAGACAAACAAGCAGGCAAATTAAAAAGGAGTGGAAGAGCCTGATATGTATAAAGCACAGAACTATCTCACAAAATTTGGAAGGATGTTTCTGCCTCAAAGTATTAAGTGAAGCAAGGATGGCAAAGGAAACAGGGAGGGCAAGGCTCAGTTATAGAACTACCACATGCAAGATGGTGTTTTATTTTTTCTGAATGCTGTAATCCAGTGGCATTCAAACTGTGGGGTTGCAGCCTCCCCAGCTGGTGGAAAGGCCCCCTGGGCAATGGAGAGGAAAGGACAGCGAAGAGATCCCCAGATTTCTGTCAATCGGGGAAAGTAAGGGGTGCTTTCACTTTCACAAGGTGCAGCAGGACAGGATTGCCATTGCTCTCTTCCACAAAATTGGGACAGGATTTTGTCCCTCTGTCCCATTGCCAGTATATGAACACAATCCCCCCAAATCAGGATTGTTCCTGGTTTTCAGGATATATGGGAACTCTATGCAGGAACCCCTACACAGCTTTCCCCAGCACTTTCTAATCTTTGGAACATTCACAAACAAGTGTTCCAAAGCACTTCTGTTTTTTTCCAGAGGGGAGACAGGGCTTTCATTCTCTTGACCAAGATCCATGAGTTTTGAAAGCAAAACCTGGAAGCCAGGCCTTTGGAAAGGGGGGGGTAGAGCCGTGTTTGGTATTTTAAACAACCTTAGCAGCCTTGATATTTGTTCTTTAATTAAAGACAATAATGTGAAATGTGTCACTTGGAGTAGATGGAGCCAATTCACCCTGACATTTCCTAATTTAGCTTTAAGCCGAGTCCCTGAAAGTGGAGCAATGTGGTTAAACAGATCTCTCAGACATGACCAACCCTCACGATCACACCAACCTGGGAAAAAAGAGAAGGTGAGATTGAAATGATGTTAAGTGGTGATACTGTAGGTATGAATTTAAATATCTGGTCACTCCATACATGCAAAGTAGTCTGCAGAAACAGATTCTCAGTGTGGCAATTGAAGTATTAGAGTTTGACTGGAATGGCACTGATCAGTTCTAATTCAGGTAAGTATAGTAAAACTCCCAACGATATCAATGAACCTATTGTTATGGTTCCAGTCACTGCGGGTAGGCTGGTAATCAAAACATCCCAGTAATGCTGCAGAGAGTGGACACCCAACATCATTGCAAAGGTACAGCCATACCTAGCTCAGCATTGCTGTCAATGAAGCATGCTATGGATACCACTTGGGCATGTCTACAGTGGTTTGGTAGCAAGTACTGTAGTAGTTTGGTAGTACTTTAAGGAGAGACGGCATTGCTAAGAGTGGAAGTAGTGATCCACTTGCTAAATTATTAGCGCCTCCTAATAACCTGGAATTTAAATCCATTGAAAGTGGACTATTTGAATAATTGGGATGAAGAATCCAAGCTGAAAAGCATCAAAATAAATAAGGAATGTCAAGGCCACCTTCTTTGGTAAACCTCTATAGGAAGCTTTATTTATGAATATTTGGCCCTAGGGAATTTGTATTCTACATAATTGCATTCTAGTCATTGGAATCCTTGGCCACTCACAATTTGTTTTGGTGTCCTAGTTATTTGGATCCTTCTATAACTGGGAAACAAAACTCATGTTATGCATCCTACATCTCTTATTCCAGCCCTTACCCTACCTTTGTGTTTTAAAAATTAAAGCATTTAATACAAAATACATATATTGGGACACAAAATGAAAAGACTGCAAAGAGAACAGATGCAAATGTCCAATACTAGGACACATCAGACCATGACACAACTGTCCAAGATGCAATGATTGTGTTGCTCATTCCCCCCCCAAAAAAAGATTTATGCAATGCTTTTATTCAAAAAGGAATTGATGTGATAAGTAAACTGGTAAGATTTGAAACAGACATTTGGGTGGGATTGTCATCTGGAAGGGAGCAATATGGTCCAATATCAAAAGAAGGAAGTTCTTCAAATGCTCCAATTCTATTTTGGTCTTTTGCAAGAATAGCTTATAGCTGGGTTTATATAAATGGAATAATAATTTAGCAGGGAATTGAATAACCAGATATTTAATATGTGTAGTATGTCCTTGATGACCCACAAACTCTTAATACTTTGCACATATTAAGTGATGAGTAAAAGGCAGGATAATAAGATTAAAATGCATTTTAATACTGGCCACCACTTCTTCAGAATCCGCAATAGTGGACTTCAGCTCTGGGAGCACTGCAGCAACGGCAATGACATAAGCAAAAAGATTTTAAAAATATGATGCCCCCTAATATTTGTAAACAATTGCAAGTAAGTTTACTAGGGACTCACAAACAGAAAAGCACAAACAATAAATGTGACAAATGGCAACCTTGGTTGGTGACTCTATGACATACAAAGTGGAGGATATGTGTTCAAATTACTGCACATGCATCTGCATATCTTGTGACATGATGAAATTTAGTCTGTGCCCCAAACCAAACATGGAATTATTCCATTGGGAAACACATCTGTGGGATTTGCAAGCCAAACATGTGTGGGTTTTGTTCCATGTTGGATTTGCAACTACATGTTCACTGCAACCCAGTCCCTTCTAAAGCTGCTTGCTCAGAAATTCAGCCTTTGGCTGACTTCCCTTGTCTGCATATAACCTAACAGGACTTGCCAGCTGAAAGGGGTTGGTGTTTCCCCGAGGGCAGTAAACATCCTGCTCTTGCCAGTGATAGAAGGATTCATGTGCTGTTTTCTGTGCCAGTGTACACAGATCTGACCCACTCACATGGGAGCAAGTTGTTGGCCATTCCTTGGGGCTTCTGAGCAAGCAGGCAAAATATCATGCAGGTAATTCTCCTATGCCCTTCTCATACCCAAATTCAGACAAGCAGACTTAACAAGAATTACAGCTCCATGGAAAAGAACTGGATTGAGTCACACACTACCTGACTTTAATGTTTGCTCCCTATACTTTCATTTTTATGTTAGAACAAAGAGCTCAGGCATTAATCTGGAATGACCTCTTGTGTTAGGAGTACATCAGAATCCAAAGATTTGATCCATCACAGATGATGAAGCCGCATCATGACCTCATGGATATGTCCAGTGGTTATTTGCTAAACTATAAATATCTGTCAGAAGGCAAGTCTTTCAAGATGCAGGGAGGCAACATGTAATCTCTCCATGCTTCTAAATACAGGTTGATCCTCAAATTCCATTCCATATGTGTGTTTTCTGCATTCATGGGGGTTCCAGTAACAGAACTCATGCAGATGCTAAGGGTTGACCTATACTTTCAATGCACCAAGAAATATAAATTGATTAGTTTTTTATTTTATGAAGCTATATATCCTCCTAACTCCTGACCTGTTTCATATATATTTTTTTGTTCATTGTGCATATCTTAGTGTATTTAGATACATAGGCTGAATCCTAACCTGCAGTTAGACTGGCCTAATCCCTGACACAGGTTCTGTGCTGACCTAAGGCACTTCTGCGCCACTCCTGAGGGTGGGTGAGACCACTGTGCAGGCATATGCTGACCTCCCCACACCACCACAGGACGATAGGCCAGGAGAGTTCGGCTGGCTTAAATTTGTTAGGATTGTGCCCTTAGTGTATGAAGTGTACTCGGGCTACAAGCCTAACCCCTAGTTAGGCCAGCATAAGTCCCAAGTCACACGTTGACCTGGGGGTGTTGCTCTACTTATGGGAGGGTTAGGCCAGTGTATAGACATATGCTGGCCTCCCCACACCACCATGAGAACAGGAAGATGGGTAACTTCTGCCAGCCTAAATTGGGTAGGATTGTATCCTTAGAGCCCAGTCCAAGGGTTAGGCTACAATCCAGAGTAACCACAGGACCTTTTACACCAAAGTTATGGTGCCACCTATGGGAAACCTATGGGAAATGTGTAGAGCAATCCAGAGTAAGTGCCTCTTACATCTTCCCGTAGTTACTCTGGATTGTAGGGTTATTCTACTGTGGCTTGTGTGAGCCTTTGTCCCAACCCGACTAACGTGAGTTGGCCTGAATGTGCTTTCTAGCATGTTTGCTATACTTGGGAGCCAGTACTAAACTGATATGCTACTGGTTTGCTACTGTTTTTGTAGAAGGCAAAACTTTTTCACTTGTAGACGTCTAAAATGTGACACCTTTATCCCTGATGTAATTGGAGATATGCTGTAGTTTTTATATTAAACTTCTATAATTAATTTACCTATTTGTAAGATAGTATTTTTAAGAGATAGCATAATTTTTTATATTTTAAGAAATATAAATATATACTAATAAATTATACCCCATGTTCTGCAAGCAACAGCAAAACACCCAAAATACTGCTCAGAATAAAAGCAGATCTGTTGGTCCAGAAATGTACCCCAACATCTAGTAGTTTAACCCTTAGTTGACCAGATTTTTTTCTAACACCATATATTGATGTGGTGTAATCCACCACAAGTTCCTCTGTTCCTGCTTGGAAAGTGCAATGACTTGTAAATAAAGTGCAATGACTTGTAAATTCAAAGCATCCCTGTTGTTGGATTTATAACTGTCTGATTAGCAGTAAAAAAGTAATAGATTGTGGTCAAACCCTTTGAATCCATTAACTTCCGCATTCTTAAAACACTGACAGTGTAATGACTTCTTTCTTTTCTCAGTTTAGGGTATTAGTGTTCATAATATTGTGAAAGCAAAATCTCTCCTGAGTAGAGATCCAGTCACCATGATAGATCTATCACCTTGATAGATCCAGTGATGTATCCAGAGCCACTATTACCTGGAGTATATTGCTACCACAACCCTCCCCTGGGCTGAAGTCAAGGATCCACTTTGAGGAGAGGAAAGCCAGGTTTGTTAGGAATTTGAAGCTACAGATAAATCTGGCCTCCACCTCGAGATCCCCAGAGGAGCTCAGATCTATCCAGCATTCAAAGGTCCAGTAGACCACACCTCTGCTTTGAGATTCCCATAGAGGAGGCCAGGTCTACCTGGCTTTCAAAGGGACTGTCACACTGGCACAGCATGCATCTCGAGAGGACCACTCCCACTCTGCCCTTGGAATACTTCTACCTCTGGCAAAGAGAGCCTATTTGCCAGTGCAATCTGCTCCAGTAGATTCTGAACTTGGAGCTGCAGGCACATCAGGCAGGGACAGACTGTCAGCAAGATTTGGACAATTGAAGGAGCTACAAGGTACCAAGCTAAACCAGCAAAGAAGCCTCTTGAGTGCAGATCTATAGTAAGCATCTGAGCCCCAGTGAAAACTTCTGGCGTGGCTTTCCAGTCAGGTATACTCTCAAAGAATCCTCTGGTTGTGTAATGTCTTTCTCAGCGAAGGGCATAACCTAGAAAACTGCTACTCAACTTGAGAGGAGACCTTGTCTGATGTACTTCCCCATGACTTTAAGGGGCAGAGGTTTTCTGGATATAGAATTTTAGCACTGGCATTCAGAGCACAGTTCTCCTTAGCAAATATAAACTGTCTCTCAGTCATTCTGAGCAGCTCCATTCAGTGTCTGCCTTGTTCGATGAGGAGACTCAGTTGCATGCTGTGATTTTTCTTGCAGTATCTTGCAAACTAAGTGATATGTTATACCACAAGTACACTCATCTATATCTATATTTTAGCCAGTGGTCATATCCCAAGGTTTAATCACATTCAAGCATTATGATGATTAAAGTGGTCCTGCCTCAGTTCTAGCTCAGCAACCCTACTCTAGGCAACAGAGCCCATACCCAAATCACTATTTTGGGTTGTTCCACGTTTTCACCAGCTGTTTCCTCCCATTCAGGCCCTGCCACACTTATCTAAACAGGTATCCCTTCAAAGAGGTCCCACTGGCTCTCTAGGCTGTGATTGCCAGAGGGTCCCTTAGTCATCCAACTTCTTCTTACAGCACCCCCTGGACTGTCCAGTTATAAAAAATATTGAATATTCCCCTTCAAAAGTTGCACTGGACATCCCCATGTCAGTATGCCAAATCAATTTTATACTGACCGTGTTTATTGCTGACCAAATCAATGCCATATAACACCACAAAGTAGCACGACCAAAGTATTGAACCCAGCCTGGGATTTGGCATGTAGGAGCTGTTTTATTTATTAATGGCTTACAATTTCTTGATGGACAAAGTGTCAGGACATGATGTCTTCCCATATCAGAAAGCAATTAAAAACATAGATATAATAAAAAGCAGAAAAAAACACTATTATTATCATACCGTAACAATCTGCTGCAACCATCACTCTTTTCTTGGATAATTTGATATTAAGCATAGAAATGTCACAGATCCATGGTTTCCCCATATTTCATCATTTGAATTAACTAATAATTTCTTCCCCATGTACATGTGCCTTACATGGCACATGTACATGTAAATATATATTAAATACATATACAGTACATATTTTTTGTTAGTTGCCCTTGGGGACCACAGCATGGGAGGAAGTGGGGCATACATACAATAAACAAATAAATAAGAAGTGTGTGTAATCCATATACCCACCAACTTAGAACATTTCATGCATAAAAGCCAGGATAGAGTAGTTGTTTGTAAAAAGGACTTAGACCTGGAAGATCAAGGTTCAAATCCCTGTTTCCGCCATAAAGCTTCCTTCATGACCTTGGGCCACTCAGATCTCTCAGTCTCACCTACCACCCAGAGTTCTTCTGAGGACAAAAGGAGGGGGAACTATGTAAAGCACTGTGAACTTCTTGGAGAAAGAGTGACAAACATGTGAATAAATAAATCTGACACACTCAGTTGGATCTAGACTATGGGCAACTATGAGTAACTATGAGGAGTCCTTGCTCCGGTGTAAGAACAATTTACTCTGGATACAAATATGAATTTCCCATAGGTTTTTACTGCATGGTCCAGTAACTACGGGTACATGCAATGTCTCTTACTTGCTCCTGTAGTTACTCTGGATTTGGGGGTATGACAGTTATTACAATAAAAAGGATCTTTATGAAGTGAGACTCGACATTAAAGGAAACACCTAAGAATGTAGGAGTTCTTGAAACAGAGAACCTATCTTTGAATTGTAAAACCCTTCCAGGGTTAGTAAGCCTGCCTATGTAAACTGCATTGAAAATAAAGTCAGAATAGGAATCAGATGACCTGAAAAGTCAGTATATAAATACCTATATTATGTTTGCTTATGAACCCAGAAAACTTTCTACTTCATTGGGCAGTTGTGCAGCTCTAAACACAATTTCAAATCTCCTTAGAACAGTGATTTTCAAGGCACTGGTGTGCCGTGGATAGTCCTCAGGTATCCCACGGGAATTTGGAGATTGACATTAATTAATAGGAGAATTGGGGGATTTGAACAGTCTAGTGAGCCTTGTCAATGGTAAAAACAACTGATGGTGTGCATTGACAATTTCAGTGCCTTGTTAGTGTGACGTGAGATGAAAAAGGTTGAAAATCACTGCCTTAGAGGATGTATCAGATAGACTGATTAAGGCTGCAATCCTAAAGACACTTTCCTGTAGGACCCATTAAACACAATGGGGCTAACTTTTGAGTAGACATGGTTAGGATTGTGCTCTAAACAAACCAGGTAGCCTGCAGGGGTGGTGGTTAGACTTCTGAGGATTTTTTTCCTCCCATTTCTAGCCTTTATTCCAAATGAGATCAATTTGAGGGATTATTATTCTAGTGGACCTGTCCTCCTTATCTTTGTCCTCTCTTCTCCTCCACTCCTGACCGCAATTTCTTGTCAGCAACATTCCAATAGAGCAGCTGTGGGATGTATTTTTAGCTGTTAATTTAAAACACTCAATTAAAAGGATTTGCCGCAACAAGAACGGCAAGGCCTCTGGAGACCAGGATAGAATGACATGAGACTTTAGAGGAGATGAATCTCTTGGCCACAAGAAGGAAGAAGCTTGCTGGGTGAGAAGGTTTAGGGTTAGCTGATGGGATACCCTATGCACCCAGTGAAGTAGACTGCAGTCCATAAAAAGTTGCACTGAAATGAAACAGTGAGTTGTTAAGGTGCTGCTCTGTTGCCTATATTGGAAAACAACCTATTGCAAGCTGGGCAGGATGACAGGTGGAGGGAAGCAGGGTCATGTACACGCACAACACATTGAATAGACTGACATTCTGTTCCAGGAAGATGTAATTTCCTCCCAGTAAGTTTCTCTTACTCCTCTGAAAAAAAGAGATGGGACAACGCAGGTAAAAGAAATTCACGTCAAATACACGCTGTCTCCTACTGGCCTCATTCCACTTTTAACCTTTACTTTTAATTCGAAACTCAAATACAAAAGGCTAAGAAGCAGCCCTCATCTTTTTATCCTCCAAGCATGCTTTTGCCTTTCCTTCCAAAATACATCCAGAAACCAGGTTTTACATCTCAAGTATTACAAAGCTGCAAGATGAAGAGATGGTGCCTTAGGGCACAATCCAGAGTAACTACAGGGAGTCCTTGCTCCGGTGTAAGAACAATTTGCTGTGGATTGCAGTATGAATTTCCCATAGGTTTTCATTAGATGGTGTAGTAACTATGGGTACACATAATGTCTCTTACGTGCTCCCGTAGTTACTCTGGATTGTAGTCTTAGGAAGAATGGTAGAGCCCATTTGTTAGCAGTGAAACCTCCTCTGCTTTTCTCCCCTCACAAAGCACACAGAGATCATATACTATCAAGGGTTCAGTTCTTTTTCTAAGCACAACAATCCAAATGCCTTTGAATTCAGGGCACACTGCCTGGGAATATGGAGATTCCATTAAGCCAGCCATTTTCAACCAGTGTGCCATTTTCAACCAGTGTGCCATGGCACATTGGTGTACTGTGAGTGGTCCACAGGTGTGCCATAGGAATTTGGAGAAGTAACGTCAATGGGGGATTAAAGTCCCCCCTCTAATGGCAGCATTGTGTTCCTTATCAATCGACCTGATGTGCCTTGACAATTTTATTGTGTTGTCAGTGTGCTTGTGGGATGAAGGTTGAAAATCACTGCATTAAACTACCATGCTTAATAGCTGCTGATAGACTAATCCTTTTACAGAAACATATAGTTTGCTATGTGAGGTCAGTCCAAAGATTTTTCTTGCCCAACATTCTGACTCAAGAGCCTGCTAGATCTGTCTATGGAAGCCGCCCCTACACTGCTTTCCTGGGGCTAACTCCTACCATGGACCAAACATGCTAATGCTACCTTCCTTACTGAATGATGCGCCAACCTGCTCTCCCCATCTCATCTCTGGTTTAACAATCTATTGTTAGATTTTTAGCAAAATAATTAAAAGAAATTAAAAATCCCAGTATCAGATCTTCAATTGCAGCAAAGGCCACCATAGTTCAATTGCCCCTGCCTCATTCAAAACCAGCTCACAAATGAAAGCTGATGACTTGTGTGCCATTCACTTGCAATGTAGACAACTTTTGTGTTTTTGCTACTTTCAGTGTGTTGCTTGGAAATTGCTAATCAAACAGGAAACAAGGGAGTTGTATCGCATGAGTCTTACTCGAGTTGATAACATGTATTCATAAGGCCACACTGTAGTCTCTTCTTTAAACATCAAGTGTATCACCCTCCTAAAATCCCACCTATGAAAGGCTTTACAGCACAGGAACTAGAAAAAAGAATGAAAAGCAGAACAAATAATGAAAACAGGAGTGCCTGTTCCTGTTGGAGCCCCTTTATAGTACAGTACAATCTGTAATTACAAAAGAGGTTAAAAATCTTTAGCTAATTTTCCAACATAAGATGCAACAAAAATTTCACAGAGCTTGGTGTCATCCAGTTATATACATTACAAACATACATACAAAGCATTTCACTGCTTGTTTAATTTTCTAGAAGAAAATCCGGACATTTACTTGGATGATGCAAGCTTTAATTTTTGGTCCTCTAAGGATGCAATTCTGACCTCATTTTATAGGATTGGGCTGTAATTCTTAGAAGAATCAGAGTTAACTTACAGACTTGATATTTCCAGTATTTCACTTCCTTTGTCTAAATAGCCAGTGTGAGAGTATATGAATACACACACACACACACACACACACACACACACACACACACACATATAGAGGAACTGTCTCCTGCTCTTCAGAGGCAGGCTAAAATTTGCACAAAAGCCTCATAAACTGCATCTTCAGCCTCTCCAAGCTGTTGCTGTTGGAGAACATATAACACATCCCTATTATTCCCTTCCTTCTTTTATTTACAATCTCTAGCCCAATAAATAACCCTAAAAGTAGCTGTTTTGACACTTTGTTGCCTTTTAATTGCCACTAATAACAGCATTACAATTGCGGTTACTGGTATTTCTGTGCAAAAAAGTTGGTTAACAGCAATGTATGAATAATTTTCAGACATCTTATGTTGCTGCTCAAATGAACGTAAGTTGATATGAAAAAGCTATCTGTATTTTTAATTTAACATAATTTTCCATTATTTGCAGGTGTTAGGATTGATATATTGCCTATAATCCAGCTCCTTCCCACTGATTAGTAAAATCTTTGTTAATAGGTGAGAGGCAAGATTGCAGCCATTGATTTTGCATCCAATGAGTCACAGCACAATCCTATGCATGACTTCCCAGAAGTAAACTCCATAGAGTTCAGTGTAATTTACTCCTAGGTGAATGCATACAGGATTGCAGTACAGTACATGGCTTGGACATGCAAAGCAGAATCTTTGACTTCTTCCTTTTCCTCATGCTGTGTCACAATCTGGTTCTACTTAGCATACCCAAGAAGCTTCTTGGGAACCAAGTCATGGGTTTGCTGCATGGGAAGTGCAGGATTCCAGTGAGAATCCTGCATTTAAAAGCAAGTTGACTGAGAGCCTTGCTAAGGAATATACTGTATTAGGGAGTGGAAATGAATGGTTTGGGTATTTGTGTAAAGCTTCAGATTTATTGAGCTTCAGTGGGTAGGACCCACTATCTGCAGCACTTTGTCAGAAAAAGTGATGAGCTGCTCTTTGTTTGCACCATAAGTGATACAACAACTAATTTTTCAAGGAATCAATTTACACAAGAGCCAATAGAGCTCCATATAATTCTGTGAGGTTGCTGACTCTGGGACTTCAGTCTGAGCAACTCATCATTCAAACATCATCTTGGCTCTACCCTTACAGAGTCATCTAGCAGTTTTGTTACAACGGCTTACAAGAGCTAAGGTACAACTCCTTATTTTCAGCCAATTGGCTGACCCAAAATTAAAAAAAAATGTTCAAGAGTTACACTATCAGAGTGATTAATGACAAGAACAATATAAATGGTTTTGCAGGATAAAAAGAGAACATTGGCCTAGATGCTCTGCTTAGAATATAAGGCAGATTAGCAGAGTATAAGGCACCCCCACTTCTCATAGACAGCTAGGTAACCTCAACAAAATGTAACATTTTCACATTCTTTACAGACACACTGTGATTTGAGTCAATATATGCTTTTAATGTCCCTTTCTAAATTTTTATTTGTCTTGTGCTGTCACAAACACTGTTTCTTTCATGTTTTCATAATACTCAATAGCTAAAGTAAAATCAAACTCATTCAGAGATGGTCCATCAATGGCAATTTTCATCACACTAGACAGGCCTTGATCTTCTTGTGAGTAAGCCCGCAGGCCCTGCTTAAGGAGTTCCCTTCCTCTGCTGATTTTTTCATGGAGGACAGAGCCAAAAGGCATCACGAGAACAATGGCAGCCAGAACAGCAAAGTCTGGGAACAATTCATGCATCTCAGAACTTCCATAGACCAGTTTAGCACAAAGATCTTTGTAGGATAACTGATTAAGACTAAATACTATTCGTTTGAAAAGGGGAAAGTCATTCTGTGCCCGCTCACTTATCACTACACAGGAATATGCTTGCAAAAGGAGTTTCAGCTCGTCCACACCATAGCTTCCAATCTCATCTAAAGACTGTGGATAACACTTGGGGTTAAAGATGACAGAGAAGGAGTTGATCACTTCCAAAGAGCTACTAGTGAACCTGTCCTGTAGGTTGCATTGGATATGTTCCAAGTAACTGTTTTTGAAATGCTCAAAGTTAGTTAAGTGTATCTTGGAACAGTCAGCCAATTCCACTCCCTTGTACCAGAACCTGCTTTCCTTATCCTCATCCTCGCAAGGATGCTCTCCAAGTTCATCAAGGAACATTTGGAAGTTTGGACCATTGGAATTCCTCTGGCTTTGAAGATTGATGATGGTAGCAGAAATTATAGGCTTCAAAATGGAGAGATCAAAGTCCTCCAGCTGAAAGAATCTGTTTAGTTTTTGGAAGACAGGTAGGATATCAAGAAGTAATTTGGTGAAGGCAAGAAAATGGAATTTCTTGAGCTCTTCATACAGGCCAAGGGCCAATGGGGATCTTTCTGATTCATTCTCCAGCTGAAGCAGTAAAGCTGGCCAGGAGGAATCAATAGCCTTTACAGCTGGTAAAACAGAGCTCCAGTGAATGATTTTGGGCCTTTCCATGTCAGTTTCACAGAATTCAAAGACACTCTGCAACTCTTGGAGGCCACTGTTTCCTGCTGCAAAGCTAACACTAAACCTGTAGACAGCATCTACCATAGCCTCATACTTCTGCACATATTGTATGTCAAAAATTCCCTTATCCTCCAGCAGTAAATAACTCCAGTGGTGGGAGAGGCAATGCATCTCAGAGAGCAAAGGGCAGATGAATTTCATCCTGGATCCTACACCACTGAGCCTGTGGGACACTGGGGAGGATCCTCCAGAGTTCAGCCATGTAATCTTCTTCAGCGGCACATCAAAAGAGTGCAACAGCTTGACTATTTTGTCTGTTGCTGTGTAGTCGTCTCTGTCCAGAAGCTGAACGATGCCCAGGAACACGATGGAGATTCTACCCTCACGGGGAGAGATAACAGTGCTAAATATTTTCAAGCTCCTTCGATTCTGCATATCCAATGTTTCATCTATCACCAGTCCCATGAAAGGTGAGGCCTTCAGCTTGATCATATCCTCATTGTGTAGCACTTTGGCGATGGCTGCCTAGTGATAATGAGTTGAGAACCAAAGTTTGGCAGAATGAAGTAGGAGAAAAAAACACACATATATAAATTTTGAGAGCAAGTGTTGATCTGTGTTCTTTTAAAAACCAGATTTTTAGAGTTTATCTGTGCCCCTAAAAACCTAGTTTGTTTAGGGGAGAAATAAATTTCTTTTTTTCTTGAATTCCTTTCTCACATCCATCAATGATCTTAAACTATGCCATAAGGTCACATTACCTCCTTTCCTTTTGCTTATGGGACAAGAATTAGGACTACCTGCCAAGTAACATTTGGCTTTTAGTTACACCTGGTGGAGAATAGAACCAGGCACTTCTCATAACTGTAATTTTTATATATTAAAATATTCATCTGTGGAAATGGAAGTCATGTTTTTGCAAGGAGACCACATTTGCTGGGTCAAACAATACATGCTTCTAACCCAGAAAATGTGGCCAATATTTGCTCAACTGAAGGAACTCCCAGTTCTGCCCATTTTGTTCTTCTGCTTGCAAATGACCACTTTTGATATGTTCTAAACCCCAGACTGAGATAGAGCACCTAAACCCATTTGTGAAGCATGATTGTCCAAATTTCTCCCCCTCCCCACACAAAAGAAAAATAACCCAGCATGCAGCAAAAAAGATTATAGATGAATGAAAAATTATTCATTCTTATTACAGGGTTGCAGTATAGAAGAGAAATTTTACAACAGGAATTAAGAAATTTCTGGTTGTACCCTGGAGCTTTTTCTGGTTCTATGCCTCACTATAATAGCAGGCTTTTCCCTTCCCCAGGTGTTCTGATCTATATTTCTGAAACAGAATATCCTTGTGTACCACCAAAGAAACCCAAAATATAGGGTAGTGGCCTTCAGAAGAAATGCCTGGCTTCTGTATCTGACTACAACAAAGTAGGATTGTCTCATTTTGCATGAAATTGCCTTGATTTGCATACTAAAGTCTCACTGTTTTTGATCATTTATATAATTCCATCAGTTCCTTGCAGGCAGCACTGCCATGAGGCCTGGATGCCTTGAATTTTGTTTTGTTAAAAAATATTTTAAATCAAGAACTTCCACCTCTTTTTTAAGCAAATTCTTCAAGATCCACTGGGGAGTGAGAAATCTAATTAGTGTGTTTATCTGCCATAAAACAGAGACAGTTATTTATGCAAACCAACTGGCAAACACCCAAGATGGGGCAAACAAATTAATTTGATTTTTAACAGGCATGAAACACTGGTAAAGTTAAATAATTCTTTTTCTTCTTCTTCCCCGGAGCACTTGCAGCTTTGGCTTGGTAATCATGTTTGTGGACCAGCTGAGATGGGGAGAATTTGTTTTAAAGAAAAATCATCTGTAACAGAATTGTTCATTGTGCTAATCTAGGATGCTTTTCTCATTAAAGGGCTCTGCATAACACAAATTTGTCATTGAAAAAACCAAAAGGGGAAAAATTGAGTTTAAAACAATTGAAACCATCTGGGGTAGAAGGATGTGTGGCGGTGTTCATTCATCCATAAAGTCCAATAATTAGCAGAGCTGGGAACTCTACCTGGATGACTTGGACCATGTCATGAAAAAGTGTTTCTTTTTCCTGACATTATGACTTTTCACCATTTTTTTGCCCAACTGCAATTCCATATTTCTCTAACTATGCTAGCCACTTAAGCGATAGTCTGATATCTTCTCATTCCCTTCTTTTATTGGTAAGGCTAAGAACTGAACCGTGAATAGGAGGATAGCACTTGCCTAGTTTTAAGGATTTTGTACAGTTTTTGAAACAACACAAGCAAGGTCATTTGAATATTCCAAAGAGCTGTTTTATTTACTTATAAAATTTCTAAGCCACCATTCAGAAAATCAATTAAAGATGTATTTAATAAAACATATTACTTCTCAGGCATTATTTCTGTGATCACTCCCTCTTTAATGCCCTAAATTGGACCACAAACTACATGTTATATTAGCAACTGACTATGTTGCATGGATTCTAATTTTGAGTACTAGTTGCTGTAGTGCAAAGCAGAGAGTTAATGAAGGCATTAACTCTTTTGCAAAATGCATCTTTTGCATTATTTTTATGTTGAAAATGTAAGTGACCTTTTAAGACTAGAGGTGCCATGTGCAACAAGTGCACTGGGAAGGGGGTACCATTTTTCATTTTAAAAAAATCTATGGTGAAGTAAAGTGTTAACCATTCATGTTCTCTGTGCCATGCATGAATGGCATATCAAAACTAAGCATTAAAAGTTAGTTTTAATAGCATGTTAAAACTAACCATTCATAATACTAAGACCTGCGCTACTCAGTCGCATGGTAAACATGACATAGTTTTGAGTTCTTTTTTGAAAACCCAAATAAGCTGATGCAGAATAAGTTATGCAAAAGCAATTCATGCACACACAGTCCTTTGTAGCATATTTTATTCTGATCACATTATGTGGGTTTTCTAGGCATAGATTTAAGATACTTTAAAAACACAGGCTGTGTGCATGCACACATACACGTTCACAGTAGGTGAGGCAGCACAAATATCAGGGCATTGACCAAAAAATACAAACCTGCATTGCCCGGATGCCTCTGGGATTGCAGTACCTGCTGTGTTCAGAGGTCAGCAGTGCTTGGCAGAGGTTGAACCTCTGCATCTCAATCAAGGAGGAGAATTTTTCATTGGGAATCTCCTCTTTGGCCATCCAGTAGACAGTGGTGAGGACAGCTATCTTGATGGGGCTGACTTCCACCTTGACCACTGATCCAAAGTTCTGGTGGCTTTGCGACTGTGCTTCCAAAGCCAGCTGTTCTCGGTTGACTGCCAGGGCCTGCCTGTGAGCCCCCGATGTGACGTGGCGCAGGAGGGCATGGCGCTGAAAGTTATCCGTGCCCACTGTAAAGGCATTCTCCGCTTTGCCGTGTCTGTTTCTCACAAGAGCCTGCCGGCATTCGGTACAAAACATGAGTTTCTGTTCATAGTCAAACTCCAGCCAAATGAACTCTTTCTTCCAGTGCTCATTGAAATACCTCTTGCACTTCTTATTTGAATTGGATGTTTCCCCAGCTGGCTTCTTCCCAGGTGGCACCATACTTTGCTCCCAGACTGGGGCGCCAAAAGCTACGGAGAAGGAACTGATATTTTTTCCCTTGCAGGAGAAGCAGTCAATTTATATTTAATTTAGAAAGGAAGGTCTATTTACCACTTCCTTGGTCGACTGGGGATGAAAGAGACAAGGGGGAAAGGAATTAGGAAGCTATCAGATCTTGCTTGACCTGGCTAGCTAGTGGTTTGTCTGAATGGTCAAAAACAGAAGAAATGTAAACCATGCCATATAAACAAATGCAAGACTCCCCGAGAGCTGAGGCTTTTTATATAGGATGTAAATCTCTGTCAAGACTTTTCTCTCCATTTAAGCCATGGTCATAATCACCCACTTTCTTGGCATCTATTATCCAGCAGACTTGATGCTCTGTGGTCCCCAAAACATGCAAAACCAGATTCCTTACCAGGGAGACGCATGAAATATCACAGGCAGAATCATAGCAGATATGCTTCTGTGCAAACCCCATTGAAACAAGTAAGAGTAATGCAATCAAGAGGGGCTGCATCATACCAGTGAACACTGAACAGGTATATCACTGAACAGGTAGATGAAGCAGCCTCATCTATCATCATCATCTGTTTAGGATAGCACTTTTGTGTGCATGCAACACATGAACACAAAAAATGACAACAACAGCTAAAACTTTTCCCTGCACTAATATAAACCAACACTTCCTGTTGTGTTGCTACAATGTCCAGAAAGCTGGTACAGTACCTGGAAGTGACCCTCTCCAGACCTAGTCCCCACACAAGACAACCCATCTCCAATTAAACTCACCAAATCTAACCTATGATTTGTTTTATTTAACATTTTTGTTCACTGATAGCATTCTCTTAAAACTTGCATTTCAAATCTTGAACACCTCGCTGAGACACTTTATATAACTGTTTGTTCAAAAGAAGAAGAAATCTTCAAGTCTACCCTGTGTGTGAAGGAGTGATCATTGAGCACAGATTGAGCACTTGTCCAAATTCACTAACCCTACTGAGGTGAAAATAGCAGGTGGCCATTGTCCAAGAGAGTAACTCAGCTCTTCAGTGGTACAGTAGTTAGGGAGTTGGGCTGAGACCTAGAAGATCCAGGTCCAAATCTTCCCTGTCATGAAGCTTTCTGGGTGACCTTGGGCCCATCACTTACTGTCAGCCTCTTCTACCTCACAGGGCTGTTGTGAGGACAAAAGGATAAAAGCTTTGTAAAATGCCTTGGGCATTTGCTTTGGCATAGGAAAGGCAGGGGTATATACTGTAAATCCCTTAAATAAAATGAATAAATTAAGCCTATCTTATTAGATGAGAAATACTAACATATTTCAGGAAATGCAGATGAAACATTTATATCGAAGGAGAAAAAATTAACTGACCCAAAAGGAAAGAAAAAGCAGGAGACACACTTGAAGAGAGAAGGCATCCCATTCCTTTGTATTAGTTGCCATCCCCCAACGTAGCAATTCTGCAACTTTAAGAATGTTTTAAGCCCCGTCTCATAAATACCTAGGATGCTACTCAGCAGGAAGGAAAATAGTATTGAAAACATACCCAGAAGCAATCTTTGTTTCAGTCTATCAGATGACATGTAGGAAAATCATAATGACTAAAGCATAGCACGATTAATGCGTGAGATATTCCAAGGGCCAGTCATATGTTATGATGTTTAGCAGCATATACTGAAAAGATTTGAAGCACATGCTGGTATGTACTGTATGATGTGTCAGTGCAACCATATCCATCAGGTCTTTGTAAACACAGGAGTTAACTTCTTAGTTGTCATCACACTTGTGTTGTACCAGGTGCACTTAGATAGGGCACATTAAGTGAAAAATGTGCGCTTGATGGTAAGTAATATAGAAAACAAGGGATGACCTGAAGCCTGATAGCAGGGACATGTGAGATGCCTGCCATCATTTTGGCAGGAGGTGAGGTTCTCTAACTAAATGAATAATGCAAATCTAAAGATGCCACAATTGCCTTTAGCAAGTGCAGAATTTGGCACTAAGAGCAGAATTCAGCATCCCAAGAATCTCAGCTCTATTTTGTTTTACATCCTTAAACTTGCAACAATAGTCTCAAAGTATGTAGAGGGTTAGGGCCCAATCATATCCAATGTTCCCAGCTCCGATGTAGCCGAGAGGTAAGGGAACACATGTACCTTAGAGGGTCCCAGCGACTGCCTCTCCACCACAGGATGAAGTACACACCCCATAAGGACAACTGCACGAGTGACTGGACATGAATGGGCTCTTTCACAGTAGAGGCAAATGAAATTTCTGGTAATTAGAAATCCAGGACTAGTAAAATCTGTGCTTAAGTCATGCTTTTAGCCAGATGTGTTGCTAGAACTAGTATCAAGTGGCATACAGTCCATAACACTCTAAAATAAGAGCTACACAAAATTGATATCAATAATAATAGGAGCAGAGGCAAATTATGCACTTTTGAATACATTTACACAAAGATTTTCTTGTGAGCTGAATACTGTATAGTCTTCCAAATTTGTCAGGGAAATTGTCCTTATAGAGGCCAGAAGGGATCATTCTTTATGAGCTGCAGGAATCCATGTGAATAATTATGTCAAGATTCCTTGAGAAACCACTGGAAAGAAGCGCATACAGCTGAACTTTTTCCAGAATTTCTTTCACACTGCAAAGGGGCTAAGGAAAGAGTGCATTCAGATTTCTTTCTCTGCTGAAAAGCAAGGAAGATAAGCAAGGTAGACTATAAAATGATGCAAGAGAAGGTTAACTGAAGGTATGAGGCGACTCTGCAGAATTGTTAAACATTCTGTGTATTGAACAGAACCACTTTTTCAAACTACACTAAACAACAGGTAACACTGGAAGATCAATGACTGAACATGTACACCAAGTGAAAAAACAGTTGGAAGAAGCAATTCACGTGACACTAACATTCTGAGTGAAAAGTAATTCCTTAACTTTTTGCACATAATTTTTGGTGTAATCTCAATTGCCTCCCCCCAACAGTTGTTTTATCACCTCCTGGATGATATTTTGCACCTATTCAGATTTTATTCCTACAAATTGAAAAGCAACTTGCACCATGGCCCACCAAAAATGGGTCCACCCTAGCCCTCTGTAAACCCTCTGTGGGCCATTGGTTTTCGCCTCACAACTGCTTTTCAATTTACAGCTCTCCCCATCACACCCAGTCTGCCTTCCATGCAAGAACATGCAAGATAATCAAGTCACGGACTTCAGTTATCATGTGTAGTTTGGCTTTCAACTTCAGTACCCTTTCCCAATATTTTTAACAGGACTGTAAAAAACAGGTATACTATCTCTCCTTGATAAGCATCAGTTAACATCTCAGATAAAAATCTACCTACGGTAAATTGTAGGTGCTGTAGTGTGTAGACCGCACACTGTCCTAGATAGGAGCATTTTAAAAGAAAAACAAACATTATCTTTTCTGCCCCCATGTGATTTTTAACATGTGTTTTCAGGGGAGACGAGACATGCAACATCCTTGCCTCCCACCTGCAAGACCGGGCTGCTTCTTAAAAAGAACAGCAACCTGCCCCCCACCCAACATGCCTCCTGTATGATGGTACATACCATTTTTGCAAAGCTGCCATTGGAAAACTTCACTGATTGTTTTTAATAAATATGCAGGAAAAAAGGAGGAGGAGGAGGAGCTTTACACAGACAACAAATGTGCTTCATCAATTCCCCTTCTTCCAGGAGAAGTTAATTTCCAGTGCAGTAGGTCTGTAAAAGCTGCAAAGGAATGTCAGCCTTCTTCCCCAGATCACTGCCACTTCTACTCCCTGTTTTTTTTCCCTGCCAAAAAGATATTACAGGATTTGAAGAAAAGAGAGGCAAATCCAAGGCACAGATGCACACACACCACCCACGCACCCTCTCTCCAACACACACCCCTCTATCGAGCTGTGGAAGCAGCCATTTTTACATTCTCTGAGCTCTCCAGTCGTTTTATTCCAGTGCTCAACAGCTGCTGCAGTGGCCACTAGTGGAAAGCAGACAATTTTGGGAACGGGGGAGTCTTGGGCAGGGGGAGGATTTGGAAGGTACTCTGATGGTAGCCTCTTTGACTACGGTTTATATAGAAAAGGCAGAATAAAAATTATTGTAAACAAATGGGTTCAAGGCTAAAATTGGGATGAGGCAGCTTCCCTCCTCTACTGCCAAGAAAACCAATCTTGAATTGGGATTTGCAGTTGCAGCTAGAAAAGCATCAATGCATACTGTCTTTGATTGACAGCACACACCGCCAGCACTATTCCATTATACTTAATCCTTTTGAATGTTTGTCAGCTGATCATGAAATAGCTCCATTTTCCTCCACATGCATTTGCTTATGTGAATCAACACCTCTCCAAAAACAAATACAACCACATATCATGTGAGTACAATTTATGGCCAAACTACATGCTATGTTAAGTTTATTATTAAGGATGAATGGGCCTACACATATAGTAGCCAGATCGCTGCATTTACAAATCAATCCTGCATTGTTAAGGGGATCCTCTTCCCCCCAAGACCCTGATCTAGGGTTGTCATAATTCTCTTCCACAAAACTGGGACAGGACCTCCTGTCTGAACTGCCAGTATGTGAATACAGTGCCTAAAAACCAGGCCTGTACCAGTTTTCTGGGACATATGGCAACCCTGCCCTGATCCAGGCCCCCCCCCACAACTGGTACTTACCCTTGGTAGTAGCCTGCAATCTTGCCAAATATAAAATACACAATTCAGTCCATCCACATCTGAATATATGGCAAGTGAGAATTTACTCAGAACTTTAATGTCGAAGAGAGAAATCACCAAGTTCCTTTGTTAGGTCTGAATAAATTGTACCTGTTTGTTTAGCACCAGCCACACAAGCCCTGGTTTGTCTGAACCATTGGCTGAAGTCCACCCCCGCAATGATGGGGTCCAAAGGAAGACATCATAGCAGTCAACAGTGTACAACAGTACACTGAGATCAAGTTTCTCTTGATGGACCTGCTGTCTAGATCACTTCTCAGTTCTGTTCACATCTTCTAGGTGGGCCTAGCATATATTGTAATATTATTTATTTGGGGGGCAAATTGCATGTTGTGGCTGGTCTTCTGACTGTAATAAAGTTTTATTATAATTAAATTGCATGTTACAGCAACTATATCTAAATGATGGCATGATGGTTCTTCTGGGATGCAAAGAGCTGTTTCAAATAAGACATAGTGTTTGGGGAATCTTTCCCATGCTAATGCCCCCTTCACGTTACCCCCATCTCCATAGCTTCTATTTATTTAGGCAATTAATGGTCTGTTTTTCTATCAAATTATTTTCAGTCGGATACAGTAACACACACACACACACACACACATACTTTGAGAAGGTGCGTTTCCCCAAAACACTCAAAAGTCTTGCCAGAGATCTGCCAACTTTTTCTAGCATAAGGCTCTATTCATTTTAAGAAATTGAATGTCCTCTGTTGTACTCTCAGTGTGAGGGTGTTTTGCCTCCCCCCCCCATATGGAGAAGTATGAAAACAGTACAAACATACAGTCAGGAGAGCCTGTGGGGGCAGAGACAGCCACACGCAGAGTGCAGGGGCTCCAAATTTATCTTGCTTGGAATAAAAAAGGGATAGATTGCATCCACCTGGCCATGAGGAGGATGTATATAAATATATGGTGTTTCTTGGAGGTCAGATAATGGAGTAGGGCAGAAAGGGTCGAGGATTAGGAGAAAAACAAAAGAGTGGAGAGAGGCAAAGCTTTGGAAACAAAACAGACACAGATAGGACCGAACCCTGGAGGTAAGAAAGCTGAGACTCCAAATCTGCAGGAAGGAAAAGAAATGGGATGTAATGACAGCAAAACAAAGGCAGGGATTCCCTCACCTAGTCACAGAATTGAAAATGGCCTCCCAAGCCAGCCAGCCGTTCTCCACGAGATGTTCACTATCTAGTTTGGAGTATCCTGGAAATGGAGGTGGACAGAAACCACCTCTGGCAAATAAAATGATGGTGGTGGTGGCTGTCACTATTAATACTCATAAGGGACTGCTAATGGATTTTGCATAATGAATTGGCAATGCACTGGTGCAATTCATTGCCGCAAGCTGTGCAGTGATGGGCACTAGGTTGAAAACAGATGAGGCAAATGTGCAGAGGACAAGTCTATTGATGGCTACTTGCTTCGATGGTGCTCAGAGGTGATGTGTTCTCTTAATTGCCAGATGCTGGGATAAAGAACGGAGATACAGTGCCTCTTCATGATGCTCTACTAGTTTGCTGCTCAACTAGTTTGCTCTCAACTGCACCTGGGCTGGAGTCTGGAAAGAGAGTCTGTGTGATGATATAGTAAGGCATATCTTAGGTTCTTACGGCTACTAATTGATAATGACCTATGTGCTAAACAGAACATGGATCAAGGTGGGCTCTGACCAGAGTGCTTATCTATGCTTGGTGGTCAGGAAAGAGTTAAAAAACACAGGGCTAGGAAAGAATTAAACAACACAGGGCTAGGAAAGCTCCCATATCATTACCAGAGATTTCAATATCAATCCTTACCATGATGGAAGAGGCCTTCTCTTAAAAAGTCTTAAGACTAAAAAAAATATACAATACATACAGCCATTTTCTTATTAAAACGACCCAGGGAATGGTGGAATATATATGTCTATCAGATTTTGTGTTTTCTGCTTGTACCAATATCACATGTGCAATAACAGCTTGTTTCAAAAGGTTGCAAATATTTGTAACCCAAAAAGGACAGCTCTTCTACACTTGAAGGCATTAAACCCTCTTTCCATTTTGCTCATCACAAAAGATTTTTATAGAAACCGATGCAGCAGGGTCAACCTAAGTAGCTGGTGCACTGCAGCAGGAGGCAGAACGTGCTTATGCCCTTCCCGCGATCAAGGGCAGGTTATGAGACTCCTCTGTTCTTTGAACAATGGAATTCCCTACATCCCCCAAATACTCAGGCCACTATCTGAAAGTCATCTTCTGGACCTGGAGTACCAGGGGATGGTTTTTCACGCCTCCTGTTACATCTGCTCCAAAGATGCAGGGGATTGCTCTTAGTATGCATCTTGTGGCCCCAAACAGCTGGCTCCATGATCTATGATAGCGGGAGCAACATCAGTGTAAATTACAAGGGCTACTAGCCATGCTCTGTTAAGGTAATATTACGGAGCAGATGCTTATGTGAAACCAATTGGGCTTCTTACCATGACACCTGCAGTAACCAGCAACTGCAAATGACGGCTTGGCAATTAATACATAGAATTCACTGTCACACTATGTATCGGGGACTATAGCCTGATGATTTTTAAAAGGAGTTAGTCAATAATGACAGTAAACACTGCTTAGTTCTGGGTAAGTGTGGATAGGATCGTAGCCTTTGGGATGTGTGGGGGATTTTTAAAATAGATCAGTAACTGCTTGGGAATTAATTTATGGCCCAATTCACTTTGGCGCATGTTGGTCACAGGTCCATGGAGACATCTTCAGACAGTGCTGGCTCTTCAGCCTTGTAATGAGAATGAGCTTCATTTCCTAGACTTGGTCACAACAAGAAGGGTAACCTATGTGGGACACCTTTATCTTTACTACACACCATGGATTTAAAATGGTTTGGTGGAGTTTACTTGTCTTTGGGGGAATTCTCAGCTCCTTAACTACACAAGAACTAAGAAAAACCGCCACTGGATCAGGCCAAAGGCCCATCTAGTCCAGCTTCCTGTATCACACAGCGGCCCACCAAATGCCTCAGGGAGCACACAAGACACCTGCATACAAGTGCCCCCCCCAAATCAGGCTTTTTGAGGTTGCCCACATTAATACACACCCTTTGTGGCTTGTAGCCTGTGATGGTCCTTTCCTCTAGGATTTTGTCCAATCCTTTCTTAAAAGCATTAAGGCTAGATGCCATCACCACATCCTGTAGCAAGGAGTTCCACAGACCAACTACATGCTGGGTAAATAAATATTTTCTTTTGTCTGTCCTAACTTTCCTGGCATTCAATTTTAGTGGATGTTCCCTAGTTCTGGTGTTATGTGAAAGAGAAAAGAGCATCTCCCTATCCTACACTTCCCAAGAGTCTCTGAAGGAATCCATGACAGCTAAACTAGTATAAAAGCAATACAAATTTGTAGTATAGATATGCCAAACTGAAGATGAGTACAAATGAGACATGATGAGTGGATTCAAAGTTAGGTACTCTTTTTAATTGCAGAGGAGCCCATCTTTGAGGAGGAAAAAACCTATAAGGCAAAGGTCACAAGGTTGTCGTTGTGAAAGAAATAGGTTCTAATTAGCTATGGAAGGCAATTAAGAAGCACATTCCACTGATAAGCCCTCCACCTGCAACAGGACACAGAAAACAGATACATCTTGAAAATTCTTGAAGCACCTGTGATGCCCCAGGATGCAGAGGATTTTTGTCTTTTGATAGACCCAACATATTATCAGCTGCTTCAGCATTCACAGGAATCAGCGGACCAGTGATTTGACTTATCTATGCTGAGGAATGCAACACTGTGACAGGCAAATAATATGGAACCCATCAGAAGACCGGGGAAACTATAATCCTGACCTGGGGGCAAAAGAGCAAGGCAGCTCAAGGATAAAAGGAAGTAATTGTTCAGGTCCATCTCTTCCTGTACCAACAATCTTTTTTTCACCAATTTGTTTTGGTGAGGATGGGAAGGCTAAAGAAAAAAACTGCTTCAGACAAAATGGAAGAGGCACCCCTTCCTCCCTAGGGCCAACAACCGAGGAAGCATTTAATCTGCAAATTATAACCTTTGCCATTTGTTACAGCCAATATTGGATGGACAGAAGAGGAAAAAAGGGGATTGGAAAGGACAGGTAGAAAGAAATTTATCACCATCACAGCAAAATATCTGAGGAAAATTAGGCATAGGTCCCCTGATCCTTGCTGGATTCTTGGGAATCCAAAGTGCTCATGAAAATCAGAAAATTAATCAAGGATCCTTGCATACAAGATTTCTCATGACTGTTGCTTTTTGTTTTGTCTTCTTTAAGCCAAATTCTCCTTTTTAGAGGAAAAATAAGATTTCTAGGAGCTAATGTGGCTTTGTGGCTTCCAGAGAAAGGGTCCGCTGGCTAGTGTGAGGCATTTCAGAGTTCAGAAAAAGTGGAGAATGGGTAGAATGAGGCAGGAACCATGACTGGAGCGTGTGGGATCCTGAACTCTACAACATTCAGAAGGTTTGCACAGTCTCTCTCAAGTCTGTGCTGACAAAATAGCTGGTGCAGACTTGAGAAGCTCCACTGTGGGGCATGGGTCTTCTCCCAAGGAGAAGAGCAGAGCATCTTTGGTAGAGCCACTGATGAAGCAGTAGCCATTTTGGCAACATTGCACCCAAGGGAGCTGCCAGCTGTCCATGAACAGGTTCATTAAACACCTTTTCTCAGGATGCCTGTTGAGAACAGCTGAAATTAGCAACCAGATGCTAATTAACCCCTTTGGAGTTTTAAGAATAGGAAGCATAACCAGCAAGCTAAAATGGGAGACTCTAGCAAGCAAAAGTTCTTAGCTAAGGTTTGTATGATAATTTTGATATTGTATAACCTGGTCTGACATGAATGCTCTGGAGGAGCAACAGTTAAGCCTATTGCAATCCAATAAAAGTCTAAATAGACAACAATGCAATGCAATGCATCCATCTATCAAGTTCACAAAGTGGTTTATAAAGAAATGAAAAAAAATTAATGGCTAATCGGTCCCTGTCTCAAAAGGGCTCACAGTTTAAAATGCAAAAGAACACCAGCAGAAGCCACTATAAAAGACATTGCTGGGGTGGGGAGAGCCATTTACTCTTTACTCTTCCCCTGATAAATACAAGAGTATAGCCACTTGAAAGCCTCTTGCCCAAGTTAGCAGAGTTGGCAGTTAGTAATCCTCTTCAAGTCCTCTTACAATTAACCCTAAACCCTCCCTATCTTTCTCATTTACTGAAACCAACACAATAATCATTCTCTAAACTGCATTTACTTTTTGGACATGCCATAAATTCAAAGATTTAAAATTTCAAGGATTTCAGGGAGAAGGCATTTCTGTAGTACAATAATAGTTGACAATCTTCTACATTCTCCTTGCTTGGATAGCAGAGATAGCTTTGCGCCACTAAGCATCCTTCTTAGACAAGGTCATTGGATGTTTGATAGCCACCAAAATGGAACTCAGATTCATTTTTGCCAAAGAAGTACAGTACATGCTTCAAGTTACAACTCCATCAGTCTGGGCATTTGTTCCAAAATAGCCCAGAATGAGATTCTGAAGACAGGTTCTATTTAGCAAATTTCTGATAAAACAAAATAAAACATTACTGAGAAAACAAATAAAACATTCAAATGGTGCCCTTTGGCAAGGGAAACAGATCATATTCTCTGGACCTGTCTTTCCACAGAGGAAATCTATTCAAATGTTACAGAAGGAACCAGTGCCGGATTTACGTATAAGCTAAACAAGCTATAGCTTAGGGCCCTACTCTCTTGCCCCCCCCCCAATACAAATTTAAATTGTATTTCAGTTCAACAATTACTTTCATAAAATACATATTTTGTTATGTGCAAATGGCTTTAGATACCTATTAGGACCATAAATTACCATATGGCATATATTCAACACAAAAAAAGCAACAATTTGTTCAGCTGTACATATAAAGGACCCCATTACCTTCAATAGCTTAGGGCTTCAACAAACCCAAATCTGGCCCTGGAAAGAACTCTGAAATGGCTGAAGAGTCTGCATATGTGTGGGTAGGAATGGAGGGCTATAGGAATAGGTATGGAAGCCCAAATATTATAGGGCAGAAATTGCTATGTTTTCTTTCCTGAGAGGCATAAATTCTTGACTCCTGAGATTTTTCAGAAGAAGATAAGATTTCTCATTTGAAGAGTCAACTTCTAGACAGGATCAGTTTAGTCCAAGAAAGTTAAAAAGCCATTTTCCCCCAACACTGCATATGCACAAGGGTTCAAATGTGTACATTTGTGGAATGGGCTGAAATGGATTTGTGGGATGGGCTGAAATAGGTTAAGAAGGAAAACTTAGGGGTTGACCTTCCCATATACAAATTAGCATTCTTATGTAACCAGCCCTGAACCAAAAAACTTCTAGACTTTCAACATTATGTTTTGGAGCAAGAAAGCATTGCTTTGCACAGTACAGTTAGGAAGAGGCCATAAGGTTGCAGAGCAGATGTACTAGATTAAAAATAAATCTATCTATACCCAGGAAGCTCTTCATCACAGTCCAAGACCCACAAGCCACCAAAATTTCACTGATTTTCTGCCAGTATCTACCAGTTACAGACAGCAAAATTTGATGGGGTCCAAAATCTTGTGCAATGTGGATCCTTGTCAGTGTGCAAATGCTCCCTCCCAGTCATGCCATGACAGAGTATTCTCAGTCCCTTGCTATTTAAACTAGGGCAAGAGTCCAAAAGGCAGCATCTATGTAGATCTGCCAAAAAACCCAAATTGCAGTAGCAGCATAACAACTTTATTAGAACTAATTGTAGTAGCACGTCATTTTCTGCATATCACAGAACTCTCTCAGGCTGAGCACTTGTACAGAATAATTAATAGTTCCTGAATCACCACCTTGATTGATAAAGAGTCTTGTGCACCTTTCATAACACCTTTATTATATCAGAATATATCTTATATATTCAGAATATATTCATCAGAATATATAACAGTCTACATCTTCAGAAGCATGGGGTGTTATCCTTGATTGGCTCACGAGCACATGTGCTCAAACACACACAAGTACAGAAAAAAAGATTTATTAAAATGGTAAACGATGTCAATTGGAAATGAGATGTAGTTGGTGACAATCCTATCCTAACTTTAAATGCATATACTGTAAAGAAAAAAGTGATGATTTGGAACAGCAGTAATTGGCAATAAGGAGGTCTAACTATGCTAAGCTAATTAATCCACCAACATGACAGGAATCCACTGTCTCAGTTCAAGCCTGAACAAATTGAATCAAATCTTTTGATAAATTTTAATTAAGTAGTTTTACGTTGGGGTCTATGTTTGAAGTTTCCATATTAAAACAACACAACTTCCGCTCTGGCAGTGTCCAAGTACAGTGGTACCTTGGGTAACGAATGCCCTGGGTAAAGTATGTTCCAGGTAAAGAACATACTGTTCCCCTGGGCTTCTGACTTGGGTAGCAAAGCAGATTTGGGTAATGAAGGCCAGCTGGGAGCTCTTTAAAGTTTAAAGAGCTGCCAGCCTGCGCTTGTTACCTGAATGAACAGGTCAGGTAACACAGATCTGTTCCTCTGGGGGGTGGGTGGGAAGGTGCTTGAAGGGACTGGGTGTTGATCAGTCAGCAATTCTTCAATATTAAGTATAGGGACAAAAACATATTGCACTCCTTTTCATCCCCTTCTGGTTTGAATTTCTAAAAATTGGTTCTTAATGGGTGCTTACATCAACGAAGGAATACCCTCCTCAAATTTCATGCTTCTAGGTTGGTGCTTTTGGCTGGGCATTGATGACCTTTCTGATATATAGATTAATAAGACAAAATTGCACTGTAAGATACATTCCATGAGTCCAGCATAGTTACCAAAAATTTGGCCAAGCCAGGCGTTCAGAATAAAAAAACATAACTGTGGGGTATGTTGATAGTACTGAACGTATTAAATATCTTCAAAAATCTGATGAGAAGAGAAGCTGCTATGTTGGGATGCAATGAGTTTTTCTGTTTAGAAACTCTCAGGCTTCAGATCTTGTTTTTTGGGCTATCTACACAAAATGGCAAACATTCAAGGATGTAGATTCAAATACCCTAGATCAAAGGTTCTCAAAGTGGATGGTGGGATTCCCCTGGGGGTGTCACGACTTAACTTCAGGGGGATCGCGAAAAGCTAGGGATCGCCATCCTGGAATCTGGCTCTAGGCACCACCATCATGGAAAGGAGAACGCAGGCTGCTTTCCTAAGAATCTCATTGAACACAATGGAACTTACTTCCAAGTAGACATGGAGGAACTCTGGCACTGCATGATGTCACCTCCTGTTGAAAGGCAAGAAGACCCCTGTTTGAAGGGATCCCAGAAAGATTGACATTCTCAGAATGGGGTCCCAGGCTGAAATGCTCAAGAACCATTGCCCTAGTTATTGTTTTTCCTGGTTATGTACATTAGCATTATCTAGGGATTTGGTTTGCTTATTTATTGTCCTCACAACAATCCTGTGAGGTAGCTGAAGTTGAAAGTGAGTGACTGGCCCTAGGTCACCCAGGAACATTCATGGTTGAGGGGAGATTTGAACCCTGGTCTTCCTAAGAACATTTAATCACTACACTATCCTGGCTCTCTATCAGGTTTCTACCCCAGTTCCTGAATAAAATCAAATTAAAAAAATTAGTTTTGATCAATGAATAAAAAGTTCAATAATCACTGCCCACAAGCAGTATTATGATAATCTTCTTGCCCAGCAACAGGCATTGAGTGACATTAACCCCTCTGAATTTGGAATAGAGGCATTATGACAAGTCACCAGTGATAGACTTACAGGGCAATCTTAAGCATGTTTATCAAGAAGCAAGTCCCATTGTCTTCAATTGAACTTACTCCCAGACCAGCATGTATAAGTTTGCAATCTTAATTCACCTCCAATTTGTCCAATCTCTCTTTAAAGCCATTTCAGGAAATGGTTATTGTCATCTTGTGACAATGAACTGTATACATCAATTAACGCACCACGGACCTTTTGTCCATCTGGCATCCTTTTGCCAATGTCATGGGGTGATTCTGGTTTGTAGTGAGGTGGGAGAGGGAGGGAAAGTTCTACATTCTTTCTCCATATCCACACATTACATCATCTTTTAAAACACATTAAAACTCTTCAGATGCATTAGGCTTTACTCTCATTTTTCTCATTTTCTCATTTAAAGTTGCTCATTTTACTTGATCATTTAGTTGCTCTCTTCTATAGCCAGCTTTCCTTAAATCTGTATGAGTGAACCACTTTAATCCAAGCCTTGCACAGCTTCACTTTCAGTGCTCTGGAGCTTGGCAATGAAGTCATCATTAATCAATGAAGTCATCACCACTATAGCTGCCCCACAAAGCCAACTTAGGGTTTGACAAACTCCAGATAAAATGAGAGAAATTTTTTTCAGCTTTATGATATTTTTGAGATTTGGCAACCAGAACTATATATTGATGTGGCTGTACTACATACAGTATTTATATAAAGGCAACACTATGAAGCTTTATTATCCAGTTCCTTTCCCCTTTGATCTTTAGCATGGAACGTATCATTTGGAGCTGCTGCGCTGGGATGACATTTTCACTGAGTTATGCTCTGCTTAGGTTGGGAAGCATTAGGGAAGTGAGCTAGCACGATCTGTGGTCAACTACACAGAAGAGGGGCAATGCACCCCACTGGCATGGCTGCATAACTTAGAGCACCATCCTAACCATGTCTACGCAGATGTAAGCCCCATTGTGTCCAATGAGTCTTCTCCCAGGAAAGTGTCTTTAGGATTGCAGCCTTAGTAAGTCTGCACTGAATTACCCCACTAGGCTGAAATCCTACATACAGGGTAATTGAAAAGTAACACTCTATTTTAAAATACTTACAAATTACAATATAGGGAGTTACTTTTCAATCACCCTGTACACTTCCTTGGATGTAATTCATATTGAAAATAATTGAATTTACTTTTGAATAAACATACATTGGATTGTGCTGTAAATCTTCGATACCCTTTGTCCTAGCATTTTTTGAGGGGATGAACAAATGAGGACTCTCAACATAATGCAATAGTAGCAAATGAGGACACTCAACATAATGTTGCAATATTCTCAAACAGAAATGCTTATGCTCCATCTTTCAATTAATCTGAACTAGAAAACTTATAGGGACATGGAAAGGTGGTGGTTTGGGGAAGGTTTCATAGGGGAAAATAACTTTTTTTCTATCTCACCTGCCTGAACTTTTGCTGGTGCAATTAAGAACTAAAAGGTTTAGGGGTGCAATCCTGACCATGTCCACTCAGAGGTAAGCGCCATTATGCTCAGTTGGTCTTAATCCCAGGAAAATGTATTGCAGCCTATATATTTTTACTTTGGGGCTGCATTGCAGCTACACTGCTGCTGGATACGATTGGGCCCTAATTCCCATTGAGTTTGGTGACACTGATTGCTGAGAAAGTGTACAGAGGAGAAAGCTTTAATTCTATAGAATTTATGGTAAGCTCCTGAAAATTATACAAAGCAGACAACAATCCAAAACCTCTCAGATTTTTCATCAGCAGTAATAAAGTAAAGTTTTAAAGGTTTTCTATCACAAAATAAAATTTTATTCTATGTTTTCCATTTAAAGGAATTTATTTTTATCTGCTTTTTTTTCTTTTTTTGCACTGGAATATCCTGGAAATGGGCAAACTCCTTTTTTGGAACTATTTAAGAAAATTGATGATGAGAGCCAAATTATTGAGAGCCAAATTATCATCTATGCTGCATGACTGAAACACGGACAGGAGAAATATTGCATGTTGATTTATGTTTTTGTTTTAGTTTTCTACTTGATGTGAACTGTAGAAAAGATGGTGAACTGTGGAAAAAACGATATTTTAGTTTGGAATGGACATAGAATTAGATTATGGATGAATAAATGAGATTGTTTCATTCTGAATTTTCCTATCTGCCAAAATTTATTTAACAGGAAACTCATTTGTAGATCAGCTTTAAATTCTTCTTTAGTTAATTAGCAAAGAAATTTCTTTCTTTCTTAGCATAAATAATTATTTAAGCAATGCCAGTGTTTCAATGCATTGCAACTTTCAACATATTCCATTTTGTCTGAATATCAAAACACTGAACTGAAAATTTTTGATTAATACAACATATTATAAATAACATTTTGAGTACTTACACATTGCTTTTCTACCTGAAGAGCTTGATTAAACTAATGTTGGCCTGTTTGAGACACAGCCATCCCTACTTTGTTGCCTTTCATCTGTTATGTACATTTTTCAGTCAAATCAAAGCATGTCACTATGAGCAAATCTTTGATAATGCAAAACGAATTTTTACTATTGTGTCCACAACACAAATAATCCTTTTCATTCTTTTTTAAAAACAAGTTGACCAGAGCAGCACCAGAATTATCTTAAGAGTAAGTATCTATACTTACTCTTAAGTATCTATACCACAAGAGTAAGTATCTATACCACAATCTATACAAAGCCATCTGGCTATACTTTCCTGCTTCATGTTCTATCCCTCTTTTAACTATTACATCATAGCATGTTACAAGCAGAGCTCTTCAGAAATGCCACAATACAACAGTTTTCGTTCAAAAACCAATGATGTATTTGTGGGTGCAATGCATGCTAGTATATCCACAAAAAGACGCAGGGTTTGATGCACAAAACATCCATGTTGGGGTGAAACATGGATCTCCACAGGCACTATTAGAAGGCACACCTCCTTCATTTCAACCTTGAATTTCAACATTGAGCATAGCAAATCTATGTGACAAAAATATTTCTCTGCATACAGTCTGCATCCCTTGAATTGGAAAACAGCTTTAAAAGCTGTTTTTTAAGTTAGAAAATTTTTACAGAAAATTACATGTAATTTCTATTGTTTTATGTATGTAATTAAATACAACTATTGTGCTGTAATGCAAGACTTTTGCTATAATTTTGCTCTCAACTGAAATTAAAAAACTAAGAGAATAATATAAAGCAAAAGATACCTCTGGCTTTGAAATACAATCAAAGGAATTGTATTAGTTTTCTGATTTTTTTTCTCCCCTCATTTCAATTTATATTCCTGCCTCCAAATATGGGATAATGTTTGGTTTTTGGACATGTTTCTTTCCGCAACAGGGGAGCAAAGAGAATACAAAGCAAACAAAACCCTAGCAAATATTTCCAGCTATATTATCTCTGCAATGGTTACATGTTCCAGAAATATGAGGAATGGCAGCTTGGGGCGGGGGAAGACACGGATTACATTTCAGATTATTATAAAAATTAAAGTGATCCATGCGAGACAGCTGACATGCAACACTGCCAGTGAAAAATAGCCCCTGTCTAAGGAATCCAAATGAAGAAGACACTGACTTTTTTAGACTCAACTTATAAAATACAGAGATCCACAGCCAGGACAGGTCTAGGCAAAAGATACGAATAATTATACAAAATGAGCACATGTACATATAGGGAAAAGAATCATCTATATGGCATTACCGCTATAAAACCCATATACATGCTGTCCAGACAGACACATGACTCTCAAAACTAGCAATACTTCACACAAAAGCAGCAAGGAAAGGGATTAAAATCTCAGATGCAGTATAGCCATGAAGGCTTCAAAGGCTTCAAACGCCAGTGATGGCACAAAGCCTGGTGAGCAACTGCATCGGCACATATACAAGAAAGTCCATGCACCCTGTGCACTTGGATGCTACTGTTTCAGTTTGTGGTCACATAAGGCAATGGAGTCCAGGACTGAGACCAAGACCTCAAGCAGTTCTATCTTGTTTTCATCACAAAAGCTTTTGCATGTCTGATCTCCTTTTGGATTCTTGTTGTGCAAAAAATTAAAGAATTAAAAATCCACAATCACACATGCACACAAAAAGCTTGACACACAACAAAGGGACTGCCTCAGAGATGCATCCTGGCCCAGGCCAAATTGATATATAATAGCAATCATCATCACCAATATGCAACGCCCCCCCCCCAAAAAAAACCCAGAAGATGCTGCAGAATTATAACTATAACCAGAAAAAAGAGGACAAGGGTAACTGGTGTCTGCTTTCATTTTGATTTTCTAGCAGGATGTAATCTGCTCATCAAAAACCTCATCAAGCCCCATTTGTAATTGCCATATCACAAGGTTGGAGTGTATAAATATGTCTTTTGTGGAACAGGAGTCCAAGCAAGGGCATAGAAGAGGGCAATTAATTCCTTCTGCCTCTCCTCTACTACAAACCCCAGTGTCTTTGGGCTCCATTGTAGAAGTCCAATATTTTAACATTTTCCAGAAATTTCCTGTTAAATATATTTTAGTCTGAACAAGTCCTAGGCAAGAAAAAAATGGTATATTTCTAATTCTGCCAGAGTTGGTCAAATTCATATTTGATCTCATTTTAATTTAGAACCAATACAAAAACATTTCTCATTGAGATGGCCAATTATTTTTAAAAGACATGGCGTGCATTTTGGAAAGCAAGAACAATTGAGAACAGAATCTGTTCCCGCAGCACTTGCTAGCTCAGGGCCTGCAAAAAAGGAGAACGGATGGGAATGAGCAAAGAAAGAAAAGAAGGTGGGTATCCTAACAGAAAAATGTGAAACAGAGATAGATGTATATTTTAAAAAATCATCATGATAAAAGAAGACAGCACCCAAAATGCCAACAATCTCAGTTATGGTCAGTAAGAACACCCACAATTTTAGAAGTTAAAAACACAAGGTGACCCCAAGGTACTTGTTTGTGTTAATTTGGTCCATTTAAATGTTCTCACCTGTACCTAGATTGTACTTCACAGCACACTGAAATCAATGAAGTCAATGGAATCAATGACTTTGTGAAAATCTTCTTTTTCAATACAATCTGGCAACTTGCCAGGTAAAAAGGTGCTGGAACATTCACAAAACTAGCACAAGACAGCAATATCCAGTGGAAAAGTCAACTTGGCTTGCCCTTAATATGTAAAACATGGCTATATGAATTAAAACAAAAGGTGAATTCAGTGAGGAGACACACATCTTAGCAGAGGATGTCTAGACTTCGCAAAACAGTTTGAGGAGATCTATTCATTTGCTGATGACAATAAACACCTGCTCTGTTTTTCTGCCTGGGATGCATAACAGGGAGAGATGATCACTTTAATAGCATGTTTGAATACAACAAACATCTTTATAAACTCTAGGGTTTATCTCTGCGGGTGGCTTTTGGATTATTACTCTCTGCCTATAGGATTCAGCATCATCTTTCGCATGAGCACTTTAGGACTCTTCATGCAATCTTGCCTGCATAAAATACATCTCAGTCCATCACTGTTTCAGCAAAGCAGGTGAAAATCTCTAATGCCTTCTTATATAGCTGAAGCCTCTACACGGCCCACAAGGGAAAGGGAAAAAAGATTCCTTTTGAAATAAAAGTGATGCTGCTTTTCATTCATCAGAAAAGAAAAGATACTGTTCCCCCCAAATGCTAGCAAGAGGTACAAAAGCAGAAAGCATGTAAAGAAAGTTGCAAGGCACTCACCTAGAAGCATTGCTGGCGTCCCTCCAGAGCTGGCCACTTCTTCGTATTTGCCAACACACTGCTGCGCTCAAAAGGAGCTCTTGCTTCTCCTAAAGCTGTGTGCCGTGCAACTGGAGTGCCAGCCCCCACTCTTCTGCCGACCACTGCCTCCCCCTTGTGCTGATACACTTACACCTCAATTAAAAGCTTAATGCTCAACTGATCAGTGCCCTAAAGGAGGTAACAACAGCCGTGCTTTCCCCAGTCACTGGCGCAAGCAGGACAGATGGAAAAATTAGTCTCCGTAACTGCTCTCAGCAGAGGTCCATACAAACAAAGATGAACATTAAAATTGAAAGTGGGGGAGAAAGAAGGGGAGGGCTGGGGGAAAGGAAGGGGACAGAAGAAAAGGAGTCCCCTGTGTTGCTGTTTTTTTAAGTCAGTGCGTTAAGAAAACACAGGCAACGGTCTAACCCCCCCCCCCAAAAAACCCTGCATAGGAAATGCAACCAAAAGCAAAGAAACTTGCAGGCTGAAACCCTCTACCCTAAAAATCTGTCACATTCTATTTTTTATACATCTCTTTTTTAAAACATATCCTGGTATTTTTAATATTGTGACATTTTAATTAGACAGTTATTAGTAGCAGTTGATTACTGTATTTTTGTCCTAGGGTTAATCTGTTATTTTTTTAATTTTGGGGGGTTGTGTGACAATGAGTTCTTTGCTTGATTCACTGCAGTGCCTTTGATCCAGTGGCCCAGGTCATCCCTCAAAGCGACCTGAGACCAAATCTCAGTTCAGGTATCAATGGGCTGGGCGGCCTTGAGCATCTTGCAGTCTTATCAGTGGATGAAACATGCTAAAACATACACACACATAAACATACACACATCCCTCTCTGCAACTGAAACTACACATCTCACAAGGTTGCAACAAAGATGAATGAAGAGCTAGAAAACAGAGAAAACCTGAAAAGCACCTGGCATGTTAAAAGTCCTATTTGATTATTTAAAAACCATTCACCACCAGAAATGTTCAGGTGAGATCAGGTCAAGTCAGCAAACAACTGAATATTTGACCTATGTAACCAATCCAAGAGCTACTGTGACAAAGTAAAGAGAGTTCTGGATTTGGAAATGGTTGACAGAGGTTGAAATCTCTACACAATCTTGAAGCTTTCTCGGTGACCTTGAGCCAGCAATACTCTCAGTCTTACCTTACCAGGTTGTTGTGAAGATCCTGGAGTACATTCTTTAGGAATGCTAGCCTGGTTTAGAGCCACTCTGAGGGTGTTCCAAAGCCTATTATTTTAGTTTTTAAATGAATGGCCAGCATCCAAACAAGGGCAAAAATCTGCCCACCCTCTTTGACAGAAACCTACGGAGGAAGGACATTGTGTATGCAGACCACACAGAGATGCTTTGAAAATCTCATAGAGACACATCATTCATTGTAAAGCTACCCGTTACATAACAGATACTCCAAATATTTATATATAGAACATTCAATAAAAGGCTAATTATAGAATGGTTGTGGAGGGGAACCAACATTTAAACTAGCCCCTGCCCCTTTAACATGAGCCCCTTGAAACAGAGACATTTAGCAGGTGGTACTTTTCCTATTACTGCATCCCTATTCCAGGAAAAGCATCACCTACAATATTTCTGTGTATGCAGCTATTGTTAAGGGTGCAGGTGAGCAATGTGCATGCGCATGCACGCAAAAAATGACACACAAGTCTTACCAGCCAATCCAGCACAATTTTGCACTGCAGTCACCTATTGGGAATAGTCCCATTAACAAGAGATTAACACACACATACACAGACTTGGAAACACAGAAAGAGGTTAGCAAAAATGCAACAACATATTTGAGTCAGCTTGAATTTTGTGTTGAGTGTGTGTAAGCATCTTTCTACAGGCAGCAGGGAGAAAATTGCTGCTTATAAATTTTTGCAATCAAATCTCGGCTGTGTTTTCCCCTTTCTTCTTAAAACAACTCTAACAAATGCATTTGAAGGATACTTAGCTGACTGTTAAGTTTTTACTTTCCAACCCCTCAACAGGATCTCTTAACCCTTCCTGACTCTAATGAGCTTCATTGACTTTGAGGCAAATTTTCCCTTGGGGCCTTCAGAAGGGGAGCAGGCCGATGGGAGAGAAGATTAGGATTGAAATTAATAAAGCTGAAAGAAATGTCTCCCCCCAAATCCACCTGACTCCCAGCCCCTCTTTTTTCTGTCTCTGAAACTGGAGAGAAGAAAGACTCAGGTGTTGAAGGGGAGGAAGGGAGACAAGGAAGATATTCTGCCTTTCATCAATGAAAAGGCCAAGAAGTCAGCCTATGTCTTTTAAAAATAAATACTTATTGTAAAGGGTATTACGCTTCTTTTTTAATGAAAGGCACTGAAGACAGATGACAAATAGAGTTGCAAGTGGAGACTTTCCTACATGCTTTGCATTCCGGTTCAGCAACATTATCTCCAGGCCTGAATATTAGAGTTGTCATCAAATCAAACAACTTTTGTTTAATTAACTGCAAGAGTTTTATCACATTAAACTTGCATCTGAACATCAAGACAATCTTGAAGAAAACTGTATTCAGAAGATAGATGCGTCTTAGCGAGAATCAACTTAGAAGAAGCATGCCATGGATAAGAGCGCATGACATGGCATGCCATACTTCCTTTTACCAAAACTGAGCAGTGATTTCTGCATGTTATGAAAATTGATTGGGATGGGAGTTAGCATCCCAACTGCATTTCCATACCAAATTGCCCCCCCCTAAGCTACTTTGAAGCAAGCCAATGGTGCATGAGGCTTTTCTTGCACAGTATAATGTGTGTATTTAATGTAACATTTCTCCCCTGCCTTTTGCCACAACATGGCCTAAAGGCAGTTTACAGAAATAATATGCAGTTGAAACCTCAAAGGCTAAATAAACACTGAAGGAAATACTGTAGTCTCACTGTATAATGCTGTGCATGTCTTCTCAAAAGTAACTCATACTAAGTACAGTGAGACTTACTCCTAAATAACACACAGAACCACAGCCCAAGTCTAATAAGGGATCCAACCCTACACACACTATTTTGAGAGGAAGTTCTATTAAATTTAATAGGGTTCACTTCTGAACGAACATGCTCTCAGGCTGCGGTGCTCAAACTCCCTAGTTTGAGAACCACTGCAGATACACCAGTTCTGAAATAAACATGGGAACATGCTTGTAGCACCCCTGCATTTAAACCAAGAAACACTCCAGGCATGAACAGTCTACACTTACTGGTTCTTGGACCTTACAAAAGATTTCCCAGCAATTGTAATTGCCATACGCTAAATAAACTAAATCACTGAGGCTGCAATCCTAAAGACATTTTCATGGCAATAAGACCCACTGAACACAATGGGGCTTACTTTTGAGTAGACATGGTTAGAATTGTTAACTAAACAATTTAGTTCCAAGTTAACTAAACTTTAGGCAAACATTCTCTATCAACATCTGCAATGTAAGACACTGCACCTTTGGATAGGGACAGGGATAGGGTTGGGGTACTGAGAAATAATGTTGGGGTTTAGATACAGGGTAGCATTAAGATCTGTGTTGGAAAGACTGGGGGAAATCCTGGGGTTGTAACTACAGGCTGCTTTTCTGCTGCTATAGAGAACAAGCATGTGATATTTCTCTTTAATTCATTTGTAAAAGAAAGTAAAATAATGTCTAAAAAGTATCACAATTGTGAAATAGGCACAAAAAATTCTGCTTCTATTTTTCCCCTCCCCACAGCTATGTTCTTCAGAAGGCCAAAGTGGAGCCCTGATTGGTAAGAGGGCAAATTGTTGTTAATTACGTCATGTATGTGTAATAATTAGTCTTACAAACATCTCCCAGTCTTACAAACATCTCCCATCTCCCAGACATCTGGAAGTCACTTTCTTCACACTCCCACATACAGAAACTCAGGTGGAAGTTCCTGCTCTTGAAGGTTTTTGGTTTTTTCCCTTCTTTCTGCCCAGAAGTGAGACCTGCCCATGAGATACAACTGAGAAATCCAAGATGTTATTACAGCTGTGCTTCCAACTCCAAGGCAGCAGCAAATACAGGACAACCTTATTATGCTCCTTCCAAATGCAGTTATTTTTAAAGCATATATTGTTATGTAGTTGTTTTAGGTTTTAACAATTTTGAAATGGCCGTTGCATTTGCTATATAGTCCTTTATGCCCATATTCCAGGTTGGGAGACAATGGCGCACGAGACACCTGCAATGTGGTTTGTTGCAGGTTACAGATAAAGCCAAGGCTGGTTTACCGGTATATTTCCAGTCAAAAATTAACCACACAACATCTTTCAGGCTGCAGTGAAGATGAAATCTGCTGAAACTGCTTCCTCTTTTCAGTTGCATTAATAAATGTGCATGAAGGCATTTTTAAAAGCTGTGTTTAAAACATTTTAAAACATGAAACAAGACCTGAACTGGAAACAGTAAAAGGTTATCCTGTCCAGGATGTTGCCTCTCCCTACCCCCAGAGATGGGAACAGACACTGCCATGATACAGCAATCACAGCTATGATAAACTGAATTTCTCCCTTGGCAGTCATTCTTGAGCAATTCAGTCTGTGAACCCCTTCTAAGAATTACAATCTGCCTAGAGGGGGACCCCCCAGAAGTGATGTCATGGCCATAAATGACATTAAACAGGATGTGACATCACTGCGATGTCAGAGCTCCTCTACGTCTACTTGGATGTATGTCCCATCATTTTCAATGAGATGTACTCCCAGAAAAGTATGGATTGCAGCATGAGTACCCCATTCCAGGATGGCCAATGCCAGATTCCAAGATGGTGCCCAGTTTTCTGCAACCCCATGGGGGTCCCAACTCCCACTTTGAGAACCACTATTCTATGGGGAGCCTTCAATTCCTGTCCAAGAAAGGAAAAATACATATATTATCTTCATAAAGGAATCAGTATGCTGCATTCTCCAACAACTGAAAGGTGACTTTTCCTACCTCTTTACCGTATCTGTGAAAGGGAAAGAACACACATTATCACTATTTTTGTCACATGCGAATTCCAGGTTTATTGCCATTTTCATTGGCTAGAAGAATGGAAGATGGGAGCAGCTCTTTGCACCGAATGATCACACAGAGCACTGTTTGCATGTTTTGGTTCATGTCTTGTCTTCCAGAGGAACTAAAAATTTGCTTTAGAAAAAGAAAATGATAAGACAAGATGGCAAACCATATCAGTTGATGAGCAAAAAAATCCATGGGTAGGCTGCCATATTTCCACCCCCCCCCCTCAAAAAATATGCCAGTCCACATATGGCAACCCAAGATGGTGCCTGCTGCTCATGTTGTTTATTAATATTATTAAATACTAATTATTATTTAGTATTTACTCATTTGGTATTAAATATAAATTTAATAAACATTTTCTAAACAATGTTTCCTGATTGCACTGTAGGCACCTAGAGCCTCCACTGGATCAGGCCAAAGGCCCATCTACTCCAGCATCCTGTATCACACAGTGGCCCACAAGATGACTTAGGGTGCATACAAGACATCTGGTTACAGGTGCCCTCACCTGCATCTGCCACTTTGAGGTTGTCCACCTCTACATACACCCATCATGGCTTGCAAACTGTGATGGTCCGTTCCTTGAAGAATTTGTCCAATTCCTCCTTTAAAAGCACTGAAGCTGGATGCCATCACCACATCCCGTGGCAGGGAGTTCCACAGACCAACTACATGCTGGGTAAAGAACTATTTCCTTTTGTCTCCAACATTCAATTTTCCCAATTTTACCTATCAACACCACTTTTTTTCCTCTCTCCATTGTGAAAATTGCCCATTGACACCCACTCTCTGTGTTCTGGCCTTCAACCAGTTCCCAATCCATGAGTGGACCTGACATCTAATTCCCTGACTGTGAAGTTTTCTCAGAAGACTTTGGTGAGGGACCGTATCAACAGTCTTCTGAAAGTCCAGATATATGATGTCCATAGATTCTCCCACATCCACATGGTTGCTGACTTTTTCAAAGAATTCCAGCAGGTTTGTGAGGCAAGTCTTACCTTTACAGAACCCATTCTGATTCTCCCTGAGCTAGGTCTGTTCATCTATGTGTTTTATAATTTTATCTTTAATGAGAATTTCCACCATCTTACCTGGAACTGACATTAGACTGACCGTCCTATAGTTTCCCAGGTCCCCTCTCCTACCATTTAAAAATGTTTTATCTAGTGATGAAAAGATGTTTCATATCTAATCAATTGCTAAAACACAGTTTCTGCACATAGCTTTACTGTGCTCACCATCTTCAATGCAGAGCATGGGAGAGAGTGGTGGTGTCACGAGAAAGCACAGTCAATGAAAGGATTTCTAATATCTTAAAAACCTGAACAGTAACCCTGGGCATACCATTTGGCCACTGACAAATTTTTTTCCTTACAAATATTTTGCTCACTTTGAAACTGGTTTTCCTTATTGCTTAGCTTTAAAAAGCAAATGATGGTAATAGCTGCCTTGGTTTAAACTGCACGTGCATATAATATGCAAAAAAGGTTATGCTACTGAACGAGGGAAGACTTTTTTCTCTCCATAAAAGCATTCATTTATCTGTTATCAGATGAAGGCTGCCAGCCTGGCCAGCTCCCCCTTTCCTTAATCTCACAGCTGTCCAAGCAGTTAATGGATGGATGTGGGGTAGGTTCTGAAAGGGAAACATTCCTTGGCTATGAATGTACTGCCTGTATGGCTGAAATGAGTCAACCTGCAAGGAGTCAGGCTGAGCCTATCTCCAGCTCATTGAGAACTTGTGTTTTGCTTCCTATTATTAAATCAACACCCACTATAGGTATTCCATTAGCACGGTGGAGACAGAATGCTCCCTAAGTTACTGCTGTTATGAATGGCCACTATGCTCATCAAACCAGAGCCAGGACTGAGTTAGACTGAGACCTGGAAGATGCAGGTTCAAATCCCTCCTTAGCCATGAAGCTTCCTAGGTAACTTTGGGCAGGTCACTCACTCTCAGCATCACCTACCTCATGGGGTTGTTGTGAGGACAGGAGGAGGGGAGGAACTAAAGCTTTGTAAGCCACCTTAGTCTTTGCATGAAAAATGTAGTGTATAAATCCATTAAATATACTTTTTGCATTTTTATTTTCTCTATATTCATGCAAATGTATATCTGTCCACTGATGATAACTCTTCGTACATGTGACAAAATGGGCTCTCCAAGACACAAAATTTGTTGTTCAGTCAGTAAAGGTCCCCCCGCAGGTTAACTGCCAGTTATTTCCGACTATAGGGTGCGGTGTTCATCCCCGTTTCCAACCTTTAGAGGCAGCATTGTCCAAAGACACTTCTGTGGTCACGGGCCCGGCGTGATTATATGCTGAGGTGCACAGAAAGCTGTTACTGTTCCCACCAAGGTGGTACCTATTTATCTACTTGCATTTACATGCTTTTGAACTGCTAGGTTGGCAGGAGCTGGGCTAAGGACAGGAGCTTACCCTGTCTTGTGGGGACCCAGGTCTTGAACCCTGGCCTGCTGGTTAACAGGCACAGTGTCTTAACCACTTGTGCCACCACAGCCCAATAATGGCTCAGTCTTACCCACCCACCTTCACTGGCACACAAGATGTAGAACCACAGTTGCAAAAGCTGTTGTATCCTGTACACCTGCAGGGGACCAGTCCTGTGAGAGAGATAAACATTTTACTTACTTTTCTGGCCACTGCCTGTTCCCCTATGTACCTATACAGATCTGTGCCATATCTTTTGCTGCCCCAGATCTGTTACATGAAAGCAAGCATATCAGGCCTGAGATGAAGGTGTAGGATTCAGCAGCCACTTGTGCTATCAAGATTTGCCCCATCCCACCAGCGAAACCACCACAGAGACCAATCTGCAGGGTGTCGTCAGTGGTGTGCAGCCTGCTGGGCCTTGCACTAGCACTCTAGTGCACACAAGCAGAGAAGCTACTACTATAGTAGGGATACATTGTGCATTATTGATTTACGTTAACCATTTTGTAAAAGGATATATGAATATTCTTAGTATACACTGTTGAATCTTAGGGTCCAAAAACATACTGCATGGAAAAGTTTGGGTCATAAGATTTCTTTAGATTTATACTTACATAATGCATTTTTGCAGGAATGGACACGACACTACTAGCCCTCTAGAACGTTCTCTATTATCTCTAGAAATTTTGCTATCAATCACAATCCCACTTGCCAACATATTGTGTATATTCCCTACCTTCTTCCCACTTTGTAGTCTCCGCTCTACACTATGCATTGGGAATGTTTCTGGTCATGTTAACTGAAAAGTGTACCTATCCTAAATAGGTACATGGTTCCTGATTCCACATTTCATATTCTTAGTGACAAGTGTGGTCATTCTCCTGCCCACCACCACCAATTGCCAAAGTGGCTTCCATTGGGAAGGATCTGATGAAGACGGCTGGCATGTTGCATAGAACAGTATTATTCAAATAATTTCTTAAAATATTCATAAGAAAAACCCTCCACATATGAATGCAAGGGTGTAGGGATAACTAAACCAGTGAACATCATTTAATGTTGATAATGTTGTACAAGGCAACCGCCACAGAAACGGACATGTACACAAACCATCTTTACCGGAAAAATCTCTCGATGGGTTGCCGAAAAACCAAGTGGAGACGTTGCCTTCATAACCACGGCAAAGATAAACGGCTCCGATTTAAGTGTGCGTAATTAGCACTCATTATAATCACACTGGCCCTTAACAGGTATCAAGGGTCAGTTAAGCAAGGGGCTTTTTAATCCACTGCATTTCAATGGTATCTGCTCCACTGAACAGGTTGGCATGGAAACAGCTGGGATGATAACCAATTTCCATTCCATTAGCTAGACAAGGGGTGGGTTGCTTCCCCCCAGGCATCACTCCATGGCCTGTAGATAGATTCCAAGCACACCAGTCCCCCCACTTTTTAAAGAAAGGATTCTAGTCCTCATGACTACAGACATAAACGAGGGGGAGAGGTTGCTGTCCTCCACAGTGAGAGACTGCATTTTAAAAGCACGTTTCATTTAGACGACGACATCAACTGTGTGATGTCTGTGGCATGTCTGTGTGATGTATTAAAATGGTCCGTAAAGATGTGGTGACTTGACTGTTGCATTTGCGTTGACCCCAACCCACTTCTGAGAGAGGATATTGAAAGATACAGAACTTCATCCAAATGAAATTTCTTCTGATACACCTCGGAGTGTTTCAATCATTAAAAAATTAAGCATGTACATAGATTAATGGGAAGAAGCAACATGCATCCATTCTATTGTGATTTATGTGCACCAGTTGTCAAAAGTGAGATCTGGGGCACCCAGATAAAAATCACAGCCTGACAACTTCTGGCTCGGTTTCTGAAGACTCTTTATCAGCTCTTTGTAATCACATGCAGCGTATGCAGCGCACAGCACGATACCATAGTCTTCCAAGACTGACGGAGGCCTGCTTCAAGGTGCTTGCCTGTACTTTATAAATAAAGTCTGCCAATATTTATTATCTTCTTTGTTAGCCACTTCGAGTATGTATAGATAAATGGAATGACTGAAAAAAGATATGTACTACAGAAATTGGGCCAAGTTACAACACAAATTACACCCCTCCCTATTAGCTCTGCATTAGTCCATCCCACTGGGACTCAGCATATCCATCCCACTTTTTTTCAGCATATCCAGAACCAGCAGTGATTCACTTACAAGTCATTTGGATGTGAAGGCTACTGATTGCCCAAAAAGAGTAGAAGTGGCCCAACAAAAAACTGATGGTGTGCCTTGACAACATTAGGACCTTGTCAGTGCACCACGAGACTAAAAAGATTGAAAATTGGTGTGTGCATGAAAAAGAGATGGTAGTTAACATAAAAATTCAACCCACTTGGGATTCAGTCCCACCATATAGTTTCAGTTTCACAAGGATTATTTATTTATTTCCCACCTTTCCCTATGCTGAAGCAAAGGGCAGCTATCCACTACCAGTCCTATGTTTTGTATTTGTCTCTTACTTGCATCTCTGTGCCTTTCAACATGCTCCTGTTAACCCTGGAAATCAGTGATGGGATTCAAAGAAATTAACAACCGGTTCTACACCCATCTGGCAGCCACTTTTAAATGGCTATTTTTAAACTTTATATGTCCTATCTCTAGTTAACAACTGGTTCTATAGAGTAGGTGCGAACCTCTGGAGCCCACCACTGCTGGAAATATCTTGGCCCTTTGCAATCCACTTAATTCTTCTGAGTCAATCCCTCCAACAAGACGAGGGACTCACTGAAATAATGTAGGTTCTGCAACTCACACAAATTATGCAACTTGTACATAATTGTACAATTTCTTTTATTGCACATAAATTATTTTGGATTGGAACTGCAGGGTAAGATCTAGCCAGGTTGCAGAAAAATCACCAACTATTGAAAAACTTATTCAAACTGCAGACCATCAGCATTTATTCACTCTTTTAAACATCAGTCTATACTAGGCGCTGTCCAAGGTTTATCACACAATGAGGCTCCGCTTGACGGCTAACATAATACTGTAGTTACCATTTCCCATAATGTGTACACATAGTGGAGGAAAAATGACATATGGGAAGGATACATTGGCTGCAATCCTAAAGACACTTTCCTGAGAGTAAGACCCATTTAACATAATGGGGCTTACCTTTGAGTAGACATGGTTAGGATTGCGCTCATTATTTCTCATTTTGATCAAAACACCCTTCCAGCTATAGGTGCTGTTGCTAAAAGTCTGACCTATGAACTAAATCCCCTGCAACATCTCACAGATTCTAGGTAAAGGTCTAACTGAGAGCAAAAGACGCACAAGCAGACCAAATGTATACCACAAATCCCAATATGAAGCATTTGTTGTTCTGTCTCCAAATTTTCTCTCCTCTTTCCTATTGCAACCTCCTCCCTTTATGTCAACATATTCCACGCTTTTCTTTTAAGAGTGAGAAAAGGCAACAAAAAACTTAAATAGATTGCCAGATTGTATATTACACATGACTTCCCATATGAACAGAAAAGACAATTTCTGCTTTAGACACAAATCTCTATGTTACCCAATGCTAATGGCAAATGCTTAAAAGATCTCTCCAAAGTTTCATTTGGGCTGCATAGTCAGAAATAGAAATCGAGTTAGTTTTCTTTCACCCTCAACAATGCGGCTCACCATGTATGAACAGGATACAAACTGGAAACTTTTTTTCACCATTCAGTCAATTCCTGAAGAAGTAACAATCATTTTAAACAATTCTTGAGCACGAGGAGGAAGGAGATGTTGGGATCCTGAGGACAATAAGGGACCAAATTCTAGGAAAACTGCTTTGTTGCACACTTTACTAGTTAGGACAGCCCCACTGATGGGCTCTTCCTCACACGTCCTGAAAACCGTGATATTGACCTGGTATGCTCAATGCACATTCACTTGCCACTGAAAAAATTACATCTGAAGAACTTCTGATTTCATAAATGCAAATGAAACTGTCTTATTTACTAACTCAGATCCTCAGACCCACCAAGCTCAAGCTACTATCTACGCTGGCAGGTAGGGGCTGTCCTGCATTTTGAGTGCTATTCCTAGCCCTACTTCATGATTTCAGGAAATGATCTAGATCAGTGGTGGGATTCAAATAAATTAACAACAGGTTCTGTGTCCTAAAAACCTAAATTAACAGGTTCTATGTGCATAGAACAACAGGTTCTATGTTCCATTAGTAACCAGTTCTCAGAACCATGCGCTCATTAGCTAAGGGTTCTATAGAACCTGTGAGAACCCCCTGAAGCCCACCACTGATCTAGATTCTAGGGACATTTTACATGCAAAACCTGGGCTCTACATTTCAACTGTGGTCCCCTTCCAATGTTTCATTTGCAAAAAAAAGGTGAAGCCTCAGATGATCTAACCCAAAGGATTGGTGGCAGTTACTCAACAATGAGAGGGAGATACCTTCAGTCAGCCAGCAAGGACATAATAGATGACTCAGATTTCAGTACCAATACCAAAAATGTGACTGCAGCAAACCATGTTTTGTCTATTAGCCAACTGAGGCACACAAGCCTGACTAAGCCAAGCTTAGTTTTTCCCCCCTTATTAAAATTATAATTTTATTCTCATTATTATTTATGTGTACATCAATATGTCTAAAGAACTTAGAATCTAGATTCTATTTTATTTTAAAGGATGGTCTAACTCACCTAGCATATCTTTCCATGGTGGTGTAGGGTGGTCAGTGTATGCCTATGCAGTGGCCCAAATCCCCCAGGAATGGAACAGACATGCCTTATGGCACTTTTGTGACATCTCCATGTCAGCACAAGACTTATGCTGGAGATTAAGCCAGCCTAACTGGAGTTTAGGATTGCAGTCAAAATAAAATAATGGTTATCCTTGCGGGCAAGAATAGGCAACTGTTATCCCCTGCAGAAAAATACCACCTAACTACAGATAGGAGGCATGTGGGAAAACAAGAGAATCAAGATATTCTCCACATTAGCAATGAACATCCTTTGGTGTCATCCCCCCTTGTTTTGTCTATTTTTTGGTTTGATACTTTTAACCCTTCCTATGCAGAGTCTGGTCTAAAAAGCTGCTCAGGAATCATCAGCAAGCAGCCTTTGTCCTCTGGATACTTTATGATACTGCTTCTTATGATAATGCATATGCATTATCCAGTAGGCACTATTTCCCTTGGTCAGTCATCCTTTACCCAGGCATCCCTTTCCCTGATAAATCAACTACACAAATCATTCTGAATATTTTGATACAAATCTTAGGGTCTAGCAACATGTTACAGTATAAGAGATAAATGACTGCTGACAATTTGCATTCTTCCCTCCACTGCAATGTATGAAAATGTTTGGTTACAGAGATATACCCAAAACATCCTTGCATCCAGTACTTCTCCATTTACTTCTTCAAGGCCAACAAACTGAAACAAAGAAAGAGAATTACACTATCAGGTAATTCCCAGTGGCACTTGATAAATCTTGAACAAGCATAGAAATTTATGCTTGATCCCTAAATACACTTTATTTAGAGGACATTTGCCATTGGACTGTGTGATGGCCATAAACCTAAACAGCCTTGAAAAAATATCCCCTTTTATAACTAAGCTATAAGCTATAGCTTATAACCTCCTCACCAATATCTCCTCTTATAACTAAGATACATTTTTTTCTTCAGCTAATATATTGAAAAAGAATGTTCTTGGGCATTTCAGCCCAAGACCCACTTCTGAGAATGACAATCTGTCTGGGACTGTCTGGAAGTGATGTCTTGGCCAGAAGTGACATCAAACAGGATGCAACATCACTGTGATGCCAGAGCTCTTCCATGTCTTCTTGAAAGAAAGTCTCACTTTTTTCTTTGAGGCTTACTCCAAGGAAAGCATAGATTGCAGCTTGAGTGCCCCATTCCCTGCTTATCTACTCAGAAGTTCTAGATTACAAGATGGCGCCACGCAGCTTTTCGTGACCCCCTGAAATGAAGTTGCAACCCAACCCCAAGGACATCCCAATACCCACTCTGAGAACCATTATTGTAAAGGCTTCTTTGGGATTCTGCTATATTTTAGCTGGTTACACTGGGGAAGGATTCTAGGGACACAAGTGCCAAGCATATGCTTTATCACTAAGCTATTTATATCCTCCCAATTGGAAGGAGGAAGGGTTGGAGCAGTAACATGCAGAGACACACAGAATCCTCCTATGAGATTAGATGATGGCTCCACACGGCTACAGGTTTCTTTCTTCTTAACAGTCCTTGATTGGTATGGTCTCCCCCAGTCACATCACCAGACTGGTGCGGCTGGTGTCGGCCGTACCAGGTGACGTGCTTTGTAGGGGTGATCTGTTGGAGGAGTTTGAATGGCCGGCGCACTGCGCAGAGACACACTGTGCAGCCATTGGCAAAACAGCAGCCCCTGGCTTGGAAGTGCGCAGTGTGTGTCTATGGCTGGCCATTCGGCCTCCTGAGCGAGGCCGAATGGCCACGCAGAGTGCAAGGGGGTGCACTCTGAAAGAGGAGGCTTTCACTTCTAGTGAAGGGGGGTGCGCGCTTCCTGGGGTTGATGTGCAGACTCCCGCACCAGATGACGCACAGAGTCACGTTGCCACTGGCCTCTCCTATAAGTTCAGCATTATTTTATCCTCTGCAGAACAAAGCCCTGTCTGGTTCCTGAGACTGTCAGCCAAAAACCTAATGGAGTTAGAACAAACTGCACATGTGCTGGGTAAAAGTGGAAGTTGGCAACATTATAGAAGCAGTTATGTCAGGGGTCTGGGAAAGAGACATTTTCCATGTGTTCCTCTCATCTCACCCTGAGGCCTCTATCTGTCACCATTCCCTTTTGAAATAAAATGTATTTTAATGTATATTAATTGTCTCTTACTGTCAGCAGTCTTGTGTGAAGGTAAGATATATGGCAGATGGAAGGCAAGATATAAACAGAATTAATACGAAATCCACGATTATTACCAAAAAAGATATGTTCCTTTAATTGAGGATTACAATCACATTTCAAGTAAGCAACAACAGGAACAGACCTATGTAGAATGGTAATTTATCATTGCCCTTCTCAATTAAATTGTATTAAGCTGCCCACTGAACTACTTCCAAAGTTCTCTTCAATCAACATGACATAAGAAATGAATATTTGTTTTTTGCATTGTTTAGCTACTATAGTATTTGGATCTACTAGCATCTGAATTATCCCAGAAGTATTTTTTAAAAAATACATTTAGAAAATTTCAAGTACAGTAAGTTCCCTACTTACAAAAATTTGATGCAAATAATCATACATATAAATATACCAGTAGCTTTAAACATACAAAGATAACTCTACTTGCCTGCTGTACTTAAGGTACAATAACAGTGTTTAAAAATATTTTAACAGTAAACAGTAAAAAGTACTATTTAACAACAAAGATATTTAATTTATATTACTTTTTCCTTTTTTCCTTTTTACATTTGGTCAAACATACATTAATATCAATGTGTTGGACTTACAAACAAATCGATTTACGAATGAGCTTCCGGAATGGAACTTGTTCGTAAGTAGGGGATATAGGCTGCAATCCTAAAGACATTTTCCTGAAAGACCCATTGAAGACAGTGGAGCTTACTTTTGAGTAGACATGGTTAGGATTGAGCTCTTTCTGTATTACAAATTAATTAAATTCCAGCATAAATCCTGCTAAATGATAAATATATTTATTCTAGTTTCTTCCAAAATTAATTAAAAGTGGATGTTTGCATAACCTATCATCTGCTACCTGATATTTCCAGCCATTAGGAGAGTCTCTATTACCAGCCAGCATGGCAAGATCATAAAAGTTTATACCTGCATCAGGCATGGGCAGATGCCAGTTCGGGCCTACTCGCCCGAACTGGATCTTCCCATTTCCCTGCCGCTGGCGAACCGCCAGCGACAGGGAAAGTCAAAAAGACAGCAGACCAGTTTGGGCTGGCCGCCATCTTTTTGACTGCTGTCACTGTGCAAGCGCCGAGGTCGGCACTTGCGCAGTACGTCTCCTCCAGCGGGAGGAGATGCACAGTGTGCGCCGGAGTCACAGTGCACATGTGCCAATCCCGGGGTCCAGTTGGAGGAGACACACTGCGCATGCGCCGGGGGGTTGGCGCATGTGCAGTGCGCCAGAGCTGGGGATCCACCCCCTGACCCCAGCCCGGTCCCCAACTTCCGGCGAACCGGATCTTGGGGCTGGCTGGGCCCACCACTGACCTGCATCTATGTGAAACTCAAAGATGAAATGATCAAAGAGACCAGTAGCTGCTGAACCACTGCCTGTGAGCTGGATCTGGTATGTTGGAAATGCCATCTGGGTACGGTGATTTCTGCAGCTCAACCTCCTATCTTTCCAGCTGATAGGAGATTGCAGGCTAATTCAGAAACCCACAATGGGCAGCAGCATCCACTGCCCACTGCCCCAATTTCTCAGAGAAAGCGGCTGCTTTCCTGGCATAAGTTTCTAAGATTGCCTGGAAATATAAGAGGTTGTGGCATGGAACATAAGGTGCCACATCCACATGGCTTCTCCAGAATGCAGCAGCCTGTTTCAGTGGTCTTCAAACCACAAACAGATCTGCACCATTTTCTTCTCAACAATGCAGTGTTACAGTTTTACACTATATTCGATAAGGCTTGCACTCAGTTAAGTGTGAGTAGATCTTTTCAACATGCGTCTTACCCTTGAAATCTCCCCTCCATAATAAGGCCATACATTTTTTTACTGGAAGCTTTTATAGCTGAATGTATTCACAGGTTGCAATCCTAACCAATTTAGGCCAACATACCTAACTTGCCCATCTCCCCATTCCTGAGGTGGTGTGGCGAGGCCAGCACATGTCTGTGCACTGGCCTAATCACCCCCCTTACACCACTTTTGTGGAAACCCCCAGGCCAGAAAGGGACTTATGGGGGCCTGACTTGGAGGGGGGGTGAGGATTGCACTGACAATTGTTTTCTCTATCACTGGTAAGACTCTCAAGAAACTTGATCCATTGAGGCTGCAATCCTGAAGTGCACATAAGTGCAGCCTAGCTGCACTCGCGATAGATAGGCCAGCCTAGCTGCACCAGATAGGCCAGCCTAGCTGCACCAGCTTGGGCCGGCATAAATCCACTTAGACTAGCCCAAGATAGGCTAGCCCAGGGCCAGATAGGCTAGTCCAATGCCAGATAGGCCAGCCTAGTTGCACCAGCTTGGGCTGGCGTAAGTCCACTTAGGTTAGCCCAAGATATATGGACCTGCACTGTCTTAGCAGCGCCAGCCTAGGCAGTTCAGCAGGTATGTGTTGAGGGCATGTTGAGAATGACCTTGAACAGTGCAATTAGGCTGCATTTAATGTGCACCCTGATTTTGGAGACTGAATTTGGCTGAAAAAGATTCGAATAAATTCGGCTGAGCATTAGATTCGAGTAAATACAGTATATATTGAGAGGATGGATCTTTTGACCAGACGCTAGGAACAAATAAGGCACAGTTACTTCATCTAGGACCTCCTTTTGACTTCCACAGTAGCATCAGACAGGGCACTTACTCAAGAATGCAACGCTAGGTAAGCTTTTGGTTAGATCCAGCAAAGCAATTTTTGTACTTCATAACACAGTCCAAAACACAGTTATTACTTTGCAAGTTCCTCAACGGCACAAAAGAATGAGGACATGAAGGAGAGTGGAGTTTTCTTATATACGTCAATAAAACATTAGATTACCAGTTGCACTTTTGATCCCTGACTTTTTCCCCCTTCCCAGCATGCAAAAGGGCATCCAATTCCCCTCCAGAGATTCAGTGCTAGACAACTGCACCGTGCAAAGTTATTTCCGGACAGATCTGCTTGCAGTTGAATGGATTAGCTGCTTCCTACGGCTTTTGCCCTTCAAGTTTCAGAGGCTTCTCACTTCCATGCCTCTCATCTCTATCCACCAAATATATGGCACAAACTTTGCCTGCATTTTGGGCTATTATCAGGTTAGAAAGTAATACTGAAGTTTGACAATATATTCAGAAAAATATGTCTTTACCCACCAATGATTTCCTTCCAGCATGAAATTCTCATCTACCGAACACAGAAACTAATGAAGTAGATTCTAGTAATCCCCCAGAATTTGCTCACTATTTATTAAACTCTCATTTTTATATCAAACCAAATAAAGACATTTGCCACATTAGAGCTGATTGTGAATTAAGAGCAGAGAGAATGGTGGAAGAATAAAGATGGCATTGGTTAGAATAAAAATACTGAAGTGGAATACTCTAAATTTTGTTTTTCAAAGTTTTGTTATTTATTACCATTGTTAAGTTTTCTGATACAAATAACTAAAAACAGTTATTAAAAAAGAATTTTTTAAAAAAATCATTCAATTTCACATATAGATTTTATATTTTTACAGATATTTATGATTTTCAGCCCATTGTAAAGTATTTATAGCCCACTCCTTACTTGTTCTGGAGCAGGTAGGCAGGCTGACCTATGCTGCATCTAGCATAAAGTTGGGCTGAGTTGCAGCACAACTCGGAGTAAGGGGTATACATTCCTCTTGTGTCTTACAGCAACCACCCATGATCTATGTACCCTAAATCAGATCTGCATTGCCTGGTGTGAGGTCATGCAACTCAGGAGGAGGGTTTTGATTTGAACTAAGTTCCAGATCCTAGTCCTGCCCCCAACTTCTAGACCTGGTCCTCACACTGGCTCACCCGCCATCCATCACTTGCTCTCCCCTGACCCATAATGACCTCCCCATACCCTCCCCAGACCTCCACACTCATGACCAGTGATGGGCTTCAAAGAAATTAAGAACCGGTTCTCTGTCCATCTGGCAGCCACTTTTAAATGGCTATTTTTAAACTTTATATGTACTATCTCTTGTTAAGAACCGGTTCTATAGAGTAGGTGCGAACCTGCTGGTTCCCACCACTGCTCATGACCCTTTTCACTTAGTCTTACAGTGATCATAAGGATAAGTATCCAGGAAGGAATGTACCTCCATTTGCGGAGGAAAATAACAGAATGCATTTTGTTTTAACAGTGCTGCAAGTCAGCAGTCAAGCTACTGTACACAGCATCATGAATATGGAAGCAATCGCCTGATTTTCTTAGCCAGCAAGGGTATGTTCACTCTTCCCTGCATAATGAAGAAACTGTGGCTGTATCTGCCTTTAGCAATGTCATCATGCAGCCAAATTTTGGGGGGTATGTGATGCTGAGATGTCATCACACCAGAATGTCATTCCTGATTGGCTAGAATCACTTATGGAGGGATGAAATAAGAGAAAAATTGTACAGAAGCAACAGGAAAGCACATAAAGGGTGGTTCAAACAACTGTAAACAACCACAAAAGGGTAGAAAAGAAGTTAGGAAAAGTGGAAGTCAAGGGCAAAAATCTGATACAATCCCTGTTTGATTTTTAAAGGATTGCATGTATTACAATTAAATCAAAAGTCTTCAAATCTGCTCATCTGTAATGCCTTTGTTGATGAAATTGCCTATGTTTTTGAAAACAAGATTGTAAAGAATCTCCAGACTGATGCCTAAGACAAAATGAGAAGAAACTCTCTAACCCACTGAAAATATGATTGTCACATACAAAGCTTCTCTTCCAATACATGACCCTGCTCCCTGATGTTATCATTACATTGTCCCCTTGTCCAATTAAACGGCATCCATCAGTCTTGAAAGACTACGGTATCGTGCCCGATGCTGCATGCGAAGCACGAAGGCTGGGGTAGACTGATATGGAGGATAGGCTGTTTATCCAAGCAGCAAATCCCCCCTCTCCACGCCACTGAAATAGTCCAACAGAACAGCAGAGCTGATACAATTGGTTCCAGCTGCATCACAGAGCTGGGCTAAGGACAGGAGCTCACTCTGTCTTATGGGGACCCAGGTCTTGAACCCTGGCCTTCCGGTTAACAGGCACAGTGTCTTAACCACTTGCGCCACCCACAGCCCTTGTCCACTAACTAAAGTCATTTGGAAAGTAAATTCTTGACATAATGTCATCCAGACACAGAACTCAATTCTACACACTGGGAGAGGATGAACTGACATATTTCCTTTGTCTCTTAATTCTGCCTTTACAAGGATCCCTAGACCTGCGGGATAGCTTTTCAAGTTACGGTTTGTCTTTTAAGCATAACTCACATATGTGATTGTGGTGTTAAACAGCACAAATGCTTCAGAGACCTCGACCTGGAGCACAGAGAGGAAGTGTTCTAGAATTTTTCTAATTTCATCTCCTTCCCACCTACTATATTTATTTATGGAACAGGGTAAAAGGGCTGGAATTTTTAAAATCCTGAAGAAGGGAACACAGTCTTGTCCTTCTGTTGTATATAAGTATCATAATTGGTCTTGGATCATCTGAACACTTCCACACACCAAACTGAGACATCATGTCAGAACCATGGCATCCCACCCAAGAAGAGGTTACTCCTGCCCCCATTACTATAAGATTCTTTCATTTATACCATCTCTATGACATAAAACTGTGGTGGCCCTTTCTTTTATTTTATCCTTTATTTATAAAAATCCCTTTATCTAGCAAAATCTGTCAGCTGGCGTTACAATCATGGATGCACTCAGCCGTCACAGGCAAATGAGCCCTCCTAGCATCTCTCAGGCCAGCTGTACCCTTCACTATTCCTGCCAAAAATTATTCCTCTGTCATAAAGCAAAACGAAATCACTTCCCCACCACCAACCTTTTTCTGCAACCAAAGTAAGGACAGGAGATGGGAAAATGATTTTAAAAATGTGAAGGGAGGTACTGTAGGTAATACTGCCTTGGCATCTGTTACTCTTTTGCTCAGTTCAGTTTGAACTATTTGGTGTCACAGAAAGGAAGGCATTCCTCAAAGGCAAAAATAGGAGCAGGAAGGCAGATGAACTGAGTGGAACCTGGGCATTTCATCGACAGAAGTGAAAAACCAATTCAAGCTGCACTTCTAACCATAATGAGGCAAAAGTAAGTGTTAAAGGAGACACTTGGCTGCTGTCAGCTTGATGCCTACCCAGAAATGTCTAGCAAAAATACACAGAGGGGAAAGAAAAACCCATTCAAGCTGGACTCTTATTCACTGTAATGAGGCAAAAGTAAGTGCTAAAGGAGGTAGTTGGCTGTTTTTCCCAGTAAGTAAAGATAAGGCCAGATGTGATGTTGTTTCAGAGTTTTGCTCACCTCACAATAGTAGCTAAAGAAGTAGTATGCTGCCAGCAAAACTCCGTAGTATAAATTATATTACGTAATGCATCATCTTTTACTAGTTGTTACCTGGAATATACAGATCAGAGATGGAGTAGCTACACACTGCACAAAAAGGGGGTTTCTCACTTATCAGGAGTTCCTATGGACCCCTAGAGGGTGAGGGATCTGTTGACCCATCTGTGGGCCCCACTGGTCATAACAGCTCCCTGCAGCCATCACAACCCACAGTGGGTTGTGATGGCTGTAGGGAGCCATTCTAGGGCATGGGGGAACATTCTAAACCACAGAGGGATGCAAGGACTCCTCCACATACTGTGCCATAAAATATTAACCCCCTGTAACTGAGAAAACCCCCATTTTTGACTAGCAGTGGAACAATCCTGGAAGAGTTTTTGCCATGGTATAATCTCCACCCACTACTACTTCAGAAATAAATAAGTAGCAGTGAATGACACAGAATGAGAGGCAGGAAATCCTGAAATACAAACATGGTGTACGTTATTTTACTGAACTGTTTCAGCCTGAAATAGGTAGGGAAAGGTACCTAGAGATAACCCCCAACCACATGAATAAAGAGTTTAATTCAGCAGCAAAATTGCTCTCTCCCTGTAACAGTTTTCAAAGCAGATGGTCAAATGCAAAAGATAGTTCATCCTAAGCAAAGCTTTACTGGAATAGGCTGCAATATAGACAAGCCCTAAGAAGAACATCCTTTCCTGCGATGTTACCCGGTTGACTTGATCAGTGAGATATAAACTGACAGGGCCCAAGGCAGGCCTGCTTGGGAATGTGAGTGGTGGCAGTTGTGAATGTCTGCTGACTTTTTGGGGCCATGGATTGGGGGGAGGGCATACAGAGATGAGAGAATCGCAAATGGATGACATTTCTGCACCCAGCTTGGCCTGCCACACCTCAGCTGGTAAATCACGAAAAGGTGATGAGTGATGGGAACATTGCCATCTACAGTTAAAAAAAACAACACTTTCCCTTTTTCTGTTTGTCATGCTCCAAATATACAAGGCTTGTTACACTCTAAGGTGCAACTAGCACTGCTGCACCAGTTGAATCAAAGAGCCGTGACTGATGGCTCTGCTGATCCATTACTTATCCACATAGCATCCTGACTGGGGGCAAAAGCAACACGGAGGAGAACCCTCCATATCACTTCTACTCTTTAGAATGACCTGAGAGCAAGGGGAAGGGACAGCATATATGGCAAGTTTTGGAGAAGAAAGGCATTATAGCTCCAACTCCCTCTTCTGACTCTGCTACTGTCCACACTAGGAAGTAGAATTAAAACAAGGGTTCAACACAACTCTTAACACAGTGCTATATTATCCAGCAAAGTCCATCCCCACAAAACCAAAGCCTACTATAATGCTTACTCAGAAGTCACACTCAGCAAAAGTCCCTTGAAATGTTAATTGGAAGATTCCTCCTTATCGGCTTTTGTCTGCCCCAAGGTCTAAATGACTAATTAATAACTAGTCAATAACAAATTAATAATTAGTCAATAAGTAGTTTATAACTAATTCATAACAAATAGCTTATGACTAATTAATAACTGAAATTCATAAGTTGGCTTTAACTTCTTTTAAATTCACAAATGGCTTGAACTACAGGTTTTGTCTCATTTTGCCCCTTATTTTTTTAAAAATGAATCCCATAATGTCACAATAAAAGAAAAAAGAAAAGAGAAGAAACTAGTAATTAACACTCCTACCACGCAGGAAACAGGGTATGATTAATTACATAGCAATTAAGTTGTAATTACTTAAAGAGTAATTCAGGAGCACACAGAACAAGTTGGACTAAAAGCAGAGATGAAGTTACTCCTTCTAAACAAGGACAATTCTAATTTAAGATACACTAGCCTTGAAATACAGGCTTATTTCAATCATTTGAAATATATTATAGCATTTGGTGTAGTGATTAAAGGCGCTAAGTGTGCTTATCTAAAGATCGGAAAGTCAGTGGTATGAGAGCCGAGTATAGCAAGATGGAGTGAGCTCTCATCCTTAGCCAAGGTCCTGCCAACCTAGCTGTTCGAAAGCATGTAAATGCAAGTAGATATATATTGTAGGTACCACCCTGGTGGTAAGGTAACAGCATTCCATGCGCCTTGGCATATAATCATTCCAGCCACATTATCACAGAAGCATCTTTGGACAACGCTGGCTGTTCAGCTTAGAAACAGGAATGAGCACTGCACCAGACCCAAGAGTTGGTCATGTACTAGCAAGGCAACCTGCAAAGGACACCTTTACCTTTAGCCTTGAAATGCCTCAATACAGTATCACTTCACCAATCCTCACTGAACAGGGTAGCACTGCAATTATGTTTTAACTTTTTTTAAAAAATCACAAATAAGGCAGAGCAGAAACACAGCAAATGTTGGAATACAATGCGTTGGAAACAACATAATTTGATTTTCTGTAAAATATGTTGCAAATAAAGAATTTAAGTTCCAGATTAAAGGTAACATGGAGCAGTCCAAGATTTTATTGACTGATTGGATCTATATTCCTTCTTTCAAAAGAAGATGCACAAAATGTCTTGCATAGTATTTAAATGCAATCCTAAGCATATGTACTCAGAAGTAAGTTCCAATGTGTACAACAGTACTTACTCCCAGGAAAGTGTGGTTAGGATTGCAGCCTTTATCCTTTTGTCCTCACATCAACCATGTGAGGTATGTATTTGATTTACAGGAAGCTCATAGAACTCATCTCTAGATGGAATCCTTTCACATCATCTCCAGATGGAATCTTTCCACGGCATGTTCTCTACATCTGATATTAGGGAATGCCTTACAAGCTTCCATCAGGAGCAGTTTCAGATGGCCAAATTGTAAAGCAGTGATTCCTCTTTTCCCTCATGAGCTTTATCAACTTTTTGGTCTCCCACCCAAAATTCAGCCCAGTCCATTACTGCTTAGCTGTCCTTTGGCAGCCCTCCACTACCAGATCACACCTGCTGCACCAAGATGCTCTGTATCCCTCTCCTTTCCACAAATAAATACTCTACAGTGTCCCAAATAAGCAAATCAGAGTTTGAAAAATAAATATGAGAAACAGCGCCCAATTCCAGAAATATAGGGTACAATTGAGGCATGGGAAGTATTTCAAGAAAGGGTACATGCCTTTTGCAACGGAACCTTTTAATAGAAGAGCAAGTCATCTGTGCACAGTCCATAGGTTTGCAATTGTGCTTGTTGACCAACTTTCAAACGCCCTGAAACAGATCTCTTACGATCCACTTACAGCAACATGGAAGTGCTTGAAAAGGATAAATATTGGTCAAACTGCAGTTTACACAGCAATGCTGCCCCCTCCAGACTCTGAAGACACAATGAAAATCTGGTGGGGGAGAAAAAGGAAGATGTAATACCTTGCCACTGGTTCAGCTAAACTCCTGGGGCTGCTTCATAGAATGGCAAGTAGACACGTATTAGGGAGCAAGCTCATACTTCATGACTATAAGATGATCAGGTTAAGGAATTATCGGGATGCATGGAACAGCCATCTCTAAACACCAGAGGCAGGAACTCCTTGTACTTCTCCCAAAAAAACTTTTCAAGAAATGCAGTGGACACATACAGCTGAAAGTCCCTGCATGACAATGCACATGCAAGTGTGCACCTGGTCTTATTCATTATTGTGGAACCCTATCCTCCCACTGAACCCCCCAGAGGAAGAGCATCATGGAATTTGGATCCAACAAGATAACCACTCAGGATGCCAATTCAGAAAAAAAGAGTGTCATGATTAGGTAGGCAAGAGCAAGTTATCCCAGGACAGTTAATCAAGTCCAAATCTCAAATCCAAAGATAACCCTTTCCCTATTGAACCTCTTGTATAAATCTTACATGGTTAAAGAAGTGGGGTTTATTTAAGCAAGGACTAAAGATAGTAGTAGTTCCAGTGGGTACTACTGCTGTTGGGATGAAAACCAATGGCTGAAAAACACAATAGAAATTATAAAAAACACCCCAATAGAACCAATGATTTGAAATTAACCAGAAAGGATATTTAGGATAGATGCTAAGAATTCCTTAACTTTCTGAGCTGTCCAGCACTAGAACATCCTCTCTCTTGCAGTAGTCTTTGGAGGTTTTTAAACAGGAGCTAGATGGCCATCTGTTATGGATGCAGGGGTCTCCAAACTTTCATCTTCAGGGCTCCAAGACCTTTAACAATTGTGTGGAGGAGGAAATTTCAGCAGGTGAAACTTTTCATCTCAAAGACAACAAGATACACCTGCAAGAATTCCCTCATCTACACAATTGTTAAAGGATTAGGAGCCCTGAGGTTGCAAGTTGGAAACCCCTGCATTTACATGTGCTGAGCAGGTAGTTGAATTTGATGACTTTCCAAGCCTGAGATTATATGCTTCTAGGAAACACACAACAGTTAAACACTGGACAGGTACAGCATGTGAGGGAAACTGATTGACAACAGGGAAGTACCAAGTCTACCCAAGTTCTTAAGCCAGAGTTTCTTACTGTTTGTCCTCTACACCACACTGCATGATATACCTATTCAAAGTACCACCAGTAACTGGCAATGATGTCATTGCCAGTTACTCCCTGATTGGAAAGTCAGGCAACTAGTTTGAAGCTCAGGGTGGCTGGGAGTGTTTTTTTAGGACAGAAAAACAGAGCCTCCTTACCTGCTGAGTCAATCCTATTACTGCTGCTTGTCACATTGCATTGCTGGTCTGAGTGCCAGGTGGTGTGAATAGGGAGGTCCCACATGTACTACCACCTCAAGTACCACTGGTTGAGAAATGGTGCTTTAAGCTCCAGCTGGAGTCATTCTGAAAGAACAGCCCCTGTCTCAGCTACTGTATCCATGTTATTCTAGTCTCAGGCTGAATGCATGCTGATGAAGCAATAGCTAAACCTATTCACACCAATGAACCACATGGGAAAAAACGAGTTCCCCAAAAGGCCCTGTTAAGGCAGTAAGTAAGCCACATGGCACACCTAACCTAAACTTTGCCTTTTAAATGCATGCTCCTAGAAGTTGACAAGGGTTACTGGCAATGAGGTTGGCAGTGGTATTTCCAAACCAATGTCATAAACCAAACAGTGATGGGAACATTGCAATGATCAGGACAATTGCATACCAGGTTTCTGGGCTCTCATCTGTATAATTTGGTATCTCCTTGACATACACAGTCACATGCTCCTTTGAAAAAGGAACATTAAAAGAAAAATTACTCCAAAACTGGGCGTCAATTCAGAGCAAACAAAGTGTTTTCAAGTTGACTTGTCAGCTACCCTTTAATCACTCTTTAACCACATTTAGGGTGCAATCCTAGCCAATTTAGGTCAGCATAACTCACCAGAAATAACTTCCCATGGTGATGTAGGGAGGCTGGTGAAAGCCTGTGCACAGGCCTAACCCCCCAGGGAGTGGGGCTGAAGTGCCTCATGGTGCTTTTATAACACCCCCCAGGTCAGCACAGGCCTTATGCCAGCATAACTGGAGTTTAGGATTGCAGCCTCAGTTTGTATGTTATGCAAAACTCAATATAGGCTCCTTTTTCAGATACTTTATAGTAAAATTTGTGATCAACCTGAAATTTTAAGAGAAACAGCTCCTTAGTAGGAAAAAGTTAGTGTTTTAATTTTTTTATATCTCCTTCTCTAATCACCTCTAAACCAAACACCATAACAATCAACTACAACTATAACCAATCAACTACACAGATAGATGGCTGAAGCTTAACACCCTATATATATATATATATGAGAGCCACATTTTTGAGTGAAGCCAATCCTTATTCGCTTCTTAGGAATCCCTTATTAGGATTAACAACATATTATTTATATATTCTTCCTTTTTATATTATATGTATCCTTCCTTTAGGAAGATAGGTGGGATATAAATTGAATAAATAATAATAAATAGGATAGCACTTATCAGAGTGTATGGCATTTCAGAACACCAAGATGACAAATCCATGTGACAAGGAGCTGACAATCTCAGATTAGCCACAGGGAAAGCAACAGAAGAAGGGGAAAGTAAACAAGGTAAAAATACTGTAGGCATCCACTTCAATCAGGCATCATTTCATGGAAGAGATGAGACTTAGGATTTCAAATGATGCACAGAAACACTGTGACTACAAAGAAGGATTTAAAGCAGTGATTTACAAAATTTTTCACCTCAGGTTATACTAACAAGGTGCTTAAATTGTTAAGGTACACCATCAGCTTTTTGATAATTGACAAGGCACACCATGCTGCTGGTGGAGGGCTAACATCCTGCAATGACCCTAATTAAATGGCCCTCCCCAAAATTCCTATGCCTCGCCTGAAGACCATTTTGGCACATGGGTTGAAAGTCTCTGATTTTAAGGAAATGGCATAATATTAACTATAAGAAAGAATGGTCAGAATTGTTTAAGAAAGCAGGAGAACTAGCAACACCCAAGGGTGCCATATAGAAACACCCAAGGGTTTGTCCATAAATTTGAGGAAATGCAGTGTTTTGGGCTTTGTTTATTGTTTTAATTGTCACATCTCATTTCAGGCTCTCTGTTGCACTTCCGTTTCCCAAGGTCTTACCTTGGCTTGGTGGGACTTTGCCTTTGTTAAGCTGCTTGAGGCGCTTTTGGTGTGACTTCCCGTTGTAGTGGATCTGGGCCTGGACAGCTGAATTGAGCTGGATATTGCACACCTCACACAACGTGAAGGATGGGTGTTTCTTTTCTCGCTTGGTGCGCTGCTCGGATGGGCATCCTGGATCAACACTCTCGGTAAGGCTCCCAATGATACTGTTCCCAGAGGGGTGGGGTGGGCTCAACGGCCGCTTCATTCCTAGGGGGAAAAAGACAAAACAACAACAATACCACAGATACTAGAATCTCCCTACTGATTTGATACACATCCATCAATATCAACGGACATAAATCAAAGTTTCCATTTCCCTTGATTTGGTACCAAAACCCACCAACAGTACATGTAAGCAGCCTCTAGATGGAGTAAACTGCCTTTGCTTTTGAACATACTGCATCTCACCTGAAATCATCACTCTTGCATTGCAAGAATTCAAAAGCCTTTATTTTAGCAAATGCCTTTGCTGCATGACGGATTTTTCAAGGCAGCCTACAGGGTAAAATGGAAAGATCTTTGGGATCTAATTTTACAATATCCCATTTCTTATCCACTCTGCTATCTAAAATCTACTTTCATACATTCCAGGGACAACCTGTCTGCAAAGGACTTCAACCTTAGATACTTTTAAAAATATGTTCATGGGGTAAAGCAGACTCAGAGTATTTAATAAGTACAAAAAAAAAGAAGAAGAATCAAGGAAAAAGATTGGTTGCAAGATCAGAGGCCTTTGAATTCCCATCCTCTCTCTCTCATTCCAGCAAATGTGATAGCACAAAACACTTGCAAGGCAATTATCTCTGTGTAAGTGGAGTTCACATTCATCTAAAGAAACAGCTATTTGTGAATGATGTACAGAAAGTTAGCAAGGGAATGCAGCTGAAACATCCTGGAATTAATTCTTTGCACACAGAGGAGTTTTCAGTGTTATGAACTGAAATTCATGTCACTATTAAGTATTATGTCAGTATTAAGAACTGACACAGTATTATGCTAAATAAACATGAGCTGAGTGCCAGGTCTGATCTTACCCCACCCTTCTATTGCAACAGGAGACCTACTTCACAGGATTGTTGTACTGATTAATGCAAGGCAAATTGCTACAGCAAAGCAGGTGGGAAGGTGTTGCTTTAGATTCACCACCTCCCATGCCCCTTGGCAAACTATTCATGAATCATGCTCCTTCGTATCAGGCTCCTTAATTCAGATGCACCAGTACCTTCCTGGCTATGTGGGAGAGGAAGAAAGCAATTTCTCCTCCTCGCAATAGAAGCCTATTTCCAGATCAGGCCTGAATCCTGATCAAAGCTGTTGGTATTTGCCTATCTCCAGAAACGCTTCCACTCCTAGAAAACACAGCACTAGGTCAGATTAAATGGTAGACAGACAGGTAACTACAACCAAACTAAGCTTCCTGACTAGTGTTCTATATGGGCTTAGGATATGGGATTACGAACTGATCTATTGATCTCTTAACATGAGGACTGGTTAGCAACTCCAGAAAAAAAATCACAAATGAAAGCGTTAGCAACACAGAGATATTTTCTTCAGAGGAAGTTTCCCCAGAAGGTGGAGGAAGTCATAGGAGATTTGCAATATACCATGTAGCTACTCAGAATTACTCCACTCCAAGGACTGGAGGGGAGCATGAGGGGTCACTCTACCCCACACCCTCAGTAAAGGTAAACGTTGCTTTAAAGGTTGCCTCACTGGTTGCTCTGCCAGTCGACTGGTGTGACTGTAGCCGTGACCAGCACCTATAGGGTTCAGCACACATCTGTTTCAGGGGCCAAAGAGCCAGCATTCTCTGAAGATGGTTCTGTGGTCATGTGGCCAGCATGGTGCACGGAACGCTGTTTACTTTCCCACCAACATGGTACCTATTTTACCTAACTGATAGGTTAGCAGGAACTGGGGTAAGGATGGGAGTTCACCCCATCTTGCAGTACCCAGGACTTGAACTGCTGACTGGCTGATCTTCCGGTCAAGCACAGTGTTCTAAACCCCATGTTCTAACCACTGACCCTCTGCAGCCTCACAGTAAATGCAAACAGTTTGAGAACACAGTCCTATGCATGTCTACACAAAATAAGTCCCATGATGATAAATGAGGTATACTCCCAGAAAAGAGTGGATAAGATTGAGCTCTCAGGAAGACAAGAGAGCTAATTTCTACTGAGACGGGCAATGGAATGAATGATAGGACACCCCAGGTCAACAGGTGCAGCCCTTTTCAGGAGCAGACATGCTTGGAGAACTGATGTAACCTGTTGACTACAGGCTTGTAAGGAGTGCTGTGCTCTCTACCTCTGTCCAATGCTCAACCTATATACTGAGGCACCAAAGATCTCTTCTCCAAAGGAAGCCAAAATCCATTGCTGCCCCTGCAGGTTTTTACTGGTTGGGGAAGTCACACACAAACATAACACTGTTGGTATGAGAAACACAGTGACAATCAACATTTTTAGGTACTTACTTAAAGCATATGCATATATGGAGAATGGAAAGGCACCCAGTTGCCAGGAGTCAGCATTCAGGAAAGACCACATAAGCAGAAGTACCAAAACACACACTCTTCTATGCTGCATTCCTTCTATGCACAGTAGGAACTGAATAGGCACTACAGATGACATGCTGGTATTGAAGAGGGTGCACATGAGAGGTTCATGAAGAATGCAAGTGAGATCTTTGTGAAAATCAAGTTCATACCTGGCACACACCCCGTCATGGTAGAGAGGTGCAGTATGCTCCCATCTAAAGTTCTTGTTCAGAGATATGAATCTGTGCCGTACGAAACCCAGTGCTACCCATGTCAGTAGAGCTATGGAATTTCTGCTTCATATGTTATCATATTGTGAATTACCAGTATACCAAGATATCTATTTTGGCAAAAGGAAAAGGGGGTGGCAGAGATGAGTAAATAGTGTCAATAAACATGAATTTGGACAGACTTTGGAAGTGAGTGGAGGATAGGGTTTTGCAGTCCATAGGGTCACAAAGAGTCAGACACGACTTAATCACTAACAAAAAACAACATCCATTCTTTTTACATAAATGCCATTCTTGTGAAATCCTTTTCAGGATGCTCTGATGAAAATATATGACATTTGCTGAGTGATGATGACAAACCATACATAAGCCAAACAGCAAATTATTTAAATCTATTAATATAACATTGCAGTTCTTTCCCCCTCCCGTTAGTTGCTTCAGCTCAATAAAGCAATATAGTTATGGGAGATACATGGAGCTCCTAACATATTTCAGCATTAAGATGGCAAGGAAAGTACTCTTTTTTACTTTACCTTTACTTTACTATCTTTACTTCTAGAACTATGTGTGGTTCTAGAGTCTGCAAAGCTTCTTATAGTTCTACAGTTGTTTTATAGGCATACCCCTATACTTTGGTTTTAGATTTTTCTTTTTTATGCCATTAAAGTTTCTAATGTGAAGCTAAACATGCATCCAACAATACTTTAAGTCAGAAATACATATTGATGTGAAGAGAGGGAGTAACATGGTCCCTGGGTTTGTCCCATTTGCAGAAAAATCATCTGCAAATGAAACGGTTATTGTGCTTCCCATATCTTGGGAATAGGATGGTGCCAAGGTTTATCACCAATGAATAAACACTGAGAAACTGCAGCATAGGTGAATTTGAACAAAACAACTACTGACTAGATCAAGTACTGGTTAAGCTGTACTGAAAAGGTTATGTCTCCAAAAGGACTGCCAAATACCAGGCACATCAGCTCTCTCTTGAACTTGCCAATGCCTCTGATGACCACTTACCCAGATGTGCTACCGAGTTTCCGGTGCATGTGCTTTGTTCACCGCTTTCCCACGGGTGACCAGGTTATTTTTAATATGGGTAGAAATTAAAATTGGAAAGTTAGCTAGACAAGATACCTCCCCAAAGGCTACTGCTCTCTAAAAAAAGGACATGCAGCCACTCAAATTAGCTTGGCCCACCATCACATATCCAGTTACTGTGTTTTAAATAACCCTCTCGTATCGCAGACACTCTCATCTCATTCACTTAATCTCCATGGTGCCCATGTGTCCGTCTTAGACTATTAGGTCCTGCAATGTAGTAGTTGGTTATTCTCTCTTACCAGCTTACTGGAATTAACCAGGAGAACTCTATACGGAAAAGACAATTATATGGTATTAGCCATGCCAGGGTGAAGCCTTAGGTACAGCATTGCCTTGAATGCACTTTATCATATTCAATGATGAGGGTAAGATACCCGTCTTCCAAATCTTTGTGATATATACGTTATATGAGTTTTGCTCATCTCCAGGCTCAACTATACAATGTTATTGGCAGGAGCTGAAAACCTTCCTTTATTATTTGGATTCCGTTATTAGCCTACTCATTTATTATGGGTTTTCCTTTGACATTTTGTTTGTGGTTCTTTTAACTCTTTGGCATTGTGTTTATTACTACTTTGCTGCATGTTTTATTGTTTTACTTCTGGTATTTGTAATTGCTATTTTTATGATTTAATATTACTGTATCTATTGTTTTCGTTGTATTCTTTAAGATGTAAGCAAACTTGGACACTTGTAAGCCACCTTGGTTCTATCCCCCATTTTTTACCCCTTCTCCTTCTCTCTTTGTACATATGTGTCAGATCCCATAGGCCAAGGAAATCCCGTAGGTCTATGGGAAAGGTAGGATATACTCCATGGGAAAGGCAGGATATAAATGTTTTAAATAATCGCTGGAAGATTTCCCCTCATTACAACCCTTTCCTCTTAAGTCAGCTGCATAGACTGCAATCTCCATTAAGAGATAAATTTTTTTCAAAGGGGGGGGGAGCACCTGAACCCTTTCCTCTGGCCTTCTTTGTTTTTGTTTTTGCTTCCAAGTCCCAAAACCCCAGTTGGTTTTTGCTTGGTAGGAAAAAAAAAATGTGAAAAACATCATTGGTAGCTTACACTATTAATCTGAGTCAAGGCTGAGCCCTGAAACCTATTTCCAGTGCAAGTCTCCAGGTTTTGGCATGTGAGAGATCAATGCACACACAGTGAGGCAAATACCCGACCTTGACTGTGTGCCCACAGATATATCTGCAGAGAAAAATATCAAAATATATAATTTGATGGGAAGGCTACAGGAAGCAGTTCCAGGGTCCCTTTCTGAAAGGTGTTGAGGCTCAAGCCTTCTTGGAAACTACTAAACTAACTGCCTCATCCTATCAGCTCTGAGTCTGGCAGTGCAACCTGCTTTATGGCAGCATGAAACACCAGTCACTGTCGCAGTTGTTCAGCCATTGCTGCAAACTACAAGTGGTATAGTGTGCATGACAGTGGCTCCAGCAGGCTCTGCAGGAACTGGTTAGTTGGGGGAGGGGGCAGGGAGAGGGAGGTTTAGGGGCATCCCTGTGGCAAAGGTAAACACCAGTTCCTATCCCCTATTTTTCACCCACTCCCCTTCTCCCTTTGGACATATGTCAGATATTTTGCTATGCATGGATCTAAGGAATCCCGTAGGCCATCATGATGATTCCAATGACATAAATACAAAGTATTTTTGTATACTTAATTTTAATCACTCCAGCCACTTGGTTAAGCACAAATGCAGGTGATCATATAGAATGGAGGACAGATCATATAGAATGGAGGAGGACTTCTAAGTATTGCATAGAAGAGGGAATTTAGGGTAGGTTCTGCTTTTTAAGTGCTTCTATGTTGAACTAAACTTGCCTAAATTCCCTCTTCTATGCAATGGTTAAAGGTAGAGGCACTCTCTCCTCCAGTCTATATGGTCACTAGTGTGGCTACAACAGCACCAATTATGACGGAGTAGAAGCTAATTCTACTATTTCTAAGAGGGAGTAGACGCTACCAACTATGAGGGAGCAGAAGGGAGTAAAATTATAAAGGAGTATTATTGGGCAGTAGAAGACCTACCTCAGGCTCAGAGGGCATCACAGTGAGTCACTCTGAATGTGGGTCACCCCCTCTTCTTTGCCACCACTCTGTCTTCTGGAGTGGAACCCCAGGCAGCTACAACACTTGGGAGTTCTTCCTCAACCCCAAGACAAACAGGCTACTATGCCCTGCCAAGACCTTAAGTGGCCTGGGCTGATTTAAAAAAGGAAGATCTTCCAGGAGCAGCTGTCAGAACAAGCAGAAACCTAGAAGGGGGAGGCGGTGGCAACAGCAAAACAGGGAGCCTGAAAGCAGATGATGGATGGCAAGAGATCCTTGACAGATGTCTAAATCTCTTTGAAATAAAAGAAGGTCAGAAGTTGCAATGAGGGTCAATTCTAAAATACGCTTCACATTAAGAGTTTTTTAACACCCCCACTTTCACCCTGGACTTCTCTGGAGGCTACAGCAAGTGGTGTAGGCACACAGAGCCTTCCTCATCCCAACATGCAACACGATACCAACACCATAGCATTAGTTCTGTATTTTTATTGGCATTCCTCAAGGTCAGTGTAGGTCTATGGAAACAGCACTCCCTTTTCTCTATATATCCAGTTATCAGAATACATTTCTCATACCCTCGCCCCAACAGACAGGTAAATCAAATGATTCAAGAGACTCTACCTTACAAAGCAGTACTTTGGGTGCAATCCAGAGTAACTACGGGGAGTCCTTGCTCCGGTGTAAGAACAATTTGCTCTGGATTGCAATATGAATTTCCCATAGGTTTTCATTAGGTGGTGCAGTAACTACGGGTACGCACAATGTCTCTTACGTGCTCCCGTAGTTACTCTGGATTGTAGGGTTAAATGAATTTCATCTTAACAGAGTTTGGAAACAATGGGCATTTTCTGCTTCATTAAAAATTAGTTACTGCGTATACATTCTGTGTATGCGCATCTCCAATCAACTTCAGTGTATTCAGTTTTCTGCAGTCACGGTCAACACCGCTCTCATTAATCTGTCAAATCAAGATTTGACTGTACAGTATCACTTTTCCAAGTACCACCTTTTACAGGTACTTCACAGGTGATTACCAAGCACTGGAGTTGGTGGCTTGCTTCATAGTTGTCCTTGATGGATGGGACAGGTTTTTCAGTAGCAGCTGCTCCTGATCTCTCCACTCTCCACTCTTATTTTCCCCAAACGATGCCCCTTATAGATGGGTCAGGCAACTGTACAGCCCCATCTTGCCCACTGGTAAACAGCAGCACCAACCATGTCCAATTCAGGCAGGGAAACACCATGTGATTACCAGGTCACTGGGGCCAAGTACCATCTGCCACAAAATGAAGTGGTATCAGTTGTAGTATTGATAACACTGATTGAAGAGCATGGAGTTCATCTATCTGTGCTGCCCCTTCACACCTTTTACACAACATTTGATCCTACTGTCCTGCTGAGTTCTCTGATACTTGCCTACTCAACTAGGCAACCTCCCACAGTTATTTCTGAAAGGGGAGCACGTTAAAGGACTGCAATGAATAGGTTAGAAATATAAGGGTGGATTGCAAGGACTGCAATGAATAGGTTAGATATACCAGGGTGGCCAAAACCTAGCTCACAAGCAGATCTACAACATATAAAAGTGCAGCCCCAAGCTTCTTATTGTATCACAATTAACGAAAAAGGTAAATAGGAAACAGTCCTGCTTTATAATTATTTACCAGGTATAAACTGAGTCCACTGGATTATAATAGTAAGTTTATTATTCATGGTAAGTAAAGAATTTAAATGCTTCTTTAGGTCTCAGACATCTGAAATGTATCATATCAGGCTCTTAAGCAAGTCTGACCGCACCTGCTACATTTCATTATTGTTAACCATTTACTGTAATCAGATAGAGAATGAATTTCTATGTTTGGAAACTGCTGTGAATGTGCATAAGATTCAGTGCAACATCTTAATACTCATGGGTGATATTTTTAAAATTATAGGAAATGACTCAGCAGAACATCTCATTTTCAACAGCCAAAATTATCCATTAATTATGAGATGGACATTCAGGAGCAGGGATAACATCCCTAGAATATGTGCCATAATACTGACCAGTACTACAGAGCATGTACAGAGTGCCTTTTCATCACCAAGTACCAAAACCAGACCCAAATAAATCTGAAACTAGGGTGGCAGATTGACCCAAAGGCATGTGAATCTTGTGCATACATCTGCATTTCAGACTATGACACTTTTTTTCTTAAAATTGAAGCACTGACGTAAGTGATCTATAGAAATATTCTGCAATCTAATCACGCTGCTAGAAAGATTGCAGCCCTTCCTGAAGCGGCTTCATTTTTTTCCTTTCAATTCTCTCTTCCCCTTTTCTCTACAGCTACAGCTAACTTTAAAATGCACATGCTGACTTTCCTGTGGAATAACAGACTGATTGGAGGAATTACAACCCCCTAACCAGACTGACTGGCAGTAAATCTGAAAAAAGTAAGCAAGCTGTCAGGAAGAGAAGCCTTGCCACCTCATTTATAATCCTCTACGGTCAGTTTTATAGCTCTAGTAACGCAGCCCATAACCTAAGGTCTTTTTTCTATTTTAATCTTAATAATGTCATAAAACATAACACTACCAAAATCTTTTTAGGGGAAAACAGGAGCAGCAGGTGCACAGAGTAGTGACAAATGCTACTGAAAATTCAGAACAATAAAAATAATTCTGATTTATAGACAAGGGGTCCGATTTATAGACAAGGCACAAGTGGATTAGGGAAGCAGTGGGCTCCCTTGAGGCATCAAGACACCTTTTAAAGGGGATGTTATAGACAATAATTGGGGGGGGGGGTTTCAAGGCAGCTGTATTTTAGAACTTTGGACAATGCCTAAACCATTAAGTGCAGACCTGTAAGGTTTTGTTTACTGAGTGTGATGGTGGCAAAGATCCATTTACTCAAACTTTTCTGTCCTCCTCACTAAATATAAGGTGTTATTGTTCATAATGTAATCTGCAACCTCATCTTGTAAAAACAGGTATGCATCTCTTAATGTCATTCTTTCATTCTCCAAGCTCCATTATCAAGTGATTTTGGCATTTTGCACCAAAAAAAGCAAAGCATATAAATGTACCTTTGTGTCAGTGGTTCTGTCATTAGGAGGCCACAAGAGGCCTCACCTGGGTCACACTGGCCCTCTAAATGCTTAAGAATGGCCTGAGGAGTGAAGTAAACTAGGAAATGAGTGACAAGCTCATTACAGTCACCCTCAACTGCCTCTTCAATAGAGACTTTACAAGCTGGAGATACGGTGAAGAGCACTAGGACATCATGTCATTGTGGGGCTACACAACTCCCCCTGTTGTGAACTTTACCAGGTATCTACCACCTGATTTGCCTTAATTGTTTTGTGTGCATTTACAAGGTGCTGCTGTAAGACTGGAATGCAGTTATCACAAACAGAACTTACATTCATTCAGCATTGTTTAGTATTAAGTACTAAATAAGACACAATGATAAACTGATGGGAGAAAAAAGAAAACCCTTTTGTTTCACAAAAACTGGCATCTTTATTTGAACAACAATTTTCTGAAGCCCTGACTGCTGCAGCAGCTGCAGAGTGAGCATGTCAGATTTCCCTCAGATACTCTTGTCTCTCAAACAGGTTTTTTTAAGCAGAATTTCCAAATACGAACACAACATTTCATGGTTTGCCAGCACAATGCAAAGGGAAATTTCTGGTAAGTGATCCATGACAGAAGGACTTGCAAAAGATCCAGTGTATGGAGAAAGTGAACCAAAGGCATGGAAACATAGCAGCGTTACCCTCCTGGGACAGTACTCGATGGACCAGAAAGTGTACTGACCTCAAAAGGACAACTCCTCTGAATGATGGCAAACAGCCTCCCAATATATAGATATTCTGTGCCTTGGAGGTTTTGGAAACTGTTTTTCCCGAAACAATTTATACAAAATCAAATATAAAATGAACTGTTTTTGCTTCACTTGGCCCATTTTCCTCATTAAATTCCTCTTTCTTCGTGAACTCCCCAAAATGAGTTCTAACTGGGATAGGTTGTTTGTGATGACCCCCAATTAATTTTGAGAAATCATGAACTTTGGGGAATCACCTTTCTCCAAAGCAGACTTTTTGGAGCGGGAATGTGAAGATACATATATGATACATAAGATACACAGTAATAATTAATAACAATTAATGACAATTTTCTTTCTTTCTTAATGACAATCTCTCAATCCTGCTCTAATGGTTCAAGAATAAAACAATGAGGAGAAAAAAAAACTTGCTATTAAATTTGGACTAGCCAGTCACATAATATATTTATGGCTGATGAGTCTCTAGGCCAGCGTTTCTCAAAGTGGGGGTCGGGACCCTTTTGGGGGTTGCCTAGAGGTTTCCTGGGGGTCGCCTAAAAGCCCTGGTGCAGGGGGCCAGGTCAGGCTTGCCAGACCTCCAGCTGTAGCTGCACATGCACTGGGGCTGACTGACAGCCTCAGGGCCCAATCCTATGTATGCCTACTCTGAAATAAATCCCATTATAGTCAGGGGGGCCTTTACTCCCATGTAAATGTAGATAGGATTGCAACCTCCGGGCCCAATCCTATGCATGCCTACTCTGAAATAAATCCCATTATAGTCAGGGGGGCCTTTACTCCCATGTAAATGTAGATAGGATTGCAGCCTCCGGGCCCAATCCTATGCATGCCTACTCTGAAATAAATCCCATTGTGTTGGATATTTACATTACAATTCATAACAGTAGCAAAATTACAGTTATAAAGCAGCAACGAAAATAATTTTATGGTTGGGGGACCCCACAACATGAGGAACTTATAAAGGGGTCACGGCGTTAGGAAGATTGAGAACTACTGCTCTAGGCAATAAAAAGAATACCATGGTATTTTAAATATTAAGAATATCATGGTATAAATATAAAGAATACCATGGTATTCATGGTATTTAAGAATACCATGGTCCATCTTTACCAATGTGGGTCTCCATTCCAGGACACACATACACTGACAAACTGGAAGTGGCTTTCTGAGGTCTCTAGCAGGTCTTCTGGGACCCACGAAGGCATCAAAGGCTTGCTAAGAGCCACACTCAGCCACTTCCAATTTCCAAAGTAGCTTTTCCTTGGTATTCATCTGTGGATACCAGATTGCAGATACCAGGGATGCACTATATTTGATTTATCTCTGTAAAGCACTTTGAAAGCTTTTGTAGAAAAGCAGTAGATAAATACGCTTAATAATATTTGTGACTCACTGATACTTTGGTTGTTGGGGAGAAGATTTCACCAACAGGGGCAAAAGTAGGAGTGGTGCAGGAGGTGCGGCCCATGCCAGTTGATGTGCCTGGGCGCGGGGTTATGGCACCCCCAAAAAGCAAGTTCGTGATTATGTGCAGCCCCCATCATGTTATATGTCATTGGATACAAATTGAAGAGCAGACTCCAATGCAAAAATCCCTTTTGAAATAACACCTTCCTATCAAAAGCTATGGCCAAAAAACTAAAAATCAGCCCCCACAAATCACCCCAGAAAGAGGTCCTTGATGATTTGCATTGAAATGTAATGAAAATGAAAGTGCAGTAGGTAAGCAAGCATGCCTTGGCTAGTGTGGAAGGTCAGTCCAGGAGAGTACAAGTCTTCCAAAATGATCCTGATCAGGGACGTCACTAGGGTATTAGAAAGGGAGCATGCCTGGGGGGGGGGGGTAACACCGCTAGTGACCAAAATGGCAGTGACCAAAGTGGTTTATAGGAATAATCCCATCATGTTATATACTGTTGGAAGTGTAATTTATAGCAGAATTTAATAGAATAAAGACATTTCAAAGTGGTTTGTTCTATCAAAACTTGTGGCCACAAAACAAATAGAGGCAGGGCAATGGCACATAACCACACCCACCCAACAGGTGTTTCCACACTCACTGGGGATGACATGCTGGCGTCCCACACTGAGTGATGCAAAGCCTAGCGATGCTCCTGCTCACACCTAGATTTAACTTTAGCATTTGTCAAATGAAATATTTTAGGACACTTTACTCAGAGGATTCACTGTATGCATCATATACAATTATACTAAAATATGCTGTCGCATCACACTCCCTGCCACATCACTTACAGAACCAGGAAATTTACTGTCATCGAAAGGGCAATGTGTCAGGAGGAAAGTCCTATCCCTTTCCGCTGGCATTACTGCTGGGATATATGTAAACAAATGAGATTTACCCAGTGGGTCCAGCACCCAGGGCAATGATGTCATATAGAATTATGACATCACTTCTGGGTTCTCCTGAGGAGGTGGCAGTAGTGGCAGCTTTCTTGATCTACCTGCCACCTCTGTTCCTTCTCCTGTGAAGGCTCTTACTTACAGGGGATGCCCTTGAATAGGCTCTTCGTGAAGGGGGTGCCACTACAGAGAAAGAACAGAGGGCAGCCAGATTGCAAAGTCATGGAAACATGAAGCAGCAGGTTTTATTTTGTGCCTGCCCTCCCCAGGTCAGTGGCATGGCACCCAGGGTATGTGCCTATAACGATATCCTAGCTATGCCTCTGAGTCTGCCGAAAAATAATTGACAGCAGTAGAGGAGGGACTAGCGTGGCTTTTTCCAAAATTAAAACCTCAGATTAGAGTGGCTGTAAATCTCATGTGGCTTGAAACTCATGGATGTTAATTTTTTATTTAATAACTGCATGTTTTATGAAGCCCTCAGAGCCCATAAGCATGGCACAAAGGTGACAACTAACACTTTTTGTCTGTTCCAGCAACTGTTACTCAGGTATTTTGCCACTGAATACTGCACTATATTAATTTCATTGGCAATTAGCTCTGTCTTTCACAAATACCTAAACCTTTTTAAAGCCATCTAATTTAGCAGCCATCAACACATCCCTACAGCAGTAAACTTCTCAAGTGAATTATGCATTGTATGAATTACACATTTGTCTTGAATTTCCTTCTTGAACCATAATGCATAAGACTGCGCATAAAGGGCCTATCAGTATGTAGCTGATTAGAGACAGACAACTCCCCCCCACCAAAGTTGAAGTAGTTTGCCGACTGATGTGGGTAAACTCAGATTTAAAAACCTGCAAATCATGGTTGTCCAGCAACGAAACTGCAAGGAAAGCAGTGGTTCCAAAACTGAGTTGTGGCTTCTTGGTGAGCTGTGGAAACCAACCAGGGGAATAGCAGAATTCTCATTTAAAACTTACCACCCTATACAACGTATAGGATTTTAGCTCTAATGGGGAGTTCTGGCCAATGGATCAGTAGATTGAGGAAGCCTTCGTACAAAAAAAATTGGAAAACACTGGACTAAAAAAAGTGGGTGTGAGCGGCACTATGAAGAGCCATCTCTCAAATCCCTTCCGATTCTGAAGATGCCTCCAGATGTTGGAGTACTATTATTTCTCCCTCAATAGGCCACTGGAGAGTGGACAAAGGTATAGCTTCACATAACCCAAATGATTGCAACAAAACAGAGGAAAATGCTGACAGCCTTTCTCAGAGCAAACAGTGATAAATGCCAAATAGGAAAAACGTCAACCTTGCACTCAGATTCGACAGTACTGGAATACACAAAGTGAAGAGAAATGGATCTGTTGCTAGGTTTGCACATGCTTTGTGTCACTTGTCAGCCAAGGCGCTTGTCCAGGTCATACAAGACATGCACAAACCTAGCAACGCCTGCCCACTGCCCACAGCAGCATGTTCCCTTCTCCCCACAGGTTCATTGCAACAGCTGTGATCTGCTGAAAAACCTACGTTTTAATTCAAAGGCCTTTCCAGCAGCCAGCCATTCAACAAGGTAAGAGACAAGACATACACTGTTCCTCAGAGAAACAACAACCTCTTTCATGGACCACAAGAGAACCAAGCTTAAAGGGCCAAACTGAATTCAACTACCCCAAACCCATTTGTGTATTTGAAGAACAGGCCAACGATGCCCAAAATACAAATCATAATTACAATGATCCATGCCAACGAGCTGCACATTCTCTCTGCTTACAGTACTCTACTGGCCATAGTCACTGTAAGAGGTTCTCCAATTACTCCTCCTGCCACAGGGATTCAGTGTCCCTGTAAATTAATCCAAAACATCTAAGCTCATAAGTTGTACACAGATGGCAACACATAATTTGTTGCTTCAGTGCTCCACACTATGAGGTCCCACCAATCTGAAGTGTTTATGAGTGTCAGTCTGGCAGAACGCTCATCATGAAACCCAGCAGGCCTTCCCCTTCATGTTCATCTCATGGTGGCCCTGCCAAGTCAGCTACCATACTGCCAAACATTCAAACCTGGAACTGCCTCATTTGGTAGTTCACAGAAGTTGATGTACTGGAGATTGGAGACACTGCCAAACCAAGAAACCTGACAAAACAGTAAAACACATTTGTTCCACACAAGGAAGATCTAGTGATTCACATCCTGCATGGTTTCTTAGAACTAGATTTGGACTGATAAAACAGAAAGAATTCACCAGAGACACCTGCTCAGAGCATCTATATGTCCACTTTCAATTATAAAATACTGGCTACTAAACGACGGAGGCAAGACATAATTTGGTCCTTCATGGGTGGAAGCAGTCAAAACCTAGCAGAAGACAAAGTTCCAACTCCAATACCATTTTTAATGGAATGCAGCTTTATCAATGGAATGAATGGATGGCTGTTTGGGAGCCCTATTTTAGTTATGCCTTAGAGAAAGGCATAATTTTACATTACAGAGTAAGGCATAACTTTACATTACTGGGAAGAGGAGTAAATGCCCAAAGAGCTTAACAGGTAGCATTGGGTCCTAAGATCAGCTGTCCACACTATCAGGCCTGCTGGTCAGAAAAGTGCATACCATTCCACAAGCACTAGGAAATTGTCATCCTCTCGGCTTGTGCAGTTAAATGATGCTAGAAAGCCAATTTGCAGGTAATGAGGGATATATCAAGGTTTGTAGCTTGCTGGCTTCCCTCAGTGCACAACATGCTGCTGATGGAAACCACATGGTCCCAGTTCATTTATCTCCAAGCTTTCTTCTAGCCTATGTACCTATCCTTGGTCTTTGTAGCCAACATATCCCAGGAGGAGAGCAGAGAAAAGGGGAGATTTAAAATGAATATGTCCTGAGCCCACTTGACTCAGAAAGTAAATTACATATTTCCCTTATTTTGCTAAATTTCTTTGTGAATCCTTGTTGAAAAGAAGTATATGAACTCTTATTATCATTATCACCATCAGAAGAATTTCATACACCAATATTTTCAACACTATGTGAACCACAACCAGGTTCTTTGTTTCCGAATGGATACAATTTCAGAATTTCATATCCCATCTTATTGAAAGTGATTTAATATGTTTAAAAGTTGGTTTCACTTCTCATCATTTGGAATGGAGTAAGTCCTGGCACTGAAAAAAAGTACATAAGGTGAATCATGGCTCAAAAGGGTGAAAGAAGATGCTTTCCAGAACATGAAACACAACCTTGTGGGGAAGCAGTTCTCAAAGTGGGGGTCAGAACCACCTTGGGGAGTCGTAACTTCATTCCAGGAAGGTCATGAAAAACTGGGCACCACCATCTTGGAATCTGGCACTGGATACTGCCATCTTGGATGGGCACTCAGTCTGCTTTCCTGGGAAAAGCCTCATTGAAAACAATGGGACTTAGTTCAGGGTAGAAATGGAAGAGCTCTGACAACATAATGATGTCATTTCTAGACATGACATCACTTTCTGTGTGTGTGTGTGTGTTCCAGACAATTGTCATTCTGAGAAGGCTGAAATACTCGACAGCCACTGTTGTGAGGAATTTCCTTTCTCCCCCAAATAGCATGCAGAGGGCTGAAAGATTCCAAGACACTGGTAAATGTCACACAAAATTCTGCAACACTTCCAATCCCAATCACATATTTATTAATTTTATTGGTGTGCAGATGCTCTCATTAGTTTTCAGTGTATTTTTCTCTCAAATAGTGTGTTAAGGGACTGTGATTTCAATAAGAACTGTAGGAAACACTGTGATGTAATCCCCGTCACCTGCCCTTGCAGATTCATCCCATTTCAGTTCCCCAGTCATGCATGCTATTTACAAAAGCACATGGGCTCACATCATGTGTTCTGTGTAAGGTCTAGCTTGACCCCAGGTCCAAGATGTGGGCCAGCTATAATGTCAGGAAAATGTCAATCCTGTCAAAGTAGTTTGCTTCTATCTTGGGTAAAGCAGTTCTCATTTACCATTTGTATCAAAGACAGCAGCAAAGGATCAAGTGTTAAGACAGTTTTGCAAAACACAAAACTCCCCTTTGCTTCTTGAATTTTGATATGCTTCCAACCTCCCCGTCCAGAATGAATATGCCTGACCTGCGTAGGCTGGAGATAAATGCAGCTTCAAGACAAGTGTGTCATCCCACTCAATAAAGGCTACATTACAGCTACTATGCAAGGCCGGGTGTTCTCCCCTGTCACCCTGCTGAGCGACGGATTTACCTCCAGCTCTCAAACCATCATGTGCTAAGCAAGTAAATTAGTATCACTGCAAACTCAGGCACACACAATACTACAAAAGGAGAAAAGATAGTTCAGTTTAGACTGAGAAGATCTGGGATAATTACAGAATCTAATAAGTGAAAAAAATTCATCATGTTGTAGAAGTGGCCACAATCCATTCTTCACTGGTATGAACCCAAATTCAACTCTGTTTCAAATACTGCCTCGAGTGCATACATATCAGAAGCCAACTGCAGTCAGTCTTTTCCCACTATAGAAAACATACCGTATTAATTTTTTTGTTTTTCTAAAGGCACAATGCTAATCAACTTTCCAGCATTGGCAGAGCTTTGCCGGTGGAGCACGTTCTGCACCCTGCAGTTGTGGAAACCTGCTCAAGGTAAGGCAATGTTTGTCCCCTTGCCTCGGAGTTACACTGCCCTTAAAAGTTAGTTAGGATTGCACTCTAAAGGTGTAATCCTAAGAAATTTAGGCTAGCCTAACTCACCTGGCCTATCTTTCCGTGATGGAGTGGGGAGGTAGACATATGTCTGTTAATTAGCCTAATCCCCCAGGAGTGGGGCAGAAGTGTCTTACTGCACTTTTGTAATACTACCATGTCAGCACAGGACTTCTGCCAGGGCTTAGGCTGGCTTAAGTGGAGATTAGGATTGCAGCCTACGTGGAATATGCATATTTACCTGATTATGTCTGTCATTCTGTTCTTTTATTCATTTGGATTTTTTTTCTTTTTAAATTTGTGAACTCTTTTGCATGACCCAGATTTTATAAGAGAAGCATATAAATATATTCAATATAATTATTTTGTCACATAACGCTTAGTTAACATATGCACTATGACAATCACTCTAAAAAATAAACAATCAAGTGAATAATATAGGATGGATATCTCAATAGCTATTCGCCAAGTAAACTGCCGTCTTTTCACAGGCATCATCTCTCTGCTTGAGACAAGCAAGAAGGGAGGGTCTTTTGCCTTCATGCCATGAATGTTGTCGAACCCCCAAGCCCCGCCCCAAACAGTCTAGCTCCTATTAGAATTGGATCCTAGACCTGATTCAGCCTAGTTGCTTTTAAGGGGTTTCAACATTTCTTTGAATGTTCTAAACACAAAATAATGTTTTCATCTATCTCAGTAAATGCACAGCATATGATACAGATGGCCAAACTTGCTTAATATAAGCATCACAGTAAACTTCAGATGTCTGAGAAATACAATAGTTAAGCAACATTTAAGTTCTTAAATATAAGAACTGCACAAACCATGAACATTACTCATATTTTAATCCAGCAGACTTAGTTTATATTCAAAAGAAGTAAATAATTATGAAGTTTGAAAATTTCTTTTTGAAAATGAGATCAGCCAACATATTTCCACAAGCTGCACATTATGTGTCATAGAACCACATGTGGCTCACAAGATATTTTTTTACCATCCCTAGCATGAGACAAGAAACATGTTTAAAATTCAACAAAACCCTTGTAATGCTCAATTCCAGGAAACAAAACATTAAGTTTGAGCTCCTCACTGACCATGTTTTGGCTCTTCTAGCAAAGGAGAAAGCTCACTGGGTTCTGGAAATGTAGGTTAGATGGATTGCCAAACGTAGACATCCTGGCCAAACCAAACCTGAAAAGGGGTATGCCATTCTTAGCACCTTGTCATCTGTACTGGAAGTCTTTCTTACTGTAAACTTGCCAAACACAAGTGCTTCCATCTCTTAATTGGGGCCACTTGCTTCACCTCATCTGAGCAAAGGAGAGCCAAGGAGAAAAAGTTGGCACCTTTATCACAGAAGTCCAAGAGGTCCTAATCTTTTTCACACTGTAGACTAGAATTCCTTCAGTGCTAGTCTCAGCACTGCTAACTAAAAAAACAACAGCCAGATTTATCTACCAGTGTAGTTTCTGCAAGCAAGCTTTGGATGTAAGACATCCACAAAAAAACCCCCGACAAGTTCTTAGACTGGTTACAAGGAAGAACAGGTGCCAACTGATGGTTATTTGTAACTGTAGCAATTGCTGCCTGCCAGGAACGTATGGAATGCACTTGACATCAGGCCTATAAGAGAAAAAAAACACATGGGAAATAATCTCACACTGTCACCTGAAGGCCACGGGTCTCGAGGTCAAACGCGGACAATACTCACAACTACAAAATTCCAAGCAGGCTTGAAAACCTAAGTAATGCACTTGAATGGTACACATGTGTTTTTGCTGATGAAAAAGGGCTGCTTAATGCTGTGCACAGAGAATAGTTTGTGGCAACTCAGAGTGAGGGGAAAGACATACAGCATATGTGTGACACCTTGATTATGATGAGTCCCTGAACTACAGATGCCCACATCAGCACTTTATGGAGACACATTGTTGCTTTTATGCAGGCACAAAAACAGTGGGTCTGTTTGCTGCTTCAACTTACATCACATCTGGAAAACCTCTGAAACAGATCGGGTATGTGTCCTATGGACTTAGTGTTCTTCACAATTAGGGCGCAATCCAGAGCAACTACGGGGAGTCCTTGCTCTGGTGTAAGAACAATTTGCTCTGGATTGCAATATGAATTTCCCATAGGTTTTCACTAGGTGCTGCAGTAACTACGGGTGCACGTAATGTCTCTTATGTGCTCCCGTAGTTACTCTGGATTGTAGGGTATGTCCACTAAGACTTAGTACATTTGAATTTGTGTACTTCACGCACTAAACACATTCCAGGATTTAACCACAATGTCAAAAACCAGTTTCCAAATTCCAAACACAACATTGAGCTTTCCTAAATTTACTAATTAAACTAAGGTTTGGTCAAGACACACAGCAAAATGAGGTGACAGAGGGCTGAAGTGGTGGGTTGTGGCACTTTCAAAAACCAGTGCCAGTGAATACAGGCAGTACTGGACTAGATGGACCAATTCTCTTACTCCAGATGTTCTTGAAATGAGAGTTGCAACTAGCTATTGCAATATTAGGGGAGCGTCACAAAGTTCTGTATTGTTTTTCAAGGGCCACAGTAACAAAGTTTGAGAAGCACTGTCTTGAGACATAAATGCATTGTTTACCAGGGTGAACTCTAGCAGGAAATGGCATTGCAGTGGTTCAGTAATTAATGATGCTGTGCTTGTTAACCTGAAGGTTGGCGGTGCAAGGCAGAGTGCTGCACAAAGGACTGAACGGGTGAAAGTATCACATCATCTTATTTGCTCCACTTGCAATGCACTTCCAATCAAATCCTCATTTCCATCTTCTCCAGTTCTCAGCAATATGTCCTTCAAAGGTAATCTTCCATCAAGGCTTTCACTGATTTTTTCTTCTCTGTTTTCTTTTCAGCTCTTTTTTTGACACCTTGTAATACTTGTTGCTGCAAACTTTTTGTAAATGATGCCACAGGAGACTGAAGTGTGAAACCAAGCAAAGTCAGCAACTCATCTCTATATTACTGCAGCCCAGATTCACTTCTCTGCTGGTGGTGTTTTGAACTGCCTTCTATCTTGCATCCTTTCACAGAATACTTTGGTAACTAGTAACTATTATCATTATTTTTTAGCTCCCAGTGTTCCCTCTTGCCTTACATGTCAAGGAATTTTTTTTAAAATGTGTATGGTGATGGCACAAGCTAACTAGTACAGCTTGGAATGACAATGAAAAACATTAGAAGCACTTTTATCCTGTTAGAGCTCCCCAAAGGCTTTGGTCCTATGTGGTGATAATGTCCACCATTCTGAATTGGAGTCATCCAATCCATGTTTTGATGTGACTCTGAGGAAACCATCTGGCCTGTTGCAGAGGTCTCTGTCACTGTGTCATTAGCTTTCCAGTGAAGTGTCACTGTGATAAAGTTTGAGAAGTACTGCCTTGAGACATACATACATACATCCAGGATAAGTTATCTTCCAGGATAAGTTCTAGCAGGAAATAGGGCTGCAGTGGCTCAGTGGTTAAAGAGCTGAGCTTATTGACCTGAAGTTCAGCAATTTAAGACCAGAGCACCTCATGAAGTTAGCTCCCATCACTTGTCCCAGCTCCTTCAGGAATGCCTGTTTATTTACTTGCATTTGCATGCTGTCAGATTGCTAATTTGGCAGGGAGATATGGGATGGGATGAGTTATGAGCACTATTTCTTCATTTGGTAGGTGAAGCAGCATGAGAGCTACTGAACATTTTTCAGGTTTTTTTTGGCTATATAGAGGGGGAAAAGATCAAGGTTTGATTAATAAATATGAAACTCCCTGTGTGTGCCAGGACAAAAGTAACAAATGAAAGCTTCAAAGTCTTCATAAGTGGCTGATTTCAAAACTCAACTTCCTGAAACCTATGTGCAGGGATGGGAACTTGGACTTAGGTGATTTGAGTCTTGAGTCACAAAAACATGTGTTTTTTTACTCATTCACGTTCTCTCAAGTCAAGTATGTCAATGAGTACAGCACTGACTCAAGTCTGAGGCCACTGATGTGGCAATTAGTCCCCATATGTGCAGACTCAAGCCTGTCTGGCCATGCTTGCTTACTTTTTCCTGCGGTGTTAAAGACCTCATGGAGCCATCATTCAGACTGGAGAAGCAGGTAGAGATTAATGTTTTGATTTTGCATCAAGAATGAGGTGGGAGAAATTTTGTCCGGCTCTAAAGGAATCAATGATCATTGGACAAAGGTTTTTTCCCCTGGATGAGTTTGGGATAAAAGGGGCAATTTCTAGCCATCTCATGAAAAACTCATGGCTCCAACAGGCTCATTGAATGACCTGCCACAATGAGACTACTACTAAGCAGAGCTGCAAAGAATTGGGTTTTACTAATAAGCCTCCCAGCTGCCGTGTATAACCCTTCTACCATTTCTGTCCTTGCCCTCACCCAGTTCAACCCACCCCACTCCCTGTTGCTCTGTGCCCTATCTATCTACAGTATTTATATACCGCTTTTCAACTGAAAAGTTCACAAGGTTTACAAGAAAATGAAAAAAATTAATAGCTAATTAATAGCTAATGGGTGCCTGTCCCAAAAGGGCTCACAATCTAAAGTGCAAAAAGAACACCAGCAGAAGCCACTAGAACAGACATTGCTGGGGTGTGTAGGGCCAGTTACTCTCCCCCTGCTAAATAAAAGAGAAACACCCACTTGAAAGAGTGTCTCTTGCCCAGTAAGCAGTGCCCTGGGTGTTTGGCACTCCTTATGAAAGTGCGATGTGAATGAGATTGTGTGTTTTATGGCCACAGTTCATCAGGAACAATTGGAACTTTTTGCACGTTGTTTACAGGTGAAGTGGAGGCATCAAGAGAGTACTAAATGAGAACTCTGACACACACACAACACCAGGAACTCTGTCCCCCCCCCCCCCCAAAAGCAGCACCTGACATGTGATCAGAAAGACTCCTGACTTGAGTCAAACAGTGTCATGAAAACACTCTGGATGAGTCCCCATGGCCACCTATTAAGAGTAATGCACTAATTGAGTTAAAGTGGCAGGAACTTGGGATCTGAGTCTAATTATAATAGATTTCCACATCCCGGCTTATATCTATACCATGAATTGCAAAATCAAATTTATACTTTAAGTGACTGTTTTGTTGTGGCCACTTAACACAAAATTACTATGACCACATTTTGTGGCTGCTCCAACTGGGAAAATGTTCATCTTTGAAGGGAGGCATGATAATACTCAATGCTTAATAGCTTAATAGGCAGAGAGAGAGAGAGAGAGAGAGAGAGAGAGAATTTCTGCTTTGAAATATTTGGCCTCAATTCCCCCCAACAGGTTTTATTTGCAAACACATTCTGTTTTGATGAATCAGATTTACAAATGAATGCCAAGTCTGGTTTATAAGAAAGATTCTCCCACCACCATCATGTTGAACAAACTCATGTGATAAACTGAAAGCACAAAAATGCTCTGTTGCTTGACAAATGTGATTAAATTCTAATTTTGCTAATGAGGAATCCTAAAGAGGTAAAAATAAACATAAACCCAGTAGAACTAAAATCCAGAAAAGCACAAGAATCTCACAAAAGCTGCCAAGAACTAAAACATGCTTCCTTGTTTTGAAGCCGCATGCTAAGCATCAAAGAATTCCTGAAAACCAAGACTTTATACAGATTAAAATGATAAATGGCAAGTTTATTCCCATTACAATTTATCATCCAAGAACAATGAAAGACTTGTACTACTCTCTATGTAGGTTCTTGGGTCTCTGAGTTGTGGGAAGGTAAGCTGACTGAGTTTGACCACACCTGGAAAGAAATTGCCTGGAAGCAAGTTACAGGGCAAAGCCTGATTGAATTCCTGCTTTTCTTGCAGGTATCTGGGCCTTTGGATTGCCAGAGAAGCCAATAAAAAACACCCAGGACCAGGGCAATGGTTCTCAAAGTGGGTGTCAAGACCCTCTTGGGGTAGGGTTGCTATATTTCCCAAAAACAGGGACAATCCCAATTGTGTTCACATACTGGCAAATGGGACAGGGAGTCCTGTCTCACTTTTGTCGAAGAGAATTATGGCAACCCTATCTTGGGGGATCATAACTTCATTGCTCACCCTGATAAAGGGGAAGAAAGACAGAAGAACAGACCAACTTAGCAACTATTATATCAACGGTGTATATCTCTGGTGTGTGTCTTCGCACATTTGTTGATTCAGGATTTGCCCTTTCTGGAATCCCAACTCTGAACCATGAAGAGATTTGCAAAATAAGCTACAATTCTTTTCCATACACCAGTATCTCTACAAGAGAAGGTGAACATGAACACTGGTGGGAGGAATTGAGGCTACAATCCTAAACACTTTCCTGAGAGTAAGCCCCATAGAATAGAATGGGAGTTACTTCTGAGTAGACATGCTTAGGATTGCACCCTACATCTATTAGAAAAGCAGGGACCAGAAGTTATGGATTATCTCTCTTCAAGAACTGCTTCTTGCCAGTGCACCAACCAAGAAAAAACCTCCTCTCACACAGCCCTTGTGGGAAATATCAAGATAAGAATTCCTCTGCAGGTTACAGGATATAGGCAAAATAAGCAAAATGTTCCTAGAATAGGATCATATAATCTTAATTACAATAACAGGCTGAACCTTTTGCAGCAGAAATGAAAGGAGGGAAATGAAAAAGCTAGTGACAAATTCACAATCATCGGGTTTAAATATGCGTAAGTTACCATGAACCATTCCTCCTCTTAAAAGTATCCCGAAGAAAAATCACTGCAAAATTATAGATATGGTACCCAAACTCAAATACAAATTACACAACCTGTGAAATGTTTTCACAAGCGCTTTGCTGTACATGATTGTCATATGTAAACACTAATATGAAGCAGCACATCTTTCAACTAGGGAGACAAGGAATGACTGTGCTGTATCTAGCCTTCTCTCTCCCTGCCAGGAACTCAGTCAATTGCAGGCAATTCTGTTGACAGAACCTTTTGATTGCCACAGTATATTCACAATTGATGGTGCTGGCACGCTACCCAACATCCACACCGCTGTGTGCTTAAAATAGGATGGTGGGCGTGCAACCTGATGCAGCCAACCGTGCAGGCTGGGCTCCTCCGCTCCATCACTATGAGAATATGATATTCCCTCACACCCCATTCCCAAAATTAACTCCCTCAGACCGTTTGCCGAGATGGCAATCAGCTCTCTTGGAAACTGCTGCAGTTGGCTTGCTCTCATAAACATAATGAAGATGTGTGACCTTCACTGGTGACCAGCACATAAATCCAGAAATGATTAGATGGGTGTGAAATGTATGACTCAGGGCTTTTGAAGTTTGAAGAAGTCCCCATCCGGCCCCACCAGCCTGCTATAATATTTCACAGCACCCGTCCCCTTTGGCCTAGCCATACATCGTGTAAGCCTGCTCACCTGATGCTAAAACCAAACCCTTCATCAGTACCAATACCAGATGCTGTATAGAGAGTTTGGAGATACTACAGGGTGACCATACGTCCTCTTTCCCCCCAGACATGTCATGCATTTTTGCCTTGTGAGGACTTCAATGCCCTCCTTTTTCTTCTAAGCAGGCAGCCTGTAGTCATCTTGGAATTCATAAATTAATATATGTAACTAGCAAAAACAAACTTGCATTGAGGGAGGATGGTGCGCATGGGGGGGTTGATATGCATGGTGGGCTGATGCACATGGAGAATGTTGCTCATGGGGAGGATGAGTTTGGGGGTTGTTGCGCATGGGGAGGTTGATGCACATTGAGAACGTTGCACATGGGGGGCCATGCACAAGGGGGATGCTGTGCTTGGGAGAGAAGCTGTGCATGGGGGAGGGTTATACATATGGGGGGTGTTGTGCAAAGAGCGATGTGCATGGGGAACGTTTTGCACAGGGAAGTTGCAATGAGGGATGGTGCGCATGGGGTGACTTATGCACATGGGTTGGATGATACGCATGGGGGGAATGATGTGCAATAGGGGGATGGGACACAGGGTCGATGAAGTACGAGGGGCATTTTACTCCCTGCAAAGCGGGTATATTTCGCTAGTAAGTAATATAGCATTTGAATTTAGCACATGAAAGCAATGTGCATCAGTGTTTTAAGCTTTTATTTTGTCGTGTCATACATTTTTCTTGTGTATCCTACATTTTGGGGGGTCCTTGTTCTCTTTTTTTGGTTGTGGCATATGGCCACCCTGGCTTGTTATGGACGCCTAAGATAAAATGAGAAGAGCTGATGGGTCACTATGGAGTTAAAAATGGGGAAACAACAAAATCCACATCTCATTCCAGACACTGGTGACCCCAGTATTAGAGGGAGATTATTCTGTCTCATAATAAGCCTACTTAGAACTCTGTAACATTTTACAACAGAAGTCCTCATCTAAGGAGTGATCAAAAGGGTAATTTCAACCTAAATATTCCAAATGCAGTGGGTAAAAAGCATGCAAAATTTTCCCACCATAATCTATTCCTCAGTTCTTTCCAAACTTCTGCAAAGCCCTCTGAAGAGCAACCAGAAAAATTAGACTGGGTAGGTGAAATTAATGGCTTGGGTCCTTGTACATCTCCAGCAAATAAACTAAGAGCACAACCCTAATCATGGTTACTCAAAAGTAAGCCCCATTTTGTTCAATGGGTCTTACTTTCAGGAAAGTGTCTTTAGGATTGCAGCCTAATAAAATTATACATATTCCTTAGCTGGGGGAAGCAAAAAATTTGCAGGAAAGTGAAGTGTCTTGTTTAAACCCTTCTAGCATAATAACATGTCTTGAATTGATCTGCAGTTGTGTCTAGGCTTTCTTCATTTATTTTCAAATACAATAAGAATATATAGCAGTTGTCTGCATCATAATTCTTTTCATTTTGACTGCAGAAAACAAAAAGAGAATACATCACTAGAATATGCAATACAACATTTTGTGGTATAGGCATTCAACGTATCTATTCAAGTAGGTATTCAATGTATCTAAACTTCACTCATTTTGATAATATCTGGCACAAGCACCTTCTGGTTAGACACAGACTGCCGTTCGAATGGATCCTTCATGGCCAGTATGCAGACCAGTACCTCCACCTGCAGGGTCTTGTCTGAGGTTGAAGGTCTCAATACGGAGAGAGGTGCCATCAGGAGAATTGGTTGCAACAACATTGTCTCATCCCTTTAACATGCTCTAAGGCAATATACAGCTGTGAAAATGGAATTTGGAGTGAGAAGTCATAGTGAGATTGGGGGACATAATCCTTGCCTCCCATGGCAGTGTGGTTTCCCTAGCCAGTTGTCCAAAAATTGATGGTGTCCCCTGACAATTTTAGGGCCTTGTCAGCATGCTGTGAGATGAAAAAGATTGAAAAATTGCTGCAATAGAAGCACTGAAAGAAAGGTGTCGCATTGCCCAGCAAACGAGGGGATCAGTGTTCCTACAGCAAATAGGATACATGGGTTTCTTGGATATTTTCCAGATTAGCCTTAGCTTGTTTTGTTAGGTGCATCTGGGTTAACCAGATCTTCCAAGTGACCAATCCAATACAGAGCCTAACCAAGGAAAGGCTGCCATTTTCTAGCCCCCAATGGCTACTCTCAACGCAAGACCAACTTTGGCAGGGCAACACTGGGTATTTGCCAGGGTGTCAAGAGCTCCCCACCCAAACTCTTATTTGTACTTTGTACAGAACATCCAAGGTGGTAAAAAGCAAAGGAGGACAAAAAGCTGGGACAGCATACTTTGCCTCTTTCTGTTTGCTTAGAAACAAACCTTACCTGCTATAAGCGACCAGGAAAATGGCTGTGTACTGGTCTGACTCCTAGGTAATGCTAAATATAGGATTTATACTTAAATCCAATAAACAAGTCCCCAAAACACCTTGGTCACTGCTGGTCTCTGTTTCTTCATTCAGCCCAACCCTACAATCCAGAGTAACTACGGGAAGACATAAGAGGCACTTATTGCTCTATGCATTTTCCATAGGTTTCCCCATAGGTGGCACCATAACAACATCGGTGTAAAAGGTCCCATGGTTACTCTGGATTGTAGCCTAAGGCAGGTTATGAGAAGCAGATATTTTGTGCAGAGGATCAAGCATGGGGACAGCCTCCTAGGGACCCACTGATACCTACCTAGTGCCAATTTTGATGCTGTGCTGGACAGCAAACAAGTCCTGCCCTGTTGAGACCCCCATTAACATTCCCAGCTGGTGTCATTTGTTGACACCTACAAAACAAGCCACTCATCCTCACTGGATCAGCAGGTAGTATTACAACACTTGCAGAAAAGCATGTGGATCACCATTCTTCCTCCCGTTTTTCTGATCAAAATCCCTCAAGCGCCTTTTCTGCCCACAGGGGCCAAAAATTCAGGGTTTCCCTGAAGAAATAGTATTTTGGAAAGAGTAAAGATTTTTTTTTAAAAACCTAAAAGCTGTATTGGGAGCTGTAATCATGAACAGGACGGGGTAATGACTGCTACAACCACTTTCCATACTATGGCTTTTAAACAAATGTACTCCACAGCAGGGAAAGAGAAAGTCATTACCTCACCATGTTCATGACCACAGCCCCTAATACAGCTTTTAGGTTTTAAAAAATACAATAAACTAATAATTTTAAAAAAGATTGTTTATATCATCTAATTATTGTCTAGTTTAATGTTTCTCAACAAGGGGTATGGATACTACCAGTAGTATTTGAGGTGGTGTCTTGTGGTACTCACAGTACCCCTGGAGACCTACCACCTGGAAGCTAGATCAAGAACATGGTGAAAGAAAGATAGGTTTAGCTCAGGAGGCAGAACTCCAAAACATGCTTGTCCACTCTAGTAAAAGCCTCTCCCCATCCACCTAAGCCTCTTATTGATGTTTGTTGTGTTGCATTTGGCAGCCCAACCCATAAATAACTGGTTTATGTCATCAGTTACTTCCAGTGGTACTTCATATAGGTGGACCGTGTGAGGTGGTACTGTGGAGGACAAATCTTGAGAAACTCTGGTCTAGTCTAGTTTGCTCCACAAATGGGGTAGAAATTATTATTTAAAATGTTTAAATGACCCAGAGGGCACAAAGAGACATGCCATTAACAGAAGGAGAGAGGGATATAACTCTGACAAAGTTAAGGGATGCGGACTGGATGATAGAATCCTGATAGTGAAAATGGTGTCTGGAAAATGCCTGCTGCAATTCAGAAACCAGAAGAATTGCTGAATGAGGATTTTCCATTAATAGAGGCTTCCAAAATGCCCTTCCCAAGGACTGGCAGAAGCAAAACCATTTTTGAAAAAGAAGAGAAACCATGTGCATTGGCATATTTTACATAAGTTGCAGGATTTTCTTCAGCAGAATTTGAGTTGCATTGGCAAATAACGCTGTTGTGTTTTTTTAAAGTGGAATATACATGACCATTATTTGCAACCCATTCCTTCTTTCCCACATGTTAATTTGGTGGTTCCTATGGAGGGGAAGATGTTACTAACAGTCATGTGTTAAACTTTTTGGAAAATCTGAACCATTATTAGGAAACATCTTTACTTCCCTTAAGTACCTTATCACTCTGGATCTAATCCTGCCAAGAGTCTTTGGGCCAACTTATCAGTTTTTGACCTGATGGTTCAGAGGGAGAGGTTAGTCAGAGGCTAATGTGCAAAAAGCAATTTTCAGCCGTGTATGGGGAGACAGGGAGGATGCGAGCAACCGCTCTAAGCAATGGGACATGTTAAGAGATGGTTAAGGAAAGTCAAGACAAATACAGTGGAGGGGCAATTCAAACAGCTCTGCACTGGGATGCTATTTATTATGTAGATCCAATACATTCAAAACCACAAGATGCCAAACCAGCATTCCTGGGCACCTCAAAAGCCTCCCTAGGCAGTGTGGCCAAACCCCATTCCTGATTAAAAGCAGCAATTGCTCATTGAGCATCACTCAACAGCCATGGGTTGTGCTTTTTTAAGCCATTTGGAGAAGAGAACAAACCTTTTCCCTCTCCTTTTCTTTGCCTTCCCCACTAGTCACGCCATTTAAATGCGATTAGCATTCCACTGATGCTCTCTCTGAACAGCACACTTAATACCGCTTTAGACTCTGCCAGAGATGAGAGGAGCGAGTGCATTATCAGTGGTGACTCAGTTGATAATTTTTGCTCGCTTCTCTTCCCGGCTTCTCTCTCGTTTTGTCTCTCAAAGCACTACTACGCAGACAGAACTTGCCTGACAATCTTCCCCCGCAGTGGGCTTTGCCACTCTCGATCTTTTGCGATGCTTTTAAAAAACTGATCAGTGACTCAAATCACCAGACACCTCTGCCTACCTTTACTGAGGTCCTTGTGGGGTCAGACTTCAGGTCTTTGAGGAGGCAGCTGCTATTGGCTGGGAGGCAGAGGCATGCAATGACAAATCACACAGGACAGGAAATTCAAGGTTAAACCCCACTAAGAGTTGTACACAATAAAGTGTGGAAAACTTCAACGACCTTCCATGTTAACACCCAAAAATGAACACAGGATTCTCACTGATGTCTTTAAAAATCTGGAGCAGAAAGGTGCTATTCCCTGGCAGTCTTCAATACTCCCCAATAAAGTTTAGAGGTAACCCACCAAACAAATAAGGCTTTTGGTAAACAGTTGCCATTTCTTTAAACCCACCAGTCTACTTATAGAACTCATTTACACAAGGTGTTGTGATGGCCTCTAGCACAATTGAGGCTCTCCAAAGGAACAGATATGGCATTTGGGTCTTGCAACTAAGGATTAGCTATATCAGATAAGCATACAACACTGCATGCCCACAGGCAGTATGTCTTTGACAGCATAATGCTGGAACAGAAGAAGTAAGCAACAAACACCATCATGCCGCAGTTGTGCAGATATGAACCAACTGAAAGATAGGCTGCTGCTGCTTTAATGAATGCGAACTAAAATGATAGCAATACATTGTGACTCTGCTCATTCTGTTCTCCAAAATACTCACTCAACTGATCAGGGAAAAAGAGCGTCTGAGACCAGGGCTTGTCAAAATGTGCAGGTAGGCAGGGTAAAGCCGATTTTAAATGGGAGATTAAAGTATACTGGGGAGCACGTGGTGTTGATCGCAGCAGAGATCTTGTCAGCATGGAGGTCCAGAATTCTCCGTTTGATGAGGCGAAATGCCTCAACAAGTGAGAGGTGTCCTAGTAAGTCAGGCTCAAAGCCCTATTGGATGATTTTTAGCACCCATGGGTTGTCTTTGAGATTGGAGTCTTCTAGGAAATGGTATACAAGAGAGTTGGGGTCGGTGTTATAAAAAATTTTTAACCAGAACTTTGTAGCTCTGAGCCATGCAATGGTTTCCAATTGAATTTGACCAGTCTCGATGCAAAGGACCTCGTAGGGTACACACTGAGGTAGACCTAAAATGCTCCTAAGGAAAACAGAATATATCTGTTCAAGTGATTTGTTAAAGGACGGTATCCAGATTGGTACCCCATAAAGAATTTGGGGAGGGCATTTGGCGTTAAAGGCCTTGAGGGCTGCTGGAACAAACGACCCACCCTTGTTGTAGAAGAAACCAATTAGAGCTTGCGAGGAAGCTTTAGCCCAGGTGCTGGTCATTGAGCGGTGGGGAATCCAGGATAAGTTGTACGAAAAGAGCAGCCCCAGGTATTTAAAGGTTGTAACCTGTTCCAGTAAGTGTCCATTGAATCGCCACACTCTGGGTTTCCAGAATCTTTCAAAGATGACAATTTTAGATTTTGAAAAATTGAGTTGCAGCATGTTGGAGGTGAAGTACTTAATGCACTTGTTGATAAGGCGTTTTAGCCCCACCCTAGATCGAGATAGGATGACTGCGTCGTCCGCATACAGAAGGATTGGGACTGGCAGGTCCTTCAGCTTAGGAGGGTGGCCGTCGACAGCAGCGAGAAGAGGAGCCAGATCATTTAGGAAGAGGTTGAATAGGGTGGGCGCCAGGACGCAGCCTTGTTTAACACCTTTGTTGGTGGTGAATTCTTCAGTTAGATATCCTTCTGGGGAACATCTAACTTGCGCGGAGGTGTTGGAATAGAGACCGCGGATGAGGGCAAGCAACTTGGGGACAAGACCCATGCTAGCAAGTTTGGACCAGAGGAGATTCCTAGAAACGTTGTCAAATGCCCCCTTGAGATCAAGAAAAGCGACAAAGAGTTTGGACTTCTGATGAATAGAGTATTTCTGGGCTAGATGGTGGAGAACAAGAACATGGTCAAGAGTGGACTTCCCTTGCGTAAAGCCAATCTGTTCCCAGCCCAGGATATTGAAATGTGAGGTCCATTGGGTAAGTCGATGAAGCAATGTTTTGGCGTACAGCTTGCCAATTATGGATATCAAGCTTATGGGTCTGTAATTGGCTGGGATGTTCGCACCGCCCTTCTTAAAGATGGGAATCACTAAGGCCTTGAGCCAGTCTTTGGGAAAAACTCCGGTTGCATTTATGGCAGAGAGTAAGGGTGCCAAGATGGAGGACCAGAAAGCAGGGTCTTCCTTGAGCAAGCTGGGAGGGATGGCGTCTGGCCCTGGAGCTTTTCCAGTTTTGAGAGCTGAAATTAGATCGAGGATTTCGTCTTCGATCACATCTGGCCAAGGCTCATAACTGGAGAAAGGAATCTCAGGGGATCTTTGGCTGGTGATAGTTGGATCAAAAAACTGGTCTAAAAAATGCTGGCGCCAAGAACAGATGGAGATGAGATTTCGCTTGCTCAAGCTCGTGCAAGAAGCTTCTGAAACAATGCTCCAGAAGAGTTTGTTGTTGTTACTAACTGTGGCTTGGATCAGAATATCCCAGGAGTTTTTGATGAACTCAAGGCGTTTGGCCTGTAGAAGGTCCTTCAGGGCAGATAAGGCTGCAAAATAGGTTTTTAGGTCAGCCCTCCGATTGCTGGCTCTGAAGATCCCAAAACAGGACCTAGTTAGGGCCTTGGCACGTAGGCAGTCCTGGTCAAACCAACCAGGGCTTTTGGGGTTAGGCCTACGAGCTGGAACGCCCATTGAGGATGCGAGGTTTGCAAAAATGTCCTGTAGTAAGGAAGCATAGGCAGCCGGGATGGAGTCTGGTGCTGGGCTTGACGTGACTTGTTCCCTAAGGGACCTCCCAGTCAGAGAGTCCAAAAGTGAATGGACTTTGGAAAAGGTGGTGGCATTCCATCTAATTTTGACTAGGCTGGAGGAACAGGGCTGAGGGCAGGGAGCTGCATCAGGGCAAAGCACCCCAATGTTGAGGGAGGCACAGAGGGGGAGGTGGTCGCTGAGTTTAAGGTCGTCGATTCTGAAGCTGGAAACTACCGGCAGAAGTGAGGCTGAAATCAGAACATAATCGATGACACTAGTGCCTACTGGAGAGACAAAGGTGAATTCCGAGGCTCCAGGAAAAACTCATAGGCCATTGAGCCAAATCAGGTTGAAATGGAGGCTGAAATTGGCCAAGGAGAGTCCGGCATCATTGTAACATTTGTCTTTGGAGGTTCTCTGCAGAATGCCGTGAGTGGAGATGTACGGCTCACAGTCGTCAGCAGCTAGCTTGGAGAAAATCTCAACCCCATCCCCAACTCTGGCGTTGAGATTAGCGCCCAGGATTAATGAGGCATTAGGAAAAATGCTGCGTGCCGCGTTGCATTGGTCCGAAAGAAAGCACCAGGCTAGTCCCCTTTGTGGCTTTTTTTGACAAGGGGGTAGATAGGTGTTGATAATAAGATATGACCGCTGATGGATGGCTAGATGGACAATTAGTAGGTTGCAGGAGTTGTAAGATGCCTCCACTAGGGTTGCTGGAAAACACTGGTTAATAAGGATTGCCAAACCTGCTTGTGCACGGCCGGTCTTTTTTAGTCTGCGGGCAGGAAGATGGAAGGTTTGGAAATTGGCAAGGTGGATTGGAGCCGTAGACCAGGTTTCTTGGAGAAGTATGATGTCAAAGGAGGATATAAAGGCAAGGAACTCCTTGTCGGACCTCTTATTATTCCAGCCCGCGATATTCCAAGAGACCAGCCTGAGGTGATTATGAGGATGCAGTGTTGGTAACAGGGCACTCTGCGGGACAGAAGAGAGGGCAGTTGGAGTGGCTAGTCAAGTAGGGTGGTCCAGACTCACGGTGTTTAGACTGTTGTCTGTGAGTATGCAGCCGTTGAAAGATGCACTGGGAGTTTGGGCTTTGAACGATTCACAGGAAGGTTCAGGCAGAGGGACCATGTCCTGGAGATTAATGACTTGCATAGGCATAGAGACAGCCCTGGAATGGTCCAGAAGGGCGTCATGGTGTGGTTTCTTGTTGAAAGGCTGAACAAAATCAGGAGCTGAAGTTACTTGGGCTTGTGTGACTATAAGGTTGTTAGGACCAGATGGAAGAGTCACTAAAGGCTGTCGTGAAGGGGGGGAAACAGAGGAATTGACTGGCTGAAGCTCCCTAAACTCCTTGGAGAGTGGGGCTTGGGCAATATGAGATCGGCACTTAGTGGTTGTACATGGGGAAACGTCCCTTGTTAGGATAGAAGGTGGAACTAGGGACTCCTTTGGAGCTGAATGGCAGTCAGCTTTAGACCTCAACAGATGGGATATGACAGGGTTTTTAAAGAGTCTCTAAGGGAAGATACCAAAATCTCTGAAAGTAGAAATGTGGGAAAATATCAGACCAGGGACAAAGCTTGAATTGAAATGCAAGATGACGCGAGACTGTGATAGGGGAGAAGGCAATATGTCCACTTTGCGTAGGTCAATCCTGGATGAATCAATTTTCAATATGTTAGACAGGTGTTTTTTTGCTTGCCAAGTAGAAGCCCATCTAGGTGCATGTCGTTGATGGCGAGTAAAACAATCACTTTCAGGTCTTGTATGGGAAAATGTCCTTGAATTTCAAAAAATTCCTATGACCATACGTTGCTTCATTTTTAACTTTCCAGTACTCCACAACCAGAATCTTGACTTGTTCCCACCTGCTGAATTCCCATCATACTGCATCCCATTCTAGATAATGCATCCCTACTCAAGAGAAGCCCTGCTATGTTTAATTTCATTTGATATTACATAATTACTGCTTGCAGTATTGTTCCCCTTTCCAGCTATTCATGGTGGATGTATAGAAGGGATGTTAAAATTGTACATCTCTTCAACTGATTAATGTCATGTTAGTTCTTTCCCACCAACTATGTGACCCTCCTCCAAATAATGTTACTAAGGTGGAAACCACAAGATTTCTAAAAACTAAAAAATCTACATGATTGTAAGGTCAAAAAAGTATAAATACAATATTAAAGTACCAAGAGGGATAAAAATTTTTTAAAGAATGTTCATCATAAGCATCAAAGAACATCTAGTCCAGTTTCCTATGGGAGACATGCCTCAGGGAGAACACAAGACAACAAGATACCAGCAACCTGATTTTCTTAAACTGGCATTCTGAAGAAATCTATTTCCAAAATCAGGAAGGTGCATATTGTCACTTTGGTTTGTAACCTGTGATGGACTTTTCTTCCAAAAATTTTTCCTATTCCCTTTTAAAAGGCCAAATGCTACCACCACATCCTGTGGCAAGGAGTCCCACAGGTTAATTACATGCTGGATAAAGAAAGACTGTGTGTTCTAACTTTCCTGATACTAAATTTTAGTGGCTATCCTCATGTTCTGAGTGAAATAAGAACCTAGGAAAGGGGAAAATTATATCTTACAAGATGCATGAAGCTTTTTCCCCCTTTGGCTTTCTGATGGGAACATTCATTTCAGGCCTGTTTGAAAACGAAAGCAGTTCTGAACTATGATGCAAGTGTTTCAGAAGCCTTATGGCAATGACATCCTCTGCTTGCATTCCTCATGGTGAAATTGGGAAAACTATAAGTTAGAATCAATCATACAAGTGATAGAAAGTGGTGGAAAGTACAGAAGCAGCCAAGTCTACACATTCTCTTTTAAGGATCCCTTCCCCATCACACCAACTGCACTACTTTCCCTTGATATTGGACCCTTGCTGCCCTGTGTTGGCTTTAAGAACCACTTTGCCTTGTTCAAGCCTGAGAAAAATCAATTCCCCATCTCACGTGGCATTTTCTAGAACAGAGCTTAAATGACAACTGCCTGAGCAAACTATTTATTCAGGAGTGAGATAAAAAAAATCATTTACTGCTTATTTTCCAGGACCAGCAGCATAAACGCAGTCGGGTGTGCTGCAGCGTTCATTGTCTGTAAGCGAAAATCCAAAGAGAACGTCAATTGATACCTTGACTAACTCAAGAAATGAAGGAAAGAAACAAGCTTCCCTCCCACTGCGTAGGGAAGAGGCCCATGCTTCTATACTGCTTTTCCAAAAAGACTGGAATGAGCTCACAAAATTTAAACACATAATTTAAAAAACCTAACAATATGAACACAAAAGCAGTATGACAATGCTAAAATTAGAATTTTCATTTGCCAAGACAAACATGAGCTAAAGGGATCTTACAACTTGTGTGGAAGGACATTCTCTGACCTTTCCATCTGTACCTGCAAAGCCAAGACCATGAGCCACTAATGTTTTAATCTCAAATGAAGTGTCTAAAACAAACAGCAGGTTTGCATGCATTGTGCAAAAACAGTAGGTCATGTTTCCAAAGAGTGCAGCAGCAGGGAGACCACTAAAAGCACTGAAAGCCCTTCTTACCCTCCAGATGGCTAGTGATACCCCAGGTATATTTACCAGCCCCTTGCTCTTGGCAGTGCCATCACCACCATCCCCTGCAAATAGGGGTGTCCAAACCCTGGCTCAGGGGCCAAATAGCCTCCGGCAAGGCTCAATGCAGCCCACTGCAGGACACCTCCATCTGGCCCTCAGGCAACGTAATTCTTCAGATGTCTCTAATTCTTCAGATGTCTCTAATACACTCTTATATGCAAATTATGTAAATTTATTCAAATTTTGAATGTAAATCATTTTTCTGGCCCCCAACTCAGCCTCAGAGAGATGATGTGGCCCTCCTGCTGTCCTCATCATAATAGTTAACCAAACCAAAGAAAGCAGGTTACCTCTTCCTCTTTCCTTATAGTGACTGCTTCTTCACACAAAAGTTTTTGGCTATTAAAAGCCAGACTGCCAAAGGCTGCTGCTTTTGGCACAGTTGCAGGATGAGCTCTACTGCAGCAGAGTGCATGTCTTTCAACAAGGAACATTACATTGCAAGGCAACCCCACACCAATTCCACTCAGGAGTCTTTGGAGGCTCAGATTTTGAAATGGATAAGGGATGCCTGGGATCTAAGGGGAGGTGTAGTAATGGCATCAGGGTGATCAAAAGAAGAACCTTGTTGAGGATGGTGCCTTGGGGGTGATGCCCAATATATATCCACCCCATCCACTCAACCCTGCCAGCAAAGCTCTCAAGTCAAACAGAACTTCCTGTATGCTTCTGGCTTCTTGCCTTGATATTTTACTCCTGTTCCTGGAAAAGGAGGTTAAAAACATTCATTTACACCTAAAGGCATGGCAACCAGTATTCAGTACCAATGATTTTGGTAGTCACCATCTCATTTGCTGGTGTTCTTTTTGGCTTCTGCTTGTGTTCTTTTTGCACTTTAGATTGTGAGCCCTTTTGGGACAGGGACCCATTAGCTATTAATTAGCTATTATTTTTTTCATTTTCTTGTAAACCACTTTGTGAACTTTTCAGTTGAAAAGCGGTACATAAATACTGTAAATAGATAAGATAGATTTGAACAGTTTTCAGCACAATCCCAACCATGTCTATTCACTGTGTTCAATGGGTCTTACTCCCAGGAAAGTGTTTTTAGGTTTCCAGCCTTAGTTGTGTTTTGAGCTGCCTTTTATGACCTACTAGTAAAAAAGTATCTGCGTTGTGAACAAAAAAGTACCCACATACGCCATCCCTCCACTGCACATCTACCTCCCATGCGCACCGTCCCCCATGTGCAATTCGCCCATACAAGATCCCCCATGCACACTGTTCCCCATGTGCAATACGCCCTTACATCATCCCCCATGCGCATCAACCCTCCATGCGTACCGCCCCCCATGCGCAACACCCCCATACAACATCCCCCATGTGCACAGTCCCACATGTGCACCATATGCAACACCTCCCATGCACATCATCTCCCATACACATCACCCCCATGCACAATACCCCTGCACAACTTCCCCCCACATGCACCCTGCCCCATGCGCAGTGTCCCCATACACATCATTTCCTCATGCACATCATCCCCCCATGCGCACAATCCCCCACACACACCATCATCCCCTGTGCAAGCTCCCTCCCAGTGCATCAGCTGGATGTTGATCAGTCAGTCTTCAATGCCAAGTATAAGACAAAAACATGCTGCACACCTCTTTAAGGGTTAAACTCCTCAGCATCGGTTTTTGGTGGGTGATCATGTCACAGACGGAACACCCTCCCAGAATTTCATACTTCTGGGTCCAGGGGTTTGGGCACAGTGTCCCTCATCAGGGATTCTTCATTGTGAAGTATAGGGAGGAAAACACATTGCACCTCTTTTCACCCCCTTCCAGTTGGAATTTCCAAAAACCTGTTCTTAGTGGGTGCCTCCATCATGGAAGGAACACCCTCCCCAAATTTCATGCATCTAGGACCAGCAATTTTGGCTGGGCATTGATGCATCAGTGAGTGAGTGAGTGAGTGAGTGAGTGAGTGAGTGAGTGACTTTTCAGTTTTAAATATATAACTAGCAAAAAGTGTCCCGAGTTGCAGGAGTAAAATTCCCCCAATACGCCATATCCCACTGCGCATCATCAACCCCCCATGCTCATCAGTCCCCCCTATGCTTATCAGTCCCCCCACGTGCAGCATCCGCACATGCGCATCACCTCTCCATGTGCATCACCTCCACATGCGCAACAGCCCCCCATGCACAACATCCTCCCCATGTAACCCCTGCCTCCGAACAACATCCCCCCCAATGCACCACGCACTGAGCACCAAATCGGTTGGATGTTAGTCTTCCGTGTTGAGTGTAGGACAAAAATACATTGCACCCCTTTTCAGCCCCTTAAGGGTTAAATTTCTCCACATCTGTTCTTGATGTGACAGAAGGAACACCCTCTCCAAATTTCACACTTCTAGGTCCAGGGGTTGGGGCAGAGCATCCATCAGTCACCGAGTCTTCAATGCAAAGTATAGGGAAGAAAACACATCGCACCCCATTTCACCCCCTTCCAGTTGGAATTTCCGAAAATGGGTTCTTAGTGGCTCCCTCCATCATAAAAGGAATACCCTCCCCAAATTTCACGCTTCTAGGCCTGACGGTTTTGGCAGGGCACTGATGAGTCAGTAACAACGATTAGTTTTATAAAATGCATTGCGCCCCTTTTCACCCCCTTCTGGTTGGAATTTCTGAAAACTGGTTCTTAGTGGATCCCTCCACCATGGAAGGAACACCCTCATCAAATTTCATGCTTACAGGCTCAGTGGTTTTGGCTGGGTGTTGATGAGTCAGTGATGATGATGAAGATGCCTTTTATATATATAAGAAGATTGGTGTTTTTTTCTGCATTCTTATGGCATCCTACTGATTTTTAGAGGGGTCCCTTGGTTCTTTCACCCTTCATGGCATCTCAAATCAGGGAAACATTCAACACCAGATTTCAGATGTCCCACTTTTAGGGAGTAGAAGCATGAAGGGATCAGGATCTTGAAGCAATGAAAAATCTTAAGGAGAATCATCACACTCTTTTGACCAGTCTTTTTGAGGGCATTCCAACAAACACACTTTCCTTGTTGGGAGGTAGCTTTCCAACCAGTACCAGTAGAAATTTTTGAGCAAAGAGCTGGAGTCACAAACGGGCAGTTGTACAGAGCAGCTGTCCTTTAACAATTTATTTTTCTGAAGGAATCAAGGCGGCTCTTGTGAGCACAGCAAGGGCCATAAGTCCAGTAGAGAAAACACCTCTCTTGTTCTTCTCAGTAACCTCTCTGTGCACCCGTCCAAACACACCTCTTCCACACACAGGCCCATTCCTATACACAGGTAAAAACTGGAAAAATGGCACTACAGCCAAGATCTTGCTGTCCACAGCTTTGCCTGTTCTTTGTCCAGGTTTTTTTTTCAATGCGGCTGTCCACAAACCCTCCCTTGACCCATTTTTACAAAAGAGTCTTTGAAAGAGAGGAGGCCCAAGATGTCTCTGCAAAACAGAAATCTTGGGTGACTACTTACGAGGCTTGGCACACTCTGAGGATGTTAACACAGACTACAGCATATTGCACAGGAGGAGAGACACACACTTGTAACACTTTTGTATTTTCCTGTCAAAGATCAAAGCCTGAGCCTACCCAACCCCATTAGTACTTACTGCAAAATTTAACTCTGTAAACTTTTATTCCTCTGCACAGGGCTAACCCATCTATGAGACCAATGGAGACAGTCTCTTCAAGTAGTATGTAATGCAGCACCCATCTCTATCTGCCAACTTGCCTCCATTGCTGCTACTGCTTCTAATCCTCCTCCTCTTTTCCAACTCCCTTGACTGAAAACAAAAAGGAGAAGAAATACATAGGAGAATCCCTCCATTCCCTATACAGGTCCAACCTTGTCATACGTGGATTTTTGTATACTTGGGTTTCACTCAAAACAAATGGCCACTGCAAATTACAGTTTCAAAAACTGCTTTTCTGTTGTTGTAGAGAGGTAGTCATGCAAGAAATCATCCCATTTTTCAGTCTCAGAATTAAATGCCTGTAAATACTGAGGCACTACCTTATTCAATTAGGCACAACAGAGGAGCAAGAAACCTGGAAGTGGGTGTTTGTCCATTGTTTACTTTATACATGAATTTTTTTATCCATGGGAGGTTCCGGAACAGAACCCTAGTGAATAACTAGGGACACTTGTAATTCCTTTTTCTGCTCCTCCTCCTCTTCATTTTTCTGATCCACAAAGCAGGAACCCATATCTGGAACACAATCTATCACCTCCAGCAGTTCTGTGGCCTGCCCTGCAATCGCTTGTTCTTCCTTTGCATTTTACTCATGAATGGTGTAGTGCTACAGCTCAATCTAGAACAGGGATCTCCAAATTTTTAACTTCAGGGCTCCTGGACCTTTAAAGGAAGGAATTTCAGCAGGTGCACCTTCTTAACTTCCCTCTTCTACACACTTGTTAAAAGTCCAGGAGACCTGAAGTAAAAGTTTGGAGACCCCTGATCTAGAACAATGGTTCCCAACATTTAGGAGCCCATCAACCACAGAGGGAAAAACTGGCATCTTTGCAAACTCAATGCAGTCTCCACCCCCTACATACAAAAAATACAATTAATTTTGTTAATAATTAGACATTTATTAGAGATCTATAATACAGCAAATTTTGGAATTGCTACTTTTGCTGCCAGCTGTGACTGCGAATGGTCCACTCTCTGCCCTCTGGGAGTCTGCTGGAAACTAATTATCTACATCTCTACTAGTAGAACCCTGGTAGAACCCCAGTAGTACTAGTAGTACCGGTAGACTGGTAAACTCTTTGGGGTTTATAGAGATATCTCTTTCCTAGACTGACAATTCCAGGGATTGAACCTGTTGCCTTCTGCAAGTTTAATATGTGCTATCCTACTGAGCAATGGTCCTTCTCCTGTTTTGTTAAAAATATTCTTGAAAAATGTACTTTGTCTATATAGGATGCTAACAGTACAAAATATAGACATCAGCAACTGAATTGTGTGAAAAGGAAAGGTGCATAAATACATTTATCCACCTATGCCCTGCAGACACAATACATCTGACTCATCATCCTAGCCACTCACACTAACAAGGCATCCCCAGAGGGTAGAATTAGGGGACATAATTGACCTGGGATGGGTACCAGGAAACAATAGTTTGAACACATGTATGACATCTTATGCACAATGGGAATAGAGCCAGCCTCAATCCAATTCACAACTCCATGTGAGTGTCACTCTCAAGTAGATAGCCAGGTTGGCTATGGAGTTAGAGCACAATCCTAACCATGTCTACTGAAAGGTAAGCCCCATTGTGTTCAATGGATCTTACTCCCAGGAAAGTGTCTTTAGGATTGCAGCCTTAGTCCTGCAAGATCCAAGTTCAAATCTCTGGAGTTAGTCCTGCAAGATTCTGGAGTTAGTTCTGGAGTTAGTCCTGCAAGATCCAAGTTCAAATCTCTGCTTAACCATGAAGCTTCTTGGGTTACCTTGGTCAGGTCAGCTGAATTTACCTCTCAGGGTGTTGTGAGGAGAAAAAGGAGGGAAGGAACCATTCACACCACCCAGAGCAAGGACACTATAAATTAAGTGTGAAAAACAAACAAGTAATCATTTGCCTGTAAATACTTCCAGATGCTTTTGGTGTTGCATGTAGTTTGAACCAAAGAGCAGCAATATATTGAAGGAAACAAATTACAGTATATTAACTTCTTTTCAGGTCACAGGGGAGAGGGAGGAGGAGAAAGGGCAGCAAAAACCAATAGGGAATGTGATATGGTTTCATAAAGATAGCTTTATAAGTGGGTGCTCCACTTTTATTTAGAAAGGGGGGAGCTACTGGCCCTCTCATCCCAGCAGTGTCTTTTCTAGTGGCTCTCTGCTGGTGTTCTTTTGCATCTTTTATATTGTGAGCCTTTTGGGACAGGGAGCCATTAATTATTTGATTTTTTTCTGACATTTTTATTGAGAAGTGATGTATAAAATACTATTGATGGTGATGATGATAAAGATGGAAGTTACCTTTACAGATCACTCAGTCAAGACAAAATGCGGAGCTAAGCAACTACTCCAGGGTCAAATCTAGGATTCCTAGATAGCATGGACCACTGTATGGGGATGATCAGGAAAGGGAAGAACTAAAACATTCAAGCATTATTCATTGGGAGAAAAAGCAGAAGATATATTTGTAATGCAAATAGATATTCTGGCCAAAGCAGATTTCATATTTGCATTACAAAATGATGGAAACGAGAATTGCTTTAAGACCTCAAAGAGTCAGACTGTCGGAACAGATCACTTCTGTATCATCATCATTCTTATTAATATTTTTCTCTCTCCCTATAGTGTACACAAGCTCTTGAGGGAACTGACAACATGGAAAACTAAAAAACACAAATCCACTGACCAACAAGCCAAACAGCCTGTAACCACAGAACATCTGAAACCAGCAACCAACAGCAGAACAAGGTGTCTTTTTAGCTAGACACCTAAAAGCAGGGAGTGAGTCAACACTGAGACTGGAGAACACAAAAACTGAGGTGATGACAACTGGCTTACTGTAGTAGGTTTGCCAGATTCACCAGGGGCGTGGATGGGAGGAGAATGCCCATACCTTTCAACTGCTATTGTTGAAATTGTTTTTGAAACCACCGTAATAAACCAGTTACCACTTCAGTTTGTTAATGGGGCTTAATCCTCGGTAAATGTGAATAGGACTGCAGCATTTGGGATGTTTGGAGAATAACAGATAAGCAACTGTTTGAGAGGGTTAGGATGGTTCTTTTATTTTAAATAAATTTTAAACTTATTGTACTTAATTTGATTTTATTATAAGTGGGAGTGTTTAAAACATTTTGCAGGGCCTCCCCTACTCTCCAGAATTAGCCAAAAATTGCTAAAAGACAAACTGGAAGAGCGGCCATCAGAGAATTACAGACATACTGCTGCCTTTCCCTACTGTTCAACTGCACACGTTCACATACATAACACTATCCATCCACCAGTAAGTCCCTACACATCTAAGCCAACATTTCCTTGTGGTTTCCAGAAGCCTCTGACCAACAGACTTCTCTTGACTCCAAACTGAAGTAGGGATTAATCCAGCTGCCCTTTAATCTCCCCTTTAAAACTCTTTCGTAACAATGCAGAAAAATAAGCCCCGAGAAGAGGCTGCTAATGCCTCTTGAAAATTTGGAGCTGAGCTATTTTTAACCTTTTAATTTTTTCCTTGCACGCTTGTTACATACTAAAAATACAACATGCAAAACCTGCAGCAGCTTTTACCACTGCAGGATATAACTTTTAAAGGAGACTCTGAGCTATGCAGAAGCCACCAATGTCAGTTGACAAAGATAATTCAGTAATTTCTCTTTTAAACATCAGTTAAGAACATAAGAAGAGCCTCACTGGATCAAGTTCATCTAGTTCAGTATCTTGTATCTCACTGTGACCTACCAACTTCTTCAGAGAATACACAAGACAACAAGAGACATGCAACCTGTTGCTGTCCCCTGCATTCTGAGGTAGCCTACAACTAAAATACAGACTAAGTACATGCCCACAATGGCTTGTAACCTGATGATGGACTTCTCCCCCATAAACAAGTCCAATTTCTTTTTAAAGGAATCTAGGCTATAAGTACATACTGGTTAAAGAAATGTTTTCTTCTTCCTATGCTAACTCTTCCAATACAATTTTAGTGATGTCCACTAGTTTTAGTGGACAATTTTCATGGATGTAAACTAGTGTGTGGAAAGGTAACAGATCATCTGTTTATCCACTCTATTCATCCCTTGCTTAACTTTGTATGGCTGCAATCCTAAAGACACTTTCCTGGGAGTAAGACCCATTGAATGCAATAGGGCTTACTCTTGAGTAGACAAGATTAGGATTGTGCTCTATGTCTCACAGCACCATCCTAACTTGTGCTGAACAGGCAAGATGTCTTCACCTGTATGGTATTCAGTGAAAGTATGGGGACTGCTACTGTTCTACCAGTGGAAGTGGAGACTCATTCCTTTTCCCATGCTAGGACAACAGCAGCCCCAATAGATCTCCTCAGACTTAGGTCACTTTTGGAAATAGTAAGAGGAGATGGGATCAACCAGAGGCTGCTCCCAGCTGTCTGAGAGGTGAGGTTTGGATCCGGCATAGCTGCCAGTCCAAGCTCTCCCTCCCACTATTTGCTGAAAAATACTGCATGTATTTTTCAAAAAAAAATACTGCATGTAAAGAATAACTGTGTGTATTATAAAATACGGGGAAATCTTCCAGTGCCAAGGTGACCAGATTATTCCTGAACCCCAGGGTCAAAATTCCTGAACCCAAGCCAAAATTCCTACCCACTTTAAAAAATTGCCAAAAAACGTATTTTTTGTTTGGTTTTTTGACCATAACTTTTGATAGGAAGGAGATATCTTCAAACTGATTTTTGCATTGGATTCTGCTCTTCAATATGAATCCAACGACATATGGCATGATGGGGTACTATGCACTATCACAAAGTTTCAAAATGAAGCCAAAATATAGAACAATGAAGCCAAAATTTTTGGACACCCGGACAGGAGGCTAAAAATCCAGACAAATCTGGGTTTTCTGGTCATATGGTCACCCTGTCCAGTGCCCTCCCCAAATGATGCCTCTGCTGAGAAGCAGACTCACTGGCAAGGATCAGGTGGGTGGGAAGAATCTAGATAAAATAAACTGAAGGAAAAACCAAATATTTTAAAAGTTAAACATGAATCTCATATTAGAGGTTTGTTTGAAAATCTGATGCTCCTAGCTTTGGGAGCATTGGCATTCTGCCAGGTTGTGCAAACTGAGGCTTCAGAACCTTAATCTACCCCCTCTACCTTCAAGGGAGGAGGAATCTCATATCAAATGGTATCTTAGCTGCTGCCATCAGCCAGCACAGTAAATCTTTTGTACCAATTAAATGGGTTGACACTTTAAATGAATGCAAACTATCTTAGCTCTTGACCCAAAACAAACAGCTTCTCTTGGACCCCTCTCTTCTCTCTGAACACTTTCTGGTTCCCAAGGAGCTGAACAGGGTTGTGTAAACTAACAGGGATCAAATACTGAAGGGACAGACAGAGTATTACAGTACCTCTTTGAAGAGGCAGAAGGTGGGCTGAGTTTCTGCATTTTGGCATTCCTGAAAAAGGTATGGTACATACCATGGTGGTGTGAAGGAGAGAAAAAAAGAGTAACAACCCTGCAGTTCTCATAACACAAGCATCAGCCTCAAGGCCAAATTACATGTTATTTAGGAGATCTGCAATTAGCCCTTTCTAGGACCTGAAGTGTAACATCTGCTTGACTCCTGGGCAGAAACTAGGGCTAATCTGCTCTATCCTGCTCCTTTCAGTCTCCTAAGGCCAAACTCTGCCTTTTGGCACCTGGTGCTGCAGCTGGAAAAGGAGAAACATTCCAAGATCTTAGAGCCAATATCGGCTTACCTCCTGGCAAAACTCTAGCGACAGCATCACCAAGGCCCCTCAGCTCTAGGGACAGTGTTGCTACCACACTGACTTAGGACAGAGCTGTCGCAAAGCCATGGTGCAAAGGGTCAAAGTCCCCTACAGTCCTAATCAGGATCAGCTGATCTAAACACCCTCTGCCCCACCAGCACAATTTAAGAAAAAAATTACAGGCCATAATCAGCAAGTGTAGGCTTAACATGATACATCATTTGGCCCTTCATGTCAATTTTCAATGCATTTTCACATGATGTTGAAAAGTACCTTTGAATACGCCAGTCGCTTTTGCATATGTGTGAAGGGCATTCAGGGGAAAGACAGCAAAAAATAACAACTCCCAAACCAAGCACACAGTCTGGTTAGGTCATGTTGCAACCATGGAAAACCCAAAACCCAATTTGAGCAGCACTCTAGAGTTGAAAACAACTCTAGCCTTACCTCCAACCAGTGGCATCACTAGGGTTTGTGTCACACAGTGCAGGAGGACAGTGTCACCAAGTGCAGAAGAAGGTCACAGTCCCCATGATGGTGGGCAGTGAGCCTGGCAACACCCTGGGTGGTGCATGTAGTGGTGTATCATGGTTTTAATTTTTGGCTATAACTTTTCAACACAGTTTGCTTTATTGCAGTCTACATGAAATTATGCATTGATATAACATTATGATATTATTCAAAAACATCAAAATTTTAAAAATACCAATTTTTAAAAAAATAGTGTTGCCACTCTTCCTGTTCACATCACTTGGACCCCCACCTTACCCCTTTAATCTCCAAGGCATGTCACTTCTCACCCTTTCCTCCATGGTTAGATAAAAATTATTCCCCCTTCCTGTCCAATACTCTTTGAATTGCCTTTTTTTTGGGGGGGGGGAGTATGCATATCCTCTTCCCTTCCTTAATGTTAGTCTTGTCTTGGCAAAGCATACCGAGCTCCTTCAGCCTTTCCTCCCAAGTTACACCTCTAGAACTGTGATCATATTCACAATTCATTCATATCCTTTCCAGTACTCCAATGTTCTCACGGAGCATTCTGATGCCCAGAATTGAACACCAAAGGAGTGCTCTTTTTCTTGAACATATAGCTGTGCAATGAAGCCATCATCCCAGAGGCAAAAAAAAATTTAAAAAGAAAAAGCAGGCCTTTAGATTTCAGTCCGAATCAATAAGGCTGCTTTATTTTCATTTTTTCCTAACCTCCACCTTCCCCAATCCCAATCCACCTTCTTCTCATTTCATGCCAACAAAAATGTTAAAAAAAGACTTCATTTCAAATCACATTTCATGGCACCATAAAACATGATGAAAAATACAAACTGGAAACAAATTACGGTATTTAGAATTTTGATTGGGTTTTGCACATGTTGGGAAACTGACAATAATTAGCTTCTGTTCTTCTTGCTTTTGTACCAACAGGAAATATATACCATACACACAAACTTAGGATTTCCAGCCGCTTTCCCAGAAATCTTCCTTCAACAAAGTCCCACAGTCACCATCAACCCTTATTTCATCTCTTCCTTTTTAGCCTCCTTTCCAAACTGCAGTCTTAAATGGGATTTGATTGTCAGATACTTTCTCTTGCTCTCCACACACTAAGGGTGCATGGTCTGTAACAAAAAAAAAAAAAACCATGGAAAGGAACTAACTAAAAACTGAATTCACAGAGTTGCAGACTGTTGTTACACTCTATGAATGTTTATAACCTTATATTTGTCGAAGTTAGAAAAGCCAGTTTTTGTTCTTAGAAAAGACATGAATCCTCTAAGAGCCTCAGCAAACATTTTGGAAGTGGCAACCCTTCCATTTTCCAGTCCTAATTCTAATCTGGTGTTCATTCTATGAGGCTTGCCCTTCCAATGGCTACTATTAAGAAGTAGCTTTCACATGCCGTTTGCCATGTGCACAGCCATGTACACAAGGATTCCCGCAGCTGCCACAGCTTAACTGTTTACAAGAAAAGAACCTCTGGGGTCAAGTGGATTGTTGCATGGAGGAGTCCATTTTCAGATCTAGAGCCATTTGGGATTTGTTCTCTCCATTTGAAAAACTTTACCAGCCCAATCCTACCTCCTCACTGGTCAGCAAAACAGTGGCACCAAAGTGGCCACTGATGTACCCTATGGGTTGTGAGGCAGTCACCAGAATCTCCTTGGGGTAAATCTGCTGTAACACCAGATAACACCTCTGTAGATCTAATGCATTATTGAGTGGGTGCCAAATCAAGGAGATCCATGAAGGACTCAGTGGCCAAGGAGCAAGCACAAGATATTGTGGCAGACAGCCATGGTCTCCAACCCCCTGGGCCCGATCCTCCCAATCCGCACCTCCCCAAGAAGCTTCACTACCAAGTGGCGGTATTGATTTTCCCTAGCTCATCTTTTATGATGTCTCTTGGTGCTCAGGCCCACTGCCAGCAATTCTTGTTCTCTGAGTACCACAAACATCCTTTATGGCATATTCATGATGACACCTAGAGCCGCTGGTACAAGGGTACCACTGATGATGGAAAGAACCAGGATTGGACTCTTAGGCTTATTACTGGTTCTATCTACTAAATTCTCTGGCAGATTTCCAGAGAGCTCTTTGGACATAGAGGTATTCCTTATAATTCTTTAGTGAAACATGAAAAGAAGGTGCACACATGTCCCATCACATCACTCCTGTGCAAGCCATATTTCTTTGACAGCATGGACATAATCCTGGAGAATAGGTTCTGAAAATGGCAACTGCTAGAGGTGTTCATTTTATAGATTTCATTCCCCCCTGCCCCCCTGCCAAGGAGGAAAAGTGGAAAAAGCATTATTATATGTTTTATTGCAAGAAAACATGTTTTACAAATTATAATTTTCTCCTCAGTGGAGGTACAAGGTACCTTTAAACTGTACATGGTAGATGATATAGGTGACAGAGTCAGAAGATGCAGCCAGTCATAACCCATGCACTCTCCCCAGTCCATCCCAACTTTCTTACAGTGAACAATCTGTACAGATGTTAGAAAATAGGTTCTTTTGTTAAAACAAAAATGAGAAGTGTATAAAACAGTGCTGTGCATTTTTATTTCACTGTTACACACACACACACACACACACACACACAAATCACACCTCTAGCAATCACTTCTTGGGATACAATTGCAGAAGAGCATCAGGACATGAAAAGCCTCTATCCTAGGCTGACAGTGCATAGTGGCCTCCATTGCATTGCCCCATAGTTATATGCTTTGAATGTTTGTTTTTTGTATAATTAAGGATTCTTAGTTCCAGGCTGAGAAATAGAGGTGGGAAGGAAGTTGTGAGCTATTTCACTCTTATAAAATCACCACTTGCGGGAAAGAAGCAGGCAAATTTTCAAAAATGTACTCAGATGCAAGACAGCAACTTAAAAGGCAGTCCTGTCCAAGATCTCAATGCCTTGATTGTGTATGGCAAACTCCAGAGCCCAGGGAATGGCTTGTTTGAAGTATGCAAAGGGGACAAGGGTAACACCTACAAGTTTAAAGAAGGGCGAGGACAAACATTCCAGGGAAGACTTTGCTAACATCACACTCAAACGACACATTTTAAAATTGCAGACGTTGCTGAGAGCCTAGCAACACTCACTAATGGCTCTGTTTATGGAAATGTGCAAACTTCACAATCTTGTTCTCAGCTATAACATCCATCATAACTGTTCACTGGCAAATGGCAGAAGTCCTTCAAGTATCAGCTTCCATAAAGACAAGTTTTTAGCTCATTTGCTCTATTAAAAAATGAAGAACGCACCTGCCAGTACTTATACCAATAAATAGATACATTTGTCCCTCTCAATGATCATTGGAGAGGCTTTCATTCGTTAGTAGGGGAAAAACGTGCTTACAAGCTGGAATCCTTGGCTACTATATTACACAGCTGGTGTTTCTGTTGCAGAAGGAGTCCTAAGAGCACAGAAGCCCCTTGTTTATACAAATACATTGACAGGGTAAACCCCACATCCCCTCAGTACCTGAGATGGTGTGACAAATGCACCCCCCTCTTACTCGATGATGTACCAAATTCTCCTTCTCCCACTCCCTGGATTGGAAAGGGGGACATAGAAGTAACATGGAGATGAATAGTGAACTAGAGTTTCAGAAGTGCTTTTTTAATGAATAGAGGGTTTGCAGTGGGTTCTGAAAACTCCATGAGTTATCCAAACTCTACAGCCAGAACATTGTCCATTTTCTGTCCTCCACATGCCTCAACCCCCCCCCGCTCCCCAACATGAATCACACGTCATCCATTTCTCTCTCACCCGAACACCCGCATGCTAAGTGCCATAACTTGGATGCAAAAAGCAAGGATGACACAAACAACCCAAAGGAATTTCACTAATCAAATTTGCTTATAACTTTGCCACCATTTATGGCTGGCATAGACGCCAGTAGCTCTGGCAAAATGTGAAAAACACATTTTCACGAACAGGTTGTAAAGCGGTGCCGAGAAAGATCAAAGCAAAAAGTTGCGTGAGCAGGAATGCTGAAATTTCATGCTGCATAGTCTGTTAACATGAAGATTCACTTCAGGGTCAAAAGGATAGGTTTTTCTATAATCACCCACTCTATGCCATTTTAAAGGGAATTGAAAACCGCCATAGACACTAACCGTCACATAAGTAGCCAAATTAATTCAATAATGTATCTGAAGACACAAGGGGATTCCTGATATCCACTTGAGGATTATCTCTCCTCACTTGCCACTTCTGTACACCAAGCTTAATTTGCCAAAGACACTATTTGCTTCTTGGACATAAAAGACATCAACATTATTACACATCAGCCACCACATTGTGCTGGCTCATGAAGTCCTAACAGGAAGCTTCACTAGAAGATGTCTCCAATTTGCTGTCAGAGGTCCACATACAAACAGGTTTTTTTTCCAGACAAAGTCAACACAGAAGACCAGAAGCAACCCCCTCCCTTATATGTGGACTGTGCATGAACGACACAATTTCTCTGGGATTATACAGTTGAAAATATTTCACAGAAACATGAAGATGCAGGAACTACCCACAACAGAAAACACAGGAATTACCCACGATCACAAACACAGGTACTAGCTGTAGAACTCTGGCTGCTTTTAATGGTAAGAATGTCTTTTTTAGTTCAAGAATTGGTAACTACATTATAGGTTTGTATTTTGAAAATTGACCATTTTGCACAAATGTAGTCATCAGTTTGAAGGCTGCAATCCTCAAGACACTTTCCTGGGAGTAAGACCCACTGAACACAATGGAGCTTACTTTTGAGTAGACCTGGTTAGGATTGTGCTCCTCGTGACGTCTTTAAAAAAGAAAACAACTTTCAGATCTAAAACAAATTTAGTAGTGGGGATCTGAGTTTTCTTTTAATTTCTGCAAGATTTTATTCCTTTAATTTTGCTTTATCAGAGTACCATCTTGATTGTCAGCTACCCAACTGAGTAGCCTCCAAATTCTGAGAACCTACATGGTATTGAGCCATGACAGAACAGGAAATATACTGGCTGACTGCCCTGGGGACTTCAACAGGTGGTTTAAGAGCCTCTTGTCTATTAAAATCTCCTAGGAGGTCCTTAATATTTCTTTTGGGGTAACAAAGGTGGCCCTTTTAACTTTTGAAAAGTTACAGCAGGCGTTGAACTCTCCTTGTGCATATAGCTATGTATCTACAAATCTACAGCCAGCTAAATGGTCAAGATCTGTCTCACAATTGCCAACCAGATATCTCAGGAAGCAGTAAAGAGAATACCTGATACCTGTTGTCACTCCCTTGTATTTGGCCTTCAGACAACTTCTAAAACGAGTTTGTATGACATGCAGTGTAACCTGTGATTGACTTTTCCTCTAGAAATCTGTCCAATTCTGCTTTAAAGGAATCCTGTTCAGATGCCATCACCATGTCCAATAGCAAGACGTTCCACAAATTAATTACACAAATTGGGTAAAGAAGTATTTATCTGTCCTAACTCAAATTTTAGTGGATTTCCCCCATTCTGGTGTGTAATAAAAAAGAACATCCTACTACCTACTCTCTCCATCCCATGCATAATTTTATGTTTCAATCATATGCCCACTGAGCAAATAACAAATGGCTCCCTGTCCCAAAAAGGCTCAAACTAAAAACTTCCAAAGAACACCAGCAGAAGACACTAGAAAAGACATTGGTGGGTGAGGAGGAACAATTACTCTCTCCCTAAATAAAGGAGGAGCACTCACTTGAAAGAGTGCCTCCTACCCAGTTATCAGGGTTAATATGGAAAGTGCTTTTAAAAAGTAAATGTCAAGATTTTTTAGGAGGTCCTTAATATCTACCTAGCCCTTGGCGTCCATCAGTCTTGAAAGACTATGATATCGTGCTCGACACTGCATGCAAAGCACGAAGGCCTGGATAGATTAATATGGAGGATAGGCTGTTACCCAAGCAGCAAATCCCCCCTCTCCATGCCACTAAATTAGTCCAATGGAAAGGCGGAGCCAATACGATTGGATCCAGCAGCGTCGCAGAGCTGGGCTAAGGACAGGAGCTCACCCTGTCTTGTGGGGACCTGAGTCTTGAACCCTGGCCTGCTGGTTAACAGGCACAGTGTCTTAACCACTTGCGCCACCCACAGCCCTTTTAAAATATCTACCTATAGTATTTATATATTGCTTTTCAACGAAAAAGTTCACAAAGCAGTTTACAAAGAAAATGAAAAAAAATTAATAGCTAATTAATAGATAATGGGTCCCTAGCCCAAAAGGGCTCACAATCTAAAATGCAAAAAAACCCCAACAATCCACCAGCAGAAGCCACTTGAACAGACATTGCTGGGGTGTATAGGGCCTGTTACTCTCCCCCTGCTAAATAAAAGAGGAACACCCACTTGAAAGTGTGCCTCTTGTCCAGTTAGCAGGAGCTGATCTGTTTTGGGGTAACAAACGTGGCCTTTTAAACTTTTAAAAAATGTTTTAAACATTTAAAAATGTTTGGGCACAGTAGCTTGGGCAGATAAGTGCTGTTACTTGCCTGAGTACACATTCCCCTGCAGCTCTTCTTTATGCAGGAAAACATCCATACATCAGATCCTACATCAAACCTTTATAAAGTTTGCAACGGAGCAGGATGGGGGAAGTGGATCATGGTCCTCTATCACAAAGCAAAACAACCAGCTTGCAACCCTTTATAATTACAAAGCACTCTCAAAGCTGATGGGAATATTGCTAAGGATAGCTCCGTCACAGAGGCCTCCTTCATAACCAATCAAGGACAAGCTCTTTTGGAAGGTTAATAAATGTGTCAAAGCTCCTCAGTGTTGCAATCCCTATCTGCACAAATCTTATTGTTGCACCATTAACAGTTTGCTCCACTAGTGTCCTTGACTGAGTGATGTATTCCCTTAGTTTTTTTCCGAAAACATGTGCAGAACATTTGGGATGGGACACTGGAGCTCCCCCGGCTGCAATGTGTGACCTAAATAAAGAAGGAAAGTAAAGTTTTCATGGGCTTCATGAATTCTTACATGGAAAAGATGCCATTGTTCCACATATACTGGTATCCCTCATTATTCACAAGAGTTCCATTCCAGAGCCTTTCATGGATTAAAAATCTGTATATAAAAAAACAATGGGGAAATAGGTTTAAAGGCCCACTTCCAGGTTTACTGCTCCTCTCTTGGTAGTGCATCAATATATGCAGGGGTTTGACTCTTTAACTGAAAAATGGACAACTGCTTGCATGACTACTTCTCTACAACAGTAGAAAAGCAACTTTTAAAACTTTAAACTTTTAAAACTGTGATTTTCACTGGCCATTTGTGTTGAGTCAAATCAGTTTATTAAAAAATCAGTGTATAACAAGGCTGGACCTTTATTTACAAGCTATTGCAGATGACTGTGGCCACACTGACTCCAGGAATCCACGTGTAAGAAGTAAGGATCTAATCCTATCCAACTTTCCAGAGCTAGTACAACTATGCCATCAGGGTATGTGTTGCATCCTATAGTGGGGGGGGCATTACCTTGGGACAGCATTGCAACTGCATTGAGACTGGAACACTGGATAGGAATGGGCCTTGGGTCAGCCAATGATTGTGACTGGACTTGATTTTGTTAAGGTCAGCTAACTGAATTCTTCTTCCAGAGGCAGATAAGCAGAACACTCTTCATCAGGATATGAACACCTCTCTACAACTCTTAAACTAGCCCATAAACTGGGGCAGAATCCCAAGGGTTTCACAGTCACTTTTCTGTTTCCTGCAGCAGTATCCCCAGCCCCTTTGCCTATCTAACCTTGAAGGGCAATGCCCTCCTTCCAGAGTAGCATGAGAGAGACAGGATAGTGTAGTTCAGCAATTTTCAACCACTGTTGAAAGTGGTCCACAAGTGTGTCATGAAAGTTTAGCAAATTTATTTATTTAATAAATGTTATTTATTAATAGGGCCATTGAGGGATGCAAATTCTATGAGCAGCATAGTGTGCCTTGTCAATGGTCTAAAGTCTGGTGGTGTGCCTTGACAATTTTAGTGCCTTGTCAGTGTGCCTTGTCAAACATGAGATGAAAATGATTGAAAATTGCTGGTGCTGTGGTTCTGGAGTTGATCTTTGACCTGTAAAGGTTTAAATCCCCACTCAGCCAAGAAGCTCCCTGAGTGACCTTGGGCCAGTCATTCTCAGCCTCATCTATCTTATAGGGTTGTTGTGAGGATAGTTGTGAGTACCAAAGGATCTAAATATCCAATCTAAACATCTTGGTGGATGGGCAATACAAGAGAGCAAGGAGTTGCAGTCAAACATGGAAATAAGTTCAAACAGGTATTTTGCTCCTTGGACCTTGCTACCTAGTGAAGTGTTGTTCCTTATATGAAAGCTGACATACTTTTTAACCAACACAAACTCTCTTCGCTCATTTCAGCAGCCTCTTATGAAACTGACTCAAGTTACTCAGAAATCTTTTTAACAGAGTTAGAGTAGCGAGTTTGAGTAGACCATGTTTACTCAAAAGTAAGTCCCATTATGTCCAATGGGTCTAACACCCAAAAAGTGTCTTTAGGACTGCAGTCTAAGACAAATTATGCTCACTAGCTAATTACTCCCAAAGCAAACATATTTCAGTGCTAATGGTACCTGATTGTACAAAAGACACTGTGAGGTCAAGTTGGCCTCCTAAAACCTCTGCAAAACTGACACTATTAGAACATTAAATAATCTACCTTTACTGAATTAAGATATGCAAACTGTAAAAACATACAGCCTTTTGGAACTGTTCAAAAGGTGGCCTGTCTAGCCAAAATATCCAAATTAAACATAAGTCTTTGGTGGAGTTTCTGTTAGCATAAAGCTATGCTGGAGTTCCATATTATGTAAATGTCTTCTTCAAACTGATGAACAGTTATGTGCAGTTTCCAAGAAACTCAAAAACTTGTGACGTGTATCTATAGCAAAAGAAGCCCACATGATGAGCTTAACTTACCCATATTGGACTAGTGAAACTCAGAACTCTTGTACAACCACTAACTAATGGAAGCTAGATCATTTAATGGTATTATGGTAGACTGATAAAGAATTCTGCATAGATAAAAAAAATGCATTCTTTTAGAGCAGGGGTCTCCAAACATTTAACTTCAGGGCTCCTGGACCTTTAACAAGGGAACAGAAGGATAGAAGAGGGAATTTCAGCTTGTGATCTGTGAGTTGAGAAGTTGCACCAGCTGAAATTCCTTCCTTTATAGGTCCAGGAGCCTGAAGTTAAAAGGCACCCCGTCCTAGAGCAAAGCAAACCCCAGCCCTGGGGCCATACGAAGCCTGCAGCAAGCCTCTGCAAGCCCTCAGGCCAGCCTGTAATACTCCAGAGGGGAGCTCTGCTCTGTGTAGAATCCATGATAAAACAAAATATTCTGTTTGCAAGAACATGCAAGTTTTCAGCTTACATTGTTCACTTTGTCAAGTCTTTTTGACCCTGATGCAGGAATTTAGTCTTGCACTCTACTTGGTACATAAGCTATTTTTTCTGTGTTTAGAAACCTACAGTTAAGAATGAAAGACCAATGTTTGACCACCTACAGGAAATTAGTCTTGTACAGAGCATAGTGAGAACAAGGCATCAATAAATGGAAAATAGCTATCTCTATCACTGTGGCCAATCTAGCTTATGTCAAACCATTTAATTCAGCAACAGTCCAGATCCCAAGATCTACAATTCCTTGCAACACAGCCAAATCTTTTTTAAAGTGGTCCAATTCAGTATTCTCTTAAAATAAGGATCCTAGGCTCACAGGCACATAAGCAAACATTTGCAATATATACTCATCCCAATTACTCTCTAGGGATCTCTGCAAAACACATTCCACCCGCTCTGGAACATGACTTTTGATTCATGCAGGATTTGAGTCTTTCATTGATGCTGGATCTGTGACACACAGGCACCGTGTTCATAAAAATTATGAAGGAAAATCAAAACCAGAGGGGGAAGCTTCCATATATGCCAGCTCAACCAAGGAGTGTTTGTGAAAAAGTTGCCTTTGCTTCTGTCTTGCAGAAACAGAATCATTCATCAGCAGAAGCAAAACTAGGAGGGAAAGAAGCAATAGAGGGTAAAATGGAGAAAGAGAGAAAAGGTTGGATGAAAAGAATAGATGAATGACAAAATAGGAAATGGAATACAAGACAGGCAGAAAGAAAATAAATCAGGTCAAAAACAAGAAAAATTCTATATAATATCTAAAATTATAGCGTGGATGATGTAGAGGTTAAGGCAGAGCTCTTCAGTTTTTTTCATGATTAACAAGGAACACCATGCTCCTGGCCGGATGCTCAAATTTCTCAGTTGAACCTTCCCAAAGTCCTACAGCAGACCCGCAGTCCATCTGCAGCACACAAGTGTGCCACAGCACAGTGGCTGAAAATCATGGGGTTAGGGAGTTGGACAGAGACCTATTAGATCCAGGTGCAAATCCTGCCTTGGCCATGAAACTTCCTGGGTGACCTTGGGCCATTCAATCTCTATCCACCTGACCTCACAGGGTTGTTGTGAGGACAAAAAGGATAAAAGCTTTGTAAACTGTAAGCCCCTTGAACACTTGTTTTGGCACTGGAAATCTGGGGGAGAGAAAACAAGAGGAGGAGGGAGAGATAGTAAATTGGGGCAAGAGATAAAATTAGAGGAGGGGGCTAGACTGAACAAAAGGATAGGGACCCAATGGATTAGAGATGATAGGTGTAAGCAGGAGAGAAGTGGCTCCTGACAGGGAGGCAAAGGCTGGGAACTGGCTGGGCGAGAGCATAGGTATAAGGCAGGGTAACCATGTCATAACCAGAAAAGAGGTCAGGGCTCCCCAAGAAAAACATAGGACATGACAAAATAAAACCTAAGGACATTCATATATATTCAAGGTGACCATAAGTCATCAATGAAAAAGAGAAAAGTCTCCCCAAAATGTAGGCTACACAAGAAAAATGGAGTATATAATAGAATAAAAGCTAGAAACACTCATATATAACGCTTTCATGTGGTTAATTTAAACACTATACTACTTGTTATTAAATTTAGAACTATTTCATATAATTTATTAATTACAAGATAGCTGTATGCTGTCTGCTCACAAGGAAAAGGAAGGCAGTGAAGATTTTTTTCCCCCAGAACATAGGGCTAAAAAAGAGGAAATGTCCTGGAAAAAGAAGAAATCTGGTCACCCTGTGCATATTGCGTCCATGTGGCTAATTAAAACACTGTAGTACTTGTTATTAAATTTTAAACTATTACATATAATTTATTAATTGCAAAAGACTCCATGCTCCCTGCTCACATGGAAAAGGAGGACAATGAAGATTTTTCTTTCCAATACACAAAGCTAAAAAAAGGTCATGTCTGTAAAACGGTGGACAGTCACCATGAATATTTTGTATCCATGTGGTTAATTAACACACTATCAGAGCAATCCTATTCATGTCTACTCAGAAGTAAGCTCCATTTAGTTCAATGGGGTTTACTCTCAGGAAAGTCCTCTTATGATTGCAACCTGTATCACTTCTTACTAAATTTTAAACCATTACATAAAATTTATTAATTGCAAAAAGGCTGCCTGCTGCCTGCTCACAAGGAAAAGGAGGATAATGAATATTTTTTGCCCCAGGACACAAGGTAAGAAAAAAGAAAAAGAGGAAATATAGTCAACCTGTGTCTATTGCATCCATATGGTTAATTAAAACACTACTGTATACTAAATTTTACACTATTACTCATTACACTCATTACTAAATTTTACACTATTACAAATAATTTATTAATTGCAAAAAGGCTCCATGCTGCCTGCTCACAAGGAAAAGGAGGGCAATGAAAGTTTTTGCCAGAAAAGAGGACATGTCCTGGAAAAAGAGGACATAGTCATCCTGTGTCACTTGCACCCATGTTGCTAATTAAAACAATATATGACCAAATTTTAAACTCTTGCATATAATTTATTTATTGCAAAAACGCTCCATGCTGCCTGCTCACAAGGAAAAGGAGGGCAATGAAAAATTTTGCTAGAAAAGAGGACATGTCCTGGAAAAAGAGGAAATATGGTCACCCTGTAAAGTGGCTACTGACAGGAACTAAGGTGGGAAGAGTAGGTACAGGGGTGTAGAGGGGCAAGCAAAAGACTTTCCCAAGAAGAAGCCACTTCTCCAAGCACACCTTGCATGCCACCTCTCCCAGGCTCCCCTCACCCAGCTCCACACCACCTTGCTGGCCAGGTGTGGTTCCCCCTTCCTTACCTGGCCAGCTGCTTCCCTCAGCTAGGCAGGGCTTGCAACATCTTCTCCTCCTGGGCAGAGAAGGTAGAAGCAGCAGCAGCAGTGGGCGCGTGCTTGCCTGCCTGCCTGCCTGGACCCTTGGGGACGCGCACGCGCGCAAGCCCTGCTCCTGGGGGTGGGTGTATGAATGTGTGACTTGATTCCCACACACTCACACTGGCAGGCGCGCGCACATACACACGCATTGACAGGATAGAACCCTGACCAGGGCAGAGCGCGAGCCCTCCCAGCTGCCTCCGCTGGGAGGGTGCAGGGGAGGTTTACATGCAACAAGGTTTCCTTGCATGCAACCAAGTGGAAGAAGCTTCCTTGCAAAGGGAAGTGGTGGGAGATTTTGGGAAGAGAAGAAGTGATGACAGGTGAAAAGAGGGGACCACCTAACATACTTTTCTTCCCCCCCTTTCCATGGTGACCTTATGTCCTCTTTTTCCAGAACAAGTCCTCTTTTTCCAAGACATGTCCTCTTTTTCCAGAACAAGCCCTCTTTTTCAAGTACAAGCCCTCTTTTTCCAAGACATGTCCTCTTTTTCCGGAACAAGTCCTCTTTTTCCAAGACATGTCCTCTTTTTCAAGTACAAGCCCTCTTTTTCCAAGACATGTCCTCTTTTTAAAGACCTGTGCTTAGGAAAAAAAATCATCACCCTCCTTTTCCTTGTGAGCAGGCAGCATGTAACCATCTTGTAATTAATAAATTGTAGTTTTAAAATTTCATTGTAAGTAACATAGTGTTTACATTCACCATATTAATGCAATATAGGCATCACCCAGTTATTGGATGGGTTCATCCAGTTATTGGATGAAGCAGTGATTTTCAATTGGTGTGCCGCAGGTAGTCCTCAGGTGTGCTATCAGAATTTGGGGAGGGACAGTTATTAATAGGAAAACCTGGGGATTTGAACAGCATGGTGTGCCTTGTCAATGGTAAAAACAACAAATGGTGTGCCATGAGATGAAAAAGGTTGAAAATCACTGGGTTAGAGACTGGAGTACTGTCAAAAACTGAAAACTGGAACCCAGTCTTTTTCAGTTTGCAATGCAAAATGGCTACCAAAAATGAGGGCTGCCACAATCCTCTTCCACAAAATTGGGACAGGACCCTAGGTCACACTTGCCAGTATATGAACACAATCCCCCCAAATTGGTACAGTCCAGTGGTGGGCAGCAGCAGGTTCACACCTACGCTATAGAACCTGTTCTTAACAAGAGATAGTACATATAAAGTTTAAAAATAGCCATTTAAAAGTGGCCGCCAGATGGACAGAGAACCGGTTCTTAATTTCTTTGAAGCCCAGTCCCTGTTTTATATAAATAATTGCAAAAGCCTCAATATTTATTATTATTTTATTAATAAAACACATAGCCCATGTATTGTGTATACACAATAAATATACATATTTCTTAACATATAGCCCAAATACACAACAAATTTCAGTCAAATGAAGAAAGGCATGTGTAGGCAATGAATGTCTTCTGTATTTGAATGATGGTTACTGAAGAAAGTCATAAGGAAATGCCAAAAAACAGTTTGATCACCATGTCATATGCAAATCAACATCAGAGAAGACAATTTTAGCCTTTAAACCAGCAGAGATAGGGTTGCCATAATTCTCTTCCACAAAATTGGGACAGGACCTTCTGTCACACTGACACACCAGTATGCAAACACAATCCCAAAAATTCAGGACTGTCCCTACTTTTTGGGACATATGGTTGAAAGAATGGAGCATGTGTTGAATGAATGAGTACTGGGTATAATTGAATGGTGTTGAAAGAGCAGAACTGTCAGAAAGTGGGAACACCTGTAGAGATACTGTGTTTTTAGCTTTTATGTTGTCATGTCCTACATTTTTCTTGGATGTCCTACATTTTTGGGGAGATCTTGTCCTCTTTTTTGGTTTTGACTTCTGGTCACCCTTCCCCTGTCCTCATTCTAAAACTCAGCTGATAAAAACTGATAGGTTGAAGGTTGCTGAAAGGATTTGGGGTGCTTTCAGGGCTTGAATTTTGGGGTCCTTTCAGAACAAGCAGGGTTTGTTCCATCCCTAAGCACCCAGTTTTTTGTTTTTTTTCTGGAGATTTAGAACCTAAACCCACATGTGTCTACTCAAAAGTAAAATCCATTGGACTCAGTGGTGCTTACTCCCAGAAAAGTGTGCATTGTGAACCAGGATAAACTACCTTCCAGAAAATGGTAGGTAGTCTGTCTATCTACCTACCTTATATATATACCGCTTTTCAACTAAAAGTTGTAGATCCAAGTTCAAATCCCACCTTGGCCATGAAGCTTCCTGGGTGACCTCAGGGCAGCCACTTATCAGCCTCACCTACCTCACAGGGTTGTTGTGAGGACAAAAGGATAAAAGCTTCATAAACTACCTTGGGTTTTTGCTTTAGCTTGGGAAAGGTATGATAAATAAGACTGGAGCCTTAATATTCCTCATCTTTAAAGAAACAGGAGCCTGGCCAACATAAAAAGTGGCATCTCTAGAAGTAGCCTTCATTTCTATTTTACAGGTGGGGAGGGAAGAAAGAGACGCTTCATTAATGCCATACAATCCACCCATCCCAGATGTGGAATCTGAAGTATGTACACGTAAAGTTCTCTGTACACTGGACCTCACTGCTTGTTTTCTAACTCTTTATTTGCTGATGTAAATCACAGAAAGTTAGAGTGGGAAGAGGCACTGAAGATCATCTACTCAGGGTGACCAGATGTCCTCTTTTTCCAGGATATGTCCTTTTTTTTAGCCTTGTGTCTTCCAAAAGAACTTAAATGTCCTCCAGTCGCCTGTGAGCAGACTGTGCTTAGCATTCTTGTGATTAATAATTCATATCAAATATATGCAATATAGTTTTAAATTGAATAAGTAATATAAAGTGTTTAAATTAATAACATGAAATCAAAATATGAATGTTGTTAGCTTTTATTCTGTTGTGTCAGCCATAGTTTAGACGACTCCAATCCAGTACAAGCAGACCGCATAGGAGAAACACCCTGAAGATTTTGTCATGTCCTACATTTTTCTTGGAATCCTATGTTTTGGGATGCCTTGTCCTCTTTTTCAGTTATGACATCTGTTCACCCTGCATCTAGTCCAAGTCCAAACCTCTATTTTACTTACCGTAAATGGTATATGCAGACCGTTCAACTTAAACTTGAGGGATAGATTTTGTCACTATTCTCTTCTAAGATGCTGCAAGGTATAAAATGTGCCAAAGGCGTACCTTGTTGTCTAACTATGAGATTTGAGATTCAAAACTGTGCCCAACACCCCATTCAATTCTTTAACAAATGTAACCAATATTTATTTGAATCTAATGTGCCCTCAAATCTAATGTGCACCGTGTTTTTTAAAAAAATCTTTTAAAAATGTTTACGGGCAATTGTAACGTGCAGGTGCAAAGTAGGTGCAAAATTTAATTTTACTGCATATAATAACGAGCTAGCAGGCCTCCATCAGTCTTGGAAGACTATGGTATCATGCTCGGCACTGCATACGATGCATGCAAAGCACGAAAGCCTGTGTTGGATTGTTATGGAGGATAGGCTGCTACCCAAGCAGCAAATCCCCCCTCTCCACCCCACTGAATTAGTCCAATGGAAAGGCAGAGCCAAAACGATTGGATCCAACTGGCATCACAGAGCTGGGCTAAGGACAGGCGCTCACCCTGTCTTGTGGGGCCGACCCGGGTCTCAAACCCTGGCCTGCAGGTTATGATGATAATAAAATGGCAGTGGGTTTATGTTACAATTTTACCTAATTCCACCACTTCATACAACTACTTTTATTCAACAACAGGTTTATGTTACCATTTTTATTACAATATCACAACTGTTAAACTAAATACTGACCTATACATATAATCAAAATACCTGTATTTACTCAAATCTGATGCACCGTCAAATCTAATGTGCACCTTGATTTTGAAGACTAAATTTGAGTGTTAGATTCAAGTAAGTAGGGTATTTGTGTGGAACCATGGAATAGATCTCTCCCCTGGTCGTTTGAAGGATTGGGTGTTTCTGCTGTTAGTCTTGATTCCACATAGGATTACCAACAGACCAGAAAAATACCACCTGACTTGCTCCTATGTTTCAGCTGCTTGAGGTGGAATTCATTAGCAGATGAAACTTTCCATAGCCAAGAGGTAATTATCATCAGATTCTAATGCCTGCCAGTTCAAACTGTTTTTTGAAAACCCCTACATAGCAAACATATACCACAAATATCAAACCAACGTTGAATGTTGTGAGTTCCTTTGGGACTTATTGTCTCTCACACACAAACCCCACTTGATGGCAGAACTTGCTTTTGCGAAATACTCCATTGACAGTCCAGGATGACTTGGCTGAAAGTGGGAGTCGCAAACTGTGCAATTGGAGGTGATGAAAGGCTCACATTATAGCAGCTCTGTTTGCCTGGAGTCACCTAATAACGTTGAATAGCAACAGGATCTGTTTGCAAAGGCCTTTCATAAGCACAGGAGGATTTCAAGTAAACCAGACATCTCCAGAAGCTCTAGTCTACTGTTGGCACCTGTGGCAAGTCTAGCAAACAGCAATTTTAAAAAGCCTTGACTTTGGTATTGCAGTTAACTGGTGTTTCTATCATCCAACGCGTAACACACTTTCTAACATTTCCTGCATCTTTCCAACCAGCATTCTGCAAAAAATCAACTACTAAATCAACTCGCAGAATCCATACACCCTAAAAATCTATACATGCATAATTTGCTTTTTCTTATTCCAGGAAGAAAGTTGTTTGCTTTTAAAATAGGGGTAAATTGGCTACTCTGGATGTTTTATTTAAACTCCTTTCACCAGACTGCTTTATTATTAATCACTTTATAGTGTCCGAACACTTGAGGCTTAAGCAGCCTCTGAATAGAGAGCTGAAATATCCAGGGGTCCAACTCACCCAGGGAACCAAAAAAAACTGGTTGCTGCTCAGTCATCAGACTAGTTGAGTAAATCAGAGCAAGAGAGTACTGTATTCACTCGAATCTAATGCACCATCGAATCTAATGCACACTCTATACTTATAATCAAAATACCACATTTATTCTAATCCAATTAACCCTCAAATATAATATGCACCTTGATTTAGGAGACTAAATTCGGCTGAAAAAGGTGAGCGTTAGATTCAAGCAAATACAGTATTTATCCCCTTATTCTGAGCACTGCCCCCACCACCACAATGGAGGCTACTAGGATCTGCATTAGCTAAATTCCTGGTACTGATCCAAGCAGCCCAATGGTAGAAGCCAGGCTGCTGGGTAGGATGGCTAGGATCTGGTCTAAGTACTGGAGACAGGTCCCACCCCATAACTAAACAGGTCCCACCATCTCCCAAGTCTGAAATGCCCATTAATACTCCCCAAACCTCTGCGTCAAGGGCCTGTCGGCAGCACCAGCTTACCAATGCCAGGCTTGATCTGGTGTGGGGATCATCCGATCGCTGGCAGAAGTCCTTCCATTGTCATCCTCAACTCCCATGGTGATGCAAATTTGCTTTACATTAAAGCACATTCACATAGGATGACCATATGTCCTCTTTTTCCAGACATATATGTTGCTTTCATGTAGTTAATTTAAATACTGTTTTCCTAATTATTGAATTTAAAACTATTACATATAATTTATTACAGCTGCAATCCTAAACACACTTTTTAAAGAAGTAGTCCCCATTAAATACAATAGGAGTTACTTATGAGTAGACAGGCTTAGGATTGCACTGTACATATAACTTATTAATTACAAGAAGGCTACATGGTGCCTGCTCACAAGGGAAAGGATATTTTTTTCCAGGACAAGGCTAAAAAGGAGGACATGTCCTGGAAAAGGAGGTCATGGTTGAGTCAGATATGTGGATTGAAATCCATGAATATAAATAGGCTCAACCTGTATTAGGTGCATGCCATGTGCCTAAAATCCTGTACCTTGTCCGATAAATCAAACTCATCAGAGGATATGCCATATCTATTTCTTAATATCAATCAGCATTTTCTGTGGTTTCATTTTGAGTACTTTAGAGTTCACTGAACAGCAATAAAGTGAAATTAAGTGTATCAGAAAGGAAGTGAAGAGTTGTCGTGCTGCGGGCTCTTATAAAGCATTTCATTATCATTATTTTTAAGAACACTTCCCTAGAAATGAGTGTTCCCTTGCTATATAATCTGTTTTTTTCCCTTTCAATCAATGCAATATGTTTTTCTCTTTCTCTATAAATAATTACAGATGCTCTAATGGATCTCATACCTTAACTGTCAGGAGGCTGACAACAAGGCTGTATGGTGTTTCGCTTATGCAATAAGGAAGATCTGGGATTTGCTGCAACTGCAGCTCGTAATAAGGTTTGCTCTTCTAAAGTGCTCTATGAACATTTTATATACAGGGTGGATCCCATTTTAAGTTTAATAAATTACCAGCAATGTTAATTCTCTGTTCTCAAGAAATTGCAGAAGCTTTCTTCCATTCCAGATGTTTCTTCTGCATTACTATTCAATTTGCACACTTTAGTTAAACTAATACAGGAAAGTTCCATAGTGTATTCAAACGGGGAGGGGGAAGAGGGGGAGGAATATATTAGCAGGACAGGATGGGCTGGTGATTTGGGGCCCATTAGAAAGCCTTACTTCAGAATCCATCTCCTGCATTTAGCTACACATTTTCAATTCAGGCATGGAAAAAATATCTGGAATATTTGGGTTTTGAAGGGTCTATATAAGGTTCAACAATGGTATTCTAATTGCTGACTCAGAACCCACCTACAATCAGACTATCAATCACACTTTTAATCCTTGGCCATGAAGTCCACATTCCTCTTTCTCCAGTTGCATAAAAGCTGATTTTTATATAAAACAGGCTGTTTATATAAAACAGATGTTTCACTGCACTGAAATTACAGGAAGGGTCAGAAGGTGGTCCACACCTCTTATCTTTTAGGACAGGTCCCTTATCAATTGCTAGTAGAAGACTTGAGAGTGGCTGGTGTAGCCTTAGGCTACAATCCTATCCACACTTTCCTGGGAGTAGTCCCATTGAACACAATTAGACTTACTTCTTAGTAGACATGCATAGGATTGTATCCAAGATGTTGCATGGGAGTAGGCTTTGCAGACAGTGGACATTGTGGACAGTGCTAGCCCTATGTCGCTGCGGGGCCTGATGAAAAAATCTGCACTGCCCCCATAATTTATATTGGACACTATTGCTGCCACCTATATAGGACATGACCTGGTCAAGTTGGCCTGCTGATGTGTAAACCCCTAGGCAGTGAAATAATTTTAGCACAGGTACAGAACTGGTCATTTTGGTAAATGAAACTTTTCAAGCAGGGGGAAAAAGTAAAAGTCTTATAATGCACAGTGGCTGTGGGTGGTGCAGGTGGTTAAGACGCTGTGCCTGTTAACCAGCAGGCCAGGGTTCAAGACCTGGATCGGCCCCACAAGACAGGGTGAGCTCCTGTCCTTAGCCCAGCTCTGCGACGGCAGCTGGATACAATCATATCGGCTCTGCCTTTCCATTGGACTAATTCAGTGGCGTGGAGAGGGAGGATTTGCTTCTTGGGTAACAGCCTATCCTCCATAACAATCTAACCCAGGCTTTCATGCTTCGCGTGCAGAGTATGCAGCGCTGACCACGATATCATAGTCTTTCAAGACTGACGGAGGCCTGCTATAATGCATAAAAAGGGTAATGCTGAACTATTTCTTTCTTCTGTACAGCCACTAAGGTGAAATAGTTCATTTTTCTCTTGGATTGGACATTTGTCCCTCTCATTTCCTCCATTCACTTCTCTTAGCTACTTAAAAATGCAAGACAACCTTTGGACACTGAGTAGACAATGCCTATGCATTGTTAGTAATCTTGGACTGAGTAAGAACTTCTTCATTGAATTGTCTTGAAAAACAGTAGATTAAAAAAAGAGGACTAGAAACATGAGTGACAGACAGTTCTCATAAAAGATCTGGGAGGAAACAGATATCTTCACAGATAGACATCCTAAATCAAATGAAGAGGAGTAACAGATGCACTTGCTTTGGGGTGCAAAGTGCACTGTTTTACCCTATTGGCGCATCACATGCTCCCTCGGTTGTGCACATTCTGTCTCCTTGGGCTGGCCTAGTTCTTTCACTGCTCTGCCTCTTCTCACTGTCATTCTAGTTGCTGAGATGTCATTCATGTCAGCTTTGCTTCTTCTGATAACAAATCTCTTCAAGCTTGTGTAATGGCAAGTCTCCAGCAGCCAGTTCTGCCATGGCACTTCCACAGTCTGAGTCCAGAGGACTTTTGAGTGGACCCAAGCAGGCCCCCAGATGACTGCAACTCTGGAAAAAAAAGCTATTGGGATGCCTGCCTTGCCGTGATGAACTCACAGTGACTTTTTATCTATTTGCCAATAGGTAGAAAATGTCCGTAAGCCACACTTGTGCAGGATTTCTTACCGATTTCAATCTCCAGCTACCGCCATTAGATTTTCAATTGACCTGCGGCTGCTCTTTGCTACAAGAGGTGCTCTCCACATTAAGACTGAAGTCTTTGTGATGTTTTGTGTGCTTTATTTTTATTTTCTTTTTATTCAGTGCACCTCCTTTTTCTCTTGGGACTATATAGATTTGCACTCCCAAGCTCAGAGGTCTCAGGGTTTGATCTGAAGCTTTATTGTTTTAACCTCCTACACATGGGAAGCACTTAAATCTGAGGGTGATTAAGCTTACCCCATCTATGACCCATTCCCAACCCAATCTCTTTATTCTAAAATTTAAACCTCCCCCTTTTCTAGCCTGTTCTCATCATCATATTGTCTTTCTTTCTGTGGGATTGACTGAGAGGCAAGGACCTATATAAGATTTATGGCACCCATCCTTTCAGGAGTAGCACAGAGTTATGGGGCAGTGACTAGGGAGTCCTGGATATGGTTTCCTTTAGAGAAGTGACCACAATACCATTACAATTAAAAAGAACTAAATAGAAGCTGAAAGACTTGTTTCGCAGTCATTTGCGAATAGGCTCCTCAACCTTCCACTTTGAACTCCACACCTGCAGAAAGCAAGGATTGTGTCCATCAATTTTGAAAATGTTTCACCATTTTAAAATGCATTGTATTTTTCAGTTCCACTCTTCCTACTATTTCCACACCCTGAAATGTATTTTTCTCATGGGTATTTTGCTTTGCTTTCCATAGGAAGAAAAATGAATTTGTAAGAGCACCGCCCCTCTGACGCATCAACATGTGGTGTTGCCTGGAATAGCTATTCGGAGGGGGGGGAAGAGAGAGTGATTTAAAGAGAGTGATCCAGAATTCAGATTTTATTGGCAAGCTGAAACACTACTTCTATCAATTTAGATCTTGATCAAGGCGAAAAGTAGTAGCACCACATTCACTGCCAGTTGTGATAACCAGACCTATAGCATCTCAAGGTTATTTCATGCAAAAGAGCCACTTTGAGCAGTAGAACAGTGTACATGTGTTAGATGGAAAAGTTTTCAGGTTTAATCCCTGGCGTTTCTAATTGGAATCTGATGCATGTCTACTCAGAAGTAAGTTCAATTAGAGTCAGTGCACCTTGCTTCTAGGTAAGTGTGGATACAATTGTGCCACAGAAATAGAAGTTGTTTGTGGGAGAATAAATAATCTTTGAGCTAATCCACACATTTTTTTCTGAACAGAGGAAGATGGATAGACTGTGAAACGCTCGTTAAGCAGTTTGTTAAGACCAGAAACTAAGCAAATAAATTTAAAATCAATAGAAAGATTACCAGCTTCAAATAATGGTTGCTTGTTAAATTAGCCTCATCAACAATATTTCTGATGTTTTTGAACTTGAGAAAATTTTGGAGCCCTTTCCACATACAAGCCAGATGGGTCTTTTCAGACATGGAGATAAAGAAGTGATGGCCAGAGAAACAGAAACTACAGGTTGCAAATCTGAATGCATTCCAGAACGCATCGGATGGGCAGACAACCAGATTCCTGCTGATAAAGAAACAGTGAAGACTTTCTCTGACAATGAAGAAGGATTCCAGGATCAGATGTCTTGGAAAACCTATTGCAATTTAGAAAGACCAACAAGAATATGAAAAAAACTATGAATGCAATGCTATGTCTGTCTACTCAGAAGTAAATCCCATTATATTCAATAGAGCTTACTCCCAGGAAAGCGTGTTCAGGATTGCAGCCTCTGGGCTAAATCCAGAGTAATTACGGGGAGTCCTTGCTCTGGTGTAAGAACAATTTACTCTGGATTCCAATATGAATTTCCCATAGGTTTTCACTAGGAGGTGCAGTAACTATGGGTGCGTGTAATGTCTCTCGTGTGCTCCTGTAGTTACTCTGGATTTGGGGGTCAGTCTTTAAAAACCCCTGCTGCAGCTAGTAATATGGAGGCAATGATATAATTAACAGCAGAGACAGAACAAGTTAAAGGTTGGATGCCAGCTCTCAGCCTGGGCAAGTACATGAAATGGGGCAAATCAAAGAGCAAGGGATGGTATTTTGCTTACAACAAATACCCTAGGAGCTTAAAGATGGAACACAAAACTACTCATACAACTGGACATAAACATGGAAGAAGATGAAATACAGTAGTAGAAGTGGAATTTCTAGAAACCTTCGTGGAACTTTTTGGAAAGAACAAATCAATGTTATTACCTCTTTGAACAAAGTTAGAGCCAAATTAAAGATGTAGAGATGTGGAGATGGATTAAAATTAAAAAGGAAATGTAGGGCACAATCCAGAGTAACTACAGGGAGTCCTTGTTCCGGTGTAAGAACAATTTACTCTGGATTGCAATATGAATTTCCCATAGGTTTTCACTAAGAGACTGGTGCAGTAACTACTGCAGTTACTGGTGCAGTAACTACATAGGGTGGCAGTAACTAAGAGACTGGTGCAGTAAGAGACTGGTGCAGTTTCTATGTAAGAAACATTATGTTTCTTACATGCTCCTGTAGTTACTCTGAATTGTAGGGGCAGAGATGTAACGCCTCAAGATATGGCCTCATCAAAAGTAGACTTTAGCCACTCATTTAATGTCTTCAGGCTGAAGGATTGTCCTACTTTAACTGCACATGAAAGCACGTCACCAAACCCTAAAAGGACAATAATATTGGTGGCCATTCATCAACAACCTATTAGACATTAAAGGTTGATCAGGATATGAAAAAATTTGATTATTTCAGTTTACTCAAGACAGTGGACATTGTGATTGATGAGAATGTTAAGAGACTGTTCGAGATTGTTAGGAGATGGGTTCAAGATAGTATGTTTAGAAGGTATGTGGAATATAATGTTTAGAAGATATGTGTTGATGGGAGGGTTGGGAACATTTTAGTAATACTATTAAAGTCTGTCAGGTTTTGTTTGAATTATGCCAATAAAGTTTCCTAAATGCAAACTGAGCATTAAAGCCCTCATATTGCAAATTATGTCCTCTCTTCTTCTCAAGCCACACCATGGCACAGACCTCCCTATTTCCCTAGTGACAAGAGGACCTGCAATAATGTGCATACAGAGGGCTGAATCCTATTGCAACTTGTTTTGGAAGCAACCTTTCTTGTCTCAGGATGTTCTACCTGCATAGAGTGTTCTGAGCCTGGTTGTCTATCATGAGAGGTGGTGCTGGCAAACCCAGACACCTTGGTTCATCCCAGCACAAATCAGGTCACTGCAACCTGGAATTGTGCCTATTGCATTTTGGGGTCCACCATCTCTATGTGAAAAAGAAACAAACACAAAATTCTGCTTGCACTATTTGGGACTTCTGGGTTTGAAATGTAACTCGAAGTCCTGCACTTCTGAATTTCACAGCAGCACATGAGAGGACCAAAAGGAGGGGAATGATCTGCTTCTCACTCGAGTGAGCATGAAACACATCAGTGCTTCATGCTCAGAGTCGCAACGGGTTTGGAGGAGGCAGTAGCAACACTCGGGTTGAAAGGCACCCCAAATCCATCGCACACAGATTAGGGTTTCCATAATTCTCTTCCACAAATTCAGGACAGGACCATCACACTTGCCATCATCTGAACACAATCCCCCCAAATCAGGACTGTCCCTGTTTTTCAGGACATATGGCAACCCTAACACAGACCCCTTGCAATCTGCCACTGATGTAACCCCTTATCAGCATGGATGGTCCAACTCCAACACAAATATATACCTGGCCCATAGGCCTTTTTTTCTTCACCGTAAGAATGTTCAGGGTGGCTAAACATTTTTAGATCTGGCATCTTTGCCATCCAATCAGCCTGCTCCAACGAACATAGGGCTTAAATTCCAGCTTAGCAGCACTAGCTCATTCCACCTGGTGCACATGTAATTATTTGCAGCTGTTGGTTTTATTGTTTTAGGAAGCCCCTGCCAGGATACAGGCTGTTAGGCTCACTGTGCGTATGTATGTGCAGCTTTCTTTTAATTAGGTTCCAGCTTGGTGATGAGATTAAGAGGAGATAATGGGACCCAACTGGATAGAGCAGCATCACAGAAGCAGAACCCATTGCCAAAAAACTCCAACTCAAGTGTCTTGCTGCTTCTGGCTATCTGGGTTTTTCCAGCAACTTTAGCATTTTGGCACATTGATTCAGCATCAATGGGTTCTGCATCAATGGACATGGTCAGCCCAACCATGAGAACCTACTGAGGTGGTTGCCTCAAGAAGACAAGCATGCCCACCTCCATCCACCCACCTGCCTCCATTGCTCTTCCCATTTCCTGGACTGAGGGGGCAGAATGGAAGGAAAGTTCAGAGGAGACTGGTGGACTGCTTTTAAAAAATCTTTCTACATAAAAGCCTTGCGTGTAATGGTGTCCGCATCTTCTGGCCAACATTCCATGTCAATCAAGCAGGCTGAGGAGAGGCAACTGTCAACGCTGATCATAGGCCAACTGACTACAGGCCAGGATGAGAAGAGGGTAAGGGGACAATTGAGGAGAGCCATTGAGGAGAGAGGTGACAAAAGGGAGTTGAGGGGGGCAGTTGAGGATAGAGGTAGCAAAAGAGCAGCTGAGATACTCAAAAGAGGTATGGTTTTGTACTGATGAATGTTGTTATATTGTACCTCCGCAAGCCACAGCTACAGGTTGTTACAAGGATTTATATGTTGCTTTTCAACAAAAGTTCACAAAGCAGTTTACATACATAGATTCCCTATCCCAAAAGGGCAACCTGTTCCAAAAATTCAGAAGAAATACCAAGAAACAGCTGCTAGGGACCGTTGCTTTCACTCTGCTAAATGTAAGAGGAATGCTGCTTAAAAGTTTACTCTCTGCTCACTTAGTAGGGGTTGTTAACTTTCTATTTCCAATTCAGAGAGGGAGAGGAGTCAAGCCTACCCCATCACCAAATAAGGGAGGACAATTTGGGGACATCATCCTCTGAATAACAGGAGGTCTTGCATAGACTCTGATGCTGGACACTCTAAAGTGAACCTTTTTCACTTTTTTTCAAAAATTTGTCCAAAAGAAGAGTGTTGAGCCACTGCCACTGTTTTACAAACCATCCTAAGGAAAGGTCCTAAAAAGAAAACGGCAGTTTGCTGTTTACTGTATTTACTGTAGCTTGAGAGAAGAAGACTGCTCTCGGTGGACAGCTTCCATTGGTTAGTTCCTGTGATACTATGAACTCATCTCCCCACTCAAACCCTTAAGGATTAGGATTAAAGCCCAAGAGTCAAGCCGTGGATGTGCACACTTGCCAAATATTGACAGGGACATTTAAATGCAACCTGGACCTGTGATTGCTTCTGTGTGTTTAATAGTAGCCTGATAGGAAAAGTTTCGCTGGCTTTGTTCCTCTCCTTTAATCACCCTCCTAGAAACACCCTGCTTTGATCACTCTGCTTGATACATTTCTCCACTGCTGTTATTATCATATCATAACTTTATTTTTATCCCACCTTCTTCACAAGACTCAAGACGGCTTTTAAGATGTTATAATGTGTAAACTAGAGTGTGACACAGTTGGCAACCCTACAAAGGGATATGTATGCGCATCATAGGGGAAGAACAAAGCTCTATACACCCAAGCACTGAGAATTTAGCAATGCTCAAATTGTGAAAGGGGGGGAAGGAAGGGGACACTGAATGGAATATATGGGCCCCACTCCTCTACTCCCTCCAGTTTGAATTAAACCATACATCTTCCCTGTAATTTACTATAAATCTTTGCAGAAAGTGAAAGGGTGCAAATCATATAAGGAAAGAGATCCAAATCCTCTTTACCAACCCTCCAGAATTCCAGCCCTGAATTCTAGACATCAAATGGTTCATCAAATGGACATCAAGAAGAATCAATCATGTCCCTAAATACTAAGTCCAGCCTTTCCTATTTCCCAGTGAAATTTCGCACCAGGCAGCAATCCATCCCCCTTCAGCCACTTTCCTCTCTAGTGCTTGGACTTTGCCAACTGGCTAAAGACAGCTGCTTTTACAGCTCTGCATGTACAGCTAAGTCTCTGATTGCTCGTTGAGTCATAGATTTTGCTGAAAGTAAAGGCTGTCAGGGACTTAAAAACCTTTGCAATTTCTTAAGGATAAAAACCAAACCCAAAAATATAAACCCATTCCTATTTCAGATCTGGATTAACTAGAGGGGAGGCTGGTGACATCAATATCTTCAAGCTGGCAAGAAAAACACAGCACTGCTGCAACCCATTTAGCAGCCTCAATAAACAGCGCCAAAAAAGCCCGCCATCATCACAGCTCCAAAGCAGGCACATAGGTAAGTATTGTAAGAAGGTACAGTTGATCAATACTCCTTAGTGTGAAAATCCTGTTTCAATACCTGCGGTGTCAGGCTTAAATGATTGTTGGAATTTCACTTTTCATGGAAGATGGCACAGGCTTTGGAGATCATTCAGAAACAGGATTGCCCCCTGATGAGAGTTATTTTAGTCAATTAATTGTATGAATACATTAGTCTATTTAATCGGCATACATTTGCATATGGACATCACAATAGTTATGACATGAAACATTTTTTTCCTTTGCCTTTAGAAGATGCAGGCTTATGTCAACAGGAGGAGATTGCAGATGGAGTATTTTGAGGAGGAAAAAATGCCTTATCCAAGACAGCAACTCCTACCTGTTGTTTTTATAGGTGTTCATCTGATCTATAGGTGTAGGTATAGGTTGTTCTGTGGGAGCTCATCTTAGAAATTATAGACTTTTAAAAAATCTGCTTCTAGTTCCATGGAAAACTTTTTTCTTTTGGATCTGATCAAAAGGTTTTCAACCAAATTAATCTGATTAGCTAATTAGATGTTGCAAGGCATCAAATGCATCAGGTGCATCGTGCTTTGAGGAAAAGGTAAAAGACTGTTACGGTGTTAGTTTTAGTGTAGTTAGTGTTTAGGATTGCAGTCTAACTCAGCGGTTCCCAAACCATTTTGATTGTTGCCTTCCTAGACGTACTGGACTGTCGGTCACAGCTCCCCATTAGGGCTACACCCTTATATATTACAATCCCTTACACTCTCTACATAGGGTGGCAGTTTTTTGCAAGGGGTCTGCAGCATTCTGGAGAGAGATCACAGCATAGGAGCCACTGGACTAACCCATCCTGATCCCACCCTCTCCCTCCTCCTTAGAAATTCTTAATGCGTATCAAGAAAAGTTCAAAATCCTTGGTCCCTTTCTTATGTCTGTCTTGGATGTAGAATTTGTCTGTTAACCACTTTGTAAAATTCTTGTTGAAAAGCTCTGTAAAATATTTTTAATAATAATGTCGTAACTGGAACTGTCGGCAGATGCTATCACACAGGCATGGAAAGACTCTGCTCAGTGGTGTGAAAAATAAGGGGGGGAAACACTGGCTATAATGATTACATCAAGATACTATGTGTGAAGCTTTTTGCAGATTTGGAAAAGAGCTATATGGAGTTTAACATGACAAAAACCACAAACCTCTCAAACAATACCGTCTTGGAGTATTGAGCTATAGTCCCATGTGAACTTTTCCCTCGCTTTTTAAGAAGGAAAACATATTCATCTGGGAGTATAGCATCACTCTCCCGGGCCCAGACAAGCCAAATGGATGTTGCTAAAGGAATACAATGGAGTCATCTGAAGAAAACAGCTCTCCAGGGATATATCTAAGCCAGTGTACACTTTTAAAGGCATGAAGGAAACAGATAAGGTTCCCTCCCCCACCAGTGCACGAGAGAGAGAGAGAGAGAGAGAGAGAGAGAGAGAGAGAGAGAGCGAGCAAGCGAGCTGAGGGTTGTTGAAAGAGAGATCACTCTTCATGGAAAGGGGGTACATTAATATGCAAACTGTTGCCTTTTGTTGATATTTTCCTGAAATTGAAATAGATTATTTTTCTCTTTAGGAATAATACTGTGGTTGCACCTGCTGAAACTATATCATCTACCTATTATATTTTTAAGTGATTATAATTTATAATTTATTAAAATGCACCCTTGGAATAAAAACACAGAACTCTAGTGTTACCAAATTCAGAGGACAGAATACCTATACCTTTAATGAATATAGAGAAAGGAGGAAATTTTGACAGTTGAAACTCAACATGGAAGGTTTTAGAAAGCTGCACATGCCAATATTATATCTTCTATACAATGGTTAGAATGTATAGACATTCTGTCCCCCTTTGTGTCAGGTAACCCTGCATAAAATCACAATTTGCTATTTAAAACAAGATTTTTTGAACTTAATAATTAAAAAGCACACACCCCTAATGATTATGGCTCTATGCATTTCGTTGTCATTTTTGGCTAAACAGATTTGGCAGGTTTGTACCATTTCAAAAACTTGCTGGCCCTACAATTACTGAGCAGAGGCAATAGTGAATAGCAAAAAGATAACAGGTGCATCAATGGGAAGTGATCAGTGATGGGATTCAAAGAAATTAACAACCGGTTCTATGCCCATCTGGCAGCCACTTTTAAATGGCTATTTTTAAACTTTATATGTCCTATCTCTCATTAACAACAGGTTCTATAGAGTAGGTGCAAGCCTGCAGGAGCCCACCACTGGAAGTGATGTCTCAATGTACTTTTCAACTCTCTTCAATGAAGCCCTGAACTTAGATTTGTCTCTAACAAACATAGCATGGATGAGTATATATAAAGCAGGCCTCCGTCAGTCTTGAAAGACTATGGTATCGTGCTCGGCGCTGCATGCAAAGCACAAAAGCCTGGGTTGGATTGTTATGGAGGATAGGCTGTTACCCAAGCAGCAAATCCCCCTCTCCACACCACTGAATTAGTCCATTGGAAAGGCAGAGCCAATACGATTGGATCCAGCTGGCGTTGCAGAGCTGGGCTAAGGACAGGAGCTCACCCTGTCTTGTGGGGCTGACCCAGGTTTCAAATCCTGGCCTGCTGGTTAACAGGCACAGTGTCTTAACCACTTGTGCCACCCACAGCCATATGAGTATATATGGATATATGCTTTTAATCATATATTGGAGGTGCATTGTTTTAGCTGTCCAGTAGCAAGGAGATAGTTTTAGAACTTTTTATGTGATACAGTAACTGAATAACAGAATATTAACTTTTTGTTCCTTTGCAACCTGGAACTCTTGGGTTCCACAGCTGTGGGAAGGACACCTGAAGTGTCAGTCTTTCTGTTGTGACTTGATATCTTACCGGCACCATCCAGAGGCACTTTTCAGCAGGCAGAAGTAAAAATCCTCTTATTGGAATTTTTTTTTTGAGGGGGGGGAAGGGTAGAAAAGATGATAAACTTGAAGGTGCTTCTTGCTATGGCCAGCAGGGTTCAAAGTGAGCAAACCTTCAATCTGCCGTTCTTCACCCACACACTGGCATCTAACCAATTGCTCCAGCTCCCCCTGTCATTCATGTGGGCGTTTGTTTCCACGAAAGTGAAAATTATGTAGCTGCTACTGTGGTCCCTGGAGAACAGGTTTCCAAGGCAGGATATTTTTTTACAGCCACTTATAGTACTGCAAGGGTTGATCTAGATGCTCAGTGTATGCAAAGATTATTATTTACTTCTGCAGTGTCATCAGTATGCATGGCTAGTTGCAGAGTAACATACAGGAGAAAGATATGGTCCCTGCCCTCAAGGAGCATCCAGTTCTACGTTTTTATTGGCAAGTGGGGAACAGAGAAAGGCAACAGTGACAAAAATGGGGGTAATAAGATACAATTGTTAATACCTGGGTTTTCTTGTGGATGGGGACTAAGGGGTTAAACTAACAATCTAATTATCACTGAGAAGAATGGCTTGTACCTCTTCAGATCACACATTGGGGCTTATGTGACTGAAGGATCTTCCATATACCACCTTTCCCAACCAAATAAGCTGCTCCTAACAAGCAAAACTGAACAAGCGGTACACTAGAACCCAAGTTCTTATTTTCCAAGTGCCAACAAATGTTTAAGGCATAGAGCAGGGGCCAGATGCAGCTCTTGGCGAGCCTCAATGTGGCCCTTGGCAAGAACTTGCAAGAACATCTGGCCCTTGAGCAAGCCTTGTAATCTACTCCAATACATTCTTATATGCAAATTTATGTATTTGAAATGTAAATGAGTTTTTCAGCCCCCCAACACAGTGTCAGAGAGATGATGTGGCCCTCCTGCCAAAAACCTTGGAGGCCCCTGGCATAAAGGATCAATCAGTGCCAACTAAAGTCTTAAGTGGTACAGGCCAGATGGAGTGAAAATTAGGCCAAATAGTTGAGGATAAATGTGGATGTCCTTAAAGAGGTTTTTTTTTTTTCTTTTTCAGTTGCCAGAACAGGAAAATGAAGTCAGAAAAAAGTCTTGCTTGGTTGCATTAGAAAATAAAAAGAATTACAGCAATTCTGAGCACCAAGTCACTCATGATTTGTTTAGTGACTCGTTTGACTTGACAATGATTGCATGTTTCAGTTGAGAATGATATGCATATTGCATAGAATAACACATATGGTATTTCTAAGATAACTGTTCTTTCATTTCATTCATACTCATACATGCAGAAAGAGGGGGAATTGATCACTATCAACAAGAGAACAAATGCTTCAAAAAATTTCATAACATATTTGGTGTCTTCATAGGGACAGGTATTCTGCACATGCTTTGGGTGACTTTTGGTTCAACTTTGCTTCCCTTACAGGAAAAAAGCCCTTTGCCAATGCTCAAGGCATTCTGCCAAGGGTAGCAATATTTCTGAAAAGCAAACCCGACAACAACCACTGTGAATTAAATGTCACTGGCTTACCACAACTGGCTCGGGTTGATGCCACTGGGAGCCAAAAGGGATTGCAAGACCACCTCCTGCTGAAATAGATGAGTGGAGGAGAGTTGCATCTCAGAAATCAGCCAAATCAACAAGAAGATACTTTGCGTTGATACATGTTGTTATGATGCTCTTCAGTGTTCCCTGCAACTGAAGCACAAGCTGGTTTTAAATGAAAGTCATGGGGAAGCAAGGCATGTAGAGGACACGTTCGAAAGCTGGGTAATAGATGGCCCTGGGGAAAATGTAGACAAGGACAGACAATTGGTTCCTTTTTCCTTGCTGCAAATGCTGAAGAACGCAAGGATAGGGATCTGCTATTAGCAGTCATAAAAGCATCTGGAATGTGCAAGAGCAGCTCAAAGACAACCTCCTTTCCATAACACTCCGACAACCTCTCCCCACCTTGATGCTATACCGGCTCTGTGATGCCGTATCCGAGATTCTACTGCAATAAACACTGGCCATTGCACAAGGAGTAACTGAACATCAATGAGGAAAGGTGCGACCATCCACCTCTCACAAATGGACAGATACAGAGCACAATCCTGACCATATCTACTCAAAAGGAAGCCCCATTATGTTCAATGGGTCTTACTCCCAGGAAATAGTCTTTAGGATTGCAGCCACAGACCAACAATTGTGCTTTGCAAAAAGCCCTCCATCATATTAAAGACATTCACATGAACAGACTTTCTGAAGAGATATGTATACATGTATTCAGTGGTGTGCTTCACGGGGTTCTCACAGGTTCTATGGAACCCTTTGCTAATGAGCACCTGGTTCTGAGAACCGGTTACTAATGGGACATAGAACCTGTTGTTCTATGGACATAGCACCTCCATCATATTGTTGCACCTCCTTCTCCTAGCACCTCCATAGCACCTCCATCATATCATACCTCCTCCTATTGTTAACTTAGGTTATTAGGACATAGAACCTGTTGTTAATTTATTTGAATCCCATCACTATTGCATATAATGTGAGAATAATTATATCTGTAAATGTGCACACAAATTGAATACCATTATTTGTGTATCCCGTATAGAGCTTATATGTGTGTACAATGTATTATGTGAATAATCCCAAATAGTAAAAGGCATTTTCCACTCATGCCAAACTCATGCATAAGAAATAATGTACTTGGGCATTTCAGACCAGGACCCCCTTTCAAAATTAAAAATCTGTTCAGGACCTCCTGTCAAACTTACCAGGATATGACATCTCTGTGATGTCAGAGCTCCTTCATGACTACTCAGAAGTAAGTCCCATTGTGTTCAAAGAGACTTACTCCCAGGAAAGCCCAATGCCAGATTCCAAGATGTTGGATCCCACCCTCTTGTGGCCCCAATTCAAGGCTGCAATCCCCCCCAAAGGGGGTCCCAACCTACACTTTGAAAACCACTTTTATAAAGTGTCTGGCAATGGAACATGCTCAAGATCACTGGTATTTTATTCTTCAGATGTGACAGTGTTTTATTCCATTTATTTAATCCAGCCAGTTTATACCTCGTATTTGTAGCAGGTAGTGCTACAGCTGTAGTTCTAAATTTATATATGGCTTTATGGGAGGGCTCTTAAGGCAAACCTTTAGTAGAGTATTTTTCCTAGTCTGAGGGCCCAATCCTATCCAACTTTCCGGCATTAGTGCAGCCTCGAGGTAAAGGAATAAATGTTCCCATACTTTGAGGAAGATTCTGTGACAGCTTCCCACGCTGCATGTCCCACTGGCACAGTTGCATCCATCCTCGGTAACTGGATAGGACTGGGCCTTGAGGCTGCAATCCTCCTGGGACCGGCCAACCTGCAAAGCCAACTGAGACAATTGCCTGAGGAAGCAGATGGGGAGGAGGCATGTCCCACTTATTGGACATGTCAGTGCGCGCTACAGCTGAACTATGGTGAAGAAGTCTGTTAGACTGTCTAAAGCAGTGGTTCTTAACCTGGGTTCAATCAAACTCCAAGGGTTTGGTGAGTCAGTCTCAGGAGTTCGGCAGAGGTGCGTGGCCACTCTGTTCCCCAGGGTTGCTAGGTGCATTAATATACTTTAGTTACGAGAGACAAAACATTTTATTTTTCCAAATATGAAGGGTTCGGTGAACGCACGTATGAAACTTGCGGGGTTCAGTACCTCCAACAAGGTCCAGAACCACTGGTCTAATGGCTGTGGCAGTGTGCGAAGGAGAAAAATGAGGTGGCACTCAAGAGACACTGTCATGAACTCTGTTTATGTATATATTTTACATAGCAGCCAGTTTAGAATCATAAGACATAAGAGCATAGTCATAAGTCCAGTCCAAATGTCAGTTTCCATAAATCACAAGTCAGAGCATGTAAAAAACATGTACAGCTACAACTTCAGCAAGATCTCAATTCACTGCCTTTTCTGAGGTAAAGCTGACTTGCAACGAGATAACTCAGATTCTGAGGTAAAATTACCTCAGGAACGAGAGACTTCTGTTAACCCATCGGAATGTCTTTTCTGCACATGTTCAGTGGTATCAGTTTCACCTCGGTTATGGCTAGCCAGGCAATTATCAGCCTCACATAAAAGCTGATAGGACAGGTTAGAGACTGGAGCACCATCCAGAATTGAAAACCATTGAAAAGTGGAACCCAATCTTTTTGAGTTTATAAATGTTGCTTCCAATGCTTTTAGAGATAGCAAATTGCAAATGCCCTTTTATCTTGCAAATTCCTGCTGCCAAACAAAGATTTCTGCAAATGGGTTCTCATTAACTCCTTCTGGGGAATGGGATTAGACCAGAAGCTACAACATGGAGGGCAATTTTTACCTTTAGAACTGTAGAGAGAGGTTAAAAGAGTGGAACATGTGTTGAATGAATGTGTTTGGATATAATTGAAAGATGTTGAAAGAGTGGATCGTCAAAAAACTAACCATCAGAAAATAGAGTATACCTGTATTTTGCTTGATTTGAGTTGGCTGCTTATGTGCTGCTTCTCCAGGTACACCAAGCTCCAGCAGGGTGACCAGATGCCCAAACCTCAAAAGGAAGACAAGGTCTTGGATTCCTCTCAGCCTGGACTTTCTGGCAGACAATAGCACGTTTGCATACTCACGAGTAAAGCCGAGATATTGGGCACTAGCTCAATGAATATTTTTTGTTTTTAGACTTTTGGCAATAACGTTTGATAGGAAGGAGATATTTCAAAACTGATTTTTGCATTGGATTCTGCTCTCCAATACAAATCCAATGACATATAACATGATGGGGTACTGCACACCATTGCAAAGTTCCAAAATGAAGGCAAAATGGAGGACAATGAAGCCCTTTTGGAGGACACATGGACAGGAGGCAAAAAAGAGGACAAATCTGGAAAAAATCCAGTCATATGGTCAACCTGAAGCTCCAGGAGGCAGATCAGGGCTGGCTTTGACCTCCTGGCAAGCCAAATGCTATCCTCTCGCCCAGTGGTTTTCAACCTTTTTCATCTCACGGCACATTTAACAAGGCACTGAAATTGCCAAGGCACACCATCAATTGTTTTTACCATTGACAAAGCACACCAGACTGTTCAAATCCCCCAATTTTCCTATTAATGAACATCAATCCCCAAATTCCTGCAGCACACCTGAGGACTATCTGCGGCACACTAGTGTGCCACTGCACACTGGTTGTAAATCACTGCTCCAGCCAATGATCTGCCAGCCTCTTCTCCCATTCTCTGATCATCTAGCTTAGCAATCCTCTTCACAGTTCCTTGTCCTCCCCATCCTCCTTTTCTGGAGGTCAATAGACACAGATGGGCACACTCCATACATCTGCCCCTGAGCCAACCACTTGGCCTAATGGATGGACTGGCCCTGATTCAGATCTCTGCCTGAAGCCACCATACCAGGCTTCCTTCCTCCAAAGCTCTGCAACTAGTGATGTGTCAATCCTACTTCCCACATTGCTGACAGAGTATGTGGGACATGAATGATGGTTTGGGGCTGGTTTACTCCCCTGCTCAAGACCTTCCTACTACTTGAAAGTTGTGGGACTGTAACACCTTGATTTCCTATTTCTTCCACTTCGAGGAGGAGGAGGGAGAAGGTTTGATCCAGTTTGGACTTTACAGTGTGGTGGGAAGGGGTTTAGGGGACTTACCCCCAAATCCAGAGTAATTACGGAAGCATGTAAGAGACTTTACATGCACCCATATTACTGCACCACCTAGGGAAAACCTATGGGAAATTCATATTGGAATCCAGAGTAAGTTGTTCTTACACTGGAGCAAGGACTCCCGTAGTTACTCTGGATTTTGCCCATACGTTTAAGAAAGAGAGGAAAGACAGAAAAGAAAAAAAACCAAACAATTTTTTAAGGATGCATCTCCATGCACAATGGATAATTTCAAAGAATCTTCTATCCCTTACGATGCAAAGGTAAATTACAGCCTGTTCCTCTGCTGAATGGGTAAAGAAAAATGTATAGCCAAAAAACGATAAGGAAGGCTGGAAGGCTGTTGTACTTCCCAATTATAGATGAAAGCCGGGAGGCTATGCAAAGATGGGACTTGAGGCTTCCATTAATTATAAATAAATTATCTACACTTATCGCCAAAATGAAAATTCCAGATAAAGCTTTAGGTTTGCAAGAACATTGGCTGTATAAATATTTATGCAAGCAACAGCTCTCACACATTGCGGAGTAAGTGAGAGAGGGAAGGGTGAGTTTGGTCTTTGGAGGTTTTCTCAAGGTTTAATTTTGCAGAGTCAGAGCTGCAAGAGATCAAGCCTGCAGAAAGCCTGGCCCTAATCCTGCAAGATAAAACCGTACTGAAGCCGCAGTCCTATCCTTACTTACCTGGGAGTAAGCCCCTTTGACTATCATAGGACTTGCTTCTGAGTTGACATGCACAGAATTGGGATCTAAGGTTGCAATCTTAACCACACTTTCCGGGGAGTAAGTGCTACTGAACACAATGAGTAGACATGCTTAGGATTGCACAGTGAGTTACACAATGGTAAAGGAAAGCTACTCTGCAGATGATGGGGGAATTTTTCAACCAGCTTGCAGGTGCAAAGAAGAATAATTGCAAATAATGCCCTATTACATGGAAGATTGCACCATTTCTGATGCAAATTGGGGGGGGCCTCATCTTGCCTTAAAATCCAAGCCTAATTATTACATTGCTCTTGAACAATAGGATATAGGATGACCAGAAGAGTATTCTCTGGGGCAAATTATTCACTTTGACAGAACAGCTGTGTTCATGTCTGTCCCATTCACATCAAAAGCAGGAATGGGTGTGTGTGAGATGAAAATAATGCCACAAATACCATTCTGACTTGAATCTAATGCTCACCTTTTCCAGCCAAATTTAGTCTCCAAAATTGGTGTGCGCATTATATTCGAGTAAATACAGTATTTTTATTATAAGTATAGGCCAGAATTTAGTTTAACAGTTGTAATATTGTAATAAAAAATTGTTACATAAACCCATTGTTGTATAAAGTAGTTGTATAAAGTGGTGCAATTCGGTAAAAATTGTAACATAAACCCACTGCCATTTTATTATTATCATATCACTCATTATTATATGCAGTAAAATCAAAAAATTTTCCTACTTTGCACCTGCGCATTACAATTGCCAGTAAACATTTTTTAATCTAAAGTTTTTTTTAAATAAGGGTAAACATTAGATTAGATGGAGCATTAGATTAGATGGTGCAATTAGGTAAAATCTATAACAAACCCATTGTCGTAATATTCTTGTCATATAACTCATTTTTAATGCAGTAAAATTAAATTTTGCACCTGCTTTGCAGCTCTGCATTACAATCACTAGTACATTTTTTTAATCTCAAGCCTTTTAAAATCAGTGTGTGCATTAGATTTGATGGTGAATTATTTTCAATTAAATACAGGTATATAAAATTAAAATAATGCAACATTCCCCTTTCCTGTTGGTGCACTCTTGTTCTGGGCAGGGGTAAAAAAAATCAATAAATTTCCCTGTAATAAGACATATGAGGGGTTTAGCACCCCTTTCTCCAAGCTCCTTTTTGTGTGTAAAAAGTTGACTTTACGCACACTTTGAATGTAAGCAAGAATGCCCTTGGCTTTAACATGGACTGCCCCACAGATCTCTATAACAGTGTAGATACTTGCTGTTCTGTGTTGAAACTTCTTAGCAAATAATTTCTTATACTCTTTTTCTTGTTCATATCCTCTTCCAGCATGCAATTGATTACTCCTGATCACTTTCCCAACTGGTTAGAACTAAGTTGGACTTTCCAAGGTTAGGATTTCCTACTCAACCCCTCCCAACATGCATCAATTTGCCCTTCAGCCCAACTACACATGACATGGAAGAGCTGTGATCATATCCTCCCGATACATATTTTAACTTAAAAAGCAGCTGTGGGATGGGGATCAGGGCAGTAATGCTTAGGGAAGAGGGAATCATCCTTTCCTATTAAGTTGGAAATTGCTCCCTGAAGCGTTGAGCTGCACCTCCCTACGGCAAATGCTTCTAAGTCCTAGAAAGAGTTAAGGACTGACGATGGATCTCTTGAATCCCATGTACCGGTAGTTCAACCCTTGTTTACTTAGGCCACAATCTTGACCATTAATACTCAGAAGTAAACCCCATGGTGTTTAATGAGTCTTACTCCCAGGAAAGTGTTTTTAGGATTGTAGCCATAGGATCTCATGCTTTTTCTTTTGCCTCCTCTTTCTGCTTCATGTGTATCAATGCAGGAGTAACAATTTTGCTATCTTCTAGGAAGTGTGCTGAGATTTCTTTGATGGAGATCTCTGGCCTCCTAGAACGACAGTTCCTTTAAATCTTTTGAGGAGAAGGAATGGCTATTTAAAAAGTTCAAATTTCTGGTGTGGGTATGCTTGAACTCAATGAAGTTTTCAATGTCAGTTTGGAAATGCAGTAATTTTATACAAAATAAAAAGGAATAGAGTCTTCCTCCTCTTCACCCCTCCTGATGGACTCCTCCATTCTCACAGCTCATTCAGCTGAACTGCCAGATTTCAACCAATTGTGGCTACTCACTCACCCATCCATGCATGAAAGTGGCAACAGAACCGGGAAATCAGTTCTTTTTGTCGCTGCAACTAAAGAGCTGTCAGCATTGCTATTGTTAGGGCTGGGTGGCAAGGCTAGGGCTGTGGATATGCCTTCTGCTCACCATCCGTATAACAACATATATGTCACATCCAGGGAATCATGGAATCCAGCTTATATGAACATAGCACAAGCACATTATATGAACATAGCACAATCAATTTGCAAGTCCTCAAGTTAACTTAGGGTACAATCCAGAAGTGCATTTAGGTTACCCTAACTCTTCAGGGCTCTGCCCACTTTCTATTTCTCTACACTATTTCCCCATATTTTCAGTAACCTTTTGCCTTCTCATCCCTATAAACATATATGTGTAGTTTATGTATATATGAGGCTCAACAAGCACCTATCAGAGATGCTCTAGGAGGATTTCCTGATATAGACAGGGGGTTGCACTAGATGACTTATTAGATCCTTTCCAACAATATGATTCTATTTATGTCATACAAAGTCAAATAAATCCATATCAGGTTTGGCTACATTCCTAAACACACTTTCCTGGGATTAAAACTCACTGAACACAATGGGGCTTCCTTTTGAGTAGGCACAATCCTAACCATGTCTACTCAAAAGTAAGTCCCATTGTGTTCAATGGGTCTTACTCCCAGGAAAGTGTCTTTAGGATTCCAGCCTTCGTTTCCTAATACAGCATGTGTGTATGCGTTACTGAGTATGGGTTAGTATGGGTTACTCAGTTACCATACTTAGTATTGGTTACTGAGCTGGTACTGAATCAGAATAATTAGTAACAAGGCCAAGTAAAGGGGCAGCAGGGAGGATCAGAGGGACAGACTCCATATTCCTCCCCCTCCTTCCTGGGTTCTTCTTTTTCTCCAAGTTCAAAAGCTCTCTGGCACCGTTTGCCATTTTCACAGCAAAGCCTTTATCAGAATGTTGCAGGGAAGAGGCAAGCTTAGCATCTCCTGATACAATCGATAATGCCAGAAGACTTCATTACAGCTGACCTCCAATCCTCCCCTCCTTAATCCGACTGCGCATGATGACTGTAAAATTATAATAAACTTGTTTGGGGTTGGGTCTTCCCACCCATCGCTGCTGCCTCATTTCGAGTCACAGAGTGCTCCTTAAAAAAGACGCAACTTAAAAAAAGACATAGAGCACAATCCTAACCATATCTACTCATAAGTAAGCCCCTTTGTGCTCAATGGGTCTTTGAGCACAATCCTAACCATGTCTACTCACACGTAAGCTCCATTGTGTTCAATGGGTCTTATGCAGTGATGGGCTTCAAAGAAATTAACAACCGGTTCTCTGCCCATCTGGCAGCCACTTTTAAATGGCTCTTTTTAAACTTTATATGTCCTATCTCTTGTTAACAACCGGTTCTATAGAGTAGGTGCGAACCTGCTAGAACCCACCACTGGTCTTATGCCCAGGAAAGTGTCTTTAGGATTGCAGCCATAACTTCATGCAGGAGGATTTTTGAGATGAAATGGAAGGATATTACAGAAGTTAGCAATGAGTTTTACTAAATAATTTGCTGTTGACACATGCAGGCTTTTGAATTTTACAGAACTTTTCATCAGGCTATGACTTGCTCTTCATGTACCCAGAGGCTGTACATATTCCAGGCCATCATCCTGGTGTCAAAACAGTTTCCAGGACTGGAACTGGCATAATTTAACCTCTGATGTGTAAGCAGATCTTTAGTTGTAAGTGCATTGCCTTGTCTGATACCAATGAACATTGATTCTCCATCATTAGGCCTTTGGATGCCATAGAAAGGTGCTTCCGGTCTTGGTGAAAATTGCAAGTGCCTTACTAAGGTCTCCAGGAGGCCCTGTGAGGAGACCATGCATAGGTCTTTCTAGACTCACATCACTGTGGTGCCCCCCGGGTGATGTGGGCATTATGCCCAGAGGGTTAACACCTTGGAAGTATTGAAAATACTCAGCATTCAGGTGCTAGATCTGTTGGCTATATACTGAACCTACATGAACAGACCAAAATTGTCCACTCACTTATACATAGGGTTGCCATAATTCTCTTCCACAAAATTGGGACAGGACTTCTGGTAACACATGCCAGTATGTGAACACAATCCCCCCAAATCAGAATTTTTTGTTATATATGGCTACTTTACTTGTACAGGACTTGGGAAGAGTTTCAGTCAAGAAAACCCTCAAAGGAAAGCTAATTTCACCACAATAAGGTGATGTGTGAAAAAAACGAAGTTTCACCTTGGATGGCAAAATATCTTGAACTAACCCGGGCTTTCCTCTACAACCACCTTTCCACCCTTTTTGCCTTGCACCTGCTTCAGACTTGCTACCGCTGAGCATGAACATGCTCTCGATTTCCTGAAGGTTACCTCTGCCTTCGGGGCTAAGAAAATGTCAGGCAGGACGATTCCACGTCTGCTCCAGAAATAACTGTTTCCCAGCAGAATAAACCTAATTTTCTTTTATATCATAACTTTTAACAGCCGCCACTGTGCATTGAAGCCCCCCCCCTTCGCCCTTCTCATGATGCTAAAACGGAAATCCAGGTGTCCCATTTGACCGGCAAGTGGATAGGAAAAGCAACCCCGCGAGGGTAATGGAGAAGACTCAGCTGCAGTAATATAAAACCAAAAAGAGAGGATGTGTCCCTACAGTATAACTTTCAGATCAACTGATTTTCAACCAGTGTGCTATAGTACATTGGTGTGCCACAAATGTCCCGTAGATGTGCCCTGGGAGTTTGGTGCTCAGTCACTGATTTATAGGGCAACTAAGGAGTTTTGCTCCCTACCAGCAGCATGGTGTGCTGCTCAAATGTTCAAAAAGCATAAGTTGTGCCCTGCCAATTTTTGTGCCTTGGCAGGGTGCTATCTGAGGAAACAGGGTTGAAAATTGCTGCCTTACATATCAAGGGTAATGTTGACCTACTGAAAAAAAAGAAATTGAAGACTTCATTTAGTATACAGTACATTCGAGGCTTTGGTGGGGAGGGGAAGCAAATCATGGTGTTGAAAACAGATAGGAGGACATGGAATATGTAATTCTGGGTATTCAGCAATCTATATAGCAAAGAGCATCTGCTGGCTCTGTGCTTAATCCCCAAGCAATTTTAAGGTTTGGTTTTGTTAGAATGTATATCCATAGAATTCTTTAAAAGGAGTAGGTATTCTTTAAATTCAGTAGGTATAAGCTCCAGCAATTCTCTTTCTATATCTACCTAATGCTGGTGCCAGGTTGCTGGAGGTCCTGTACTAGACCCCTCAATAACACCCCACGCTTGGCTCCTGCTAATGCAAGGGCCATGATCCACTGGTGTCAAACCCACTAGCTGCATAGCTATAGCATCTGATGCTTGGGGCACAAAATATACCCCATAACATCCCCCATAATTTTAACACACTGCCCATATGACATCTTGTAAGCTCTTCAAAGGTCCAGGGTCTTACAGATATCTGAAACTTCCAGTTTCCAGTAAAAACCCTAAGTGCTTTTCAGAGGTGTCTGAGATATCCCTTCAAGATGTGGTACCCGGCGGAATGTGGGGTCCGAGGCAATTTCTCCCTATGCTTGCAGGTGCCATTACTGCTAGTGTTTGGATTGATGACACTGTAAAACAGCTTCCATACCAGGGCAACGTCCCAGTGATCTTTAGTTCAAATTATCACAGGGAAGGAAGGGGAGCCACGATGGGGTGCAGCATTTGATTTGATCCAGTGGTGCTCGGGCAGGGTGACTCCCTGGCTGTTTTATTGCCCTCCCCAATGCTTCTTTGTGGCAGGGTCACCTTTAGTAACGGGCTGATGCCCACCCCACGTTCCGCCGGCAACTGGGAACAGTATCTCATTTCTTCCTCAATTAGCTCCTGATTAGCGCCATCCCCTGGCCCCCAGCCAGCCTCCATTTAATGCACCATTAATAATTCATTTCTCAGATAGCAAGAACACAGTGAGAGGAGGGGTTGGCAGGGCACACGGTCCAGGATCAGAGCAGGGCCAGAACGAGGTAGGGACACCATGCCGTGGAAGGAGCAGGAAGAACGTAGGTTGGGGAAGGGGACAAAAATATCTTTTGGGGGAGGGATTTTCCAGATTTCGGAAAACAGAGCAAGAAACATTCACAGAATTGCTCTGACCTTCCTAAGCAAACCTGATGTGCTCAGAATCTCATTTCAGTGAAGGCACTTGGAAGGTTTTTTTTCCTTCTGCAGTCTTGATTTTCTAGAAATCAAGAAAGTAAAGTGGAGCTAAATAGGACAAGGCCTGCCTTTTTAACCACTGGATTTTACTATAAAGAAAAACATTTTACAACAATACTTGTACAGTTCTGTACAGTTGCTCACTGTAGGGGCAGTACCTTGAGAATGGCAACTTTGTTTCTATATTAATCTCTTCCTGGTACAGTCTGATCGAGGAACTCCTTGCTACAGGATCTGGAGATGGCATATGGCCGAACTTTCCTTAAAAAGGGATCGGACAGATTTGGTGGAGGAAAAGTCCTTCACAAGTTGTTGGAAACTAACTGAATCAACTCAGCAGAGTAATGACCACAGAAAAAGGACAGCTAGACATATAAAAGGCCCTATTACCAGCAATAGCTTAGGGCCTCATCAAACCTAAATCCAGCCCTGTTCATACATACTGTTTTTCACAATTTGAGCCACTAGTGTCAAGTTTGGCTTGTAGCCCCTCTAAAGCTTGTTGCCTGTTGCAAATGCCCTCCTGCACCACCTTAGTTATGCCCCTGGGCTCTGCCATTGCTAAGTAGGGCTTATGTCTGAAGCATGGGACAGTTTCTGCCAGTCATGGGCAGAAAATACCGATCTAAATGGTCTGACTCAGCAGAAGATTTATCATTTTCAAATGGGGGAAACATTCAAAAATATGACATATACCCCACCTGCAGGCAGGCCAAAATTTGCCTGCCAATCATTCTGCAGAGAGCTGTTAAAACCGTTAAACATCCTGAGATGAATTTTCATTGGCGTTAGTTGCGTAAAATCCATTTATCAATGCGGTCACTTGTCCAAAACCACTTGCCAGTTTGAATCGCCTCTTTGCAGTGATGTGGAAGGTATGTGAACTGGGCAGGGGCAAAAAAACAGCCTCAATTGAAAGTAGGAAAGGGAAAAAAAGTCTAAGAATCAGTCGTTTTTTGGGACACACTAAAGTCATCTATCTGTTTGTCGCTATGTTTTCACAGCACTGAACCCCCTGGTTTATTATCTGTTCTGCTTCTCTTGTGTTCGGTGGAAATAGGCTCCTTCATGATTTAGCAGAAGGGCAGGTTTTCAACTTAAACCCTGCTGATCAATTTGTCTTCAGGTTGGGCAACACTTGAAGAAACAGTGTGGGTCAGGCTGACACAGAGACTCTTTTATAAAATTAAAACAGGAAGCCCCAAGCCTCAAGCCAGCCGTTTTCTCTCAACCTCAGCCTCTCATCTCCAAAGGAGAAAGTGGGGAGACACTTTGAAGGTGTCTTGGATTGCAGCCTCCTAATCATGTCTACCCAGAAGTAAGCCCCAGTGTGTTAAATGGGTCTTACTCCCAGGAAAGTGTCCTTAGGACTGCAGCCTAAGTAGACTTCATAAGATCACGCACATTGAATGCATGTTTTGAATTCAATCCCAGTGTTCTGTCATCATTTTTACACCCCGTTAATATTTTTATATAACTATTTTTGGGGTGGTGGAACCAATCGTCTGAGTTTCCTATGGAAAATCCGCTTCACGTAAAGAACATTTCATGTAACAAACATGCCTCCAGAACGAATTAAATTTGTTACGTGAGGCATCACTGTAGCAAAAAAAAAAAAAAAACACCAGTGGGGATGGAGTAACATGTGTTACTGTGCCCACATGCGAGGAGGTCCATCATGGGGGGTCACAAACCTTCCACATGGCTGACACAAACTATAGTGACTGACACCACTGGCATTCTTTACATGATTCTGAGAATAAAATTATCTGTAACAAACTGATGAGAAGAAAGCAATAAATGTTAGAACTCCATCCTTGACCTTGGAAACCAATTGTAGTTCATTCTACAACATTGCGGATTATACGGTGGAAATTAGCCGTTCCTTTTTCTAAAGTAAAAGAAAACAAGGATGAATTAATAACAGATTTTTAAGTGCAGGAAATTTTATTTTTCTGAAGTTTTACTAAATTTCTGCCCCAAAGGACATTCTAATTTTTACAAATTGTTGTAAATATTAGTTTTCCTAATAATCTATATATATAAAAGAGAAAAGTCACTCACTGACTGACTGACTCACTGACTGACTGACTGACTGACTGACTCACTCACTCACTCACTCATCACCGCCCTGCCAAAACTGCTGGGCCTAGAAGTGTGAAATTTGAGGTGGGTGTTCCTTCCGTGAGGGAGGGGTGCACTAAGAACCGGTTTTCGGAAATTCCAACCGGAAGGGGGTGAAAAGGGGCGCAACGTGTTTTCCTCCCTATACTTTGCATTGAGAATTGCTGACTCAGCAACATTCTGCCCCAACTGCTGGGCCTGAAGCATGGAATTCTGGGAGTTCCTTCTGTCACCTGAACTCCCACCAAGAACCATCTGGAGAAATTTAACCCTTCAGGGGCTGGAAAGGGGGCAACGTGTTTCTGTCCTATACTTAACTTGGGAGACCGAACAACATCCAGCCAGTTTGGTGCTCAGACCCTGGTGCACTGGGGAATGTTGTTCGGAGGAAGAGGTTGCACTGGCGAGGATGCTGCGCATGAGGGGAAATTGCGCATAAGGGGAAATTGTGCATGGGGGAAGTTGCGCATGTAGGAAAGTTGCGCATGGGAGGAAGTTGCGCACGGGGGAAGTTGCGCCTGGGGGGAAGTTGCACAAGGGGAAAATTGCGCATGGGGAAAACTGCACATGGGGAAAGTTGCGCATGGGAGGAAGTTGCGCATGGGGGAAGTTGCGCATGGGGAAGTTGCACATGGGGGAAGTTGCGCATGGGGAAAGTTGCGCATGGGAGGAAGTTGCGCATGGGGAAAGTTGCGCATGGGAGGAAGTTGCGCATGGGAGGAAGTTGTGCATGGGGAAGTTGCACATGGGGAAAATTGCACATGGGAGGAAGTTGCGCATGGGGAAGTTGCACATGGGGAAGTTGCACATGGGAGGAAGTTGCACATGGGAGGAAGTTGCACATGGGGAAGTTGCACATGGGGAAAGTTGCGCACGGGGGAAGTTGCGCACGGGGGAAGTTGCGCACGGGGGGAAGTTGCGCACGGGGGGAAGTTGCGCACGGGGGGAAGTTGCGCATGGGAGGAAAGTTGCGCATATGTGAAGTTGCGCATGGGTAAGTTGCGCATGGGGGGTTGATGCGCATGGGGGAAGTTGTGCATGGGGGTTGATGTGCATGGGGGGAAGTTGCGCATGGGGTAACTTGTGCATGCTGGGTTGATGCACATGGGTGAAGTTGCGCTTGGGGGGGGTTGTTACACCTGGGGGAAAGTTATCCATGGGGGGTTGATGCATATGGGGGGATGGCATACGGGGGAATTTTACTCCTGCAACGCGGGTACGCCTTTCGCTAGTTATAAATATTATAGTAGGTGGAAATTTGGAAATGGTAATCAGGTATTTTCAGTGTCAAAGACATCAAGTAGTACCAATCCAAATTTTACAGGGCATTCTGCGAGCAAGAGCTTCACAATTATAGTATAATAGATGTTCATTCAAAATGGTAGGAACTGGAATACTCAAGAAGTAATACTGAATGGCTGTCCCTTGGATTTAGAATCATTTTTGTATACTCAATGTAGTTACATTTTTATGCTGAAGCACTTACTAATAAAATCTTATTGTTTCAATTTTGAAGTTTCACTTTTTATTTTACTGTTTCGTATTATTTTCTATTACATATACATAGGGACACCATGATCTTTTCAGTACTTAAAGCCAATAAAGATCTAATTCCGGCTCTGCCCTCTACACCAGAGTATTTTTTTAAATACAGTGTTTGAGAATTATAAAAGAAAAAGAGAGGAATAAAGCAATCTGGCCATTGTAAGGTTATATTTAGAAACTCTTATTATTATGGTTTTGTGCAAAACTCCATTCTTAGCATTTTCTTTCCAGTTTCCACCTACTGTTATTCCTGCAATAAGGGGGCATGTTTGTTAGCATACAATTGTATTGAGTAGAAGTTTCATTTTTGTATAAAATGTTCCTGTCTAAAATCTTTATTACAGTATTGCCCAAAGGAGATAAAAAAAATGATGAGCCAACAACTGCTTTTGAGCCCAATCCTATTCAGGTGTACTCAGGAGTAAGACCCATCATAGTCAATGGGGCTTACTCCTAGGTACGTCAGGATAAGTTTGCTGCCTTTGGGTGCAATCCAGAGTATTTATGGGACCTCTTACATCAACATAGGTGGCACTTACTCTGGACTGATCTATGCATTTCTCATAGGGGTCCCTGTAACTATGTCGACACAAGTTGACCCATAACTACTCTGGATTGCAGCCTTTGTTAATTAAACAGTGATCTCTCACAGTTTGCTGTTGGCAGGGGGGAAGCAGGGTGACCATATGACTGGAAATTTCTGGATTTGTCCTCTTTTTTAGCCTCCTGACCAGGTGTCCTCCAAAAGGGCTTCATTGTCCTCCATTTTGGAACTTTGCAATGGTGTGCAAGACCCCATCATGTCATATGTCATTGAATTCATATTGACGAGCAGAATCCAATGTAAAAATTGGTTTTGAAATATCTCCTTCCTATCAAAGGTTATGGCCAAAAAACTAAAAATACAAAATATGCATTGAGCTCTATGGGAAAATGAAAGTGCCCGATAGCACAGCTTTACTCATGAGTAGGCAAATGTGCAGTTGTCCACCGGAAAGGCTCGACTGACAGGACTCCAAGACCTTGTCCTCTTTTTGTGGTTTGGTCATCTGATCACCCTGGGGGAAAGGAACCAGGAAAATGCAGCCTGACCCAAGGGAGTAGTGTCTACTGGTTAGTGAAAATGGGTGTGGGCGGAGTGGGTCCCAGAAAGTGGATCTACAGCCTCATATTTTATTTATTAGGGTTGTGACATAAGAAAAGGTTGAAGACCAGTGTGCTACAGGAAAGAAGGAGGAAAAGGCAATTGGATGCTCTTCCACCTGCCCTGGAACTGTCAACATGGCTTCCCCCTGCTGTGGAAGCCTTTGACTGATTAGCGGCACCTGCCATTTCTTGCCATCAGAAGGTCATCCAAAGCTTCTCCTGAGTGACAGGCCAGTTCGATAGAATGGAAAGACCAAAAAAAGTCAGCCTCAGCTTGAAGTTGCAAGGAGAGACCTGAGGCTATCAAGTGAAATGCAACCTTCGACCCACAATCTTTCAATGGGAAGGTGAAAGAGATTTGTCTCTTCGATGGGTGTAATATTTCTCTTTTCTGAAGATCAGTGCTTGATTTGGGTGAAGGGAAGGGTGTAGCCACTGAAGTGTCGGTGGGGGCATCTTGAGTCATGTGTGAGCCTATACTCAGGGCTATTCACAGTGGAAGAGATTGCCAAGGAAGGTGGTGGACTCTCCCTCACCGGGGATCTTCAAGCAGAGGCTTGACGAGTACCTGTTGGGGATGCTTCAGGAGGATTTCCTGCTGCAGGCAGGGGGTTGGACTAGATGACCTACTAGGTCCCTTCCAACTCTATGGGCAAAATCCAGAGCAGTTATGGGTCCACACAGTTATGTCACCCTCTGGTGTTATCTTATGGAAAGTCACCTTAACTGCTCCAGAGCAAAGGGCTTAATTTGACTTTAGGATATGGGCCTATGAGTCTATGAGTAACAATACAGTGGTGCCTCATATAACAAGTTTAATTCGTTCCAGAAGCATGCTTGTTATGTGAAACACTCTTTAGGTGAAGCAGATTTTCCCTTAAGAAATAATAGAAACACAGAAGATTGGTTCCAGAACCCAACAAATATTCATATAAAAATATTAACTGTATGTAAAAATGATGACAAAACACTGGAATTGAATTCAAAACATGCATTCAGTGTGCATAATCCTATGAAGTCTACTTAGGCTGCAATCCTAAAGACACTTTCCTGGGAGTAAGCCCCATTTAACACAATGGGGCTTACTTCTGGGTAGACATGGTTAGGAGGCTGCAATCCAAAACACCTTCAAAGTGTCTCCCCACTTTCTCCTTCTCTCTCTCCTGAGCCTCTCTCTCCCCTGCTCCCTTCTGGCGAGCCCTGAGCTGCTTCCCTCTTCTCCACTGCTCTTCTCTCCCTCTGCCCTGCAGACGCCCAGCCACAGGAGGAACAGCATGGAAGTGTTGCTTTTGCTATGGGCAGGTCCACTTGGCAGCCCTGATGCTTTTTAAAAGAGCTGCCGGCCAGCACGTCTGCCCCAACTGCCAAAAGGTGCTTGTTAAGTGAAGCAACACTTGTTATGTGCGGCAGAATCCTAGAGAAATTTTTGGTTGTTATGTGGATCACTTGTTAAGCGAGGTACCACTGTACCTGTTTCAAGTCATGTGTCACTCACTAAAATTCAGTAAAGAACTTTGTATGTATGTATGTATGTATGTATGTATGTATGTATGTATGTATGTATTTATTTATTTATTTATTTAAGCTTTTTTGAACCTCTTTCTGGTTAAACTGCTTCCAGTTTGTAGTGCCGCAGTGCTATGTGTGCGTCTGCGTGTGCCTATATGTAACTCAGCCTGTCCCATCTTATTACAAATCAGCTGTCACTCTAGGGCAAGTTTTGTGTGAAGAACTAATATTTTTAGAAACTTTGGAGCAATGAACAGCATGCAAGAACCTTCCCCTCCCTCACAACTTTCACACCCAGTCAATAAAAAAGGAACATTACAGTCCTTGTCTCTGCTGTTGCACTGACCGGTCCAATTCCTAGAGCTTTCTGCTTACACGATCCCATGGCTTCTTCAATAACTCTCTCATGAAAACTAAACTGTTTTGCCAGACAGTGCAGTAAGTGCGGTACATAAAAATGTACCTGTGTGTGCACAGCTTGTTCTGTTCCAAGAACATAGGCCTGAGTAACATACAGTAAACTATAAAGTCAGGGTGCAATCCTAACCAATTTAAGCCAGCACAATTCACCCATCTCCTCATTCCCGCAGTGGAGTGGAAAGGCCAGCGCATATCTGTGCACTGGCCCAACCCCCAGGAGTGGCGCAGAAGTGCCTTATGGCACTTTTGTGACACCCTAGGCCAGTACAGGACTTGTGCCAGGATTTGTGCAATCCTAACTGTGAGTTAGGATTGAGTTAGGATTGCAGCCATAATTTTTAAACACACACACACACTTTCCTCCTTGGTGGCTCTTCTACATGCAGGGGAATGGGGTCTGATTTTGTTTCCATCAAAGACAGGCCATTCATATTGTCATTGTGCAATATATAAAATACTAGCAAAATGTACCTGTGTTGCAGGAGTAAAATACCCCCATGCGCCATTGGCCCTGTGTGCCATTCCCCCATTGTGCCAACCCGCCTGTGCTGCATCTCCTCCAGTGCAACATCCCCCCATGTGACCCCCTATGTGCACCCTCATGTACCCCACTCCTCCCCCACAAACACTTATGCACACCACCACTTTCATGTGCACTACCACCTCCATGCGCACCAGCCAGGCTTCCTCAGGATCCTCAGTGCTGCAAGCTACAGCTAGTGGGTCTCTTTTAGTCTCCTTCCTCCACTTTAATCTCCTTCCTCCAAATAAGAGAAATAGCCCCACAATACTCTCTGTAGTGAGTACTGGCACCTCTATGGCCCCTGAATAGACATGCCAATGATTACAAATAACATATTCATGATGAGTACCCCCACCTTAAGAAAAAAGTACTGTATGTATTCATTCAGAAGTCCACTTGAAGTAGGACTTTGGCTACAATCCTAACCATGTCTACTCAGAAGTAATCCCAATTGTGTTCAATGAGTCTTACTTCCAGGGAAGTGTCTTTAGGATTGCAGCCTTAGAGCACAATCCTATTCATGTCTACTTAGAAGTAATCCCAATTGTGTTGAATGGGTCTTACTCCTAGGAAAATGGGTTTAGGATTGCAGCCTTACTCCCAGATAAATTCGCATAGGATTGTTGCTTTCATACTGTCTCCCAGGCAATCCTTGGGACAACAGTTGAGATATTAATTATGATCCTAGGCAAATGCCTCAATTTGTTTCTTCCTAGGCCTGGCATGTATAGTTTATATTAACTAAAACTATACATTCCTAAGCCTGGTGCTACTTCTTACCTATGAAAAAAGTTCAAAGGCAGCACCTGATTGCTCCTACTAATGACCTCACCATTTCCCCTATAGGAGAAGTCCCAGATTTCTGTCCCCACCCTACTGTCTCCATTTTAATTCAGTTTTCTGACTATATATACTACTGGGATTGGCTACCGTATCTTCTAGTATTTATAGCACCCAGGAAAAATGACAGGTACCATAGGGGAATGTGTTAATTCCATTACCCCAGGAGCCTTGTAGTGGGGGAAAGAGAGTTAAAATGGGAATGCTGAACGGGGGAGGGAATGTTCACCTCCTCTCTTTCAGGCTAGAGCTGCTATAAATGATTTTGAAAACAGTGGGAAATCTTAATCACAGATCTTCACATGCCCTGCCTGGCTTGATCCTCAATTACTTCATACCCTGACTTGCATGGGTGAAACACCCACCAAGGTTCAAACACCACAGATATAGCAGCATGATTTCAATCTATCGCCTTGTCTGCAGCACTTCTAAGTGGGAACGATTCACATAGTGCTAAACCATCTAGTGTGAAGCCATCAGAGGACAAAATGCCCACATGGATGGGCAAATCAGGCCTGAGCAGCCTGGGTTTAAAACTGGTTTATCACACCGAGAAGATCTATATCAGTGGTGGGATTCAAATAAATTAACAACAGGTTCTATGTCCTAATAACCTAAATTAACAACAGGTTCTATGTCCAGTGGTGGGCTCCAGCAGGTTTGCACCTATTCTATAGAACCGGTTGTTAATGAGAGATAGGACATATAAAGTTTAAAAATAGCCATTCAAAAGTGGCTGCCAGATGGGCATAGAACCAGTTGTTAATTTCTTTGAATCCCTTCACTGTTTGTGTCCCATTAATAACCGGTTCTCAGAACCAGGTGCTCATTAGCAAACGATTCTATAGAACCTGTGAGAACCCCCTGAAGCCCACCACTGATATGTGTCTTTACCTTCATCTACTGCAGCGTTTCTCAAAGTGGGGGTCGGGACCCCTTTGGGGATCGCCTAGAGCTTTCCTGGGGGTCGCCTAAAGACACCTGGTGCAGGGGACCAGGTCAGGCTTGCCAGACCTCCGGCTATAGCTGCATGCACACTGGGACTGACAGTCTCAGGGCCCAATCCTATGCATGCCTATTTGAAATAAATCCCATTATAGTCAGGGGGCCTTTACTCCTGTGGATAGGATTGCATCCTCAGGGCCCAATCCTATGCATGCCTACTCTGAAATAAATCCCATTGTGTTCAATGTGTGCAGAGAACACACATTTCATTTGTAACAATGAAAATACATCCTGCATATCGGATATTTACATTACGATTCATAACAGTGGCAAAATTACACTTATAAAATAGCAACGAAAATAATTTTATGTTTGGGCGTCCTTACAACATGAGGAACGTACAAAGGGGTCACGGTGTTAGGAAGATTGAGAACCACTGATCTACTGGGAGGTATGAGAGGAGCCAGATCTGAAAGACTCTCAGATGAATATAAGATGTGTACATCCCATGTATACAAAATGTGTATTCATTTTAAGAGGTCAAAATGAAAAAATTCCCTTCTCCAGTCCTTGCCAGTTGTCCTAATTTCCCGTAAAGGTCTGTCTTTGGCCTGAACCCAGCCAAAATGAAGCCACTGCTCTGGCGGAGCCCACGCAAAAAAAAAAAAAAAAAACCGATTTCAAAGAATTTCATGCTGCCGTATCATCAGCCCTGCAATCTCGTTCCAGCGTCTCTCCCAGGCAGGCTGCTGATTTTGCCTTGCCACCAGCCATTAAGCACCATAGCAACCTAATTTGGCAGGATGGGGGGCCCGGAGCACATGATGGAGAATTTCAGCCAAACTCGGCGCTAGTTCACTCCGTCGAGATTCACCAATATGGGACAAAATGCAGTGACCGGGGTGCAAACAGTCATGCCGTTAGTAATTTTGTTCACTTCCAAATAGCTCCAATTACATGCAGGAGGAAGAAAAGCAAGTTCTTTCAACTGCATTCAGTAGCAAGGAAGAGAATACAGATTTTTCTCTGAACCGTTACTGTCATATATTCCTCACCGTCAAGGATTAATAAATAATAATAATAACTCGGCATTTATATACCGCTTTTCTGGACATTTTGGATTGCTCCTCCATCTTTAATCAAAGCGGTTTACATAGGCAGGCGAATTCTAAATCCCTGAAGGGATTTTTACAAACACAGATTGTCTCTATCTTTCAAGAGACACGACATTCGAGATGTTACATTCACAGTCTGGTTACAACACTGGCTCCGATGTCTGAAATGCTGGCTGACCAAGTTCTCCTTCAGTTCTCATGAAGGGCAGCTGAGAAAGCTCCTTCATTCCCACTGAAAAGCAGATGGAAAATCTCAGCTACAGCAGCTGCTTTTCAAGGTCTTGCTTCGGATCTGACTTCCAGTTGTATTGATCCGGCAACCTTCAGCTCTTCAGGCAAACGGAGGCTCTACCCTCTAGACCAGACCTCCTGCCCCAAATCCACTTAATCTGGTTTAAACATATTCTGCATTATAGTTTGCAGTATCCTCAGTTCTCACCATTAGGCATTCCTCAATATCTGCAGGGATTTGATTCTGGGACTAAAAATGGAATGACTGCTTGCATGACTATCTCTCTACAATAGTAGAAAAGCAGTTTTTAAAACTATGATTTGCAGTGGCCATTCTAAACCTTTAGAACATTTGACTGCGATTTAGAAAGACATGGGTTCAAATTTCCACTAAGCTAAAATCCACTAAAAGTGATGGGAAAACCCAGGGTGACCCCCAGGAAACCTCTAGGCGACCCCCAAAGGGGTCCCGACCCCAACTTTGAGAAACGCTGGCTTATCAGGTCAACCCAATCCTTGGCAGCTCTACTCAGAAGTAGTCTCATACAGCCAACCATAAAATGGGCTCCCTTCCCTCCAAACATCTGGTGGAAACAGGGTGACTAAATGTCATAACTATATGAAGAGGTAAAGTCCCTCATATTGTAGTACATCTAAGAAAAATGTAGGGCATGATCAAAACAAAAGCTAAAAACACTCATATACTGTATATTGCTTTCAAATTGTTAATTTAAACACTATATTACTTATTATTACATTGAAAACAATAGTTTTAGTATTAGTAGTATTATACTTATTATATTATAGTACAGTGGTACCTTGCTTAACAAGTGCCTTGCATAAAGAGCGTTTTTATGTGTAGCTTTGCTTTGCTTAAAGAGCATTTTTTGCATAAAGAGTGCCATTGGCTGGGCTCCCTGTCCGTCTCCCTGTCTCTCCCCAGCATTGGCTGGGCTGAGGAAGTGAAGCGGGACTTTCTCCCCCCTGCAGTACATGGAAGAGACCAGCAGGGAGAGCAGAAGAGCTGAAAATCCTCTGCATCAGGGGAACAAAGGCTCTTCTGAAGCCAGAGAACTTGGTCAGCCCAGCCTATGCAGCCTCCATAAGGTAGGAGGGAATACTCTCCTGCACCCCCTCTGCAGTCCCCTCAAACAGACCCCTTGACCCCAAGGAAGCCCCCCTGCCTGGACCCCATTACAACCACCCCTCTGCCCCCACTACCTTCCCTGCCTGCACTTTTCCTTTCCTGTGAGTAAGCCCCAGTGGATTTAATGGGGCTTGATTCTGAGTAGACAGCATAGAATCTTGCCCTTCTGATGTTGCTGTGCATGCAAAATGCAGCCTACACACTTTCCTGTGAGTAAGCCCCAGTGGATTTAATGGGGCTTGATTCTGAGTAGACAGCATAGGATTTTCCCCTCTGCTGTTGCAGACTGCCTATCTAGATCTCTCACACACAGAGAGGTTTGTTGTGAAAGCTGCTCAGAAAGACACCAGTGACTCTTAGTGAAAATCAATCATCCTTGCCCATAAAGGTTTTTCTTTTCTTTTTTACTGTACAGAATATTACAGTGTTTTATTACAATAATTGTGGTCTGTATTAAATTATAGTGGTTTGAATTCAATTCCAGTGTTTTGTCATCATTTTTACATCCAGTTAATATTTTCATATTTTGGGGGTTGTGGAACCAATCATCTGAGTTTCCATTGTTTCCTGTGGGAAAATCCCCTTCACTTAAAGAGCGTTTCACTTAAAGAGCATGCCTCCGGAACAAATTAAGCTCTTTAAGTGAGGCACCACTGTACATTGAAGACTGACTGATCAACATCCAGCTGATGCACTGAGAGGGAGGGTGCACAGAGAATGATGGTGTGCATGGGAGGTGTGCACAGGGGTGTTGGTGTGCATGGGGGGTGGTGTGCAGAGGGGTGGTTCGCATATAGGGTGTTGATATGCATGGTGTGTTTCTGTGCATGGGGGGTGCGCATGGGGGGATGGCGTGCATGGAAGGTTGGTGTGCATGGAGGGAATTTTACTTCCACAATGCTGGTATGTTTTTGCTAATTACAAGTGCTTTCTTAATTTCTTAATCACGATTTCTTAATTACAAGTGCTTCCTACTCACAAGGAAAAAGGAGGAAAATTCAGATTTTTTTTTTCCAGGACACAAGGCTAAAAAGAGGACATGTCCTGGAATAAGAGGACATATAGTCACCCTGACTGGTAAAATCTGGATGATTTCCATACTCTCCTCACATGCCCCATGTGTTCCAATAACAAACCACTCTCATCCAAGCTGAGGACACAGCCTTTGAGTATTTAATTTATTTAAAAAGAGGTGGTTTAGGTTTTACAAGGCTTGTTCCACTGTAGGCAAACAGCTGTCCTTCAAACCAGAACGCCAAGAAATACAGACGGAAAAAGCCTTCCACCACTCCCAAAAGACAGCCACACAGTCTGAAATATATCCAGCATCAGCCAGCTGCAAGAATCGGTCTGGAAGGCAGCATTGAGAACTAGCTACCCGTGGCTGCCTTGACGTAGGTCATGATCTTTCCTAAGACCAGCCACAGGGCCTGGGATTCATGCAATCCTGTCTGGTGATAAATTGTGTGGGTCCATCATAAGCAAAGTAAATTGTGCCAACACTATATAAAATGTATCCCCAATCCCTCATTCCAAAATGGGGAGAGGGGAACTGTTCAGTTAAATGAGGCAGATTAAACCATTTTACAGGTGCAGCCTAATTATATGCGATTTAGAGCACACTCCTAACCATGTCTACTCAAAAGTAAGCCCCATTGTGTTCAATGGGTCTTACTCCCAGGAAAGTGTCTTTAGGATTGCAGCCTTTGTCTCAGCAGTTAGCTGCACTGAAAAGGAGCTGCTCAATTATCTCGATTCATTGCCTTGTTACCAAACCTTCATATAATGCAAAAATAGTTAATCATGGAGGTTCTTGGAACCGAATGTTGCAAATGAGGAAGTTCAACCTGTGTTTCACATCCTTCTTCGGAAGACCTCAATTTCTGAAGCCACGTAGCTTTGCAGAAGTTACTGTATTTCATTACTCTGTAAATCCGCTCTGTAAACTTTTGTTGAAAAGCAGTTTATAAATACTGTTGACTGATTGATTGACGGTATGTGAAGCACCAGCAGAAGAATGTTGTTTGTGGGACAAACCTGTGAGTGGAACTTGGTTTTACACCAATGTATATGTGTCATCCAAACAAGTTTCCACCAGCAAACAGACCAGATGTCATAACTGCAAAAAGAGGACAATGTAGGACACCCTCTCCAATGAAGGACCCAAGAACAATATAAAAAGGGCCACAGAATACCTCTAGACAGAGCTGGAGAACATCTTTTGTTGTGTCCGGAGGCAATATTGGACTTGACATGCAGATTCACTTATATATTTGATTTGGCATCCACAGGGGGTCAGGCATGGATCCCCTGCTGATATCAAACACCAACTATACTATAAAATACTGCACACATCTTCAGTGGTCAGTCTCTTCTACCGAAAGTCAAGTCCAGGCTGTCTGACTCCTTGAAACTTCATGCCACTTGGGGAAGAGGGGCACATAAAACATTCCACATATATGCTATGGGGGTTGGGAGCCAGAAAAAACTGAGATGGGGCAAAAGTTTATCCTGATAAGGACAGAAACATAGGATGGATTTTTTTAGAGTAATTAATTAGTTCAGCAAGTCCATCCAGGTTTACTCAGAAGAACATCCATTGAGTTCAATGGGTCATAGTTCTGGATAAGTGTGCGTAGGATTGCATCCTCCTCTGTCTGTCATAGGCTGCAATCCTAAAGACACTTTCCTGCAAGTAAGACCCACTGAACACAATGGGGCTTACTTTTGAGTAGACATGGTTAGGATTGTGCTCATACAGTGCAACCTTTTGTGTGAGGACTCAATTGCACTGACAAAGAGATCATGTCAGGCAAAATCTCGGCATGGAAGGGCTATCCAGAATCCTCGAAATCTTGTGCAAAAACAGAATTTGCAGTTCAGCAGGCAAGAAACTATGAAAAGGTAACAGAGGTCAAATTGTAATTACCAGCTATAAATAACAGTGCAATTCTGGTGGAGGAATGAACATAACAGCCCACACCAAAACTTCTAGTAATTTAACTATCCAGGTTCCTATTCCGGTCCACTCCTACACCGACTCCCTATATATAGTGATAATCTTCAGCACTCAGCAACAATGTATTTGGGGAGAGATTTATAAGAACCCAATATTCACAATTACAGGGAGGGCCTCTTCCAAAGTACATTTGCCACTGGAGACTAAAGCTGTACTTATGGATGATGTTGCGTAGGGGTCTCCAACCGTTCCGGCCAAAGAGCCAGATCAAATACCTGGAACAGTTTCAAGGGACAGATAAAATTTCACTTGATCTTAGCCAAAAGGCCGAGAAGAGATAGGGACAGATAAAATTTAAATACGTTAAAGATTAATGAATAACTGGGCTCAAATTTACATAATTTCTGAAAGTACCAACACATAGCAGAGAAATAAAGCACACACGTAATAGAACCCCTATTTCCTTGCCACAAGATCACAGTTTAATGATTTTGGTTCAACTGGGTCAGAAGCTCTTAGGAGATCAAGGGCTGGCTCTGGTCCCCAGGCCTGGGTTTGGAGACTCCTGTTTGGCACCATAAAGCTCATCCACTGTACTTGCATGTTTTATCATATGTACGCAGATACAGGGACCTCCTTTGCACATGAAAAAGTGTGCACCGATGAGGGGATCCATGTCCTCCCCATGGACAGGAACAGCCTTACCATGAAGCAGGTAGCACATTGCAGGGCAGGTCCCTTAGCAGCATCAGGTGCCCAATGAATGGTTTGCCAAAGAAGGATGCAACCCAGCCGCTTTCATTCGTCTTCACTGAGACTCACTATGGGCTGCATCTGGTGCCTGGGCCAGGATTTGGACACCTTGCCTTAGGCCATTAATCAGTATACTTGCCTACTTCAAGTTTTTTTCCTTTTGCTCTTTCAGTCTCTCTAAACTCCTTCCTTCTACATCTGTATCCACATCCTTTCCCTTCCTCCAGGTGCTGCTTTTGTACCTTATTGCCTCCAAATGGCTGCAGCCATTTAAGGTTCTGGTGTACTGAGACCAGTGGTGGGTTTCAGGGGATTTTCACAGGTTCTATAGAACCCTTTGCTAATGAGTGCCTGGTTCTGAGAACCGTTACTAATGGGACATAGAACCTGTTGTTAATTTATTTGAATCCCACTGTTGAGTGAGACCATATGTTATCTTTTTCCAGGACATTGTGAATCCAGGACATTTTCTTTTTCCTTGAGTCCTGGAAATAAAATCAAATCTCTTTGTTCTCCTTTTCATTGAGAGCTGGCAGCATGTGTTGTATGGAAAATCAATAATATGATCCTATTTGATAAACTAGCAAAAAGTGTACCCGCGTTGCAGGAGTAACATTTCCCCATATGCCGTCCCCCACGGCGAATCAACACAACATGTGCATCAGTCCCCCCTGCACATCATCACCCCGTGCGCAATTTCCCCCATGCGCATCAACATTCGTCATGTGCATCAACATCCCCCATGCGCATCATCCCCCCTGCACGTCAGTCCCTCATGTGCGTCAGTCCATGCTCAACTTCCACCTATGTGCAACTTCCACCTATGCACCAGTCCCCCATGCACATCAGTCTCCCATGTGCATCCACACCCCATGCACAACATCTCCCCATGTGAAACATCCTCCCCAGCGCAACCTCTTCCTCCGAACAACAACCCCCCTGTGTATCACGCACCAAGCAGCAGATTGGCTGGATGTTGGTCAGTCTCCCATGTTAAGTATAGGACAAAAACATGTTGCCCCCTTTTCAGCCCCTGAAGGGTTAATTTCTCCAGATGGTTCTTGGTGGGTGTTCAGGTGACAGAAGGAACTCCCAGAATTCCATGCTTCAGGCCCAGCAGTTGGGGCGGAATGTTGATGAGTCAGCAATTCTCAATGCAAAGTATAGGGAGGAAAATGCGTTGCGCCCCTTTTCACCCCCTTCTGGTTGGAATTTCCAAAAACCGGTTCTTAGTGCACCCCTCAGTCACGGAAGGAACAAATTTCACCAAACCCCAAATTTCACGCTTCTAGGCCAAGCGGTTTTGGCAGGGTGGTGATGAGTGAGTCAGTCAGTTAGTCAGTTAGTGAGTCAGTCAGTGACTTTTCTCTTATATATATAGATGTATCAAGAATCAGTGAGAATGTAGAATTGCAAATAAGCATTTGTAAGTCCTGGTGAAGAAGCAAGCTGTACTAGAAGATGATACAATGCAATGCTTAGGAACAAGATGCTTATTGTGTAAAACGTAAGTATATTAGAAGCAGTCTCTGGGAATCGATCAAACAGACCTGCTAGCTTTCAGTACAGAGTGGATCAAACCAGTATGAAGAGCGTGAGGTCGGACAGGTAGTTGGGATCTGTGCGTGGTATGTATATGTAGCTATATTTAAAGTTTGCCTATATAAGTCATATGTAATGGATATGAAACTTTGAATTCTTCGCTCATCACCTTGGTGGACAGTTTGAACAATTCCTATCTGATCGGATGTGCATTGATTCAATAAAGAGCCCTGCCTCCTTTTAGCTAACAGCTGCAATCTGCATTTTCTCTTGCCGCCAACACAGATCAAAAGGGGAAATTCTTTGCTCATTCCTTACAATGCATGTAGCCTCCTTGTAATTCATAAATTATATGTAATTTTAAATTTAATGAGTAATATAGCATTTAATAATTAATATTACTTACAAGTAATATAGTGTTTATATATTATAAATTTTATATTCCTCACTGTGACCTTAATTCCTTATTTGGCTTACAGTGCAAACCTAACCATATCTACTCAAAGGTAAGACCCATTATGTTCAATAGTACTTACTTCCAGGAAAGTGTGGTTAGGATTGCAGCCACAGTGGTGAAAGGCGCTGTGCCTACCCATCTGAAGATCGGCAGGTTAGTGGTTTGAGACCCAAGTACTGCAGACAAAATGAGCTCCTAACCCTAGCCCAGCTCCTGCCAACCAAGCAGTTCGAAAGCATGTAAATGAAAGTAGATAAATAGGTACCACTTAGGTGGAAAGGTAATAGCATTCTATGCGCCTTGGTGTATAGTCTTGTCGGCCACATGACCATGAAAGCATCTTTGGACAATGCTGGCTCTTTGATTAAGAAATGGGGATGAGCACCATCCTCTTGAGTCGGTCATGACTAGCAGATCGATCTGCGGGGGTCACCTTTACCTTTAACATAGTGTTTAAATTAAGCACATGAAAGCAATATATAAAATGAACGTTTTTAGCTTTTATTTGTCATGTCCCATGTCATGTCCTGACATCTTTCTTAGGTGTCCTACATTTTGGTAGGGGGATTATCCTCTTTTGCCCTATGGTTACTCCACCTTGGCGTTAACCCCCTGCTTGGCTGTTTGAGCAAGAGGTGATTGTTGACTCCTCGAGGAATCTTGTGCATTTTCATTGCTGTCTCCGATATCAATGATGAAGTGAGCTAGGAGAAAGCACAGAATGAGTGTCATAAATCAGATGTACTCCTGCAATTTTTATAAAGCACATTTTATATTTGAACTTATGCATATGCACAAACACCAGGGAGAAAAAAGGATGCAGAACTTTATTTGGAACAGTCTACAATAAGAGACTTTCCTGAAGTCACAAGAATATAGATCCAATTTCCCTCCCGGCTTTCTCTGCTGGAAATTTGGGTTGGAGAGAAATAGTTGTGGACAGCCTGACAGGGTTTGCAAAACATCAGCTGCTATTCACCCCCTCACAATGCAAAGCATCACAACTACAGCTCCGATAGGACTCTGCTCCACATCGTGTCTTGCTAGACTGAGATGTCATAAACTGTATTCACTTTTGGCTGGTATAATCAACATACATTCTGGCAGCCCATGATTGGTCCCCTGGGTCATCTTCTCAGCCTGCTTCAACCCTGAGAACAGGCGACAAAAATGCACTGAGTTTATAAATAAAAATAGAACTGGATCAACCATTGCAAATCCTGTTCTCCTCACCCCCATCCTTGCCCTGTAGTAGCGATTACGAATACCTTTATTGGCATTACAAGGTACAACAGGATAAGAACAACAGGAAAACAAAAAGGACAATATCATAGGAACGAGGTTGGGAAAAGGGTGTGGAGAAGCCCTGTAGTAGCTTCATTATAGAAGAAATGGGGCTGGCCCATATTTAAGGCCAATTGAAGCAGGTGCATCAGGGCAGCAGATCGGCATGGTTGACCATCTCTGTTGGTTTTTCTCTAGTGCTCCTCCTCCTCTCTCTGGATTGCAAAAAGAAGGGGGGCGGAATGGTAAAGGAAATGTGGATGGAAGGAGTGCTGAAATTGAACGGCAGAGCGCAGGAACAGAGGCTAGCACAACATCAAGTAAAGATGACAGCATTTGGCCTGCTCTCTTGGGTGTCAGTATGGCCTAATAATACTTTCCCTGAAGTCCATAAAATCTAGAACACATTTTTTATATATTTACTTAAGGGATTTATTCTCCACACCTCCCATGCCAATGCAAAGGCCCAGCGAGGCTTACAAAGTTCCTCTGCTCCCGGTGTCCTCAAAACAACCCTATGAGGTCAATGAGACTGAGAGTGAATGATGGACCAAAGAAGCTTCATGGCTGAGAGCAGATCTGAACCTTGATCTTTCAGGCTCTATCCTGGTCCTTATCCCATCTTCTGATTAAAAATATATATTAATTTTTTCTCCATGCAATGAAGAGACACTGGTTAGAAGGAAATGTTTTCCTTTTATGGTTTTTGTGGGACCCGAGCATGACACCCCAATGAACGTGAGGAGGGGGAAGAGACTCTCAGAACCATTGTGTGAGAAGTGCATGTTTTATTTTTATTTATTTGAAAGACTTACTGTATATCTCTCTTTTCTGAACCATGATGGGTAAACTACCTGCTCCTGTGAGGTCATAGCATGTTGGGCTGAGGGAGGAGAGTGGAACGTTGGAAAAATGGTAGAAGATATGTTGGTACATCATTGAAAAGAAAATGGACAATATAACCCGAGAACAAAGTTGAGACAAAAAACTTTTGGAGAAAATGTCACCCGGTTATGTACAGCGAAATCCATGATTTTGGGTGACCTACTGGGTCCTTTCCAATTCTATGACTCTAAATATATTTATTTAATATACACTTAATTCACGCTTACTAGTTTATTTTGGTTAATAAGATAGATTAGGACACATCGTTTTCTGATGCCACAAACTCTAACCCTCTCACTTGGCTAATATCACACTGAATATTAAAAAAATGTTGCTATGTTGGAATATCTCACTTTGTACTAATATGATTCACTTCCAAAAGTTGTTTTGAAATTTTTTTTTTACTACATAACTACGTGACATACACATATGTGTGAGTTTTACGAATAGGGTGTAAAAATGTTCATTACTGGCATACAGGAAAATAAATCCATGCAGGGACAGCAGGGAGCTGTCCAGCAATTGCATAGGGCCTCAATGGCCCCAGCCTGTTGCCCTTGTTGCTGTCGTTGCACATTTGTGTATGGATGGTCTCAGCCAGATTCTAGGGCCTTGGAGCTCAACAGCTGCAATCTGCTGCCTCATGGTTCATCCAGAGGACATGGCCTTATTTGGAAAAAATCCTCAGGCTTGCTGGAGCCAGATAAATTGCAGGAGGTTCATGTGAAGGTGACTGCATGAATTATTATTACAGAACAGTCTATTTGAGCCATTCAAAATGTGTTCACAAAATAGCCAAGGCAATCCTGCCATCTGCTGGCTCTTCTGAGGAAGCACATGGGCCTTTTTAATACCAGGAACTTTAAAGTGAATGGAAAATTTGTTCCTAGCATTTTATATGAATTTTTATCTATCCATACACAAATGTGTCTTAATGGGCTGAGAGGGCTAAGCAGGCAGACCTCATTGACTTCTTTGCATCAGGGACTAGATGCATATATTGAAGGCTACGCTGTTCATTTTAGATTGTGAGCCCTTTTGGGACAGGGACCTATTAGCTATTAATTAGCTATTAATTTTTTTCATTTTCTTGTAAACCGCTTTGTGAACTTTTCAGTTGAAAAGCGGTATATATGTACTGTAGATCAGTGTTTCTCAAAGTGGGGGTCGGGACCCCTTTCGGGGTTGCCTAGAGCTTTCCTGGGGGTTGCCTAAAGACCCCTGGTTCAGGGGTCAGGTCAGGCTTGCCAGACCTCCGGCTGTAGCTGCGCGCTCACTGGGGCTGACTGACAGCCTCAGGGCCCAATCCTATGCATGCCTACTCTGAAATAAATCCCATTATAGTCAGGGGGACCTTTACTCCCATGTAAATGTGGATAGGATTGCAGCCGCAGGGCCCAATCCTACGCATGCCTACTCTGAAATAAATCAGATTGTGTTCAATGTGTGCATAGAACACATATTTCATTTGTAACAATGAAAATACATCCTGCATATCGGATACTTACATTACGATTCATAACAGTAGCAAAATTACAGTTATAAAGTAGCAACAAAAATAATTTTATGGTTGGAGGTCCCCACAACATGAGGAACTTATAAAGGAGTTATGTCTAATTAGGTAGATTGAGAACCACTGCTGTAGATAAATACTTTAGTTTTAATTCATGCTGTGTTCCTATGTTGCCACAACATCAGTGTTTTACAGAGGAAAGATGGGCTATAAATTTTATAATGTCAGGCATTTTGGGGTTTGTTAATCTTTGGGGTTTTTTTTTTAGAATATGGAAATACCATCAAAGAATTTCTAGATAATCACTTTTTTTGACGTACGTTTAAACAAATTTGCATATAAAGATGTCTTTCTGAAATGTTGAACTTAGACTTTAAGAAGCAGGGCCACAGCAAAAAGGTCACCTTGAATATTTTTTCTCATTTTCTACTACAGTAGGATAAGAACTAAATACTTTTTTTAAAAAAGCAATGTTATGCCCAACTCTGTGCTGAATAATTTGTCTTTGTCAATTAAAACTGACAGTGATCTGTCAACTAAAGTTTAGGTTGATTGATCAGTTAAATCACTCATTTAAGAAAGTGATTCAAGGCTAATGTAGAAGCTCTAGGTTCTAGTGTAGAATATTTTCAGAACAGAACTGACGTGTATGTATGTGTGTATGATGATTACTAGAATGTCCTTGATGCTTTTGCTGGAAAGGCACTTGTCAGGAATGCATTTGTCTATCCGTAACACGACCCAAGGAAGTACAAGATCATCCTGGACAACATGGGGGGGCGGGAGGAGGAAAGAGTTTCTCCTGACAGTGACAAATTCACCTGCCTGGCTCTTAAAGGCAAAGCAATTGAGGGGTTAATTTACAGGGTAATTTAGCAACCACTTAAAATAGCAAGACACACAGTCGGAGGTCTTGTCACAACCCAGGTATAGCATATATGGACAGGGATTGAAAGTTTAGCTGTGCTCAGGATCTATTTCTACTCGCTTCCAGTTCCACCCTCTCTCTTTCTGATGACTTCCAGCATCCAAGATAAAAACTGGAGTGGAAATTTCTGGTACCTACCAGGTACAGTGCCAAGATGGCTAGCGGTTGGCCAAAAGCTAACCTCTTTAAGGCGTTAGATCAGCCGTGTGGAAGAAACGTAACCTCAACCTTTTGTTCAGAGGAATGACGGTTTGCAGAGCTGTTGCTCAAACTTGCCGTTCTATGAAGAATATCTAACAGCAGCCCCTTACCCTGCCAATTCATAGACTCGTACTGCTTCAAACTCACTTGAAGAAACGGTCTATCAAATTTAAGCAATGATTCTCAAAGTGCGAGTCACGACCCACTTTCTGGGGGGTCCCATAAAGTCTCTAACGGAGACATGGTTGATGGAAAAATCAGACCACTATGTCAAGAGCTGAGGCTGTTCAAAAATTTGATAGCTGCTAAGTGTCCTGCAAAGAGTTGAACTGCAGTTTGCAAGCATGTGCAAATACAGGTTGAACCTCATCACCTGAGGCATTTGGTTCTAGGAACCTCCATGATTATCCATTTTTGCGTTACACAAAAGCAATTGTTTATCATGGTAACAAGGCAGGCAATAAATTGATATGAATTGTTCCCTTTCCCTAGGTTCAAAACAGTTTCAGCTCAGTCAGAGGCTTATCCTTGCAAAGCAATTCAGAAGTGATTATTACTTTGTATTGATATGATAATCACATGGGGAAGAGAGGGGTCCCCATTCCATTTGAAACCTGAAACCAGATCTGAACCCTTTCTGAACTTTTTTCAAGCTAGCTTAATTATCCGCCACTTTACTATGGTAAGCAGGCTGCTTTGAAGCAATTAATTGCTTAAGTTGCTATCTTTTCATCTAAAAAGCCAAACTCATTTGTGTTGACAAAGGCTGCAATCCTAAAGGCACTTTCCTGGGAGGAAGACCCACTGAACTACAAGGGGACTTACTTTTGAGTCGACGTGGTTAGGACTGTGCTCAAAATCATTGATTAAAAAATGCTGATAATTAGATTACACTTATATAGGGAGATAAATAGTTCCACAATATTTTTATCCCAGTCCATTAATGATAGGTAGTGGGGAAGGTGAAGACTGGATCTCATAGCCCCTGAAGCCTTGAGTCTTTTCATGAGGACTGCATCATTACAAGAAATTGATTTTTCTTTTGCAAATAGTGTTTAAGTAAATGAATTATTTCTTTTTAGAGTATCTTTTTTGGTCTCAAAGTTGGATGGGTCCCAACATATTGCTTTAAAAAATGGTTGCTGGGGCTAAAATGTTTGGGATCACCTGGTTTAACAGAGCCACTTCTCTATACATGCCTGTCAGGGGCTATCAGGACCAACTTCTTGTATCTCACAGTATATTCCTGCACTAATCCTTGGGGCATGTTGCTTTTTACTTCACTGTGAAAAGCATCTATAGAAACCCTCTGCATTTCCAGATCTTTAAGCAATTCCTCCTCCATAGAAGGACCTGTGCTCTTATTTCCTGACTGCAGAATTCTCAGGAGCCTTTGTTGAGGCACAGTGTAAAACATTCTGAAAATTCAGATTTATACAGTAATAGCAACAGGTTTGCCCACATGCCTGTTGACCTTCTAGAAAATTTGAGGCAAAACTTACCCTTATAGAAGCCATGCCGATTCTCCCACAGCAAAGCTTCTCCTTCGTAACAGAAGTGTGCCTTCCTTCCTTCCGGGTCCAGCTGCTGCCACTCTGTTTATGCTCAGTGAACATTCAAATTGTCCAAAGGTATTCATTACAACTGAGATAATGCATTTGACCCAACACTTTTGAGCTGAACAAAAATAGCAGAATAAAATGGAGGCTATGCTTATATCAAGGGAACCCAACTTCCATTAGCAAAGGCACACCACTGTTAACTTTTACAAAAATTCCTTTTCAAGTGCAAGAATGGGTAATATTTGCTCTCAGTTTACCGTTTTTCCGCGTGCTTCACAATCCTGGTTGTGTCTCCCAGTTGCAATGAAAGTATGATAAGCAGCCTCTAAACTGCTGCATATTTATACTATATTGGGAGTAATTGTGTATCTCAATTATACTGAATGCAAACATGGGACAAATTCCACAGGTGCAGCAGAGGCTGAGTGGAGACCAGACCAGATCAATCATGTAGAAGACAAGAGCAGCACTTTCAAAGATGTCATGGTTCACAATGTGGAATTTACTGGTTTAGATTTTGTGTTCAGTGTGCTCTCTAGTGATGGACAGAAGCAATTACAATAACCCTTTTTGCTCAGGGCTACTGCCAATTTCTTTCTTCTGAATTGTCATTGTAATTCTACCATTATAATTCACATTATATTTCTGCACCCAGGCAATTCAGGTTCTGCATGAAAAAAACTGAATTTAATAACTTGAGAAAATCTACACAAGTTGTATTTCGCATACAAAGCCTTAAAAATATTGCATATTTAATAGTTGGCTTTGGCAAACTTAGCAAAGAGGAAGGAACTTTGCCTTCATATTTATAAGCATCTTTATATCTTGAAGGAGGATGCTTGAAATTTGCTCGTTTTAAATATAGTCATACAATGATGCAAACGTATTCTAAAAGACATTAGTGCACCTGCACCCCTAAGTACCAGGAATACTACCTCTACAGGGCCTAACTTCTAAATTGGTGTTCAACCTGTAAAATGTAACCCCAATGGGATTTTAAAGCCTCATTAGGAGAGTTGTGACAACTTTTCAAAACTCATGTAATCCAATTTGGATCCAATCCAACAATGGTATTGGATCCAAATGGTCCAATTAATGGTATTGTACTAACTTATCAAAACAGAGTTCTGATACCTTGACCTAACCCTGCACAGCCAGTCCAGCTTACAATATCTCACAGTAGCATGCCAGATATTTCTTGGAGTACACAAGACAACAAATCCATATCATGATGCTACAGTCTTGCACCTGGCATTCCAAAATTGGCTACATTTGAATCACAGAGATTGAAGTCATTCATTATGGCATGTAATCTATGATACATTTATCAGTCTGTGCAATTATGGAGTCCCCCCCCCCCATTATGGAGTTCTCAGTGGCCTTTGATGAGGGACTATAACTACCTTCTTCAAATCCAGATATAAATGGGTTAATCCACATGCCAGCTGAGCTTTAAAAAGGACTCAAAAAACTTGTGAGGCAAGACTTACCCATATGGAAGCCCTCAGTGTTCTGTTATATGCAGGCAATACATCTCTTTTTAACGATAATGGCGTAGGCACCAATAAGCAGTTTATCTTAGCAAGTGATATGCTACATTTGGCATTCTCCTCCCCTACAACTACCAGAAACACCCACCAATAGTTTGAATACACAAATAACAATGTTTGGTTTCTTAAAACTTGTTTAATATCCATATTTTCATCTGTTGGGCAAAGCCAAAACAGTCTGGCCTAGTTTCAAGTTACAAATCCGTACACTTTTCCTCATTTCGTTCAGTAAAATGAATGGTGTGGCAATAAAAAGGTTTAGTCATCTGAAATAAAACCAAATTTCAGCAACAGCTTTAAAAAAAGAGAGAGAAGGGGAGGGGAGAGTCACAGTTTGCATTTCGTACCCAGAGCCCAATCTGCTTCACTGATGAATGCCATGACAAAGCAGGGGCTTTGGGGGTCCCTTCTGGCACCAAGTAAACAGGAACCTACATATTAGACAGCCCTGTCCATGTAAAAAACAACCTGAACAAATCTATGGCCGAAAGCCAGATGGGAATTTTAAAGACACGCGATTTTAAAATGTCAGCTTTGGAATAGCAGTCTCTATAGATTATCAAGGATTTGCCAAACAAAACCGGTAGTTGTGGATTTTAATCTATAAAAACACCAAGACTTGCTATGGGCTCATTTTTAAAGATGGACAAACATGGCTGTTAAGTCCAAGCATTCAAGAAGCACAGTCTGTTATACATCTTCAATTGCACAGAAAAATAAAGATTTAGACCTGCCGCCAAATGGCTGGGATCAGGGGCCAGTTTATTGTCCCTAATGTTTTGCCTTGTCTACTTCAAAAACTGCCTTCATGTTTTGATCATTAAAAGTATGGCTCCAAGCAGTGTTTTGATAGAAAAGGTGTTAAGGGAGATTATAAAAGTTTAAAGACCCACACACAAGTGCCAGTTCACTTCCAAGACAAGGACTAGGGTGGGAAAGAGAAAGTGGTTGACTGCACATTTAATGCTCCCATACATGTTCAGCAGAAGACAACAACTTGGTGGGTTAAGTGGGGAAGAGAATCCCCAAAGCCCAGATGAACATGGAAAACACACTGTCATGACCTTTCCCGAGCATAAGACAGACTCCACCTACTACAAAGGGGCACAATATTGGTTGTTCCAGAGGAAGCAGCAAGCCCTAAAATTTGGTTTGGTTTTTAAAAATCTCCCTGTCTGGTTTTAAGGCAGGGAACACAAACTCATGGGGAGATACCTCTCACCTAAAAAGTGGCCTTGGGACACCTGTTTGGGATAGATTTTATTTTAAAAATTAAAAAGCAAGCCCAGCAAACCTTTCTGCAGACCCTCAAATCACAATCATGACGTGTCAGGTCTCCTTTGCTTTCCTATGAAGACTCTCACTTAATGCTACTGAAACAAGAGTCACTGTTGGCCAAAAGGTACATCTATCTGAGCCAATGCTAGAAGAAAGGCCACCATAGGCACACACACAGAACTTCCAGGTTCCAGCTACCTGATCTGCTGCAGCAGCTAGGAGGTAAACAAGTACAATCTCTATTTCCCAGCTTGGCTTCCATTCTAGTTTCCCTAAGTCTCGGCACTGCTTGGTCCCTCTTGCCTTTGCTGCTTCCACTGGCTGCCTAAACAAAGCTAAGGAACGAGAGTTGAGAAAGACCAGTTGTGGGTGCAGTACTGAAGCCCTGGCATGGGTTTCTGCTTCAGTTGTTTTCAACAAACCGTATTTTGGCCACACGCATGAATAGCATCCAGCCACAAGTTTCAAGCACCTGGATTCTTCTTTGGTTTTAATGTTTTTTTCTTAAAGCGGGGAGAAAAGGCAAGGAACAAGGCTGGTATGGTATAACCCCAGACCTCTAATGGATGAAGAAACCTATGTTCAGAAAGTTTATCTGTTTTTGAGGCTGGTTTCCTTCAAGGTATTATTATAATTGAGACATCAGAGACAGTGCAAAGAAGTTAGAAAGGTATAGGAAGAGGAGAGGAAAGGAAGGTGCTTGGATTATAGTTCTGCCAGAGCCAGCGTCCTTGTGTGTGGGTGCTAAGTGAACACAATAGACCATACAAGATCCACGGAATGGATCAGAACCATATGAAAAACGCCAATCTGTGTTTTTTAAAAAATTATTCTAAGGGCGGATAACTGTCAAGTGCCTACCAAGAAGAGGCTTCTTCTAGGGGAGGGAAGGTTGTGGTGGTAGAGAAATCAGTGTTCACAGCTAGAATGCTGTATCTGAGCCATGTTGAACTCCTCCCCTCCCAGAATAAGAGGCCAGACTAAGGAAAAGGGGAGGGGGCTGCCACACTGACTTACTAGTTAGTTTCTTAAAACCAGAAAAAAATCAATAAAATTGTTACTTCTTTTTTAAAAAAATTGAAATTATTTGGGATAACACGCTAATGCTAGTGCTGTCAACAGGCAGGATACTTGGCTCCCTTCTAAAGGGCACAGAGTCTTATGCCAATCCCCAAGTGGAACCTCACTGCATTGAGCTCTGTGGTTTCTTTTGCTTTCCTCCAAAGAGACGTAGCCTAAACTGTATTTAAAAGCAAGAACATATTTTTAAATATTGACAGTGGACTAAGTCCAGCCTCTTCCCCAACCCTGTCCCCCGGTCCACAATTCTCCACACAAAGCATACGCGCCCTGTGTTATGGATTCGAACCCCGGGTTCGTGGTGTTTGGAAGTTCACAGTACATGGAACCGTCTTTCCCCTCCACCGCCCAGAGCGGTTAGTGCCTTTGCAGTCGTTCAGCATGAGACCAACCAATCACCTCTTCCTTGGCCATGTAGCTTGGCTTAAGTTGCACAGATCCTTGTCGAGAATCAACGATGCCTTGTTCTACGGATGGGACAAGAACGCAAGAGAAAAACAAAGCACCTGATACTGATTTCTTGAGGCCATTTTGTGGATTCCTCGCCAATCCCAAGACCGCTTCTCAAAACGTCTCTCACTCTCCGTTTCATTCTGCTGTTCCGGTTATTTGTTTAGACCTATTGTTCCTGCTCAGTTTGAAGAGCTGTTATTAGAAGATCCAGAAGTTGAGGCAACAGCAGCCCCAGCTGGGCTGCTCGTTGATACTGATTTGCGGATATGAGGAAGCAAGTAAGGGTCGCATGCCAACTGCTGGACATCTATCCGATCCTCCTTCCTGTATGCCAGGCAGCGTCTGATAAACGCCTAAGAGACAATAACACAAAGAAAAAAACTGACATATGTTGGCCGCAAAAGTCAATCCTAGCTGACCCAAAACAATGATGGTTGGACAAGTGCGGAACAGCAACCCCTCCAGGCTTAAGACTGCCTTTTATTGGAATGGATCACCAAACAGTATTCTCAAACCAGTCACTTGTAGTCCCACCTGTGGCCCTTTAAATGGTAGAAGACATTGCTTTGGCCCCTCCACTCATCCCTTCCACTGTCCTACTGCTCATTCCTTTCTCTTATTTGTTGCAGTGAGGTTTTCAAGTGCAATACATTGTAGATAGGCAGACAACAGGACTGTGGATGAAAAGGGAATGGGGGCAGTGGCTACCTCTTCAGTTGAGGAGCACCAAGATCTAGTGCAACTTTACAATTGCTAGAGATTTCGGTTCCCTTTTCAAGATCATACTGCTTGCCAGCCACATTTTTGACACTGCATTATCCTGGTGGTAGCTTCCATATGCCACTGCTTGCTACTGTTCCAATTCAAAATTTCTAGGAGAAACCGAGTGGAAAAGACTCCCTAAGAAAGAAGCTGACCAGAACATTACAGAATAAGTTACAGTCATTCCATCTGGGTAGCTCCTCCCACTCAGGTAGGTAGTCAGGTTAGAAGACTTCCTGAGGGGAAGAGATACCTGAATTTCCCAGAATTTCCAAGCCTGAGGGTCTTTACCCAGACAGTGCAGGTGTTTGGAGAAGATGGGGGAGGGCAGGAGTAGGCGCCCTGGAGCAGAGTGAGGGTGAGCAAAGGGCGTTCCAAGAAGTGAATGGGCAGAGAATGGGAGGTGGGACTGTGACTCCATGGCATTTTGAATCCCAACCTGCTTCCCCGGGTGGTGTGCTGGCTGCTCCTCCCTGCTTGGATTTGCATGCCTCCAGATGCAGCGCAGATCCAAGTATACCCACTGGATCCTCTTCCCTGTGGTACCAGGCCTAAATGTTGCCCTGAATACAGCACAGGCTGAGCCAGCCAGCCTGTTATAGCATAAGTGAAGATTGCCTTATGAGATTCTCTTTTCAAGGAAGAATGTGTCAGACAGAAGAGATGTTAGTTCCAAAGAATAAATTTTGTATTGTTTTTAGGATCCAATGTTCTGTTATTTGTACTGGCAGATAAGAAGGTTCCCTGAAACCACGCAAGCCATTTTTCTGAAGCAAAGAATCACAAATGCCTGGATTGGATGCTTATGTTTTCCTGATATCTTTCAGTTAGCATATAGCTGTGACCAAGCCAAAGTTGTTCTCCTCCTGCAAGGGAGAGAGTGCATCAGCAAATAACTGCTGGACTGAGTCCACAGCAGTAGCAACAACAAGAGAGATACTGTCAGCTGCAGAGGGTTGTGCCGCATCAGAGGATGAATGACCAATGAATGCTAAAGGAAGTGCCAAGTCCCAAGTTGGCAGCTGAAAGACACAATGGTTCCGTTTGCTAGTGAGATCTGAGCCAGAGGGTTGCTGGAGAGAAACAGGTGCACACTGCAGAGGAGTGCTGGGCTTGGACTGGCCAATTGGTATTGTCCTTTTGCCGCTGGGCATGGAACAGGAATATTGTTCCAGCTCAGCTGAGAAGCAGCCAAAACATACAAGAAATGTTTTCTGAATTCTGAATTAAATCTGTAAAGGAAGGGCAAGATGAAGTTTTGGTGCAAATAGGTCTATGCCTACTAAGTTCTTTTCTTACCTTTGCTTCTGGTGTGACCACTGGCTTTGGAGGAAACTGCACCTCTGTTGCTTTAAGGATTGTGTTCTCCTGCAAAATGTCTTGTTGGGACTGGTTATGGCCAAAAGGCTGAAAAGAAGGATGAAGAGCAGCTCTTACACGGTTGAAGAAGGGCTGTGGTGAGCAAGGTAGGAACTGAGGGGTATGCATGTCAAGGAAATGCATGCTATGTGATCATGGCCTACAATTTAAAAAGAATTTAACTGGGTTCTCCAAAACATTCCTTCCAAGTTATACACCAAAATCTAGATTGTTAAGAATTTTTTTTTTTTTTTTTTGGGGGGGGGGGGGGTGGCCTGGCTACAATTAGCTGGATGGGAAGACACAATCAAGTCATGCTGGACACAGAAACTCCAGGCCCTAAGCATTGGAGCTCTTCATAGGACTTGCATACTGAAAACAACAGTGGTTCTCAAGCATCTCAGCCTGGGACCCTTCTGAGAATGACAATCTGTCTAGGATCTTCTCCCCTGGAAGTGATGTCATGTCAAAACAGAAAGTGCCATCACTGTGATGCAACTCAGTGCCATCCTCCGTGTCAACTCAAAAGAAAGCCCCATTGTGTTCAATCAGACTTACTCCCAGGAAAACCGCCTCAAAGCCCCATTCCAAGATAGAGATGCCCAGTTTTTTGCACCACTCTGAAATGAAGTTGCAACCCCCAAGGGAGACCCAACCCTAGTTTGAGAACCACTGCTCTGTAACCATCAGAAGCAGAAATGTGCAAGATTATCAAGAACAACATAGTAGTACATATAAAGCTGAGGTTCTGTGGTTCAATGGTCCTAAAACAGTAGCTGAATTACATTGCTCACCTTTCTGCCATAGAGGCACTGGTAGAAGATTACTCCCACTGACCAGACATCAACTTTATTTGAAATCTTTGGAGGTTCTTTCCCAACCACAAAACACTCGGGTGGCAGATACCTGAGGAAGAGAGATCAATAGCTAATAAACTTATTGCCAAGCATGGAAACCATTCATTGACTTGACAGATGCTTTGTTGCCAAATATATTTTCATATTCAAAAATAAAAAGTTATTAATTTTGTGGTGCCCTATGCATGGCACTTCACAGAGTAACAAGAGGACAGGCCACTGCTTGAAAGAGTTTAACTAGCTAGTTAAAACCAGCATCACCTTGTACTTGCCAATCTATGTCTCATATTGTCTTAATGGTATGAGAGCTCACAAATTACTTCTGCTTTCCAGAAGTTCCAAACAAGGAAAATCCACTAATTTTTTTATCAGCAACTGCTCCAAATTTAAAAGCTGCTCCCAGACCCTCAGACTAGGCTAACTTCTATTTAGAGCTGCAGATGGTTTGTGATGATTTGTATTACCATGAGGTGAGTTGAAATGGTCATATGGAGAAGCACTCTTGGGTGGGCCTACATATGGATGAGCTCCCGGCCCATCTGTCCACCACCCATGACTTATCTAGTCCCACCATGATACTCTGGACTACCAAAGAGCAAGCATCAATCAATGCTGAAGACAAGAACACATAATCTTGACTGTTTCACATACTCAAATTATTTTCCCCCCTGAAGATTAGTTAAAGCCTGAGCACAAATTCAAAGTGAGAAGACATTATAGGGATGTACTTAAATAGCAAGGATTACTATAAAGTATGTAGTAGTTAAAATAGTCATATCCTCCCACCCAATATATTATTCACTTTATCAGAAAAGGGCAGGGTACATGCCAAACATCAATCAAATATAAAAAGTTTAGATCACAAAGAAGGCCAAAATAGCTGGCACAGATCTAATAAATGTTTGAGCATCTAATGCACAGCAAGTGAGATTTAATAATAGCTTCGTAATAAGATTTAATGAATCAAGTAATATTTCTCATATGTCAGACTGACTATTAACCAGAGGAAGGCTACCTCCCCAGTAAAGTATGACCTGCTGCACTGAGTTATGTTCATCTCGATTTGGAATTTTATTAAGGGGGACAAGGAGAGAAAGAGTATCTCTTCAAACTGACATTATGAAACTGCTGGATAAGTGCACTGTTTATTGCTGTGTTCTGTTCAAAACCTTTTAAAAATACGATTTCATTATTTTATTTTGAAGATAAATTTGATTTCATTGAAGGAAAAGCCGCTAAATAAAAAAAAACTCTTGGCATTCTTTCGAGACCTATTATTATGCTATTTCTTACTAGTGCAAGATTGTGGTACCGACCAGTAAGTGCCAGCCCCTTGAGACGTTAGCTCCATGCCATCCACAGAGTTGTAACTGTCATCATCCATGATCTTGGAGAGGCCAAAGTCAGTTATCTTAATCTCACCACATGCAGTACCATTCACCAAGAGAATGTTACCTGGAGGAAGGAAAAAATACTTTAAGGGTCAACACACCTATTGCATATTGGGAGAAAGCATCAAGCTGGTCCAAGCAAGAAGTTATCTACACATTTATTCTGAGCCTACTACCGAAAAAGTGCCTTATTTCAATGGACTTCACTTCGTGAAACTGCAGTCAAGAGTGCTATGGTGTTTAATATGATTACCGAGTCTTAGCTGATTCCTCCTATTTCCATCTCCCTAAATCTAGAGAGTCGCAACAGAAAACAGGAGGTTAAAGTGCACTTGTGAATTATCTTGATGGCTGAACAGGATCAAAAGATTGCCAAATCCAACTTGGTATCCTTAAGACAACAACCTCCATCCCTTATCCCATTCCCAGCCACATCTAACCCATTTCACTCACATAGCAACATGAAACAAATTTGTAATTAATCAAAAGCAATAGCAGCTCAGATTCATGCAAGTCAATCAAGTTGTGCAATAAAGATGAGTGTTAAATTGAATCCAGGAGGGGGTAGAGAGCATGCAGCTAAGAAACTAGGGGCACAATCCAGAGTAACTACAGGGAGTCCTTGCTCCGGTGTAAGGACAAGTTACTGTGGGTTGCAATATGAATTTCCCATAGAGTTTCACTAGGTGGTGCTGTAACCACAGGTACACGTAATGTCTCTTACGTGCTCCTTTAGTTACTCTGGATTGTAGGATAAGCTTCAAGAACAAAACTTGTCAGGTTCATACTACTAGCAAGATTTGAACCCAATAGGCAGCCTCACTCAAGGAGCTTTCCTCTCAGTCTCAGTTCTCCAGCTGCAATAGGAGGTAACACCATTTGTCACATAGGAATGTTATAATGATTACATCAACACAATATATCCAGTGTCCTTTGTAAACATCCTTCTGTGTTTGTAAACACAGAAATTTGCAATACAAATGTTATGTATTGTGAATCTGTTTGTAGATGTCTGTTATTATTTATCACTGTATATGCTGTTTTGCAGAATTTATAAGTTAAAAAGAAAAGGTTCCTACTCTAAGAAACTTATTCAAGGAGAGACTGTGGAAGGGTCTTGCATACAATGAGCAATGGAAACTTGCTACATCCAGGAGAGGCTGCAATTCTTATGACAAAAATTGTCCTTGCTGGACAGACTTGACAAACACAGTGCACTTCCCACCCTGTATAATACTCATCGTGAACATACCTGGTTTGAGATCGTAGTGGATAATGGGTGGCTTGATTTCATTTAAATATTTTAATGCATTCACAATCTGCATGATTATAGACCGGGCTTCTTTTTCGGTCATTAATTTGTGCTGTTTAAGGTAGAAATCCAGATCGTTCCCCTCACAGTATTCTAACACCGTGCAAAACCTGGAGGAAGTAAAGTATAACAGCTTACAATCTTGACAGCTTCAAAATCATCTGCCCTTCTATCTCTGAAGTTTTTGAAGACACAACTGGAGGATGATTTGTAAAGATAAGTCACTTTCTTCACTCCACAATCATTGGTACGGATTAGTCAACTCTGAAATAATCCTATTTTTCTTTACTGTAAGGAACCCCATTCCACCATAAGGCATATAGATGTTAGGGAGTGATCATTAGCAGATTAACACAGGCAAAACAACACAACTGGGCTCATTTTGTTTTGAACCTCTACCACAGAAATACTTGTGCCCAACTCCGCCAATCAGGAAAGTTTCAAGTTGCAAGGATGTCCCAGTGACTACAGCACAAGCATTTGATTACTTTCCCCAGTACAATGTTTGCAAAGGTATAGCACTTACGAGTCAGTATCCAGCGAGAAGTAGTCGTACAGCTTAACTATGCGAGGATGATCTAGCTCTTTATGGATTCTGTACTCTCTACATGCATGTCTGAAAGAACAAGGCAAGATTCTTAATTTTTCTGTCTAGTTATCTTACAGTTCCTTACAGCTTTGGGTAATTATGATTAAAAAGCAAACTTTTTAGGAAAATCCCAGTCAGTTGAAAACTGTGATTCATTTTTTCTTTCCATTCAGAAGTTACAAGCCTTGAAAAAAAAATCCCCAATAGATACCACTATTCTTACCTCCCTTGTATCCTTGAAGATCAATAACTACTTACTTGTGGTAGTTTTCTTTCTTTTCATCCCTCCAGTTTTTATTTAACTGGTGAATTTTTACAGCTACATATCTCTGTTCTGTCAAATCAAAAGCCTGAAAAAGAAGGAGGGCCAATCAGTTTTTCTGAAGTACAGGCAAAAACAACACCACAGCTAAAACCTCATTTCCTGGAAAAAAAGGGGGAGAATCAAAGCCAAAATAACATGAACTGTCATTTACCAGAGGTGCAAAGAGCTTTGTGAGATACAAAGGGATACTTTACAAACAAGAGGATAGAAGTAAAAGATTGAGGAAAAAGGAGATCAAACTTACCTTATATACCTCACTAAAACCCCCTCTGCCCAAGAGATGAAGCAACAAGTATCTGTCATTTAATGTTGGGTGGTCTTTAAATCTGGAGATGAGAAGAAAGAGTTGAACCATGCAGCAGCCACAATATTCTGGTTAAGTTAAACTACTGAACATGTTCTGCTGAGGTGTTCTTATTACAAGGGAGTACGTGAGGAACTTGTATCCCCCTGGATTAGCCGATTCCCCAGTTGTACAGAGCAACAATGTATGTATGTATTATTGTCGGATTACAACCCCAGGATAACGCTCAGTGTTGCCAAATTTCTTACAGCTGCTATGGGCATTAGAAAAGAATCTTAAAAGCAGTCGAACCCAGTAGTTAGAGCATAGTCCGCTAGACATTTTGGCAGTGATCTTTCATTCTGGCAGGGAGATGCTTTCATGTTTTGATGATGCTGATTGTTATTCTAGAGCTGTCTACTATGTTTGATCTTAATTTTGTTGTACCTTCTCCATATATTTACATTTTTATACATTTTGATTGTTATTTGTGGCTGGTCTTATGACCGTAATAAAGTTTTATTATTATTATCTGGTTACGTCTTAGAAGAGGAATTCAGGACAACAGGGGTCTTGGCAAATGGAAGCCATCACTACCTCAAGTCACGCCACGATGACGTGAGTCATTGATTTTACCAGCAGATCTGCTTGCTACTTGGCATAATTTGAAGCCTGACATTGTACACAATCAATATTTAGAACACGAGAAAGCTCCTCTTATGTATTTGCCAAGTGTCCTCAAAACAGGGCTATGATGCTGTCAAATCTTTCTCTTGATGGTTTTGTGTTTCTTTTTCTCATTTGCTTTCTCTGCCACTTTCCTTTCTCTGTTCTGGAGACCTAAGTTTCTCTTGGGAGTGCAACTTAAATTACTAGTCTAAAAACTTTTGAAACCTTTACCAACACCAGGTATTACAATTTCTCAGGTTGTGTGAATATCCCAGGTAAAAAATGTACAGTCTCACATGAATTCTTGGCAAAAAGAAAAGTATGCACACTACATGCTTGTGTGATTTATAATGTGAGTGCTCTGCACACTTTTCAGTTTTGAAAGCTACTTGAACTTATGCATGGGGAAGCTATGAATATCATATGACCAGTGAATAGAAAAGGGAGTTGGGAGACTGTTGCCAATGTGAGTCTTAAGGGCATCTACAAGAGTAGGGACAACGTAAAGATGCCATCTGATCACATCATATGCTCAAACAACATCTGAAGGGAGCAAAAGCAAGTATGCATGTTATATCTCCCAGAAGACCCATCTTCCAGTCAAGCACTTGCAACAGATAATAGTGCATCAAGGAATGGGTTAACTTGCTGCAAATCTCAATCAGATGCCGCAGGAGTATTCAAAATCACAACAGAACTGCATGCATATGTGCTATATCAAATATAATTTGGACTCCATGCCCTTTTAGTTTCAGGCATTATCCGGTCAAGTGCCACATATGAATGACAATATATTTATAAAATAGTTCATAATGAAGAATTTCTAGGATCAACAGTAGAAGAGGATGGGCATACTATTTTTTAAGCTGCTTTCAACCTATTTGAAAGCTAATGGGCTAAAAAGTGATTGCAATAATGCCCACCCCCATCAAAGGTAAACACTGCATAGCAATGTTCCTCCAATTACCACAGCCGGTCCCTGTTCCTCTTCCACACAAACATCCAAAACAAAGGGAATGACATCCTCCTTGTCTCTTTTCTGAGCCCTGAGGAAAAGCATGAACATTTTTCCTACTGTAAAAGGTCTCTGGGGCCTTCCTGGCCTCCTAATGCCTTTGTAGGTGAAAAACCTCTCTTCCCAGGGAAACTGGAAGTTGTGCCTTTTCAACCAGAATAGACAATCTAAGCCCCTGAAGGCAAGGGAAGCAGAACCTTTGGCTTCATTTAACATTAAGCATCAATTAAAGACAGGTTGGAGGAACACATTCTTGTTAAATGAAACATATAACCTTTCTTGATTTCTTAAAAAAAACAATGTTTTGCTACTTAGAAGTGCCAACCATTCCATTTGAATGAGATACAGTGTGGCAGCTTGATAGCTTTTTGCAAATTTATAATTTATAGCTTTGTCATACCTAATACCAATACTCACTGCGAGTTATCTTCGTTATGTATCCTTTTCAATTCCCTGATATGTAGATTTCTAACCCTCTCTAACCGCTCCAGTTCTGCCTGGATCTCTGCTTCTTCCTGCATCAAGAGAAACATGATGTCAACTATATAGCTGAATTCAAATTAAGTGAATATGGCAAGGACTCTGGACAGAGGGTGTCTATCTGACTTCTCTCTCTAAGAGGATGCAGGAAAGAATACTTGCTTGTTTTTATATGATTTATATTAAACTAATACAACTCAAACTTGATGGGCTTGTGAACCCCCCCCCTCCCCGTTCATGTAAAGGTCCCCAGCTCCCTTTAAGGGAATGTTTTTTTAATTGTGCCTGAGACTATCACTTATTTATAGCCACAGGGAGCTCTGCCAGCAACTTGGGAGGACCTTGGCATTTTATTTTATTTATTTACTCAATTTATACCCCGCCTTTCCTCCCCCATAAGGGGGAGCCCAAGGCGGCTAACATTAAAGAATAAAACATCATTAAAATTGCTAATAAATACAAATTAAAACATCATTAAAATACAATTAAAATACAATTAGAATTATAAAACTAGGAACAATTAAAAACAAGCTAAAAACATTTGTTAAAGCAATAAAATACAACACTAACGCACTGCCCCCTACCCTCTGCCCCGTTTAAAACGCTTTTTTAAAATAAAAGGTCTTAAGGCTCCGCCTGAAGCTCTGTACTGAGGGAGCTTTCCTAAGTTCTATGGGGAGAGAGTTCCAAAGCCGGGGTGCCACCACCGAGAAGGCCCTATCTCTGGCTGCCACACCTCACATCTTTTAGTGGCGGCACAGTCAGTAGGATCCCCTCAGATGACGGGTCGGATTGTACAGAAGAAGGCGGTCCCTCAGGTACCCAGGAACCGAGCCGTTTAGGGCTTTAAAGGTCAGGACCAGCACTTTGAATTCAGACCAGAAACGAATGAGCAGCCCTTTGGGGGAGGCTGAAAATAGCCCTTCCTCTTTCCACCCCTGGGAGGTGCAATCCTGGTGATCGCATAACTGCCATAGCATCTTTCCCGCAAAGATTTACTCTCTCCCAAACTTTGATTACCACTGATCTATACAAATGCTTCAAGGGAAC